>CM076679.1:63049723-63649723 GCA_038501925.1 Xenopus petersii
TCTATTTCATCCTTAGCTGATGCTGCCTTATTGGCACTAAATGTAATGGAGGGTCAGACTATGAATAAAACTCTTGTGCAGATTGATACCTAAAGTCTCTGTTTTGATATGTACTTACTCAGGATAGTGCCAGTTCTGTAGCAAGGGTCATTCATATAATAACTGCATTAAGGGGTAAACAATGTTCGAAGAAATATTATACCAATTTTGCGCAGCACCCTAAAGCATTCAGTATAGTACCTCAGACTTTGAAATATATTATAAGGTTCATAGAGTATACTGTATAGTTATATCACTCTCTTCCCTTTCAGATCAATAGAATCAATTCTATGCCTTCAACATCAGAAATAGTGATTACCAATCAAATCAACAAATGAATTATTCAAATTATTACAAAGAGTGATGCCTGAACATCCCTAGTGGAAGAATACCAAGTCTTAAATTACTCATACATATTTATATACTAAATAAGAATAGTAATATTAAACACAGTGTAATGCTGTATAAGGGTTTCTTCTACATCAGACCAATTCCGATTCTATCTGGAATTTATGGATACTCTTACCCTTCATAAACCAGGAAGGAGAATATTCTACAAGTGATCATAGAACAATTTTATTCCAATAGTTTTCTTCTTTTTTTAAAATGAGAACTGAAGCTTAACTAAAGACTTAGGGTAGACATGTAAATTATGTTGTGGGCTTCTGAACCAGACCAAGGTAACCACAGAGCTTTAGCAGTAAAGATCTGTGTCTCCAAAGATGCCCAAGTAGCTCCCCATCTTCTTTTTTGCTGATTCACTGCACATGCTCTGAGCTGCTGTCACTTACTGAGCTTTGGGACAGACTCATAATATACAGTACACAGAATATAAATGTCACAATATAAGGCTGATTAGTAATTAATATAGATAATTACTACACTGCAGCACAGAAACCAGTGCAACTAGTATCAGAATTTAATAATTGGCCTTGTAGCATCAGTTTATATTACAGACCAACCTCATTTTCTGCTTGATAATTTGAGACGACTCCTAAGATTAGCTTCTTAACAACTGCTCAGAGCGTTGCAGACACTTTCCAAGATGGTGACCCCCTGTGACAAGTTTGAAGTCCTGGACCATTGCTGCTATTGAGAAGCTGAAACTTGTGGCTGGTGCAACACGTTCAGTATATAAAATATGGCATTTTTAGTCACATTAATGTTTAAGGTTAAGTTCTCCTTTAAGCCAATCATCCACACAGTGTGCACTATAGGCATATAATAGACTGTATTTTTACATTGCCTCAACTTAAACCTTCTTGTTGCTTTAACTCTCATTGAAAAGCCAGTGTTAAAACAATAAATTGTTGCCTCTTGTATTTCACTAGAATCAGAGCAGGGACATAGTCACGTCTCTGCCAGTGTCTATAAACCACACTTCAGCAGCTTAGTCAACAGTTTCACCTCCTTAACATTAGCTTTTTTATGTGTATATTTTTATACATTGGCATGTTTATAGCATAGTTACTTTAGTCTCAAGTACCTAATAGTGACCTCTAGAATTCAATTTGTCCTACTGTAATGAGTGACAGATTTATTCATTCTGCAAAGCTGATTCCTGTTAAATAATACATTCTGAGTCAACTGTTATCGACTGTTTCAGGCCTGGAAGTGTTGATTGTATTTGTAAATATTTCCATTGCTTTTTTTGTTTTGTGACAGTTCTGTTGGTTTGGCTAAAGCTGCCCTTGAAGCCATTGATGGATTCAACCTTTTTGGAAACCAGGTAAAAAGCAACTATGCATGTGACAGTATTAATCGGGTTTCGGTCCAAAGACATCTTAAAGCAAAATATTATTTGGAATTTGTAAATTACAGTGCTCTGTATTTTTGAATTTCCTAACTGCATTTTCAAAATTTCAGTTTCTTTACCCTGAAAACATTCATGTTGCAATCTTTTTGTTGCTGATATAAATAAAAAAGCAAAAATGAGGGCTGCCTTTGCACACAATATGGTCAGTTTGGCGATTGATAAAATAAATATACTGTAGTCATACTTATTTACAGTGTATGCCAAGCAGCTGCATAGCTAAAAGTTACTGGGCCCTGCAGAAAAGTCATTTTATTCCCTACCACACGGATGTCTCTTGAAGGATTTCCTGTTTTGCACATATGTATTACATTTTGTGATCCAATATGTCCCACCTATGTCTTTTCATGGGTATCCAGCAGTCTTATATTCTGATATCCTTATTGTTACACCACTGACACTGCAGGATATCTTAAAAACTTCAAGGCATTTAGCAGTATAGTGTAGGCTTTTTGTTAATTTTTCTATATTCCCTTTCCCTATGGAACTACGCTTTTGTTTTGATGGTACTAAACAATATGTTGGCTCAGTGACCAACAAGGCTTTGCATGTTTGTGATTTATTGGATGTTAATGAGCATACAGCAGATCCTTATGTTAGAAAGTGTGAGTCTATAATGCTCCATATGTCATTCCTCCGCTTATAGGATAGCAGAGCATTCCATCAACCTTGGAAATCAGATTCAAGAAATGTGTTGGTTTCAAAGCAACCCTTTTGTCGCTTTGAAATCTTGTGCTGCTATCTGTAGGAGAGAGAGGCTTTTACAGATGGTACAATGAGACATTTTTAAGCAAGAATTTATGCTTTGAAAGCAGCTATGTCTATTACGTGAAATAGTCTGAACTCTCTAGTGTCCAAAGAAAGATCATTTTAGGGTTAGATTCAATCTTAGAAGTTGTTTTCATTTCCTGAGAGATGATGAATGATGCAAATCCAAAATGTTGTTGATCATGCCTCCCAACTGTCCCATTTTTAGAGGTACAGTCCCTCTTTTGACAGCTCAACCCCCAGTCCCTCATTTGTACTGGAAAGTCCAGTTTTTCTCTCCACTGAACAGCCAGAAAAAGAAATAATGTTTCTAACTTGGCAGAAGATAAGATACTTTTGTTAAACTTTCTAGATAAGCAAATAAGTCATTGTAACAAATTTTGTAAAATGAACATGGTAGTTAGGGGGTGTTGCCGCAAAAATGGGTGTGGACAAAAAATGTTTTTGCCACACTAGGTGCGGCAACTTTTTTGTCCCTCTTTTTATTTCCAAAATGTTAGGAGCTATGGTTCAAGACAGTACATTCCATCTCAATACATTGGTAATGTTGCTTGGTAATGTAGCCTTTTATAAACCCTCATCATTGGTCTTTAAATGATGGGCCTATACATTTTATAGCATTATCAAGTTTTACTGTGTTCCCAGAAAACTTACTATTAGAGTGGCCAAGAATTAAACTACTGGTTGAAAGCAAAAAAAAAAATATCACCCTATAGTTCAAACTACAGTATATAGCTAATTTATAACATAAGTGCAATGTGTAAAACATTCCTTATGGCTGGTGTTAAACCCAGGGCTTCCTTGCATATACGTGCCCTTTACTATGTACCTTACATTCAGTTGTGCCCAGTTCATCATCATGGGCTGAGATAGTGCATGCCCCCTTCACTTGTATTGTAGGGACATGTAACTTGGTTAGAAGTATTTATTCATTTCACTTGTGTTCATAAATGAGCTTTTATATTATTTGCAGTCAGGCTGTTTCATTGTAAATCACTTAAGGGAAAAAAATTGGAATTGATTATACCCACTGCGATGTCAAACTTTTTAACCCATAAAGCAGCCACCCTGTTGGTTGGACTTAAATTCTCCAGCTGACTGACTATTTGAAGATGGGAAATATTAATTTTAAAATGTTTCTTCTTCCCTGGTCACATTTATTACACCGTTACATACTGAGTGCTGCCAGGGGTGTGTTTATAATACTCTTGCATGCCCTGTGTAGCCTAGGGGTGTACTTATTATAAAAGATGAACACTGCGTGCTGCAATTATACCGATAAACACTGGGCTGTTTAATGTACAGATGGATTTTACAGAAAAATTATTATTTTGGCTTGTTGCATTTGCAGTTTAGAAATGCCATTTTTTCTGTTCAACACCCTTTTTTTTACAGTTCTCTTTTGTGCTTATTATGTAGCATTTCCTTAGGTGCACACCATAGACAGTTGATTCACCTGGGTGCCCAAGCTAAGAAACAACACAAGCAATGCAGAGGAACGGCACTCACATGCAGAATCAATGTTTCAATGTTTCGGTCCCCCACAGGGACCTTCGTCGGGAGTCACAGTGCAACACTATATATATATATATATATATATATATATATATATATATATATATATATATATATATATATATATATATATATAATGAAAAATCTCTGTTTTTTCTGAAACACAGTGGCCAATTTTCAGATATCCAACCCACCAACTTACCTGTGCCGTGGCAGCTTAGTGGATGATCCTGTGCACATGCTAGATCAACTACCTTTTCTTAAATTTAAATAAAAACATCAACCAGACATCAGAATGTTTTTATGACTTTTTTTATTTTTTAATTATCCATCTTTTTTTTCAGGTCATCCCAATATCAGGAAAAAAATCTTTAAAAAAAATCTCTCATCCGTCTCTCATCCCTTACTCTGAGATCTTTTAACTTAATTACAAATTCTGTTATGCCACCATTCTTTCTTTATAATTCGGGACTGTAAGCTTTAAATAGAATACAAGCATTACATGTAATCACCCTTGTAGTTTGCTAAGGGCTTATATGTTTTGTTTTCCTGCCTCCTTATGTTTTTTTTTCCTCCCTCAGGAAGACAACCTCTTTAAGCATCTGGAAGCCAAAGATTATAGTAGCATATTAATTAGTAATGCTTTATGTTCCTTTCTGACAGCTAAGGCAGCAGTTTCTATCCCCTTATGTTATCCCACTGTTTTTTATCAGGAATTACTCTGGATATAATGTAAAATTACCACTGTGCTTGAATTAGAGCCATATTGGCCAAACTCTGAACGCTCCTTAGGGAGAAATTTGGGATAAAAATTTAAGAGATGTCTAAATCTTTGAATGTTTGCTTCAATATCATGGCATTCTTTTAACCAACAAGGTGGAAAGAATCTGATGGCCATCATTATAGGAAAAACAATTACATTTTAATTGTTGGCAAATAATCTGATTAGTTCAACACAACATAAAAAATAGTGGTATAAGCAGCTGTTTTTTATTGACTTTGATACTAGCTTTTAATCTTGTTTTCTCATAATAGTGAATTGAACCAAAGCTGTCTTAAAGGGGGATTATGTTCTGTTTTACATGTAACATTTTCATTCAATTTTCTTTCTCTATAAATGTTTTGTAGTGTTTGCATAAAGGCCTTTATGTAGCTAAATAGCAACCATAGTACCAGTGGATCTGTGAAGAATCATAAAATAACTCTTCTCTCTAGACAAGATAAACAATCTCTGTAAAGGTGTGCTTAAAATGAATCAGTGCTGTATAAAAAAGGAAAATAATCACAATACCCTTTATTTAAAATAGTTTTCGGATTACAGAACCATAATCTGTATGAGTTTTCTTCTCTTAACTCTTATCTCTATTATATGCTCCCACTTTTATATTTCTTTCTGTCTCTCACTGAGCCCCTATCCCTCTGGCTATCTCAGGAAATGTCTTTATTTTCATAAGTTCTTCATTTGTGGTATAGTATTAAAATTTGCATTTCCCACACTTTGCAATTTCCCACACTTAACTCAAGTCTGTTAGAAGCTTAAATGTTGATGGAATGTCAGATTGCCAGTGGTAATATAAAAACCTTTTTTTATTATAACCATAAAACCATTCTGTATTTCCCTATAGAGATATGTTAATGAACCTCTGATTAAAAACAACCACTACCTCGGATTGAATTATAATGTTTCCCATATGCATAATAAAACAAAGAACCCACACCTGCGAGCTGAGATCAATATGTTTACATTCCTTTCAATATATATGGTGTACACCCTGAAAACAAAACCATTTTATTCTATTAATTACACAACAGTAACATATTATCTGTGATCACTAAATTGGATCACAAATATAAAGATAGATTATTCACACTGTTTAAACACACACATTAATATCGGCACACATGTTATTTGTATACGAGTGTTAAGGTCTCGCATGGTTGAATGCAACATCATAAAGCTTTAGCATAACAATTAAGTTCACTAGGATGTACAGACTGATACGGCTTTACAGAAAGGATTACCTGAGTTTTTGTTTATTGTTTGTTTATTATTTTTTAATTACTAATTGCATATATATTTATATAGCATTTTTTTGTTTTTTAGTTAGTTTTTTAATATATTATTAATTGCCAGTTCTTCTTTCTTCTATTTTTAATGTCTCTCTCCTTTATGTCTGTCCAACAAAACTGCAATAGCAGTTGGTATACCAATAACCTTGTACTGCAAATGCATAGCCAGAATGAGCAACTTTTCATTTCTCTAGCAGAATGGCGCTATTTATAAAGGTTTTAACTTTCAACTGTTGTTTAATTAAGGTAGAACCGTCTTCTGAGAAAGATTATAGCTGTAATACAATTTCATGTGCGTTGCTTGCTCTTTCAGTTGTTGAAAATCAGAAAACTGCTTCTGTGCTTGTAAAATGCTTTCCCAAAACACCACCAAATGAACATGTTTGATTTGCTATCTTGTCAGGACAAATTGATTGATTCACTCTCATTGATTACTCTGAGACAATAGTTTAGAAGCACCCGATTGACTGGCAATTGCTAATTGAATTTTGCGCTCTTGGAAGGCTAATAGATTGTTTTGCTCTTCTGTTTGCAGGGCTGCTCTTGGTCTGTCATCTTTGTGGATATTGATGCTCATAACAGGAACAGGCAAACTCTGAGTTCATTGCTTCCCAGAGAGTCCCGATCCCACGTGAGTCAATAAAATTAAAGTTAAGAATGCCTTGTAGACTTTGTCTTTGATCCTAGATCTCATAAGCCGTACCCAAAGTTAATCTGTTTTGTAATATTACTGGCTATCTAATGATAATTGCATGCCTATCTTTAACAATGTTGATGATCAGAACATCCTAAATGTACGACTGTATCTTTCTTCTGCTGCAAATTTAAAAGTCACAAAAAAAGAATGCCTTTTAGAGAAATGATTGTGCATTAATACAGTTTCTTAGATTTTATTACTCATTTAAATTAGAGAGGCTCTTCTAGATTGTAAAATGCTATGCCATTATAAAACACTTGAGTAATGAATATGAATAGAAAATGTATTGGAATGAACAGTGAAAAACGTGCCTATACATATCATTGATTCTTATTTTCTCACCTGCAACTCTGCTGTACTCTGGGGTGCCAGACCATCCATGACATAAACTTACAGATCATTTCAGGAATGTGTAGCCTATAGGTTTTTCAAACTACATCTCACAGTACTTGGTTTAGACCAGGCATATCAATCTCAAATGACATGGAGGGAGGTGCTGAATTGGTATGTGTTGAGTGAGGGTCACAATTCTCCAAAAGATATTCCAAATACACAATGGAAAACATATCTATATTATATAAGGGGATAAACAAAATGCTTTACTCTGTTCTCCAGAGACTTGTTTACAAATGCCAATAAGTGCTCATTCAAAAAGCATCCTACCGAACCTTCAGGGTGAGATGCTGTTGGCCCATTACAAGGTTAGAGAGTTAACAAAGCTTTGTATCATGTGGAATGTTAGAATCTTAAAGGGACTATTTATGTCACACTGATTATGTCACAGTCACTCTTTACTGCTGTATTGGCATGATATCACCCCCCCCCCCAGCAGTCTAACAATAGAACAATTGGAAGGTAACCAAATAACAGCTTCCTTACACAAGATTATGGTTGCTTGGTACATATGAGAATAGCATTCAATAGTAAAAATCCAAGTCCCACTATGGCTCCTCCAATAACAGTAGAAACAATAACTGAAATAATCTGAAAACAGTTCCACTGTGCAACTCTGGCTCTTTCTAAAAGCACAGACACATTGACCTGAGATGGCTGCGTACACACCAATATTACAGCTAAAAAAAATGTATTTGTTGATTCAGGAATAAAATGTTGTATGGCAGAGTGAATTATTTGTAATATAAACAGAGCAAATTAGAAATAAAAACTGCACCATAAAAATCATGGCAGAATCCCTTTACAATTACTCAGGGTAACAAATATGTTCTTGATGTCAATTCTGGGCCTAACTGCCCTTCATCCTGGGCCTTCCACATTTATTTTAAATTCATGAGATAGTGCTATGGAGAACAAGCAATCTATTTGGCATTTAATTAACAAAGCTTGAAACTTCCCCTCACACCACACAAATATAAATATTATTGATACTGCCCAATACCACCCCCCACTCAAATACTGCTGTTACTGCTATACTTCACTACATACACACAAGCATTACAATTACCACTTCAACACACCTTCACTTTCTGAAGCGAATGTAACAGGAGGTTTGACAGTGTTTAGAAGCTTTACTTTTCTCTGACAAATTATCAGTAACTGGAATTGGTTCCAGTGACATTCTGTTTTGAATAATATGAATTACTACTCATGTAGCACTACTACACTGTTGTTTTCTGAAAACATGGTCATCCCACTTTTCAGGGAACTGCTCTGCAGTTGTACACTTTCGAAAAGTTTTTATTATTGTGCCACTGCTAACTGTCAGAAGAAAAGTTGTCGCTTTTAAATACTGATAAATGATCTGCCTTATATTAAACTGCTGTTGTACCTTTAGCAATATGCCCACCAAGCACAGGTTGTTAAAAGAAAGATTTTACAAATGGTTTAATTAATACAGGCATGCCTATTCCCTAGTTACAATGTGCACAACTTTAGTCACATAAATATAGATAAGCTAAACCTGTGACATTTAGTTTGTCATTATCTGTTATATTTTGGATTTCCTACATCTTCAGATTATTTCTGTTGAAATAGGTTAAAATGCAAAAACCCAGGAGGAAGAGACAGATTACAGAATAATAACAAAAAAATGCAATTCCAATCTGATGTAAATCTAAGTTGCATAATAAAATTAAAGCCCAGGCATCTATATCGGCACTTCTGTGCAAATATATCTTTTGCCCTTTGTCCAAGATTGCTAAGGAAACCGATATCATTCATCTCATAAGGTTGAGTTTTGCAATGCTCCCTCAGTACCTTCCAGCCATGTATGCAAAAATTATCTTTTTGGAAACCACCAAAGGGGCAGTATTTGTGGTGGTAATGGGTAGGGTTTAGCCCAGCATTTAGCCCAGTAATATGAGTGTCCAAGTCTCCCTATAAGGAAGTATTTTTTATTTTATTTTAATTGGAGTGGACAATTAACCAGGGTGACAAATAGTTGGCGTGGACAGGGGTGGGCCCTACTAATTTAATAGTATGCAGCCCCATTATTTCTAATGGTGGTCCGATCAGTGATTCTGTATAACTATTTTTATAGATATAACTTACAAAGAATGCTGCCCAAGGCAGTTTTCAAATCACTGGCACAGGCAGCACAAAAAACTATTGGCCTGTTGTGGTACAATTTTATTGTTACTTTGTATTATATATACCTTTATATCACTTTCTACCCCATTCTACATGTTTAATTAAATGTAATCTACCCCTTTCATGCATATGGTAATGGTTCATATTATGGAACAGTTGAAGTCAAATTCTTCTTAACTCTTCATACTAATTTGTGTTAATTAACTCTTCATACTAATTTGTGTTACTTTTTGCCTGTTTCCCTTCTTTTTAGAATACAGATGCAGCCCTCCTTACATGTATCAGCTACCCTGCATTTGCTGTTGATGATGATGCCTTGTTTAACCAAACACTGGATAAAATAGTACGTAAGCTTAAAGGAAAATATGGTTTCAAGAGGTTTCTAAGGGATGGCTATCGAACTGCACTAGAAGATGAAAACAGACGGTACTACAAACCTGCTGAAATTAAGGTACAGTATTGCATTTGATTGTATTACTTACTAAACATTTGTTAAGATCTTTGCATGCTACTGACTATCTTTTAGACTTAAGAGTCTAAAAATATATTACTTTTGTAATATGTATTGGGACTAGTGATGGGCGAATCTGAACAGTTTCGACAAATGTGCCCCTCATTGATGGCGTCATAGACAGCCGCCTACTCTGCCTACCCCTAGTTCTGGCCCTGATCCCTGCAGTGAGCATCAACCATCTGTTTTTTTGGTGTGCTATTAATGTGGACATGGGTGTGGTTTAAAGTGGGTGTGGTCTAAAACAGGGAGTGGCTAACACTGGCTTCCATTATTGGCCCTCCACCATGTAGATTATAAAAATTCCTGCCCTCTGTACCATATAAATTGGTCAGCACTGATCTAGAATACCAATATCCAGAATGCTCCTTAGTATGGGAAGATCATCTCCCATAGCGTCCATTTAAAGCAAAATAAATGTAATTAAATGACCTTGCAATTAATAGTAGCAAAACTATTATACTGTATATCCATGTTGGTGACAAAACAATCCTATTGGGTTTATGTAAGCATTGTTATTGGCATTATAGAAAAACCCCATGTTCCAAACATTCATAGTTACATAGTTACGTTGGGTTGAAAAAAGACAGTCCATCAAGTTCAACCCCTCCAAATGAAAACCCAGCATCCATGCACACACCCCTCCAGATAATAGATCCCATAACTGTACAGGTATGGGACCTGTTATCCAGAATGCTTGGGACCTGGGGTTTTCCGGACAACGGATCTTTCCTTAATTTGGGTCTTCATGCCTTAAGTCTACTAGAAATTCATGTAAACATTAAATAAACCCAATAGGCTGGTTTTGCTTCCAATAAGGATTAATGATATCTTAGTTGGGATCAAGTACAAGCTACTGTTTTATAATTACAAAGAAAAAGGAAATAATTTTTAAAAATTTGGATTATTTGGATAAAATGGAGTCTATGGGAGACATCCATTCTGTAATTCGGATCTTTCTGGATATCAGGTTTCTGGATAAGGGATCCTATACCTGTACTTTGCAGTCACAGTCTTCTTCACCCTTGTGGAAATAGATTGACACTGTGCACCTTCCTCTTCATTATTACATTTGCACAAAAAGGCAGTTAAACTGATTGAGTTCTCTTCTTTGCTTTAATGCATTCCTTATGATAATATTTAGTGTTTTATCCTGCATATCTCCATAATGCCCTACAATTCCAAAAGTCTTTAATGCAAGATTTTTTTTTTGCAGGTTTATATTAGTTATCAGAGCTTCGTTTGCAATTAAAATGTGTTATCTAGTTTATATCTCAGCACTGACAGGCGGCTAACAGTTCATCATTTTGCCATTTAATTTCACAGCTGACTACAAGTTATCATGTATAAACCATATTAGCTTCAAACTAAATTCACTTGGTGGTGGCAATATTTCAAGGAAATATATTATCTTTTTTAAAAAAAAATGTAATAAAAGCATTACTAGCCTTGTTTCTCAGTGTGTTGTCTCATTAAAATAAATACAATTGTTTGTTTCTGTTTGCGCGAAGTCTATGTATTTCTGTGCTGTTAAAAAAGTGTAGGTAAAAAATGATTTTCATGTTTTTTTTCCTCACTGTCTCCAGCTGTTTGATGGAATTGAATGTGAATTCCCATTGTTTTTTATCTACATGATCATTGATGGTAAGTATTTTATCTTAATTATTCATTTTAATGATCTAATCATTGACAAAAAAATAAATGGAAGCGAGAAAGTATGACCCATTGGTTGCACCTTCCCACAAACTAAATCTGAGACTCCCCAATTCAATAAAATAAAACTTAACTTTTACTTGTTAGCACTTAAAATAGAGTAGAAATAAACCAAAAAACAAATGTTGGATTTAAAAGAATGATTAGGAGGAAAAAGCTGGTCTGACTCTGTAAATCGTCATTTGTTGCTGGGTTGATTGTTACAGTTCAATTAGTCACTGTTACATCAATGGTACGGCCAGGTGGGGGCAAACGGCGTGTTGAACAGTAATAGTACACTTAAATGTGTCAGCACTGGGAGGATATCATTAGCAGCACCAGTAGCAAACACGAATGTGCTGATATTTGCACCAATAATAAACATTTAAGTGTACTATTACTGTTCAACACACCGTTTGCCCCCACCTGGCCGTACCATTGATGTAACAGTGACTAATTTAACTGTAACAATCAACCCAGCAACAAATGAGGATTTACCGTTTATAAGCTGACGACTACTAGTCATTCTACATTCCTTTAAATCTAACATTTGTTTTTTGGTTTATTTCTACTCTATTTTAAGTGCTAACAAGTAAAAGTTAAGTTTTATTTTATTGATTTGGGAGTCTCAAATTTAGCTTGTGGGAAGGTGCAACCAATGGCGTCATACTTTCTCTCTTCCATTTATTTATATTCTCTGTGACCCTGCACACCACTAACTTGTTCCCATATCTCAAACAGTGGAAGGTTCTACCCATTATCTTTTCTTTACATATCATTGACAAAAAAAACATGAGATTTGGAAATCATTGAGTATGCTCTTTAAAAATTGGGTCATGGCATGAATGTTGCAGTTTTCATTTGAGCAAGACCTTTACCCCTGTAAGTGCCACATTATATCGAATCTACATTGTGTACATAAAAAAATGTGAATGCTAGCGACCTAGTGATGAGCACAATTTTCTGCCAGGTTTCGCCACGATAAAGAAGCCCATAAACTCCAATGGGTGAAATAATTGTTGCAAGTCAAAAAATAGACTTCAGTGCATTTGGCTAATTTTTTGCTGTTTTTTCTGCAAAGCAAAATGCGTCAGATTCACCCATCACTAGATATTACTTTTCCAGTCCGGTGCTGTTTAACTCACTATTATCTCTCACACACTAGTTGTCAATTGTAGATTTGTGTGGCGATACACTCTGACTGTTGTATTTCACAACAAACGGGCCAGCTAATTTTATTGAAATTAATTTTACTGGCAGCTGAATAGTGATTTCTTTATTTATATGATACATTATGTGTAGATATAGTTAAGCACATGTATATGCTAACCTTTGACTGACTGGCAGTACATTTTTCATGCTTGGCAATGGACTCGGGGAACTGTATTTTTGCTACAACAGGAGTGCATAGGTTGCCTTTTATCTTCATCTGTTGGATGTTAGAAAACCATCATTACCTAGAGCCTCAAGAGAACAATTCCAAGTAATCGTTTTCTCCAAACTGAACTCTGCATGAAATATACCTTTGAATGTATTCATTTGAACATGCTTTTCATTTTATTATGGACGCCAAGCTTGTTTGTGAGTCTTTTATTAGCTACTAGCCTGAATTTTGAAAAGATAGTTAATATTTCATTCCATCTGCTTCCAACAAAGCTCAGAATTTTTCTTTGTAGTCATAAAGTATGAACAACTTGCTGTCCCCATGAACAAACGCAGTGAACCCTCAACAATGCAGTCTGTGCAGAAAAATGATTGTATTCACACTGAATAACCAAGGAACTAGTTACTAACCAAAGTAGAGGATTTTGTTTAGTTTGGTGGGTCATAAATATCTCTTAAGTAAAAATGGAGTTTATTACTAACCATCTTTTGAATTTGCTTTTTGCAGTCCACTCCCCAACGTATTCCTACCTTAACATTTCCCTACCTAAACATTTCGAGGGGATGTAAAGGCAAAAGAAATTCCCTTTTTTTACTTTATTCTAATGAAAAAGAAACCTATCTCCAAATATACTTTAATTAAAAAGTGTGTACCATTTTTATAATAAACCTGACTGTATGCAGTGAAATTCCCCCTTCTTTTACTTGCTCTAACTGCTGCAGAAAGTAAAATTCAGACGGTCCCTAACTGCTCTGCAGGGAAACAATCATACTTTCAAACGGCAGGGAGCCCCCACCTTACTTCCCAGAACTCGAGCAGCTTTGTTTGTTTCCATATAAAGCAGCCAGCGACTATGTAGGGATTTGTATCCACAGACCCAGTCCAGTCTGCATATTCTGATTATTAATCAGTCTTGCTATCGGCTTCTATGGCTGATATTATATGACTTGTGCTGTTTTGATAATTTATGACGATCCCTAAGCTTAACCTCCCAACTGAAGCCCAGACCACACTGAGCATGTGCGTAGGCTTGGTCTTGCAAAGATGTTTAACAAAGTTACAAGATGACAGCCCCCTGCTGCCAACTTTGAAAATATAAATCATTTGTTTAATTAGGCTTCTTGTGCAGTAAGTTCGTGTTTATGTTTAGTATACAAAATACAGCATTTCTAGCATTATTCTATTTTAGACTTTAGTTCCCCTTTAAGGTTATGTGTCATACTTCAATCTCCAAGCAAGCAGCAATGGTCACAGTTATAAAAAAAGCTAAAATGTATTACCCTAGACATACTGTAGGTGCAAAAGAACTAATGAGTGCAAAATTCTTTAGACTATAAGCGCTCTTTTTAGACCAAGACTTCTTTTGGGCAGGGCTATTTTTAGCTCTTGTATGGGTTATCAGTTGGGGTTTTTTTGTATGTAAATCTGTATGTTCAGCTTTGTAAATGT
The DNA here is from genome assembly GCA_038501925.1 of Xenopus petersii. Taxonomy (NCBI): domain Eukaryota; kingdom Metazoa; phylum Chordata; class Amphibia; order Anura; family Pipidae; genus Xenopus; species Xenopus petersii. The sequence continues at coordinate 63,064,209 of CM076679.1, forward strand.
GCTAATAATAAAATGACACTCCACTGTCCTCATTTAAGAAACTCTTGGGTCTGGAATATATCTACACCTCTTGCCAGATTAAAATTAATGACACACGCGTTAGGAGGACATAGCCATGCCTCCTTCCGTTTCGAAACTTCCCCTAATCCAACCCCACCTTGTGATAAAGCACTACCAAATGCAGGCAGCACAGTATTCATTAGTGAAGAGCAGTTGCACAGTCTTTTCAACTTCCTTTATATGGATGGGCCCAAATTAAACTGCATGCTCTAGGTGAGAACTAACCAGGGATCTATAAAGAGGCATATGCTTTCATCCCTCAAATTAAATTCCTTTTAAATGCTAGATCAGTTTGTTTCCTTCAATCACCATTACATGCCAGTGCCTAGAGTTATAGACTCCCCAAATTCTTCTTATTTAAGGAGGCCCTTAAGGAACAAAGTGCATAACCTTGCATTTACCAACATTGATCCTTGTCTGCCTGTTTAGTGCTCAGTTGTCCAATTTAGTCAAATCTCTCTTCAAAGTGGCACCATTCTGCATGGAACTTAAAGTTTTGCACAATTGTTTTACACAACTAGCACTCTCATCTGCTAATGTGTTGTATGTTGTTGTTAATATTAAACTAGTGTTTGGGCATTCATCCTTTGTGAATGTGTGTATATACAGTATGAATATAGAGAGAGAGCGCTCTAACCTTCTGTTTTTGAATCAGCAGGACAGTGCTGAAACCATTGTTTTTACACACATAAGAGATGCAGAAGATGTGCTGTGCTCTGTAATTTCACCATCAGTATGAGAGAATGGTTTTATTATTTAAATGTAGCATGCTGTTTTGGATTTCATGCCTATTTTCCATTGCTTTCAGAGTCAGTGGGTGAGAGGAATGAAAATGTAACAACCTCACTTGTTGATTCTCATATTAATTCATAGTCCTGTGTTCCATGAGAGTATAGTCTGCAAGAGCACTTCTTCTTTTGTATCTGAATAATTCGAAGTGTTTCTTAACATAAGATATTGTTTTAATAGCTCCAATCTTTTATTCAGTTTTGTCCCAGCGGTGCCACAGTAGTTGTTTTTAAAAAAAATATATAAAACAATTGGATATTTCTTTTAAACAGGAGACTCGTAAATTCTACCTAATGATATAGGATAAGTCTGGGTTGGACAAACTAATATCATCCTCCTGGAGGCGATTTTGGATGTTTTTGGCATGTCCCTAAAAAAAAATGCCCCTGTCATGTCTCTTTAGAACTGTTCAGACTTACCATTACTCCCAATAGGGTGTTACTCCATGTGATTGCCCCAAAATCTGGCTGGGTTGACAGCCTTTCACACAGTTAAAAAAATATTTGGTTACTGTGCCATATTCATAGGCAAATGCCTCCATATAAACTGGGGAGTATAATCCATGGCTGTTCCCTGCATTTTGTTACTGAGAGTTGTCACAGAAATAAAAAACAATGTATTAATACTTATGACATTTTCTGTAAGTTGTATTAAAATGTTTGAGTTGTTTAACTTGTTTACTTTATGAAAATGTTCTTTTTCTGGTGCATTTAATCAGTCACTGAAAACCCCAAAGAATCTAATATGTAAGTTTTTTTTTGTAATTTCAGGTGTGTACAGAGGGAATGCTGAGCAAGTGAAAGAATACGAGGCACTCTTAGATCCTGTGCTATTTTATGGACTTGACGGTATGATTTTGCTTGTGTTGTTTTCTAATAAAAAAGTTCTATTGTCACAAGTACTATTTTCACATAACTGATAGATTAGTTTTCCATTTCCTACAAGGAATCTTCAAGTCCTTAGTTCTAGGTGGTGTTTGTTTCCTGGTATACATATCATTTAAAGGTCAACATTATATAGGTCGTAAAACACAGGGCTACTGTGCAGCTTGCTGCAGATAGCAGCCCTATTCCTGTTCAGTTAGAGCCTCTGCCTTGTGCAAAGCACATGTAGATTTTGGTTTCTGTGGCATGGATTTTCTCCCCAAGTCCTTCTGCTTGTTTTGCTTGCCCTTGTTTTAATTTCTCTCACCAATATTTATAATAATTAGAGATGCACCGAATCCAATTCGGGATTCGGCCGAATCCTGCCGGGCCGAATCCAAATTTGCATATGCAAATTAGGGACAGGGAGAGAAATTGATTGGCTTTTTGTCACAAAACAAGGAAGTAAAAAAAATTTCCCATCCATAATTTGCATATGCAAATTAGGAGTTGGTTCGGTATTCGGCCAAAAAATACGCATAAAATAAGTTGACTATTCCTTGCACTTATGTTGAAAAGGGGATATACTTCCTAATGAAAGGGATCTCTGATCTATATTAAGAGTAGTCCTAGTATAGATCTTTCTTTCGGTTTTAGTGCAAGTGTGGTTGCCTTTAATAGCCCAATATTTTTACTATAGTCTTTACTAGTTACAAGCATTAAAGGGGTTCTTCACCTTTGAGTTAAACTTTAGTATGACTTAGAGAGGGATATTCTGAGACTATTTGCAATTGGTTTTCATTTTTTATAATTTGTGGTTCTTGAGTTATTTAGCTTTTTATTCAGCAGCTCTTCAATTTGCAATTTCAGCCGTCTGGTTGTTGGCAACCTTGCATTAATTTGAATAAAAGACTGGGATATAAATAGGAGAGGCCTGAATAGAAAGAAAGATGAGTAATAAGAAGTAGCAATATCAATACATTTGTAGCCGTTCAGAACATTTGTTTTTAGATGGGGTCAGTGACTCCCTTTTGAAAGCTGGAAAGGGTCAGAAGAAAAATGCAAATAATTAAAAAACTATAAAAAAAAATAATATAGGCCAATTGAAAAGTTGCTTAGAATTAGCCATTCTATAACATATGAAAATTTAACTTAAAGGTGAACCACCCCTTTAAGTGCATACGTTTATTATGAATTATTTAGCAAAGAGCTATTGGCTATTGCGAGTAACTGAATGGCTCAAAACAGGAGTTGTGTAGTATGTTCTATCCTATACGCAGGTCAATATATTTACCTGTGTGTACAAATTGCTTATCCTCACTATAAGATTTAGAAACTTTTACATAAATTGGCAATTTACTTGCCCTGTTAAAAAAATAAAATACATTTTTAGATGCTTATTTAAATGTTCTAAATTTGAAGACTTTTTTTTGCGTGTAATAAATAACTGAACAACCCAGAAAGCACTGCTTATAAATGGAAAATTACCAGTGTGCCGCACAAATGGCAGGAGAATGCAGGGGCAGAGTGAATTGTTTCATACAGAGAGAAATTAATAAGATTGGCGCTTCTTGGCAACTCAGCCAGAACATATTCTTAAGCTCTAAAATGAAAATGTTCTGCTGTTCCTCTTATGCAGTACAAGCTTCAGCAAATATGGAAAGATCTCCCCCCATGGGATTTTTTTTAAATACAGCTATATGCGTTTGAAGATGTTCGTATAGTTCAGCACTACAATGAGGCATGTGAAAGTCTTGCCTTCTGTGAACACTCAGGGTGGAGGGATTAAAAAGAGGCATTTTAGTGGGTATTCAGTTATTCTGTTTATTGGCTAACTGATTTCAGTAATAAATGCAAGCTTTTGAGATTTAAATGCTAATAATTACATTCCTTTATCAAGCATTAACATATCGAGAAAGTAACTTCTCTATGTTAAATTTGAAGTTGAATACATTTCAAAACTGTTTTTCGTCAGCCATACCTTTCCAATCTTAATTTTTCATTTTAAAATATTGGCTGTATTATATATTTCATCCTAACATTCAAGAATGAAAAGAATATATAAGACCTTGCCTCTAATCCGCCTAGTCCACTTCATTATGCTCAGCAATGCCTTAGATACACCAAACTTTCATCAATGTTTCTCTAGTTACCATCCCTTACTGGCCAGCTGTTTACATTTGTGTCATGAAAACAGGGATAGAGAGTGAAAATACAAAAAAAAAGCAAATGGGCCGACACCCTCAAACCTATCTATATACTATATCAGGGGTCCCCAACCATTTTTACCAGTGAGCAATATTTCGATGTAAAATAATAAATCAGTACCTTGTATAGGCATGGGCTCCGTTATCCATAAAGCTCAGAATTACGGAATGGCCGTCTCCCGTAGACTCCCATAGATAGGCTGTGCAAAATAAAAACTGTTTCTAATATAGTTGGTTAGCCAATAATATTATCTATAAAGACTGGAGTGACTGGATGTCTTAACATAATAGCCAGAATACTACTTCCTGCTTTTCAGCTCTCTAACTCCTAATTAGCCAGCGACTTGAAGGGGGCCCACGTGGGACATAACTGTTCAGTGAGTTTTCAATTGATCCTCCGCATTCAGCTCAGATTCAAAAGCAACAGATATGCCCCATATGGCCCCCCTCAAGTTATTGGTTACCAGGCAGTAAACAATCAATCAGTAGAAACCAAGAGAGGTGCAAAGCTGGCAGTAGCGTTCTGGCTATTATGTTAGACATCCAGTCACTCCAGCCTTTATAGATTACATTTTTGCCTAACTAACTAGTTAGAACTATTTTTTATTTTACAGAGCCTATCTTTTTACCCAGTTTTTATTTTTATACTGAACAATGCCTTTAAGGGTCATTTAGGGGCATATTTATCAAGGGTCGACTTTCGGAAAAAAAATTCACATAAAAAAAGACAAACCGAAATTTATTTAAAAAAAAAAAACAACTTTTTTTTTCCTGGTGAAAATGCATTTTTCGTTTGAATTTGAATCGTACAATTTGAAGTAACATCGTACTCGATCTAATTTGAATGGTTGAAGTCGAATTTTTAAAGTCACAGTACATGATACATTTCAATATTTTTTTAGTTCGAATTTTCACTTTGACCCTTAATAAATCTGCCCCTTAAAGTAAACGTGCACTTGGCTCCTGTGTTAAAGAGCATTCTAAATTAAGACTATTTATTCTCTTGCATTTTCTATACCACTGACACAGATTTTAAATCAGGACTACATTTTGATTTACTCTCAGGAGGATAGAGATGTCAGAGAAAACACAGATGTGTACAGTGTGCCTGAAAATTGGAATGTCCTGGAGCATTAATAGGCAGCATAGCAAGTTATTATAACCTTTTCCAAGACATTTAAATATCTTTCTGCTTATTTTTAAGAAATAGGCTTCAGAATGATCTGTAGCCTCGTATCAGTATCTTGTAATGATTCTGTTTGCATCAATTTTTTTTATAATTCCCTGACTGAATTACATTATTCTGTCTCTAAAGCCCTATATACCATGCACCTTTTTATGCTTTATTTCATCCAAATTGTTTTGCTGCACATCACAGAGACCTCAGGCAATCTTGCCTACTGCTTCCATGCATTTCATTCTGGACATTCCTTCCAGCACCAGTAATGTAAATAAAAATGAAAATTTTAAAATGATAAATACACATACTCCTATAGCAGGCCTTGTGTAATGAAATGCTTGTTAATTCTCTTCTCATAAGAGTAATCCGTTAAATGACAAGGAAAGGCCTGTTTATCAAACATTGTCATTTCGTAGAACTGTTGCCCCTACTGAAACCCTGTAGCAGATTTTATATAATGTTTGTTCCTTTAGAACCAGAACACATTTTTTCATGTTTCCACCATCTGTTCAAGTTTCAGCATTGTGAAGCCTGAAGAAAATCTGGCCAATAACCACCTCCAATGTCATAGCCCTTCCCTCACACATCCTGAACATGCCCCACATGTCATGACCCTGCTCCCATAAGTTATCAATCTCCTTCCAGTGTTCAACAGTTCACCAGTTTTTTGCTGATACCAAATATGGCTAGTGACGTAACCTATACTTTAGTATTCTACACCTACAGTAATTTTAACTTGCAATTAAACCTTTACTAAAGCTAAGAAAAGCTCACATTTGGGCCTTCCTTGTTCTAGAAAGAGTAAGCTCACTTTCAACTTTATGGGGCATATTTGCTCGTATTTCTCTCATTTTTTTTATTAAAACATATTTGACCTAACTCCCAACCACGATCCAGCTTAATTTACGAACACTGGCAATGAATGTGGAGAGCACCGATGCACAGATTAACTGCTTAAATAATTTTATGACAGACACTAAGGGGCAGATTTATTAAGGGACAAATTGAAAATTCTAATTTGAATTAAAAGTTTCGATTTTGTTTTTTATGGTCAAAACGGTCAAATTCAACTAGTGAATTATCCAAACTCGATTCAAGTTTTGTTTTAATAAAAATTTGAATTTTGAGATTTATCATACTCTGGCCCTTTAAGAATTCAAATTTGACTATTCGCCAATTTCCTGTATAAGTCAATGGGAGAGGTGCAGTGACTGACACAGTCCCCTGACTTGAATATCATGGAAAATCTATGGGTTGTTTTGAGGCTATCCATGCTCGGCAGCCATCAAATTTAATTGAACTGGAGAGATTTTGTACGGACGAATGGTCACAAAAACCGACAATCCAAAATCCAGACCCTTATAAAACCATATAGGAGGCGTCTAGAGGCTGTTACATTTACAAAAGGAGTATTGATGCAATATCTCTGTTGGGGTGCCCAAATTTATACACCGGTCTAATTTTTTTATGATGCATATTGCATATTTTATATTAATCCAATAAACTTTGTCACGGCTGAAATACTACTTTTTCCATAATGCATGATATATATTAAAAGGAAGTTGCTAGTTTGAAAGCTCAGCCAATGATAAACAAAACTCCAAAGCATTAAGAGGGGTTCCCAAACTTTTTCATATGACTATAATAGTCCAAAAGCAGAAAAATGTTTAGGCTTATTGTATATATACCTTCAGTAAGGTAAATTTTTCTTTACTTTACTTCAATAAACTGTGTTTATTAGTGGAAACTTTAAAAGTTCACTGAGAGTAATCATGTAAAGATAGAATAGACAAGATAGAAAAGTTTAGGTTTGAGTAAATAACAGCTTTGAAGGGAATCAGGCAGATTAGACTAATAATGGCAGTAAGTACTGATATCTGTTTTAAGAAGCATCATTTGTTTATGAGGTAACCCTAAGGATGGGTTTAAGTGCAGCAAGTGGATAACCCTATAGTTATACATTTGCTTATTAACAGATAGCAATAAAATCTGTGAGATGTAATTGGATTTCCAAAAGTTCATAGACTAAGTTATGCTGTGTTCGAAAGCTAATGTACCAAGGGGTGACCATTGTTAATGGTGGTTAGAAGCAAGCTTGAGCTGTGTTGTCAGGTACACTAAAACATTGATGTACCAAATACAATGTGTACTTTACATTAAAATATTGCATTTAAGCAAGCAATTTTAGCTTGAGCCTTTTGAATTCTATGTTAACCACGCTTAAAGGGCAATAACAATTTTTTGCTATTCATAGCAATGAAAATGAGATGTCATACAGTTAATTAAGTATACGAAAATGGGTCGAGTAACTATTATGCCAGAAAGCTGAGAGGTTTATGTTATGGTATATGAAAATAAGTTGTTTTTCTGAGCGTTAGTTGGGAAGTGCTTCCTATTACAGGTAGAGGACCTGTTATACAGAATTCTCAGGACCTGGGGTTCTCCGGATAACAGATGTTTTACGTAATTTGGATCTTCATACCTTAAGTCTAACTGAAAATCATACAAACTTTAAAATAAATCCAAAAGGCTTGTTTTTCTTCCAATAACGATTAATTATATCTTAGTTTGGATCAAATACAAGGTACTGTTTTATTATAAAAGAGAAAAAAAGGAAATAATTTTTAAGAATTTGGATAAAATGAAGTGTATGGGAGATGGCCTTTCCTTCATATGGAGTTGTTGATAACGGATTTCCCATACCTGTACTACACAATCATTCCATATTTGCATTTGGTTATCAGGGAACACAATATAACCATATGAGAAGTTTTTTTGCATCTGGATTTTTGTATAGTACTTCATAGAAAGCATCAAAAAACTAAATGCATTTACAAGCAACTTATGTTAAATGAATTTAACTGAAAATGTATAAAATGTGTGATATATAAAATTCTTTATAAGGAATTATGACTAAAATATCAGTCAGGCAATGACATTGTGTCTTTTCTGCAGGCTGTCCTGTGGTTCCAAAATATTACTATGTGCCTGCTGATTTTGTTGAAGCTGAGAAGATGAACCCAAGCAGCCAAAAGAGATTCCCTAGCAACTGTGGGCGAGATGGAAAACTCTTCCTTTGGGGACAAGCTCTGTACATTATTGCTAAACTGTTGGGTAAGTAGAGTAAGAGTAAGTAGAAACTTGGAAAGAAATAACAGTTTGCTATTAAATGTGCTAGAATCTGTAAATATTTTATTTCTATCTATTTTTCAAGCATAGATGAGTAAATATGCCAAAGCACCAGTATTTAAAGTTGAAAATTCTTGCTAATCAATGTACCTATACGGTGCTTTTTATTTTTGTTAGGTCAGATGAGTAATTTATTCATTTATTGCATTCACAGGTAATGCTGTCATCAATAAACCACTTTTGTGTTTATTTATGATAACCCAGTGTGTACCATACACTGTTTTTTAGCAGATTGATGATATTTTCTGTTTATGGTGTAAAATCCAGAAAAATGTAATATCAGGGAAATGTATTATGCATGATATTTAGGTGGGACCACAAAACAACAGTGTAAAATGATGGAAAAAGGAGATTTAAAATTGAGTTTCCTCTGTATTATGTGAATTACCATGACCTTGCTGTACGTACGCTGTCCTGACTGAATTTGTCACACTGAATGACTTAATTTTATCAATTAGTAATAAATTGGGCTTTTGATGCATAGCATTATTATTATTTATTGCTGTTTTTGAACACCTACCTTAAAATGTGCAGGTTGCAGCAGAACAGCTACTTATATGGCAGAGGATGCTCCTGGTGTATGCAATTAGTATTTAAACATGGATATGTATTTATTCTCCCATTAATTACATAAGAAAGTGTAATTTCTGTGTTATATGGAAAGAGATGCATTGTATTTTGACAGTTACTTCTCTCCAGAGTGTGATAAAATGACATCCTAACTAATAGGCCATGTAGAGGAGGCCTCAATGGGAAATCAAACAATAAATCATTTCATAGGAAGACATGTGAGCACTGCTACTGATAAGTATAGTCCCTTTCTAGGATACATGGATATATTTATTCTTTAGGAGATCAGAATATGCATATAAAGTCATAGAACTACAGCCGTTGTGCCTTGGATTGTTATAATTGATATTAGCAGTAGTGATGGGCGAATTTGCGGCGGTTTGCTTCGCCGAAAAATTCGCGAATTTCACGAGAAATTCGCGAAACGGCGAAAAATTAGCGAAACGACGCCGGCGTCTCGTTTCTGACGCCGGCGACCGTTTTTGACGCCGGCGCCCGTTTTTTCGACGCCGGCGCCTGTTTTTGACGCCGGCGTCCATTTTTTCGAAAAACATTTTTTGAGGCCGGCGAATTTTTGACGCGAATTTTCACTGGAGTTTCGCGAATTTATTCACTGGCGGCGAATCGCGCAAATTCGCCGCAAATTCGCGCCTGGCGAATAAATTCGCCCATCGCTAATTAGCAGCCTATTTTGTTCAGATCAGGCGATATGCATATATCAACTAAACTACCCAAATGTAACAACAGTAAGCTCATGTCTTGCTTTTTTTTAAACCAAAGAAATGAAGCAGGACTCTAGTATGTGTCTGAAATTTTACACTTGTTAAAGGGATCCAAAGCGTGCATATTTTAAGAATAGCAATGGCAAGAAAAACCACAATTGTCAGTAATAATGTATTAACCTTCAAGGGTAAAAACTAAACTCAGTGTAGCATATCTAACACAGGATATAGTTCTATTCTAGTGATTACTGGCAGGCACTTGAAAATAAAATTGCACTTAAGCATACGGCAGCTGATCACTTCTTCACGGTTCCAATTTATAATTCATAATCAAGCATATTATCTACATGATTATAGAGAGGGGTAAGGGGGCTTGTATATCATTGATACTTACAGCTCCTATATCCAGTCTGTACAATATGCAGCAACACAACTCTATACATGTCCCATGACCTGTATCTGCCGTAACATACGCAATTGATTCTAGTGACAACTTCTTCAGTTTCAAAGTTCCCTTGACACAGTCTCGCTTGGAATGCGTCTGGTTGTGGTGAGTGGAAAGCAGAACATTGCTATGTTGGTAATACTCACAAGAATAAATGGCATTTCTCATGAGCTTTTTTTTTTTTTATCTTTTTAAATCCTATTATTGAGAAGTGGTGCTTTAGGCAGCAGCTGGCAAGAGAGCACAGAGTAGTTTATTAGTTATCATTGTAGATCCAGTGGAATAGGTTTAAGTGCTCTGCCTTTATTTGCAACACAGCAGGTACTCAAAAGAGGTGCGGGAAGATAAACTAATTTCTCGGCTTCGGTTATTTGTATTGCTGATTTTCTATGTGATACATCCTTTGATTTCACGAATGGAGAGCTTGATAATTTATATCCTGGAGTTGTTTCAAAATGCCACTTGTTCAAGAAGGTCTCTAATTCAAAGATGTAATACTGGATATATCCTCATACACCAATTAAGTATCGAATGGGTTTGTCTTGCATAGATGGGGTTTTGATCAGAATCTCTAATTTATAGATGTTGTAATTTAATGTATAGAATATTGTGTAATCTTTTTTTATTTGATGCACTTATTATTGCTAAGATTCAGAATTGCATCTTAAAACATTATTAACAAAGAATCTCTGCCGCTGTCCATGTAAGCGTTCATATTCCAGTCTCTTATTCAAACCAATGCATGTTTGCTAGGGTAATTTGGGCCCTAGCAACCAGATTGTTAAAATAGCAAACTGGAGAGCTGCTGAATAAAAAGCTAAATAACTTGAAAACCGCAAATAGTAAAACATGAAAAATAATTGCAAATTGTCTCAGAATAACGATCTATGTCATACTTAAAGATAACTCAAAGGTGCTACTTTAAAAAAAATGTTGTACTATTGTAAATGGCAAACAGTTAAGATATCAAGCTATTCATTTGGTTTTTGGAACAGTTTTCTTTGGACCTTGTATTGTTTATACCATACTCCTATTTTTTATGATGTAAAGGCACAAAACCTAATGCCTTTAAAAATGCTGTGCTACACAGTTCTAATAGCCAATATTGCAATCAGCGCCGCTCAAGACACTGTTATATATCATTATCTTCCCTGCATAATAGGGTATCACTTTTTAAAAATGCCTGTTTCCTGTTTTTCTCACATTTATAGAGCACCAAAATTCTGCAACACTGTACAGAAAAAGGGTGCATACATCAAATTTGCGCTACAGGAGTTATTTGTCGTTATGCCAAAAAGAAAATACTGGGACTCCAATGATCTAGAGGAGCTAATTTTCGACTCACAATTGTAGTTGTGGACACATTAAAATTGCTACAGTCATAGTGCAGTTGTTGTTTGGTTGAGTTTTCTCTGGTTGAGCAGGGTTCCTTTTATCTTTTATAATTGGTTTCAAAATATTTACAATAGTTAACATGTGCATTTTCTGTTTTTTCTTTGTTTTTGTTTTTTTTTTTGGAGAGTAAGCTAATGATATGAATGGTGAACATTTTCTGTAAATTGCTGCATAATGATGTCCGTGTTTTATATAAATAAAATATAATCACAATAATATGATAACAGATATGCAGTAAATGCTGTACAATATCTTGGCACTATATTAATATATGATATCAGTTTGAGTATAAACCTGACTTTTATAGAAAAGCACAGCGAAGCAATTCATAGATATAGTAGGAATCTATTTTATGGCCATTTCTATCATGGCATATGGACCAAGTATAGGCAACTTTACATGCAATGGCCTCTGCAGAAATACCAATTTAGCCTTCAGAAATAGGTTTATACATGTGTACAAATATGCGTGTAATCATTTATTTATTTGTTATTTCAGTTGAAGAATTAATAAGTCCAAAAGACATTGATCCAATGAACCGTTATGTCCATCTTCGGGATCAGCGAAACATCAGAATGCGGTACTCTAATCAGGTATTACCTTTATATAATTTGGTTCATTATGTTCTGTTCAGGGCACACTAATGAATAGAATTGCTGAAAAAGTACTGTTGTGGTATCTGTGAAACTTTAATTTGTTTATTTTAAGTAGTGATGCACCGAATCCACTATTTTGGATCGGCCGAACCTCCAAATCCTTCTTGAAAGATTCGGCCGAATCCGAATCCTAATTTGCATATGCAAATTAGGGGTTGGAAGGGGAAAACATTTTTTACTTCCTTGTTTTGTGACAAAATGTTATGCAATTTCCCTCCCTGCAATTTTCGGTTCGGCCAGGCAGAAGGATTCAGCCGAATCCGAATCCTGCTGAAAAAGGCCGAATCCTGAACCGAATCCTAGATTCGGTGCATCCCTAATTTTAAATGCTGAATATTATAATGTATTTGGATGAAGAATGAAGGACACTTCTAAAAAAAATGTACGTGAGTTAAAGGAGAAACAACCCCCTTATTAAAAAAACCTACCCCACATAGACTTTTTTCTTACCCATCGGTGCAGATTCAGGGATCGGAGTTCACGGCAGCCATTTTCCGGGTCTTCGTGTCTTCTTCTGGCGCTTCGACAATTTCCGTCAATTTTCGGCTCATGTGCAGTTGGAGCAATGAGCCGAAATTGCCGAAGCGCCAGAAGAAGACACGAAGACCAGGAAGATGGTTTCCGTGAGATGCGCCAACATGCCAGTCTCGTCAGATTACCAAAGACACGGAAGATGACTGCCATGTACTCCGATCCCTGAATCAGCTCCGATGGGTAAAAAAAAAGTTTGGGGCATTTGTCCGGGATAGCAGCTAGGCTGAGGGATAGGGGTTTTTTTTAACAAGCGTTTTTTTTCTCTCCTTTAAATGCTGTCTGTAGAGTCCAGCAATGTGCATATAAGAGACATGTTAAATTATTTTTATTTTCATATAAATACATATAACCTCCTTAAGAATTCTGCTAACCAATGCTCTGCTCTACCCATGAGTGAGTTATTAAAGGTTCTTTCTATCTAGAGAGATGCACCTCTTCATTTGCCCATTTAGTCATTGCCCCTAATAGTTTTACTTATTGTCCTTGAAAATATCCACATTTTTAAAAATATTGCTAGAAAGGAGTCCGTAATCTAAGACTGATTAGCAGTGTGTCGTAGATGAGATGCAAGAAGATTTGTTGTAGGTAGTGCTGGGCAATACAAGTCCTGATAGGGAGGTTACTAAGAGTTGATCATCGATGTGTAAATAGTTTAGATTAATTGGCCTGTTTGTCTGCTTAGTTCGGGCCACCTGCAGATGCTTAGAAATAAACTGTTTTCACCTACAGGAGAACACTCATTATTCCAGAGGTATTTCTTATTTACATTACATGACTCACAGCAGAGACCAAAAGGTCATATTAAATCTGAAACAAAAAAAAATGTGAAATGTGTCAAATTTAATTTATTACAGTTGAGCAATTATTGCAAACAAGACAGCTCTGAACTGTAAAAAGAAGTGACCTCATGAATTTTTTGGATGAATTCATTTCCTGACATTCCTGATAATCATATGACTGAAATACTGGGCATAATTGTTTCCCTTATCCATGGATTTTCTAGGCTTCTCCGTTCAGGCGCGTTCCTGTTAATTATTAAAAGCAAGTTGATCTTATACGGCATGAAATGACTGACAGGACAGATAATTCTGTTTAGGAACAGCATTTTGCATGCCAAGTAACATACAGCATGAAATCATACTGTCTGAATTTAAAGCCTAAACATACTGCCTGTCACAGAACAAATGATGTACCCAACACAGAAGGGGTTTAATTAGGATAGGGTGTTGCCTAGTCAAATTCACTGAATGGAAACTCACTGCCTTTCAAATAATGCCTGAGGCTGAGCATACTGGAATTGTTGTTCAAAACAGGGATTCAACATCTCTTGTCTTATTAGGTCTGGTTCTGCCTAATCTTTGTCTTTGATACTTCACTTCATGCAGCTGTTTCTTAGAATATGTGACAATGTCATGTTGTTTTTAATCTGAACTCCTACAACCAGCAAAGCATATATAATATACAAGTATTTCCAAGTCGTTCTATCTTCCAGTATTCCCTGCTCTGACAGCCATCCCCACAAATATGTTTATATAAAATATAACTTCATTGAAGCTTTTATATTGAGATTTTGCTATTATTGGAATAACACGGACACCACTGACATCAGAATTTTTGACATTGTGCCTGAAATTGGCAAATAACATGTTTGAGTCAGCCCAAAATGTTGCTGAGCTATGGCCCATGATGGTTAGCAGGTGTTTTGATCACCACTCTGGACAGCATCAATCACTAATGTCTATGGCTTATGCCTTATCATAGCAAGATACCTGAGCAATATGTTTTGGGTAGGTCTTGTCCTAGTTAAAGGAACAGTAACACCCAAAAATGAAAGTGTTTTGAAGTAATTAAAATACAATGTACAGTTGCCCTGCATTGGTAAAACTTGTGTGTTTGATTTAGAAACACTACTATACTTTATATAAACAAGCTGCTGTGTAGTCATGGGGCAGCCATTCAAAGCACAGGTTACAATGTAGGGCAACAGTACATGATATTTTAAACAGGTATTGGACCTGTTATCCAGAATGCCCTTAAGTCTGGTAGTAAAATAATTTAAACAATAATTAAACCCAATAGGCTTGTTTTGCCTTTAATAAAGATGAATTATATCTACGTTTGGATCAAGTACAAGGTACTGTTTCATTATTACAAAGAAAAAGGAAATAGTTTTCAAAAATTAGGATTATAGTGGGGAGACAACCTTCCCGTAATTCGGAGTTTTGTGGATAACTGGTTTCCAGATAACGGATCCCATACCTGTACTTTAAAACACTTTTATTTTTTTTGTTTTACTGTTCCTTTAAAGGAGGTCTAAACCCAAGCACCCCTCCACTACCCAAAAGTTCAAAGGCGCCTTCTTCCCCTGTCTTCTGATCCTCTTCTATTACACCATCTACACGGATTTTGTAGGAGCATACACAATTTAATCTATGACCTCAATCAGCTACTGTGCATGCTCCCAGAGAAAATGGCACCTTTGAACACCACCTCGCAACTCAGAATAGAATAGAGGTCGCATGGCGAGTGTTGTTGGGGGGGGGGTTGAAAATGAGCTAGGGTTTAGTTCTCCTTTAATGGACACATACAGTGCCTTGTAAAAGTTGTCATCTCCTTGAGCATTTGTTTTATATTGTTGACGCAAAGATACAAATCCTACAATGATAATGATATTTTTATGACAAAGCATAGAAAATCAGAATTGGTTTATGTCAAAAAAGAACCAAATTTGAATCCTAAAAAATCATGTCATCAAGAAAGTAAAAAAATTTGGTAGCTGCGCAGCCGGTTCTCTTTTGCCACTTGATTCCCTAGTTTAGATATGCAAATTAGGATTCAGATTTGGCTCTGTATTTGGCCAACTCTTTTTTGTGAAGGATTTGGGATTTAGCCGTATCATGAAATAGTGGATTTGGTGCATCCCTAAAAAAAGAATATAATAAATAAAGAAAAGAACGTGATCGGTATTATAATTTAACTACATTAACATCTAAATCCGGTCTCCTGTTTTAAAGTGCAGCTATAGCTCCTGATTTAATATTGGCTCTCTTTATTAGCCTTAACGTTATATTGTCACTACAAAAAAATACTCCCAACATATTAGTGTATATTTTAATTTTCCATAGGCCATGTTGACCATTTTTCACTGATAGGTCTGCTTTTGTAAGTAATTGATACTTGGAGTTTCTAAACGTGACTGTTTTACCACCCTGCCAAAAAAGGGGATTAGAAGGCACACAATCTATTTCAAAGGGAGGTGCTAATCCAATAGGAGGCTGCCCATTAAGTCTCCATTGTATACATGATCAAAAATGAAAAACTTGGATTATTTATAAATAAAAATAGTTTTATTGATCATAGGTCTTCATCAGGGGCAGAGTGTGAAAATAAACAAAGAGGCCAATTTTGACCAATAAAACAATTTCTATTTATAAAGTGTGCTATCCAAGTTTTTCATTTCTGATCATGTTTTGCCAACCTGACTGTCCCTTCTTAACCTGTCTTAACCTGAGTTTGTAATGCTAACAGAATACTGCTGCACAAATATGGTAGCTCCTTTAGAAAGGAACATGGTGGATCAGATATGTAATGTCAAAGCATCAGGCAAATAAGTTTTTGGTCAAATGATAAATAACATTCAAAGACAATGGCATGATAGATGTTAAAAAGGTAATTTCTGCTGTGAGCATCACTGTAAAATAGGGATGCACGGAATCCAGAATCCTTGTGCCTGGCCGAACCGAATCCTAATTTGCATATGTAAATTAGGGGTTGGTAGGTAAATCATTTTTTGCCATTTAAAATATAATCTCTGCCATCAGCAATGAAGGGAATCCTAGATGCAAAACCACACCCCTTGGTGCACATTCAAGATGCTCTTTTATTTGGGATTATACTGCACTCAGAAGTTAAGGGGCAGGAAGTGGGAGGTCGTCTAGGTGCTTCGCCCCAGCCCATTCCATAATTGTATTCATGAAGGTAATGCAGATCCGTGTCCTAGGAGAGCTCTACAAGAGGCAATATTTTCCCTTATTAAAGAATGCACACGTTTTAAATAAATCTTATGTTGGTAAATCATTATTTGATCTAAAAGCAACTCTGATTTTAGCCTGCATTGTGAGAGGGGCACTGATCAGTGACAAGACAGAGAACTGTGACCATGCATAGTGGACTCATGCAGCTATCTGATCCTCTCAAGGTCCTCCCAAACAAGTCACTTGGAAAAAGATTGTTTTACTTGCAATAAAGCACTTTATGGAGCGCACTAGTCCATCAGAATCCAACTGCAAATAGTCAGGTTGAAATGACACAGCGAAATGTATTCTGATGTCATTTTATGGTTTTGAGAGCACCTTGAAAATTCATTTTATGCTTTTGTTTCCTCAAACTGGTTTTAATAGAATTGTTTTCTTGACTCTTTACTCTCAGAAAATGACTATTTACAGGACCAAGAATATTATTGTAAAATGTTTCCATTCCACAAAAACAAAGCGTTTATGTGATGTGACACCTCAAGCGAAAGTGTTATGGATATGAATTTCAGATGAGCAGCCTGTTATCTTAAGAACTTTCATTTAATCAGATGGCAGGAAACTTTAAGATGATTTAAAACAGCTAAATGAAGAGAACATTTCACTATAAATAAATGATAACACTTATAAAACTTTTAGTTCCTAATTGCCCTTCTGTTTCCATTTTTTTTGTCTGCAGTTGTAATCTTTGGAGTTATTTATTTATTTTTTTTAAGTGCCAAATAACTGTAAATATGTTGTTGGTTGCTGTGCGGAAAGTTTTACATCCCTTTGCACCATCATTGCAACGCATATCTGTTAAAAACATGTCGTAATTGAACGCAATTCAGCCATTTGCTTGACTGCTCAGTTAGTCTTTTTAGTTCCTGACCCCCTGAAGCTTATAGTCTAATTTCACACGAATAGACATGCACCCACACGAACAGACATGTACCCAAACAGACAACAAGACTGCATGCACTTTTCTACATAAGCAATCTTTAAGAAAACCCAACATGTGTTTCCTAACTCACACTGGGTTTTGAGCCAATAAAAACCTTGACATTTCCATAATTGTTACCCGAACAGACGAAGAAAAACGTTGGCAGCTTTTAGGTATCAAAGTTTTTCTTTGTTCCCAATAAATAATACTTGTTATAGCCAAGCAGACAATATTACCAGGGGAATGTAGTATAGCAACTTGTACTGATAACTTTGACTTTATTGGGGTTCATTTAAAACAGTGCTTACAGCTGTTCTTCATCTTTGGGAAAAATAATGTAGCTGTACTATTGTATACAGTACAATAAGCGGAGAAAGAATATGTGGTGCTCACAGCAACTGTGCCATTATAGTTAAGCATTAGGAAGATGAACAACAGATCCCAATTTATAAGTTGAAAACCTGTTCAAATGAATTGAGCCGTATCTGTATTACCAACTCCATACTGTTAGCTATACATCTGGAAATGCTTGTTTCTTCTGAGAATTCTTTTAAGCATTAATGCTCATTTAACTCTGCACTTGGCAGGTTTCTGTGCTTGGCAGCAGCATAAATGGGATGTAATGAGATCTGTTCCAGCAGTGATTCTGTCTTCTGAATCTTGTTCTTTATCTCCCTTATGCACCTAGCATTATCCCTCTATTACACAAACTGGTTGCATTGAACAAAACTGCTGGTTACAGAACTCACACAAGTACACAATGTTTCTCACTTGTTGAATGGCAGTTATCATTATCCTTAGCCATTTCTAGCATATTCCCTTTATTAGCGGTAATGAGCATAAAATAAACCCAGGCACATTGAAAAGACAAACTTTTTCAGAACTGTTAACTGTCAACATCTGGCACGTTGAGGGGGCTGTTGAGCCACACAAAGCCTGCTAAAAGCTGTCTTCCAATGTTCCCTCTAAGGTGTGCTCTTTTGCATGCACACACAAATTTTGAGGCCAGAGCACAAAGAATTTTTAGTGAAAACACCAAATTTTGTATTCTGACATGAGCACACAGTTTTCATGTGCACACAAGTATAAAATGTGCGTACAAAATATTTTTTTGCGTTCATAGCTGAGGAGTTTGCAGCCAACAGCTTACTGACCAGTGTATGGGGCCCTCCAAAGGGCTGTCCTGACTGATATCTGGCCAAAAATCAACCAGATGTCGATTGGGCGGGTTTTAAAACCCTGTCGGATCGAGAATCACATCAGTTCATTGATGTGGTACTTACCCACATTTTCATCGCTGCCCATTTACTGCAGCAAATTTATTTTTTTTATGTTGAAAATTATCTATTAAACCCTCTTGCCTGCCAACAACTGAATCTATTGAATACATTTTACACTTTTTCCAGCATTCAGTGTGCTACTGGAATTTTTCTATGTACCTGTATGACCCGTATGGCAGGAGTGGGTCCGCCAGTGTAGCACCTGGTTCCACAAAGGGTACATGTTCAGGGGTGGAAGCACTCTACCATTGTTTTTATTGTGTATAGAACAACTGAATCTATGTCACCAGCATGAAAGTGAATGAGTGCCCCAATGAGTGTGCGATGCTTCTGAATATAAAGCAATCTAATGAGTCCATTGTTGTACATTGATGTGTTATCAGATTAAATAAAAGCTACAATAATAACAGAGCCTCATTCAGAAGCACTGTGAGGGTCATCATCTTGCATTTAAATGAATATCAGATTAATCACCCTAAGATGTTCTGTCTGTCAGAAATGATACAATGCTGTGGCGCAAACCCAAAACACATTCCCACTTTCAATTGGACTTTTTTTTTTTGTTTTTCATATTTCTCGTTACTTATAATGAGCAATCGTAGCAAGTACATTATTCTTTAATAAAGTGTTTAAATTAACTTGTCTATTTTGTGTCTGCTGCGAAAAATGCTGCGTGACAGTAACAAAGAAATTTATTTGTTCCCTAAGATCTGGTTATGCATCATTCAAAGGAACAGTGACAGTCGAGCCCCCATGGTCTTTAGTAGATTTATAGCTTTCAGTTCCACTTTGTTCCATTACTCCATCTGCACACAAAATGGTGAGAAACTAGCAGCATAGTGATAAAAGGAGAAGGGGTTGCACATCTATGGGAACATTTCACTCTTGTGAACCCTCTGCCCATTAAGATTGGTTTAAAGATTGATGTACATACCGCTTATGACTGTATATTAAAATTCTAAAAAAAATTCTTAAAGTCTAGATTGTAGTCCTCCTAAACATGAAGGAATGACAACTCACCTCAATTATGTTTTACAAGCAATCTCTCAGCCCTGACCAGTCTGATCAGTTCAATATGGCCATTCTTGTGTAGGCTGATATAAGTGTGATTTAATCACCTGATCCACTCTTGGGGGGTTATTTATCAAAGTCCGAATTTGTCTCAATATTTTCTACTACAAACGCAGATCGAATCCGCTTGGGTTTTTTATGCTTATTTATTATTACATTTTACCGAAAATTTGCTTTGCGGGGAAAAAAAAAATCAGATTTTCACTATTTATTCAGATTTTTCCATCCGTTTTTCACGATTTTTTGGGAATTTTCACCTGAAAACTTTTTGGTATTGCACGAAACCCAGCACACATCAAAAAGTCATTGGGACTTCTCCGATTGACTTATATACAACCTCAACAGGTCTGAGATGCCGGATTTTCAGACTTTTCCATCCTCTAGGTTTAATAAATTCCGAAAAATTCTGGATTTTTTTAAAAGTCCAATTTTAAAAAAAAAAAATCAAGGTTTTTTTTTTGTGATTTTTGCATTCGGAGTTTAGTAAATAACCTCCTTGGTGTGTAGATATTTTATTATGTCCAGTATTAGTCTTAATGGCTTATTGTTATTTTTAGCAAAATAAAAATCTGTTGTATTATAGAAATGCTTATGCTCCTTTATTTCTTTGATTTTAGGGCCCCTTAGAAAATGATGCCATGATTCATGTGGCACTGATAGCCGAAAGCCAACGGTAAGGTTATTCACATGGTTCCTCTCTTCTATAATGCTGTTCAGTGATTGGATGTAACAGGAATTATGTTTCTTGTGTGTCCAGCTTGCAGGTTTTTCTCAACACTTACGGTATCCAAACCCAAACCCCTCAACAAGTGGAACCTATCCAGATATGGCCTCAGCAAGAACTTGTACAGGTAAGATGGTTAGGATTTTTTTTATTTAGATGCCTCTTTCATCTCCGCAGTCTTTAGTTATCTGGATACGGGGTTTGTCAATAATTTATCATTAAATAAACCCAATAGGATCATTTTGCAACCAGTATGTATTTATGCAGCATAGTTACAGTCAGATTATAGGCGCTTAATTAATATCATTATTGAGGAAAAGGAAATAAAAAATTGTAATTTGCTTAAAATGGAGTCTATATAAATGTCCTTCCCATATTTCTGAGAGTTCTCTCAACTCACTGTGCAGCGATTACAGTGGACATTGAGACCTATAGTATATAGGTATGATAAGCAAAGTATCTAAAGCTGGCAGTGCACATGTGCAAAGGACCTGTTTTAAAGTAGCCATAAATCTGCCTTATAGCCTCGTACACATAAATTGCACCTGATTTCCTAGTGTAAAGAATTGCAGAAGATATAATTCAGGAATTGACACATTCTGAGTAAAAAATGCTAAGGTATTTCACCTACCTTAAAAGGGGTTGTTCACCTTTAACTTTTATTGTGCTGTAAAGAGTGATATTCTGAGACAATTTGCAATTGGTTTTATTTTTTTTTATTATTTATGGTTTTTGAGTTATTTAGCTTTTTATTTAGCAGCTCTGCAGTTTGCAGTCAGTAATATGGTTGCTAGGGTCTAAATTACCCTAGCAACCATGCATTGATTTGCATAAGAGACTGGAATATGAGTATGAGAGACCTGGATAGAAATATAAGTAATAAAATGTAGCAATAACAATACATTTGTAGCATTACAAAGCATTTGTTTTAGATTGGGTGAGTGACCCCCATTTTAAAGCTGGAAAAAAGTCAGAAGAAGGCAAATAATTCAAAAACTATAACATAGCAACATAGTAAGTTAGGTTGAAAAAGACCTTTTAAGTCTATACATAACCTGCCTAACAGAAAAAATGAAAAGTTGCTCAGAATGTATGAATGAATACAGTATATTCAAGATTAGATATCCACTTAAAGGGATTGTTCAGTATAAAAATAATAACTGGGAAAATAGATAGCCCATGCAAAATAAAAAATGTTTCTTATATAATTTGTATAGTTTAAAGGGATACTGTCATGGGAAAAAAAACATTTTTTTCAAAATGAATCAGTTAATAGTGCTGCTTCAGCAGAATTCTGTACTGAAATCCAGTTAATAGTACTACTCCAGCAGACTTCTGCACTAATTTTTCTATTTAAAGGGATGCTGTCATGGGAAAACATGTTTTTTTCAAAACACATCAGTTAATAGTACTGCTCCAGCAGAATTCTGCACTGGAATCTATTTCTCAAAAGAGCAAACAGATTTTTATATTCAATTTTGAAATCTGACATGGGGCTAGACATTATGTCAATTTCCCAGCTGCCCCCAGTCATGTGACTTGTGCTCTGATAAACTTCAATCACTCTTTACTGCTGTACTGCAAGTTGGAGTGATATCACCCCCTCCCTCCGCCCCCCCCAGCAGCCAAACAAAAGAACAATTGGAAGGTAAACATATAGCAGCTCCCTTACACAAGAGAAAAACTGCCTGGTAGATCTAAGAACAACACTCAATAGTAAAAACCCATGTCTCACTGAGACACATTCAGTTACATTGAGAAGGAAAAACAGCAGCCTGCCAGAAGGCACAAGTCACATGACCAGGGGCAGCTGGGAAATTGACAAAATGTCTAGCCCCATGTCATATTTTCAAAATTGAATATAAAAAAATCTGTTTGCTCTTTTGAAAAATGGATTCCAGTGCAGAATTCTGCTGGAGCAGCACTATTAACTGATGCGTTTTGAAAAAAAACATGTTTTCCCATGACAGCATCCCTTGAAATAGAAAAATTAGTGCAGAAGTCTGCTGGAGTAGTACTATTAACTGGTACGTTATGAAAAATACATGTTTTGCATGACAGTATGCCTTTAATATAGTTTGCAAAAAATGTAATGTATAAAGGCTAAAGTGAGTGGATGTGTAACATAATAGCCAGAACACTACTTCCTGCTTTTCAGCTCTCTTGGTTTACACTGATTGGTTACCAGACAGTAACCAATCAGTGACCAGTTACCAGGCAGTAACCAATCACTGATTGGTTACCAGGCAGTAACCAATCAGTGATCATTTCTGTTGCTTTTGATTGAGCTGCATGCTGAGGATCAATTGCAAACTCACTGAACAGTTATGTCCTATGTGGCCCCCTTCAAATTGCTGACTAACTCAGAGTTAGAGAGCTGCAAAGCAGGAAGTAGTGGTCTGGCTATTATGTTAGACATCCACTCATTACAGCCTTTATACATTACATTTTTGGCTAAATATATTAGAAACATTTTTTATTTTGCACAGCCTATCTATTTACCCAGTTTTTATATTTACACTGAACTGTTCCTTTAAGCAGTAAGAATTCACAAAGTGTCCAAAGGGTTCTGGATGTTTGCTTATCCAACATCACAAACCACGAGTATTAACTTGAATCTGCTACTCCCTTCACTGCTGTAACAGCTTCTACTCTACTGGGAAGGATTTAGTAGACAGTGAAACATTGCTGGTGGAATTAGCGTCTATACACCCAGAAGAACATTAGTGAGATTGGGCACTGATACTGGCTGATGAGAAATGGCTATGCTAGACTGAAATTAATCTTGAAAAAAGTTCCAGGATTCCAGTGAATCCCTACACTGGATATAAGAGACACTCTTCCTATGCTTGAGGGTTTTAACTCTATAGATTCTCCATAGATTCTCCATAGATTCTCCATACTGTAGATTCTTGGCCTCATTCATTCTAAAGAGAATGAATTGTAAAATTAAGTTGATCGGTTAATTTTCCTCCCTATGTTTTTTTATGCAATACATTGATCATTCACAAATGCACATTTATAGAAAACAAAATCTCAGGTGGAATTTTACAGCAGACAAGAATAGGAATACGACATTGGGCATTGGGGCCCAGCTGTAGATTTGGTAAGATTTTAACAAAAAGCACATAATAACAGATTGTATATAGTAAACACAGCTGACCTTGCATCTCAAGCTTGCAATGAGACAATATGCCTTGCATCTGTCAGTGAGTTTAATCACTTTGTACAACATGAACATTATCGGTGTATGGTTTAACTACCCTTCATTATTTTAAAGTACAGCTTGAACTACTTCATTATGGCTATCTTGCATAACTACATGGTAAAATCTTAACAAGTATCCCTGTCTGTGTAATTATTCAGTACAACCTGACCACTATCACCTTCTGTGATCCTGTATTCTTACCCAATGCAACTATTCTTACCCAATGCAACCTGCAAAGATTCACTTTCCCTGTGCATAATTATACCATTCACATTAACGTTTCTCAATAAATGATGCTCTACAAGCTAAGCATGAACAGCATCTGGGTCCCTTTCCTTACGGCACAGTCCAATTCCAGCTTGTGTTTCCCTAGGCTGTAATGGAAAGTAGTGCTCCTGTGGGAAATATGCCATCCATTCGAGTCTGTCCGATATCCACCTTTCTACCTGCCTTCTTGCTGCCTTGCCTTGTCTTTTTTTTTTCTAATACTATTTAAATTTTTTCACAAGTGTTTCTAGTGTTTGCCATTCTCTTTCACATTCAAGTGAATTTTAATATATTTATACATTTAGAATATTTCCTGCTTCTGCTTATTCTGCCTCAATTAAGCAGTATTTAACTGCCCTATTAATGGACAATTACAGTTTAATAGCCTGAGTTTTCTTTGTTCAGTACTCTTTGGTAACTAAATTCACTAACTTCTTATTTTAGGTAAGTGTTCTTTTTTTCAAAATACAAACAAATCTGGGGTACAGAGAAGAGGGGCAACACCTTTGCTATAGTCCTAGGCATGCCTTGCAGCAACTTATTGTAGGTGCTCTTTTGCACTCTATAGTTTCAGACCACAGTCTGCCTCCTTCACTCAACAATTTTTTTGTGGAAAGAGGTGGAACACTGGCCTCTGTTGAAAAGTTATTGATTTTGGTCACTGGGGCATGCCAAGCGAATTTTGGCTTTATTTCTACTTTACTTGCTCTAACAAGTATCCATATTACTTCTGAAAGCATTCCGTCCAGTTTCTCTCTCCTTGCCTACAGGGTTATGACTATTTAGCAATGTTATTCTGAAATGTAATTATTTAAATCATTTAATATGCCAGTGTTTCAAATATGCTGTTTAATTACACTTTGACATAGGAATTACGGGTAACATTCATTGACTGTACTTTCACTTGGACTAAAGAAAATAAACCTACTGTATACCTCTATTATTATGTGTAGGCTCCAGGGCTGAAATCGGTACATTTTCATGATTATTCTGAATTACTCCACTGAAGAGTATAATAATTAATGCAAGTGTTGCCAGTCAAACCTCAGTTTTCTGCCAACTCCACAGCTTGGCTACTATTCCTTTATGCAGATTGCCACTGTAACAGAGCCATTTTTCTTCCCTATTGACATAATAGTGTTGCTGCGCCAGGTAAATTGAGTGTCTGTCTCTCATGATTTATTATCATGGGAGATAACCACTAACCCAACTCACTGAGGGGCAAATTCCCTAACCTGCGCACTTTGCCTGGTGAATTTTCGCTATTTCTCAGCAAATTCACTAAAATGTGAAGTTGCACTCAGCGAAGCTTAACAAAGTTGTGCTAGCGAAAACTCGCCAGGCAAAGCGAAGTTGCACTAGCAAAAGGGAATTTGCATACGGCGAGAACTTAAAGTTTGAATGGACGTATATGTTACAGCAAATACATAAAACTACACACGCCCAGGGAACCTTAATAGATGCAAATAGAGATGTTTTATTGCCCTACACATGTGCCCAGAGTATAGTTTATGTGCCATATGTTATGAAATGTAGGGGGGAAGGGTACCCAAAAAACAAAATGTTCGTCCTTTTGCAGCCTATAACCCATGAAAATGGAAAAGACGGCAGCGTTTTTGGAACTTTAAAAAAATGTGACATTTTCTTTTTGAAGTCCTATCTACTCTATTGCATCTCGCCAGGTCTGAGCTGGCAAAGGCAAGTCTGGCGTAAGTGGTAACGTTCAGTAAAATCAACTTCTTAGTGGATTAGTAGTAACGATCTTTAGCCCTGGTGAAAATTCGCCTGGCGTTAGAGTGCGAAGTTGAGCTAGAGTCTATCTCCTTTGCTAGCGTATTTTCGCCAGCGTTCACAACTTTCGCACTTTTTGCACCTAAAACTTGATTTTTTTTCTAAAATAAAAGTCTTTTTCGCATTTGCCTTTAAAGGAAAACTATACCCCCAAAATGAACACTTAAGCAACAGATAGTTCATATTATATTAAGTGGCATATTAAAGAATCTTGCCAAACTGGAATATATATTTAAGTAAATATTGCCCTTTTACATCTCTTGCCTTGAGCCACCATTTCGTGATGGTCTCTGTGCTGCCTCAGAGATCACCTGACCAGAAACACTTCAACTGTAACTGTAACAGGAAGAAGTGTGGAAGCAAAAGACACAACTCTGTCTGTTAATTGGCTCATGTGACCTAACATGTATGGTTGTGAGTACAGTGAATGCTACGATCCCAGGGGGTGGCCCTTATTTTTTAAAATGGCAATTTTATATTTATGATTACCCAATGGCACATACTACTAGAAAAGTATTTATTATGAAAATGGTTTATTTACATGAGGACAGATTTTATATATGAGCTGTTTTATGCAATATCTTTTTATAGAGACCTACATTGTTTGGGGTGTATAGTTTTCCTTGAAGAATCCTGGTTTGTCAGAACATTTTGGATTTATGCTTAGGCCAAAGCAGACATTTGGAGGATAGATTAATGATGCTTGAATTTTTTAATGTGCTGCTGGCAGCATTTTTCTGGCTGCATTTACAATTGATCACAGCTAAGCTTTGAACATGCGAAAATTGCTGACATGGCAAAGGATATTTTAAAGGCGCAATAAGCTTTTTCAGACTTATGACTACAGGGCCTGGTTTGTACATTTGTTAAAGGGGACATGTCACCCCAAAAAATTATTCAAAATCCTATTTTATCACATTAGTCAAGCAAAATTAACTTTAATCACACTATATAAATTATTTTTTTCCTTCAGTCTGGAAATTCATAATTATAGCAAGCCGGCAGCAGCCATTTTGTGGACACTGTTATTAAGGCAAGCCTTGCATCATCTCAAAATCTTGTTTGTGCACTATAATGGGGGGACCCAATGTCCATTCCCATGCCCTGGCTACACAATTAAACAGTGAAGAGAATGGGGGAATGTGTGGAGAGCAGTTACATCTATGAAGTGCTAAATGGAAAGTGAAAGTAAATGTCTGCCCCTCCTCTATGCTTAAGGCATAGAGGAGGGGCAGACAATATTTGATTGACAGGTGAGATTTATAAATGAGTTTACAACAGCTATGAAAGCTTTAATAAAAAATAGAAGTTGGGTTTCATGTTTAATTTGAAAAGGACTTTTATTATACAGATTTTTGTGTCTGGGTGATGGTCCACTTTAATCGGGGATATGAACATCAAGCTTCTGTTCAATGTAGAGCAGAAATATTTCCAGCACCCATAAATTGTTGTTTCATTGAGCAGTGTTGACTTGCAATGGACATACCTTTTTTCCAACATATTTGTTTGTAATCAAGCCTTGTACTGTGTGTTGATTGCAGCAAGTTTTAATTTTCATTTGGTCATGTTCTTGATCCTTTCATCCAAGCACCCGGATTCTGCTCTACCCTATAGAAACTATAGGGTAGGAATTGTGGTAATCTGTTATAATCAGAATTTTCCTGTTTTTGTGCCCAGTCACAGCTTTTATCTTAATTCAAATGAAATTCGATTGTACTATTTGAAAGGTGAGGTGCACAGGTGTCATCCAACTAACCTGAATAACCATATGCAAACCTGCTTTGAAGAGGGGTCCAATGTCGTTCCTGAACAGTGTGCAAAACTGACATTTTATATATTTTTGTATTTATGTCCAAGGTATTTGTAAAAAATGTTGCCAACACCAAAGTTCAAATTAATCGGTAGATGTCTAGGTGTGTGTCTTTATTGTCTAGCTTTCACTTTGTCTTTGTTTGTAGAAACGCATCAGTTCATTTGAAGATCTTTTTAGGTCTTTTCTCCTTGTTCTACCAAGTTCGAGTTGGCTTTGTATATCAGCTGCTGGATCCTTTGTTTTTAATAATTGATTCAAGTCTTCTTTGTTTATAGTGCACTGCCTGGTATTAAACCTGGGACCTCCATGGTACAAGGCAGCAAAACTAACTACTGACCTTCCACTGTTAAAAGTATATTTTCAAAAAGTTATTGTGAGGCATCTGATTGAGGCAGTTATAATACATATAAAGAAACCAATGTTCTGGCATATGCAGGCCTATAGTTTTCTAGCTGAGAGAGATCTATTTTTAAATAATGGTGCTACATTCACCAATCTCTCTGTACTATGACAGATATCAAAGAATCCTTGAAAATTTAGGTTTGGTAGTCACAGAGTTAAGCTCTAGAGTACCCTGGGATGCATACCTTCCATTCCTGGACCTTTGTTTGCTTTCATATGTTCCTAGTGTATTGAATTCAGTGGTTTAATTATTATAATTGGGTCTATAAAAAGGAAGCCATCATTAGCTGGTTGTTCTGGTTTTTGTCTTGAGTAACAGACGCAAAAATGACAATTCAAAATCTCTGCTTTTATCCTGTTCTCATTTACCAATATACTTCTCTCTGAGTGTCCCACCCCTTCTTAGCTCATTTTTATATATATTCCAAAAAATTTTGATTTTGTTTACTTTTTGCTGCAATATCATTTTCCATCTCTATTTTAGCGTGACTAATTTTGCATGCTGTTTTTCTTGGGGGGTTGGGGGGGTTTGCATGCATCTTTGGCCTCTTTGTACCTAATAAAAGTTTCAATGCACATTTTTTCTTACCAATCATATAACTAAGGTTAAAGACACACAGAGTTACTAGTAGCTCGACTACAAAACAAATTTGGCCTAATATTTAGATATATTTTGCCCCATTTATAGTTAGTTATCCTGTGTAATACTTCTCAATAGCTACAACTTTAGTTTCTTATTGTCAGTTAGTAAAGTGCTGCTTTATACAAAGTTGTACATCAGTTACAAAAAGATTGATTTTATTTTTATTACATCCATTTGTCACTCAAGTATTTTATTTTTATAGCATAAATAGTTATTTGAGTTCCTCACTTGTGTTGCTATGTAAGACAGCTATGTAATGTGGTATGGTTTCTCTTTTACACTATACAAAATGTATTGCACATTTCCTATTGTTACATTGTGAGCATTACATTTTGCACATGGACACTAGATATGTGCCAACCAAAAGACTAAACAACAACAACCAAAAGACTAAACAACAACGAGCTGTCAAATTGACTGTGACACTCAGCATGATGCTTATCCAAAAATCTGAAGGTAAACAAGCCACTGGTTTGATTTTGTTGAGCTACTGCAGGCTCAAGTACCCTAATCTAAGTGTTTTATATTGTGCAAAGCAGCCTCAGTACAATATCCGCAAAAGGAAATAGAACTTATTGTCACTGATTCAAAACTGCAGATGGCTTGCTTTAGGTAAGGGTAAAGGGCACTTCTCTTCATGAAAGAATTGCTGCTTGAAATTTACTGCTGCCTGAATTTCAAATCCTTTTACTGATCTTATTTAGAAAGTACCTGCATGGTGACCAGGGATGCTTGTAACCTTTTTGGAAATACAGTGTGAAGGGGCAAAGGCATAATCTTGGTTTTACTTAAATGAGTAGATAGAGAAGAATGGATTAAGAAACTGATAGTAATAAAGGCATGTATTGCACAGTGGAAGTATAGTGTTACCACTGCAAAATACACCGTGCCATGTTTATTCTCTCCTATTCCAAGCTGTTTTGTGTTGTCTGTGTGTTTCAAAACCCAGTGAAGAATTCCCCTTGAATAGAGTAAGATTCCCTCCAGCAATTAAATCTTCAAACCTTCAACGCCCTAAGGCTATTTTAATAGCAGTGATGCATTATTCTTATTATAACCAATATCATCATAATGATCACCACTTCATTTGCAAAAGCTGTTTTTACAGAAAATGTTTATTTGATTAGTGTAATCCCCAAAGCAGTAGACTTAGTCTCTTTCTTTTAATTCCCATTTATGACAGTTTTACCATATAGCCTTAATGATATTTCTTCACAATCAGCAGGAAAGCCCACTAGGACTGAAAACTGGATCAAGAAATAAACAATTACTATAGCTGTTGTTGCTGAATGACTTGTTACTGTAACAGGCTTAATTAAATAGCTGTGTTAATTGTCTCTGATTTGTTTAATACACATTAAAGAATGCAACATATTTTATCGTATTTCATTCACCAGTGGGGTTGTTTGTTTTTGTTAAAATGTTTTTTGTTGTTTATAAATGTAAATATTTGTGACTTAGACTTAAGGTGGCCATAGACACACAGATCCTATCGTACGAATCGAGGATTTGTCCGATTTTCGGATCGTGTGTGGCGTGTGCCGACATCTTTCGTCCAGCGGAGATCGTCATTTGGTCAATCGGTCAGGTTTGATTTTGACCCGACCGATCCCGCCATGGCACATCGTAATCAGATTGTTCGGCCATACGGCCAAACAATCAGATTACCCCCGATATAGCCATGCTTGTTAATGGCATATCGGGGAAAGAGCAGCTCGTTTGGCGATGTTGTCAAACGAGCGGATATTTGCGTCTATGGCCACCTTAACACTAGCCAGAAGAAGGATCTGCTTCAAATATTAAGAAAAGGTTTAAAGAAAATCAGTGCAAATTATTTGCCCATGAATTGACCAATCATTTTGTATTACTAGGCTACTTCTTATTGAACTGTTTCATCATTGGTCCTTATGAGGCCTCCCAGTTAGAAATTTGTGTGCTCAGTCTTTAGTATGATTATACTAGTGTTTGTTGGCCAAAGTGGAAACGTATTTCAATGTCTATCATTAGCACATGTATCAGGTCTATAACTAACTTAGCATTGCTGAGGCTCCATTTCCACTTTTTGGTTCAACTAAAAGAGCATGCATCAGTGCAGTAATGTATTATATGAATGAATTGCACAATTTCAACTCTTTTTTTTCATGGTATAGTTTTTATTACTAAACTACACTGTGTACATTGCATATCATTTATTCTACCATTTAAAATGTTAATAACAAATTTATTTAGTAAAAATATATATATTTTTTAGTTGTAATATTTATATTTTAGTTGTATATTTGTGTGTAGGCAGCCGCCTGGTCATGTGCTTTCAGAAAGATAGGCTATTGTTTCTCCTACTCAGAGTGACTGAAGAGCACAAGTCATCTGTCTGGGGGTACCTGGGAAACTGATATGTCTAGCCCCGTGTCAGATTTCAAAATGAAATATAAAAAATAAATCTGTTTGCTCTTCTGAAACATAGATTTCAATGGCAAATTCTGCTGGAGGTGCAATATTAATTGATGCATTTCGTAAAAAAACATGTTTTCTCTTGAAAGAATCCCTTTAAGGAAGTAGTGCAATACTGATAATAATTTAAAGACTCACAAAGTACACTGTGAGGTCTGTGTTCACATGGCCCAGATATTCAGCATGAGGAGGTTACCAGCTCAATTGAAAGAGAAGATGCCCTTAATACTAATTTATCGCTTCGGTAGACAGAGAGGTCTCATTCAATCAGTACAGCTAAGTAATAACTTTACTATCCCTGGGACACCACAAAGGAGTCCCGGGGATAGTAAATGCAATAGGTAGAAAGTTTTGGGACAACTCCACCTTCTAGTATATCAATTTTCCTACTTTTAATATCGAGTTGAGTTGCTGGGTAATTGATTTATCGTTAATTAATTTGGTTCATATATTAATTCTTCACATATTCTTCTAAGTTCTAAGTTGGACTAATGCACTTGACCTTTGAGGTTACCAGCTCTTCAGCAGGCACTCTTTAAAGACCTACAAATTATGCTGCTCATGCAGTATATGCTCTGATACAATAAATGTACTGTTCTTTTTAAAGCACTTTTTCTTGCACTTGCTCCTCAAGAATCAAGCAAGCTGGGGTAATTGTAAAATAAAATATATACTATTAAAATGTATCTGAAATGAATAAGCTAACTTGGTTTATTTGGCTCAAGTGACTGTTTTATAAACATGAATACATAATATTCCCACTCATCTAAAAACTTATTTTAAGAAAGTATTGCACACACATGCACATAAACTAGTATAACTAGGGGTGGGGTAGAATTGGGTGGTCTAGGCACCAGGTACTTACTTTATAAGTAACGTTTTGGTGCTTTAGCTAAAATATAATAACATTGTAATGTTTTATGCATGCTGGCACATTGTATTCATCATTCCATTTATATATTTTAGGCTTATCTTCATTTGGGAGTAAATAGCAAGATGGGGCTCTCCGGAAGACCTGACAGGCCAATTGGATGTCTTGGCACATCAAAGGTAAGCGATTCACAATGCCTTTAGAAAAAGAGAATTTTAATCTGCAGAAATAGCTTTTCATTTATTGTGTATTCTCTGTATAGTCACTTTAGCAGTGGTCAAAATGCAGTGTTGGTCTTTTGATAGGCAATGTTATATTAAGTACAATATGCTCTAACAACAAATTGCATGTTTGCTTCAAACAGCTCAAAAGTAAAAGTGACTTGGTTGCCAGGTCTACTTTAATACTAACTAATGACTCAAGGGTACTCTGTAAATTACTCAGTACATAATACTAGCCCATTCTGAAATTAAGAAAGGGCAGCCAGAGCTTTTACTGCCACCAGACAGATATTCAGTACATTCCTAAATAACTCTAGGCATTAGTTGGTGGCTAGGTAATGCAAATTAATAGATATATTTAAGTGAAAATACCTCTAACATCTTCATTGTCCATTGTTCGCTGTAATTAAACTGCAAACCTGATCACCACTGCACTATTAAAGGTCTAAAAAATATACAAATTAACATCCATATCCATTATTCTCTTATAAGTTTATGTGTAAGTTATGCATAAGGGAGTTTTCTGTTGTTAGTGGTAGCAGATCTAAAAACTGCAGTTGGCTTCCAATGTAAAACCAATCTATATTTTTCTATAGATTTATCGTATTCTTGGGAAGACGGTTGTTTCTTACCCCATTGTCTTTGATTTAAGTGACTTTTACATGTCACAGGATGTAATGCTTCTGATCGATGACATACAGGTATGGTTGGTTTATATAACTTTGATTTTTGCATACAATGCCAAGAATGCTTTTAAAATCTTTCTTAAAAAAGCAGATTAAAGAAATGCAGTAGAAAATTAAATGTATAAAGTAATAATAAGCAAGAAAATAAATAAGCAATATCCACTCACAGTGAAAGATCAAATCTCTGCAAGGCTACGTCTTTCTCCAGACAGTACAGTGGTTCCACTTATCCAGACTGGCTTTGTGAAGCTGCCCCGGGAACCAAGCTGGTATGATCACCACTAGGCATTCTGCTTATTTAGTATTTTGTCCCTGTGCAGCTATCCACTTTTGGGTCCGTGAAATAATACTTTAGCGTAAAGTAACTTCAGTACAAGAAATGAGACAAAAAATGAAAATGTAATTTGTTCTCTTTAGTTTCATTTGCATACAAAAATCCCTTCCCTGGTCACTTTGCAGCAGTATGGTTTATTTCCCCACTGCTCACTAGCTCTATAATTAAGCTTCATTTAGGTTTCTTTTTAATTAAATCTGACAATGTGTGGGAGAAATAATTAACAAAAACTTTTTTGCTTGATCATTTTCTCTTGGTTAATGCCCAATGGGTTTTGGTTCATATCACTTGCAGAGTGTATCATAGTAACAATGCTGTTTATCTGGCATAGGGACCAATTATGTCTTGAAAGCATGCCCATTTTGTGCATTATGGAGAGATAATCATTCCCCTTTATCTACTTGTGGAGATTTATTTTCCCACTTTATTTCTTAGGCAGGTGTTTCAGAGTCTTAAGTAACAGAATTAAAGCACATTTTAAAGGTATAGGAATAGGCTGTGCAAAATAAAAAATGTTTCTAATATAGTTAGTTAAGCAAAAATGTAATGTATAAAGGCTGGAGTGACTGGATGTCTAACAGAACAGAACACTACTTGCTTTTCAGCTCTCTTGGTTTCCACTGACTGGTTACCCTGGTTACTAAGCAATAATCAATCAGAAATTTGAGGGGGGCCACGTGGGCCATAACTGATGCTTATGAATCTGAGCTGGATGCTGAGGATCAATTACAAACTCACTGAACAGTTATGTCCCATGTGGTCCCCCTGCAAGTCGCTGACTTACTCAGAGTTATAGAGCTGAAAAGCAGGAAGCTGGATTCTGGCTGTTATATTAGACATCCACTTACTCCAGCCTTTATACATTATATTTTTGCTTAACTATATTAGAAACATTTTTTATTTTGCTCAGCCTATCTAGTTATCCAGTTTTTATTTTTACACTGAACTGTTCCTTCAAGAAGAGAAGAAAAATCATGAAGAAAAAATATCTTCAGAACAAATACTTAACCAGTCAATAAATTATATGATAATAAGTAATCAATGAAATATTTTACCAAATTGGATATACATATCAGTAAATATTGCTCTTATGCATATTTTATCTTGAATCACCATTGTTGATGCTCTGTTTGTCCCACACTAATCACCTGAAAGCTGTAACTAATGCAACTCTAACTGTTAAAGGAATGCATTTAGTTGCAAAAGACACATTCTTTGATTGATGTAAACTTGCATTTATGTGCACCCTTCCATTGTGTAGGAACACAGTGCTTCATATCAGATATATGGACCTAATGGTTAAAATGACAGTTTTGCTATATGCAAGTATCCAACAGCAGTAAAGTATATTTTTATAAAAATGTATCTGTAGCAATAAGTCAAATCAACAGGACTTACTGGGGGTCATTTATTAACACTGGGCAAATTTGCTGTGGGCAGTAACCCATGGCAACCTATGAAATTGTTGCATTCATTGTTCTACCTGCAGCTGCCTGAAAAAAGCCACTCACTGATTGGTTGCTATAGGTTACTGCCCATGGGCAAATTTGCCCAGTGCTGATAAATGAGCCCCACTGTGTTTTTCTTGAAGATGTTTCACCAGTCATCTAACTGGCTCAGGTGACTGGTGAAACACCTTCAAGAAAAACACAGCAAGTCCAGTTGATTTGACTTATTACTACAGATATACCATGACCTGATTGATTGAAAATCACAAACACATTTATGAAAATGGTTTGTTTAGATGAAGCAGTGTTTTAAATGTAGGCTGTTGTATGTGATATACATAATTCAAGTGACTCTGTATGCCTGTCTCGTAGGAGTGACCAATGGTAAATCGCAGTTTTTACTTTTGAAGTGCACGGGTTCATGGCAGTCCCTGTACTGGCTGCAAAATAAATTACATTGTTTGCTGTTCTTTTGTAGAATGCTTTGCAGTTCATTAGGCAGTATTGGAAAATGAATGGACGTCCCTTGTTTCTGGTTCTCATTCGGGAAGATAACATCAGGTACAGTGTACTTTTTCTGTTAACAAAATTGTCATTGACATATCGAAAAGAGCTGCTCTTAAACACAACTCCTTGTCTTTTCTTTTTAATCCCCCTTAGGGGAAGTCGATTCAATCCAATTTTAGACATGTTGGCCTCTTTTAAGAATGGAAATGTGGCTGGAGTGAAGGTTCATGTGGACAGACTGCAGGTAAGTTTCATTCTGCTTAGAGTTTTTGCCTCTGTCTGAGGTCCTTCAAGCACCAGGGTTCTGTCTGCATCTGTAAAGTCACCATGTGAATAGAAGGAGCTGCTACGGACACATATTAGTAACTTATTAGCCTAGAGACTGTCAGATACAGGAAGATATTGACTTAATGGTTTCTAAATTGGATGTCTTCTCTGTTAAATTGCTTTATTATTACTCAACCCATGCACAGCTTCTTAATAACCATACGAAGATCCCCAGATATTGTATGTTAGGTCTTGATATATATATTGCAGTTTTCATTATTTCTGAAATATATTACCATATGCCTATTGCCTTATTGATGTAGGTTTAATGTGGGAAGGAAAGTGGGATTGTTATCTCTCTTGTATTGATATTTGGAGCACTTGATATCTTCCCCCCCCCCCATTTTTTAAAAGATCATGTCACAATGATCTTAGCTTTACCTGACACAGTCAAACCCACATATCATCTGACATGGTCTGTGGCAAAAATTATACTGTTACCCTAACGTGTCATGATTCGGAGGTCCACTGCTGCCTCTGTTCAACCTGCAAGTCATCTACACTATTACATAAAATTGTGGGGAATTACTATTTGAATTCCCCATTATCAGTAACAACAGTAAAGACTGCCATCAAGCTAGATCAATGTTGTCCAACTTCTGTGGTACTGTGGGCCTGAAAGCCCAATAATGGAAGCTAGTGTTGACCCCTCCATGTTTTTAAACCATACTTATGTTACCACAAGATCTTTAAAGGCCATATCCACATTAATGGTGGTAACACACAAAAAAACAAATGGTTGGTGCTCACTGCAGGGATATCACTTCATTTTGTAAAAACTGTAAGGCATACTAAAACATATCCTTAAATCCATATATCTCTGCACCCCCCCATCACATGATTAAACACCTTAGGGGTATTTAACAACAAGCCATTCCATGTCAAAATGATGACAAAATTGCCATATTGCATAATAATGCCAGACTAGAGCTGTTAAAAGTACCGTATATGCAATTGTTCATGGACTTTAGAAAAGGAGGTGTTAGATATGTTTTATCACCCTCATTTCCTTTCTTAAAGGAAATGTATAAAAACAGCAAATTGGAATTTAATTGGACAACTCACAGACACCTGTAACTATTTTAGAGTGAGTAAATAAAAAAATGATTTCATTTCATAGTTGCCATAGAAGTGTAGCAATTGAGTAAATTATTAGTTGGCAAACTGACTAATCATGCTAATTGACTATTACATAATACAGGGTTAGGATCTATTTTCCAAAATCCCTAAAACCTGAGGTTATCCGGAAGAGGGATTTTTCCATAAATTAGATCTGCAAAAAAAAAAAAAAAAAGATTAAATAAACCCAATAGGATTGTTCTGCCCCCAATCTGGATATATGCAGCTTAGTTAGGATAAAGTCCAAATTGCTGTTTTCGAAATTTCAATTCTTTGCTTAAAATTGTCTCTATGCGAGATGGCCTTCCTATAATTTTTTTTGGATAATGGGTTTCCACATAACAGATGCCATACATATTTGTAATAGTGACTTGACTAGTAGTCAAAGGATTCTCTGCTAATAACTGGCAATATTTTTCAAATGATGATTTACCTGCAATCATTGCCATTTAGGCTGCATTACTTATTAATAGAACCTGTGAACTGGAAAAATAGTGTTTTATGTTAGGTCATTCTTTTTTATTTATTTATACACATCAAGTGTAAATCCCAGTGGGGACAGATTTTCAGTATTTTTTTTTTTTTACTGTGAATGAGGAGCGAATTGTTAAAGGGATAATGTAACTCCTTTTAATATCAGTGGGCATGTTGTCTCAGTGCAGTAAACCTTAGCAACCAGATATTGGAATAAGGACGCCCCTTGTACATAGCTTATCTTTACCTGAGTCTCAAGAGTAGACTTTCTACATAGAGCAATGTGCATAAATCTTAAGGTTTAGTTATACTGTGTTAGTTGAACCTATTTCTCTGTGACACTAGAAATTATAGTTCTGCTGGCGAGTGTGTGTGTCTGCATTATACCAGATTATTACTGAATGCAACAAGGGGATCCAATATCCCTCTGTGAAAACAATAAAGTGCAGCATAAATTCATATAGTTATCAAACCTTCTACAGGAGTAGTATACCAAAAAATTGCCCTTTTGTAAATATTTTGTAAAGTAATTTATTATTTATATTGCCCATTGTCACAATTGTTTATATATATATATATATATATATATATATATATATATATATATATATATATATATATATATCCCCCAAGAAAAAAATAGAAGAAATGCAGACAGAAATACATACTCTGGGGAAAAAAATGGGTTAAAATACCCATGTTACTATGGTAACAGTACATGCACCTTTTCTACACAAGATTGATGGTGTTTGTATTGAAACCCTGTAGTTTATTTTCTCTTAATTTCCCTTCTGTACAGAGATAAAGCACACCCAGAAGTAGTGATATGTAGGTTGGGCCGACCTCTGTTGGTGAGTTTGGCTGACTTTGTTGTGTCGTGGGCAGGTTTAAGTTGAGCGATTCCTTACGCTCTCCCTGCCCACGACCTTACCGTGCTAGTTTCTGCTAGTGTCTCCTGTGCGCCGCTTTTATAGACTTGTGCTTGCTTGGCCCCCACTCCCTTCTGTGACATCATAGAGGACGGAAGTCGGGTGCAGGTCGACTTTTTGTCAAGTCACACATCACTACCCAAAAGCATATTAACCTTAGTCATACATGTCATTTTAAAACCATGTACCAGCATTACTAGAGAGTTTTCACAGGGTTGATCTCACACAGAATCATTGCATTGGCTCGAATTCAGCATGGAAATGCTCTAGCATGTATTTTTGCAATAGGTTGTGTGCCTGAACCAGGGCTAAAGCAGTAGTTCAAGGTACAGGCAATTTACCAGCCTGTGCTGTTCCGCAGGCCGAGATCAACCCCTGTGTAGCAGTAGCATAAGTGTCAGCTGGCTATTTCCAAAGTGGCCTCACTCCACATCTCTGGATTACTGGCATAAGCCCTCTACCCTATAGGTAATCGGAGATCAAAAGTGAAAAAGAGGGTTCATTTACAAATACAAATCAATAGTTTAGAAGATAAATAAGTAAGAATATATTGATGCTATTCACACAAGGTATTTGCACTCAATCATTTATGTAGTGGCTTGTGGCTGTATGCCGTATATACTCGAGTATAAGCTGAGTTTTTCAGCATCCAAAATGTTCTGAAAAAGTCTACCTCGGCTTATACTCGAGTCAGCGGGCAGTATCAGAGATACTGTCACTTTTAATCATTCCTATACCAACAGTTAGCTTGGGGAGAGACTGCAATATCACACAACGCCCTCTGTTGGTTATATGAAAGAATAACAATGTGCCCTCTGTTGGTTATATGAAAGAATAATAGTGACTGCAATATCTCACAGCGCTCTCTGTTTATATGAAAGAATAAGTGACTGCAATATCACACAGCGCCATCTGTTGGTTATATGAAAGAATAACAGTGACTGCAATATCACACAGCACCCTCTGTTGGTTATATGAAAGAATAACAGTGACTGCAATATCACACAGTGCACTTATAATTCTAACATAACTGTAAATCCTATAGCAGTCCAACATCACTAACCTGATCAATCACTGTTTTTGGTAGAAATTATATTTCTATATGGCAAATAATTTACCAGTAGTTGTAGTAGAGAAATAAAAAATTAACAGACCCATTAATTATTCAGTTACACAGAATCAGCAGCATGCTTGTCATGACTGTTTGAGTCATGACAAGCATGCTGCTGATTTTGTGTAACTGAATCATTAATTAAGGCTTGTACAAAATAATAGCATTGTTGGGTCATTCATTCTGTGAAAAAACATGTGTCAATTACGGCCCTTATTTAAGGAAAGAAGGCAGTAAATGTTGTGCATGCTGGTTATAGTGCATTACTCTCTGAAAATCTGAGCAAAATGGATTGTTCCAGACATTATTCAGAAGAACAGTGTACTTTAATTTAAAAGTTGACTGCAAAGGGGAAAACATATAAAGAAGTGCAGAAAATGATAGGCTGCTCAGCTAAAATGACCTCAAATGGCAAAGACTTGGTCAATAATCAGCTCCAGGAAGATCAAATAAGGTCTAAAGTTACCTGTGAGTACTGTTACAATTAGAAGACGCCTATGTGAAGCCAAGCTATCGGCAAGAAGCCCCCGCAAAGTCCCATTGTTGAAAAAAAGACGTGTGTCGAAGAGGTTACAGTTTGCCAAAGAACACATTGACTTGCCTAAAGAGAAATAGTGCACCATTTTGTGGACTGATGAAAGCAAGATTGTTCTTTTTGGTTCTAGGGGCCGCAGAAAGTTTTGTCAGACGAGCCCCACACGCTAAATTGAAGCCACAGTACACTGTGAAACATAGTTGTTAGGGATGGGTGCATTTTTTCCTTGTTTTGCCACAGAAATGACGCCCATATGTTTGTATATTTGTAAAGACGAGCATCAAAAAAAATCGGCGTTTAACAAAAATTTTTTGACGCACATAGACTTTAAAAACCAAGAAATGCAGAAGAATTGTGGAATGTCACAGGTGCCAGAAGTTGGTCGACTCCATGTAACACAGATGTGCAGCAGTTCTCAGAAACACTACTTATACAATTAAATATTAGTTCAGTGATTCAAAGGAAAGCAAAATCTTGAAACATTTTTCAGTCTATAAAGTGAATGTTTGAGTTTCTAAAGAAGAATGCAGACACTTTTTGGAACAGCCTAATATTCTTTTCTTCACTTTCTGCAGAGGAATAACACAAATTTGATAGATTGTGCTTCATGTTTAGATTTGGACTAGAATGTGCAGTGTTTCCAATGCATTTACTTATATGGAAATGAAAGCTGTTATCCAGAATGCTCGTAGTGACCTGGGGTTTTCAGGATAATAGATCTTTCTGTAATTTGGATACCTTGTCTACTAAAAATGAATGTAAACAATAAATAAACCCAATAAACTGGTTTTGCATCCAATAAGGTTTGGATTATATTTGATTATAATACACAAAAGTCATGAATATCCTGTTAATTATATCCTTATAAACGGCTCTTAGTGATGTCATCAGTAATAAACGGAGCTTAGTGATGTCATTTTTGTCACATGACTCACTAAAACTTGTGTATTATAATAAATAATGTACCCCTTGTTGGAAAATATGAAGATATTAGAAGTACTCTGAGTTCCATGACCTGTATAAAAGTGTTTGGCCTTCGGCCTCAAGCTTTTATATGGTCATGGAACTCCTCTGCGACTTATAATATCCTTATATTTTACAATAGGGGGTACTTTATTCATTATATAATATAGTCTGTGGAAGACGGCCTTTTCATAATTTGGAGCTTTCAGGATAACAGGTTTCCGGATAACGGATCCCATTAGGTTTTAGAGCTTTATTTACCTTTTTTTTTTTTTTTTTTTAAACATACTGCTATTATTATGAACACATACGTCTTAGTGACTGCTTAGGAAAGACTACCATTGAACACTCCAAAGGCATTCAGGCATTTGAAGCAATGCTAATTCTCCAACACTTGATATTTTCAGATGGGAAAATCCATAGGGAAAATTAAATATTGAAGCATCTTTAAAGAACATAGCAAAATCAGCCAACAAAAAAAGCACAAGAGGGGGTGAAGTGGAGATGAAAAAAGTAACACGCAAGGAATTGAAAAAGTACTAAAGATAAGGTTGTGAGAGAAATGTCCCCATAGACTACATTGGAGCTTTCACTAGATAAACCATGAGATGCATTTTTCTCATATGGAATGTTAGCCAATGTGAGCATTAAATGACTGAATGAAAGGTAAATGTAAGACGCAGGAGAACATGATGAATAAAAAAGAATAATAGCAAAGGAGAAACTATAAGCTGAAGACTTTGTAGAAAACTTCAATACAGGAATGAAAGCTGTTTTGCTGTCCTGTGGTCAACTGTCCTTTCACCCTTTTGTACATATGCCCTAAGGTAAGAGCAGAACAGTAATCGAAATGGACACAAGCAGCAGAAGATCAAATAAAAAGGTGGGTGAATGAGGAGCTTATGAAAGGGAACAGATATAAATAGTATAAGAAATAAAATCACAGCAAAAGAGTCCCATTTGCTAGTTTATTCATGTTAATGTAACCTTAGCACTGCCAGTATAGCACTCAACAGTAAATGGGTTTTCATGAGAAAAACAAAGCCTGCTAATTATTCATATGTTCTATACTGATTGAATTACTGAATTATAGTAGATGTTCCTAAAATCTTCCCTGTCCAAGCTCCAGACCACTCATGCCTAAGAAATGTTGCAGTCATGATATCAATTATTGATAAATGCTCATTATAGGCGTTTCTTTTTTTTTTTTAATGCACTTTCCATGTTGATGTATAAAACTTTCCCCAAAGACCAGCTCGCAATGCAATAAGCATATAACTATTACAGTAATTGCTGTGCTACAGAATTGTACTTTTGTGGAAGAACGGATTTGACAACACATTGCTTTCTCCCACACTTAAATTAATGATGGAACTTAAAGAACGGGTGAAGCCATTAAAGTAATTGAACATTTTTTTTTAAAACCCGGTTTGTAAGAGTCCAATTTTCTGATTTACTTCTGCATGCTCAGAAGTTCTGCTAATTAATTTGTTTTTTATCCTTCAGAGGAAGTAAGCTACATGGCTTATTTTACAGCAGCTTTGCTATAAAATGATTTCTCAAAAGACAGTAAATATCATGGTTGCAAAATGTAAATTTAAAGGCACAGCAGGTTAGTTTGGACGGAGGTACAGTTCTAACACATTTGGAATTACATAGTGGGTTAACGTTACCAATATTTGCACGGTCACCTTGGTCCCAGTAATAGCTGTATTTTTCTGTAGAGAACTCTCATAGCAAAAACTTGACGGATGTGTAAGGAATGCATTTCACAACAAGGTCTTATCAGTCTGTGCTTTGAGCAGATGTTGGGAAGCTTAGAGGTCACAAAACATGAAGCATAAAATTAGGTTTACAGACACCTAAAACATAATGCACAACATTTCTGTCCTATTTCTTTTGTTAAGCTTATGTTTCCTTTAACAATAATTGGATCTTATTACTCCT
The DNA here is from genome assembly GCA_038501925.1 of Xenopus petersii. Taxonomy (NCBI): domain Eukaryota; kingdom Metazoa; phylum Chordata; class Amphibia; order Anura; family Pipidae; genus Xenopus; species Xenopus petersii. The sequence goes on from CM076679.1 coordinate 63,106,894, forward strand.
GCTATAAGTCTGGGACTCAATACATGCGAGAGAAGAATAAACAGGCATTCCCCTCAGTTGTGCTGGTCATTTGCAGGTCTAAAGTTGTCTCTCTATTTTACATACATACGGGGGAATGTAATAAAAGTCGGTAACGGAAAAACTATTCGCAATGAGAAAAGGTATGCCTTTGTGCAAACAAATTTTGCTTTGCGCAAATTAAATCTAGCTTTTGCGAACCTGGAAACTGTTTAGCGACACTTCCAACAGTGGAAGACTGTATAGTTTGCGCCAATGTGCAGTAAATGAAATAAAAATTCTTGCTGAAAAAGTCGTTATGTTTGCTCTAAAAGATTACGACTCCTTCAAGCACTTCTTAAGAGTGCGCAATTAAAATTTGCAATGTGCAATTAAAATTCTCAATGCAACAACAGTTTAAGGAACATATATAATATATGTGCAGGATGGGGTGTGTGCTTTGACATATGATAAAATATTATGGGGAAATAAAAATCACGGCTGTTCTTTGGCTTTAATATGACTCGGTGCTAAAATTGAAGATATGTTGGTTACCTACAAAGGCTGCATTATGTTCTTGTTTTATCCCCTTTAGTTTAGTCCCAGATATCTTTGCAAATGAAAGATTAAAACATACATTAAAAGTATTTTTTAGAAAGCCATGTGCCTGGCTGTATTGCAATACTGATAAGACTTGCATGGTAGTAGACATTTATAATTTGTATTGGCTACAGTCACGCATTCTTTTATTACAAAAAAACAGCCTGTGCATTTGGCAGTAGCTGCTTAGTCTATGTTCATTGTTCAACTCTATTCTTACCTATACGCTAGCAGATGGAAGGGGAGGAAGGTGACAGAGGATAATAAACTGTATGCTCCACTCATTGTGAGAAGGTACTTGGCCTATTACCAGACCTGTTCATTACTATGCTACAGATGTGTGCAGACTGCCATCAGTTCAGAGCTTTCCCAATAACGCTGTATCTTTATGATCCAATATGTGGGAAAACAAATGACGGAAACATGGATTGGCATAAAAGAGATAGCAGATAAGAACCAATCACATTCTGTCTGTGTCACAGTATGAATGAAGGCAGGGTCTCTCTGGGCTTTAAATTGAAAACATACAATTTAAATACCATTATTTTTTTTATTTTTTTTACAAAGGGGCACTGTATTGCTTGTTTTTAATTCTGCACTTTGCATTGCACTGTTATTTGCAACAGCTGCTCTAATCAGAGTAAACCAAGAGGCTAATGATTTAAGTTGACTTTATGTAAACGAATGTCAGGTGTTGTCCTTAGGGAGTGAAAGTAAGAAGCAAAACTCTTATTTTCATTACTGTGCAAGTAGGGAAATGCTTACAAGCCCTAGTGTGGCTTCAGTTCTTTGCAAGAATCAGGCCATCTTTTTATGTAAGGAAACAGTTGGTAATTGATTAAAGTTATATGATACTTTCATATTTAATTATTTTCCCTTTGTATTAGTCTAATTAAACTATAGGATCATGCTTGCATAAGTATGTTCCTTTCCTTTTTTATAATAGCGCTTTTTGCTCATTTTAGTCTAAGCTACCTGGACTAGAATGTCTTGAGCTACCACTAGACATTCAGTTGTGTTAGATGCTTGCAGGGGAATGTTAACTAATGTGCTTGATGGAATGGTCTGATATGACTGAGGGCATATAGCAACAAGTAGTCAGCACAGCCATTGTCAATAACTTGTTGAGGCGGTGCACGTTGCTTCAATGGCCACTTTCCATTGGAATCACAATAGGCTGACTTTTTTCAAACAGCACCACCAAAATTTTCTTATTTCTTAAAAGCCTTTATATGTGCTTTAGGGCATCACAGCAACGTTTCAGGCCATGTGGTCTTTTATCAAGCTACTAAGGGCATGGCCCATCTTTTTTGTGTAGGCATTTAGAAATTTGCACTTTCCCCCTTGGTTGTTTACACCAGAATAATAATCTAGCAGGAAACTAAGGCAGTAGAACGTATATCAAAAAAGCTTAGCTAATGACAATCCAAGAAAAGGGAGCAGACTCTATACTAGAATAAATTCTACCTCAAAAATAAAATAAAACTGAGACTGTCTTTTGAACTAGAATTTCATTTTGGTTTCTCTTTGTACTTCATTTTAAATGCAGACCCTAATATCTGGTGCAGTGGTTGAACAACTGGATTTCTTGAGGATCAATGAGTCAGAGGAGTAAGTAGTGCTACATTTTTTTTTGTATGAACGATCTCCCTAAAAGTTTAACCTCCTGTCTGTTTTATACCATTGCATCCAGTTTAGATTCCCCCAGTATAATCCTAGCTTTGAACATTTAAAGGGCAACGAAACCCAAAATATAAATTAAGCTCAATGTATTAGCCTCATATGTGAAGAGCTACTTACTATTAGCCTGTCTCCAGCCAAATTCACCTGTTCAAGTATTCCACATTTTGATTTATAAAATATTGCAACATCCATCTAATACAGCAAATATCCTTCATACCCATGGAAAAGTGTGTTCTGTGGGCACCTGCATGAACATATTCACTTCCCAAGCCCTACATGAGCAAATTAATCTGTAGTTTTCCCTGGACTGCAATGACGTTCAGGTCAAATGGCACATGCAAAGGTTTTTGCTGACCTCTCCCTCAGTCCTGAGCGCCAATAGCAAGAATTGTGTGGGGTTGCCATAGCAATGCAATTGCTGTTCTGCAATTTCGCCTCCTGCCTTGAGCTACATAGAGTTGCAGGAGCGATTGGCACTGCCAGGTGATGTTGTGATGGCTGATTCAGTTAATGCCTTTAAGAATGGCTTGGATAATTTTTTGGACAGACGTAGTATCAAAGGCTATTGTGTTACTAAATTCTTTAGTTAGTATAGATATGGGTATATATTATTTATCTGAGAGTAGGGTGGGGTGTGTGTGGATGCTGGGTTTTCATTTGGAGGGGTTGAACTTGATGGACTTTTGTCTTTTTTCAACCCGATTTAACTATGTAACTATTATGTAACTATCTGTCTGAGGGTTGTACTTTCCAAAGGACTATGATTTCAAGCTTTGATTAAGTTAAATCATTAAATTGCGCTAAGCAACGCAACAACCCCGTTTGAGGGTTTATGTTCTAAACGCTGTCAATGTGACATACTGGAGTCATGGGGGAGTATTTTTTCACCACATGTACAATATGTGTCAATATGGCAGAGGAGGAGTGGCATGAAGTAAATAAAGATGACAGCCACAAACTCCAGCTTTGTGAATACATGGAAGGTGTTTAAACAAGTAAATGATAATGAATCTTTAGATTCTAATATGGCATGTCAAATGGGGGGACCTAACTAACATTTGGGAGAAATCTTGTATTGAAACCTTTCATTCTTCTTTAATATTGGAATTATTTCTGTCACAGGGTACCTGAATTCAGAAGTTTTGAAGAGCTTGAAGTACCTAAACATTCAAAGGTTAACAGGCAAGCAAGCATCCCTATTGCAGATATGGAGCACCAGCCAGAGATAAACATTGGAGAGTGGAAACAAAAAACAACTTATGAGGTTCTTGAGAAACTGAATGTAAGCCTCAGTTCATCATCCTTCTGTTGTGGCTTTTTAGTCTTATTAAGAAATGGCACAAATCCTTATTTGTATGTAGTATTAATGCATTACTTGCTTTCCCCTAAAAATAAACTCTTATGTGTGGGGACCATGGTTTTTATGAGCACAAAACATATTTCTGACATATTATGAGTTACATTTATATATGTACGCTGGAAAATTGTACATCAAACCTTAACATGATGATAATATTCTAGAATGGCATTTGCTCATAACCACTAATATCCTTAAAAGCTGTGATTGGCCTATTGCAGTTAGGCTAATAAGAGTAGTCATCTTATTGGTTGCAATGTGTTATATCATTTGTGCTTACAACTATGCTAGTTGGGTGTACTGGGAGGGTGAATTCACAAAAGTGGCATCAAGACAACATTTAGGTTGATCTGGAGTAAAATGTTCATCTACTCTATTTTGGCACCCCAGGACCTTTTTGCATGCTTGTATTGCTCTGTAACCTTTTTTACATTCAAATTTGGCTCAAGTGTAAAAAAATGTTGGCGACCTGTGCCCTATACCATAATTTGTAAACAAGCCACACACTCATGAAGGTGGGGAGCTTTCCCATTTTATGGTGATCACCTGTGTGGCTGTGTGTGCCTGCTAGACTTTTGTTTTGCCAAAGAAATTTTCAGCTGTAAAGTATTTTTACAATAAACCTCTGCATCCCCATAAGCTGATGTCTAAAAGAAGGAACAAAAACATTTATTTAAAAGGTAAAAGTGCATTGTGCCCTGATCTATCATATGTTCCTATGTAGTAATAGCACTTATCTCAATAACCCCTTTTAAGGTACAAATTTAGAGTTACTATACAATTCCACCAGACCAATAGATGCCTGTATATAATCATTGGCATAGCTTTTATGCAGGTGCTCAAGCAACATTTTCCCTGCAGGTGGAGAGAAGTTGTACCTGTGTTTCTTGTGCCGTCAGCCTAAAAGGTGCCTCAAAATGGTCATGGTTTTTACCAACATACATTAACTACGCGGCCATTTAATAAAGACAGACTTTATAGAAAAGCTTTTATAGATGACTTAAGAACAATCCTGTGGGAACATGTCTGCAAGCGTTTTATTCTGGCCAAGTTTAGAACTCTTAATTATAAGTATATCATTACATCCCTGGATCTTCCTTGGGTCTTCCTTTAACTCAGTGGGCTTGTTTACCAAAAACGACTCTATACCATTAATAGCAACTTATCTAAGATTGGCTTTCATTTATTTAAACTTCAGTATGCTACTCAATGCTAATTGATTGCTATGGTTTTTGTCCTAGGGTAAATATCACTGGTAAAGTTTTCAAGCTTTTACATTAGCATATCATTGTCTGGTTTATTTATTACTATCCTTACCATATGGTAAAAATTGAATATTGGTGGGTTGCTTCTCTGATAATATTGACTTACTGGATATTTATCTCTGCTTTATCTTTTTATTAATTCTATTTGATTGATCACATGAGTTCTTGTAGATTGCTTGTAGCTCACACAGACATTGCTTTATTGTTGTTTGAATTCTGTATTGTTTCTTGTTAAAGGACTGCACCTGCTTGGCAAGCCAGGCCATCTTACTAAGTATCTTACTTAAAAGAGAAGGACCTCATTTTATAACCAAGGAAGGTATGTACTATCTGTGTAACAGACAGTAGGTTGCTACATGATTTTTCAGTGACTTGTTCTATACTTTCTCTTAGTCACTGATCTACTCTATGCATATACACACAGTGGATTTCAGAAGTTTTAAAAACATGTTTTTTCCAAAACACATCAGTTAATAGTGCTGCTCCAGCAGAATTCTGCACTGAAATTCATTTTTCAAAAGAGCAAACTGGTTTTGTTATATTCAGTTTTGAAATCTGGCCTGGGGCTAGATATATTGTCAGTTTCCCAGCTGTCCCAGTCATGTGACTTGTGCCTGCACTTTAGGATGGAATTACTTTCTGGCAGGCTGTTATTTCTCCTACTTAATCTAATTGAATCAGTCTCAGTGGGACTTGGCTTTTACTATTGAGTGCTGTTCTTAGATCTACCAATCTACCAATCTTGTGATAAGAAGCTGCTATCTGGTTACCTTCCCATTGTTCTGTTGTTTGGCTTCTGGGGGGGGCAGTGATATCACTCCAACTTGCAGTAAAGAGTGATTGAAGTTTATCAGAGCACAAGTCACATGACTGGGGGCAGCTGGGAAATTGACAATATGTCTAGCCCCATGTCAGATTTCAAAATTGAATATAACAAAATCTGTTTGCTATTTTGAATAATGGATTTCAGTGCAGAATTCTGCTGGAGCAGCACTATTAACTGATGCGTTTTGAAAAAAACATGTTTTCCCATGACAGTATCCTTTAATAATTCTATTACATGGATTAGAAAACCCTGTTCTTTCAACAAAAGCTGTTCAGTTGGTCCATTGAGAACCGTCTCAATTATGCTGGATCTCCTGAACTCTTTGTGCATAGCTTTGCACCTAATGGAAATATGTATCACAAAGCTGTATCTTGATTTATGTTGCCCAATATACTGTTGTAGAGTGAAGTTCCTGATTCACATGACACTCCCATATTCTCTGTGGATATATTTTTTTGGCATCAACACATATTTGTATAAGGAACATTCCCCTTATAACCATTATCCAGATAACTCCTGCTCCCAGACATTCCAGATAATAGAGCCCCTCTGGTTATAAACCATTTATTTTTTGTGCTACTGGTCTACAGCTGAAAGGGTATTGGTCCTGTATGATCATTGGAATCAAACGGACATCAGTACCAGAGATCTGTGTGTTGTGCCACTAACAGAGAACTCTGATGTGATATTGTCTTTGCAACAGGTACTGTCTCTGATTTTATGGCAAGAATCTACAGAAAAGCTGGAAGCAATAAACTGTGGTGAGTATTTACCTGTAAATATGTTTTTTTTCTGGTAATGTGTTATATACACCAATATTCCACTGCACTGTAAAGCTTTCACTCAACTTGTTGGTTCCAGAAGCTTTAAAAAGATTAACTTTGTGTTGAGGTTGTTGTATGTCTTAGATCAGCAAACCCTACAGGCTCATCTAATTAGATCTTTCTTAGCTGTATTTGAAATGTGAATAGCTAGTGGCAAAAATACCTTTTGGTTTGTTGGATTGGCAACATATAGGGGAGCATTAACTGATGGGCCAGGGGATAAACAATTTGGTACTGCCCATGCAGTTCTCATTTGGTTGCTAACACTAGATTTTGGTCAACTGGCAATCAACAAGTAAATAAGTAATAATTCAGAATTGTAAAAGTCAACTTATCTTGCCCTTTAGAATTTGCTCTAAATTCTTGCATTCATTGTTTCTGAACACGATTCCCTTTCTTCAAATATATCATTAGGGCACTACAGGTGAAGAAAAAATCCGCTACTAGGTTTATGTAAATGCACTAATATTTTTGGGCTGATTTTGCCTTACAATCTAACCATAATCACATATATTAGCCCCTCAGGAGTCAATGTGCCGTCAATGTGTCCAGAAATAAAATTGTGTTTGCAAACATCTGCAGCATAAGTAGGCCAGAAATGTGACCGGTGCTGCATCTCTTTGCCACTTCCATGCTGATCTTATCATTTAAGTCACTGACCAATTCAGCCACCAGGCTTACACATATCTATGCACTGTCTTGATTCTAAGCATCATATAGCATGAAGTTTAAATCCAGCCCTTGAGTTTATGGGAAGGAAATGAAGTGACATACTCAAAGTCACGAGCTAATGGAGCAAGAAGTAAGCCCTGGCAGATAACTCTATTACAGAGTAATAATATAACCACTGAGTGACTCCTTCATAGAATTTAAGGGAAATCCGTCAAGTTCAGTACTGAGATTTCATTGTTGCTATTCATCCAGAATTGGTCAGTAGTGATCTGTAGGATGGCAATATATTAGGAACACAAAACCATTTAAAACTCAGAATACTTCCAGACCCTTAAGCATCACTAGGTGCAGTATTTCTTGGTATCATGCATATCCTGAAGTCCAGTGCAACATTTGCTAGGAGGTAATTCAGTTCCACAATAAGACTGACCTTAATGTGTAACTGCATCTTGGTAAAAATAAAATTCCCTCTAATAACTTCTTGTTCTCTGTAAATGACATTTCATGAGATATCCATATAAACTGTTGTCCCTCAGACTGCCTTAAAGGAAAACTATACCCCCAAACAATGTAGGTCTCTATTAAAAGATACTGAGTAAAACAGCTCATGTGTAAAACCCTGCTTCATGTAAATGAACCATTATCATAATAATATACTTTTTTAGTAGTATGTGCCATTGGGTAATCATAAATAGAAAATTGCCATTTTAAAAAATAAGGGACACCCCCTGAGATCGTAAGATTCACTGTGCACACATACAAACCACATGTAAGGTCACATGAGCCAATTAACAGACAGAGTTCTGCCTTTTGCTTCCTCACTTCTTCCTGTTACAGTTAGTGTTGTAGTATTTCTGGTCAGGTGATCTCTGAGGCAGCACAGATAGAGTCACGAAATGGTGGTTCAAGGCAAGAGATGTAAAAGGGCAATATTTATGTAAATATATATTCCTATTTGGTAAGATTCTTTAATATGTCATTCAATTTGATATAAACTATCTGTTGCTTAAGTATTCATTTTGGGGGTATAGTTTTCCTTTAATGCACACTGCCTTGTTTAAATGAAGTAGTTCCACAGGTCTCTGAGCTTTGAAATGGGCTGCCCCCTATAGTACAATGCTGCATGCATTCTGAGGGAGGGCATATAGGTGCCCTTCCTCCCAATCTGTCCCTGTCCAACCCCTAACTTGTGTATCATTCTAATGTGCAAGTTAGAGAATGTGCACAGAATGAGGGCAGTGGTTTGACCCTACAGTTACTGTTTGCTATATGGCCCTGAAGACAGGGCTGACCTGCACCCCATGTTGCTTTAGTGCGAGGTGCAAACAACAAAAAGTACTGGCTCAATGGAGTGGCTATTTGTGCTCTTGCACTTTTTCCTCCAGTCATAGATAATGGCCCCTTATATCAGGGGTCCTCAACCATTCTTAAGCTGGCCATAGACGCAACGACCCGGTCGTACGAATCGAGGATTCGTACGACTTTCGGATCATATGTGGGGTGCTCCGACATTTGTCGTACTATGCCGATTGGTCGTTTGGTTGATCGTATAGTTTAATGTAAAAAGACTTGGGGAGCAACACAAGCACCACGGCGGTCCCAAATAAGGGCTGTGATTGGCTATTTAATAGCCTCTATGCAGATTATCTGCTTACAGGAGGCTTTGTTTGGTAGTTCGTTTTTTTTTTATTCAAATAAACCTTGTCACCAAGCCAGGAATTCAAAAATAGGCACTGGGAGCAACTTCCAAGAGGCTGATCATAAACATGTTGCTCACTAGCCACTTGTTGGGAATAACTGCCGGCATATTGTCTTACAATTAAAGAAAAGCACTGATAATAAGAGAGTCTTTTATTACACATCTGCTATATCTTGAAAAATTCCTACAGATAATAATCTTTGTATATTGTGCGTCAACCAGTTTTGTATTTAAGCACATTCATTGATCAAAGACCTACATTCATTAATTTAGATTTCACTAAAATACATTCTTCGTAGCTCTAGCAGGTCCATCACATTCATTGCAGAGTCTTCTCCCGCTTTATATAATCGCTTTTAACCTTTTTTTTTGTGTAAATTGTTTTCTATTTTTGGGGAACTCTTCTAATAGCTTCCTCACAATTGATGTCACACTTACAGGTTTATAGTTTCTTGGCTGAGACTTTGTTCCCTTCTTAAATAGTAACAATACGTGTACAGTTAACAGCAAGGCAGTATGGGTTTGAAGAGAACTTGAAGATTAAAAATAGTGCTTTGTCTTTCACAAACTAAACATAGCTGTGGGTGTGCAACACCTGTTCTTTATGCTTTATTCATGTTCACTCTGTTTATTCTCTTGAGTTTCGAATTGCATGAACTGACTCTGTTTAATAAAATGGTATCTTATACAGAAACTTATTAGTTTAAAAGGTTCCTTTAAAATGTTCCTTCCCTTGTTCTTACAAGGCAGTCTACCGATCACTCTTTTATAAATTGATTAATGTGTGAGTTCATATGTAATCCTGCTCTGAATAGGACTACATGCATGTGTGCCATGTCACTAAGGTGCAGGTATATCAACCCTCAAGGCTCAGGTTTATGCAAAATGATTGCAGAAAATGCTAGTACGTTCCTAAGCTCAATTGGTTGTTTAGTTAAAAAACTAGCATTTGTTTAGGCAAAAATATAAAGCTCACTAGATTTTCTGCAATCATTTTGCATGTAACAGAGCCTTGAGGGTTCATAAAAAAGCCCCTCAAAGTAAGCTATAATTGTTCTACTTACAGTAGAAGTAGATACAGTAGAACATTCATGTTTTTAGAAAAGGCTTGGGTCCCAAACCTTTCTTACGAGTGAGCTAAATTAAAATGTTTTGAGTATGCACACAAGCGTGAAAAGTTCCTGGAGGTTTGTAATTAAGGGCTGTAATTGGCTCTTTGGTTGCCCAGTATGCATTGTCAGCCTGCAGGAGGATCTGTTTAGCAGTAAACCTGTCTTTATGCCTCCAAAATTTGTTTTATTGTCATAGAATTAAAAATGAAAGCCTGCTTTGAGGCCACTGGGAGCAATGTCAGAAAGGGTGTTGAGGAACATGTTTCTCACTCTCACTTTGATGTTGTGCCACTTCATGAGGATCGCTGCATCCATAAGGGTGAAGACACACAGAGCTACAAGTAGCAGCTACTTGTCAGAGCTACAAAATAGACAATAGTGATAAATGGCTTACACTACGAGGAATTTTGAATTCATGTTTTTTTAAACTCCCATAAATTCAAAATTAGACCAATGGAAATGTATTAATAAAATTAAATTTCCTTAGCTCTGACTAATTGAATCAGCCCGAAAACTCAAATCGAATTCGATTTGAATCAGAAAAACTTGATTACAATTTAAAAAAGTAGATTCACATTTATTTTTCTCTGTAGGAGGCTGCAAACATCACCAAATTGATCCCTGGAACTCTCCCATTGCCTTATACAGTAATTCGGCAGGTTTTAGGTGGCAAATAGCTGAATTCGAGGGCTGAAGGGCCAGAGTATGATAAATCTTGAAATTCGAATTAAAACTCGAATCGAGTTTGGATAATTTACAATTCGAAGTTCTGACCCAAAACATTTTTGAAAATTTCGAATTTTTAATAAATCTGCCCCTGCGTTTGTTTTAGCAGAGACAGTTCTCAGTAATGTCTATGGAAGTGTGTATTTTTTGCCATTTTTCCAACATGCGTCTTCACCCTATGAGTGTGGTAAATCTTCAGATTTGCTGAGAGATTTATTAATTTTGCCTAGAGATTAATTACATTTACTGCTTCTTTGTGTGCCAATTTTGGCAAAAGATATAGGATTATTTCTTGTACCCTCTCTGCTTTGTTCTGGAGCAATTTGTGGAAGGCTTGTGTGCAAAAACAAAAACTGCCCCTCATCACAGGTGCCCTACCAGCAACCAATTACCTAAAAGTGCATAATCCAATTACCAGAGAAAGAATAGTTTTGAATTAAATTGTGTTTGCAAAGCTCGTCAGTGAGTAAAGCACTATGGATATTATACGCTTTTCAAATGCTGTTAATCAGGTCAGTTTTTTGATTTAAAAGTTTTAAATCAAATGTATACACATACTGCAATTGCATGTAATTAGGTGTGCTTTTGTACAGAATAAGGTGGCATCAAACTGGTGCGTAATACACAAAAGAAATCAGATCCTAATGATTATTTGCCATTGATAATTAAAATAATGTCAGTTTTCCTTTAATATGGCTGATCAAAAATGTATACATTTCTGTAAGATTCTGCCATGTTACAGGGATTTGTATATTTTGTGATAGTGAATTATGCAGCCCATTTTCAAGGTAAACCAGTTGTGAAGTCTTTTGTAAGACAGATAGGTAGATAAATGTCAATAGCAGAATTGTTTACAGAACTCAGTACTAATATTGTTGCTAAAATTATTGTTTTTACAAGACATTGCTGGCCTCTCTCATAGCACAGGTGCAATGAAAAAGCAATAGCAAGCTAATATACTGCAGAGTGAGGTATCTGCTAGTGCTGGCAGGCATGCAGCCATCTGGGAAATTTCACTTGAATTTCTTAAATATGAATTCAATCTATTTGATCCCTTTGTCTTGTGATATTGTACACCCAGGTTTGTGGTTCGTTACACTGCTGCCTTCACACAGAAACTAGCTTCCTCCATTGCACCACACATTACCACCTTACTGGTACATGGGAAGCAGGTAAAAAACTGCCACATTCCTGCTTCTTAAAATCTAGCTTTCTTAAACAGTGACTGCTGATGAAATGTGTTGTGCCTGTTTTTGCACACAATCGCATGTGTTTAAATTAACAGACTTGTAACTCACATTGCTTGGTCTTTTTCAATTTTTGTTCCCATATTCCTTCTCGCTTGGTCAGGGACAGTGAAGGAAATGTGCTGTTTCAGGCGTAGTGATATTATCTACACATATTTTGTCAATGTATTATCTTTGCAGCCACCTACATATACATAAAGCTGAGACAAAGGGGTAAAGGGTTACGTTATCTTAAAGCAGAAGGAAAGCTACGGAGGCATTTTATTTCCAACAGATTAGCTGCAATAGTACAAGCTAGAATGTTATATTTATTCTGTAGAATGTTTTACCATACCTGAGTAAAAAGCTCTAGAAGCTCTGTTTGTTTAGGATAGCAACTGCAGTATTAGCTTGGTGTGACATCACTTCCTGCCTGAGTCTCTCCCTGCTCACTTATAGCTCTGAGGTCAGATTACAGCAAAGAAGCGAGGAGGGGAAGAGGAGCAAACTGAGCATGCTCACGCCTGGGGCAAGGAGGTTTAAGCTGAAAACAGGAAGTCTGATACAGAAGCCCATGTGTACACAATAGAACACAGTTTTTCTTTTGACCCAGAGCAGCACTACTTTGGGGGTTTACTGCTATATTAAGGTGGACCTTTCTGATAAGGCTTGCTTAGTTTTAACCTTTCCTTCTCCTTTAAAAGGAAAATATATTTTGTTTATGGATTGCTTTTATATCAACGTGAGTAAATGTTCAGTAATCTATATTAGAACTTTTTCTGTAGCGACAGTGTTTTTGTAAAGGAGTAATTTGTCAGGTGAAAATCTGTCATTCTTAGCTCACAAACGTCATTTACTAAACAGACACAAAAACAGGGTAACCCACAGTTTGGGGTTGTGTTAGAAAAGGTCTAATCACCTAAAGCACATACTGTAGCATTTACTGGTCACCTGTATAAAAGGAAACATCTTATTGATAACCATGGGTTACTGCTCCTGAGGAAAATGTTTCCAAATTGATTCTCTAATTGTAATAGAGATAAGATGTTGATAGTATTATTACTATAGTAATAATTTTACTATATTATTTTACTATAATACTGTAGGATTGCATGGTCTTGTGAGTAGGACCCTTTGTTCCCATTTTTATCCCTGTTGATAATATAGGACTTATTTCTGATTGATCCGTGAAGTAACTCCCCTTCGATTCCCATTCACGTACTCCTATCCCTTCCACTGTGCAAAGAGAGGTTTGCATCTTGTTATGGGTACTAATATTTCCCATTTGCTGGCCATTACATGGAAGGTACAAGTTGCATGTGCCATACTCCACCACAAATAATTGTAACCCATACCAGTAATTGCTATGAATGCACAGAATCCAGAATTTGGTTTGGGATTTAGCCGAATCCAAGTGCCTGGCCCAACTAAATCCAAATACTGTACATAAAAATATCTTTGTGCATTTTGTCACATAAACAATGAAGTCGAAAAAGTTTAAAGATCGTGCTGCATGTGCGGTTCTATTTCCCTCGTTTCCCTTATTTGTATATGCACATTAGGGTTGAGATTCAGTTGAATCTTTCACAAAGGATTTGCCTGAATCCTAAAATAGTGGATTCGATGCATCCCTAGTAATTGCATCTAAAGATGGTGAATACAAAGAGTAAGCAAGGTACACTATATAATTGTGTGGCTTTACGTTCAGATAACACATTCTGTAGCACTCCAGGTTGTGTTAGTATCAGTTTACTAGGCATAGACTGGCTGGGGTTTGACTTATGGATATTTAATCAATGAATAAAACAGGAGTCTGAAAGAAGGCCAGTGCTTAAAAAAAAAAAAAAAACACTTTTTTTGGAGGTTTTCTGTTAGCTGACAGAACTAATCATTTATACTGTTTGAGTGCAGTGACCCCATTACATAGGTTAGTAGTCAGCCTTTCCACTGATACAACACCCTGCCAATATGTCACTCACTGGTATTAATGCAAAGCACACACTTCTAGGGCAGCAAGAACATACCCTTATTCTGCGCTAGAGATCTATTCCCAACCAGTGCAGATGAGATCCTACATTCAATTATCAGCTATTAGCATCTTAGTGACGGACATATTAAAACATTACTGTGTCAGATAAAGACCCATGAGGCTGATTATCCTCATTAGATGCATTTTAGATTTTCTCTAGGGCACAGTAAGTCAGTGGAGCAGAAATTATCATGAAATGGCGGGACATTCAGCACAAAAAACGAATTCATGTGCTGTGGGATTGATTAGATGTCAGTGTTAGTGCATTAGATAGTCGGCCTCGATGGCAGGAGACATTGAAATCAATTTTTTCTCCAAAAAACAACTATCATTTTAAGAGTATTGTTTATATCATGTGTTGTTTGTCTTATTTCACTTCAGCTGGGACTTATGCAGTGCATCCAAGCTAGTTTTGTTATTAATACCTCATCCATCAGCAAAATGTTACCCTGTTTTAAAAACTGCTTTATCATGATGCACCAATGTTTAGCTTATTGTTTACAACACCATGTAAAGGTGTTCCCTGTAGGTTTATTAGGATTCTTGGGGCCTTAACCTAGGTGTTTCATACTGGGCTCCCACCTTGTCCAGCCTGTAATACTTTCCTGGATACATATTCTTTAGCTGTCACTCATGCCTACACTCACCGCTGGCACACGTCGCTCAGCCTTCCACCACTGCTCATAATAGTCAATGTGGGAAACACTGTACCTGAAGCACAAATAACGGTGACCAGTAATTTTGTGCAGATGCAACTTGTCCCCACTATATGTGCTGCAGTGGTTTCCCATAGACAAATGCCCAAGGACTGTGACAGTCAGAACACCCAGTCAAATATTAGCCACAGACCTTCCAGGCAATCTGCATCCTAGACATGTACCCCTTGCCTAATACTAGGTACACCTCTTGTATTTCCTAATATATGCACTGTGACCATCCTGTACTTTGTACATTAAAGGGATACTGTCATGGGAAAAAAGAAATTTTTCAAAACACATCAGTTAATGGTGCTGCTCCAGCAGAATTCTGCACTGAAATCCATTTCTCAAAAGAGCAAACAGATTTTTTTTATATTTAATTTTGAAATCTGACATGGGGCTAGACATATTGTCAATTTCCCAGCTGCCCCAAGTCATGTGACTTGTGCTCTGATAAACTTCAATCGCTCTTTACTGCTGTACTGCAAGTTGGAGTGCTATCACCCCCCCTCCCTTCCCCCCCCCAGCAGCCAAACAAAAGAACAATGGGAACGTAACCAGATAACCGCTCCCTAACACAAGATAACAGCTGCCTGGTAGATCTAAGAACAACACTTAATAGTAAAAACCCATGTCCCACTGAGACACATTCAGTTACATTGAGAAGGAAAAACAGCAGCCTGCCAGAAAGCATTTCTCTCCTAAAGTGCAGGCACAAATCACATGACCAGGGGCAGCTGGGAAATTGACAAAATGTCTAGCCCCATGTCAGATTTCAAAATTGAATATAAAAAAATGTGTTTGCTCTTTTGAGAAATGGATTTCAGTGCAGCATTCTGCTGGAGTAGCACTATTAACTGATGTGTTTTGAAAAAAACATGTTTTCCGATGACAGGATCCCTTTAAGCCTTCCTGTAAAAATGTGTTCAGCTCTATTTATGCATTTCTCTGAACTGTGTTTTAGTTATATATAATTTCTGTAAACTATTCTCTGGTCAAATCCTACCCCTGACCCATATAGCTCACCTTGATCTATGAGTAGTCCAGAGTAGGGAATGTGATGGTCTGACCATTTCAACTCTCCCAGTCAGATTGCAATATGTGCACAGGTTAATACAACTACCAATAGCTGTGTAAATGCTAACAACTATTTAAGGTTCACAATGTGACCAGGTGAATTGATATTACTAAACAGAGAGGCTTCTCCAATTCACTGTTTGTAAGCATTTCAAAGATAAATACAATGTAGAATTTTGCAATTGATTTTGCAATGGAACATCATTTACCAAATACTCTGCTGCATCATTTAAGAATAAATTTAGATAATATGCAAAAAAATAGTCATATATTATTTGCCTTGGTAAATGTGCCTTGGACAGACACATAGACATAGTTCCAGTATTATGATCAATTATGTACCATAAATTCTACTTAAAAGTGTCTACAGATAGATAGATAGATAGATAGATAGATAGATAGATAGATAGATAGATAGATAGATAGATAGATAGATAGATAGATAGATAGATACAGATAGATAGATACAGATAGATAGATACAGATAGATAGATAGATAGATAGATACAGATAGATAGATACAGATAGATAGATACAGATAGGTACACCGTTTTTTGACAAGAAAGACCCTAGGTGCTGGTTTTTGTAGATCTTTTTTGTAGACATTGGATTTCCATGCACATGGCAGCAAATGGAAGGTTAAATATAAATAAAAGTTCATGGTCAAATATTTTTTATTCAGATAAAACAGTGGCTCATTCTTAATCCCAACTAAGATATAATTAACCCTTATTGGAGGCAACACAGTCCTACTGGGTTTATTTAAAGTTTAAATTATTTCTTTGTAGAATAAAAGTATGTAGATCCAAAGTACAGAAAAGAACCCTTATCTGAAAACCCCCAGGTCCCGGGCATTCTGGATAATAGGTCCCATGCCTGTATGGCAACACAAAAGAAAGGACATAAAGAAAAATGGGTATGAGGAGAACATAAGAAAGGGGAGACAGATTATGAAACAGATTATAAAAACAAATGAAATGATGGTATAGGAAAAGACATGTATTGTATGTATTGCTAATATAAATACAGATTTTCCCTTTCAAAGAATAAAAGGTGACAGTTGCAGGGCTGCTTCTTAAAGTCTAAGTTGTGAAGATCTCTTTGTGTATTACTTGGGCTAACACAGGCTCTTCACATATTTTACGATGCTACAGTATAATGATTTTATAAACAGCTCTCAAATTCTATTCCCTCCCAGACAAAGCTCCTTGTGATTTCAGCTAAAATGCTCTTCATATTCCAAGTAGCAGCTGCTACAGCCTGATTCTACCTATCTAATCAGTCCAAATTATAGTCCTAGGTTTGGTTGTGTTCACAGTCCCCTGCCGGCTCTCACTTGTATCCCTCAAGTCCACAAAATAATACCTAAAAAAGAAGCCAGCGCCACAGGCACCGGGCAAAACAAACAAATATAGGGCAATAACGTTTTGCAAATGACCCCCTTATTTCTGTGCACAGGTTTTATTGTATCTTCACCGTACTATGTGTAACCCCTTCTTATCCACCACCACAATTATATATAGCCTTTAAGGGGAGAGGGGTTTCTTCTTGCCTCGCAGGCCTTACAGATGGATACTCACAAACATACGGTTCAAATAGGCGTAAAAAAATCTTTGTTGTCCCAGCGCGTATCCTTTAAAACTGTCCCTTGCAGTATGTCGGCGGGTCACTGTCCTATGGCGTGCTATTCCGTGCTCCGCACGTGACCCGCCGACATACTGCAAGGGACCCTAAAGCCACGAGCGCTCTGGCAGCAGGATTTCCGATTGTGGATAGGCGTGGAGAGAAAGCCTCTCTAGGACGATATGCTATACATGCTATTTTTGCGGAATGCCATGTGAGTGCAATTTTAATGTTACATTTTTAAATATATTAAAGGCAATATTACACTATTTCGCTGCCGCATCTACTTCACAGTTTTAAAGGATTAGCGCTGGGACAACAAAGATTTTTTTACGCCTATTTGAACCGTATGTTTGTGAGTATCCATCTGTAAGGCCTGCGAGGCAAGAAGAAACCCCTCTCCCCTTAAAGGCTATATATAATTGTGGTGGTGGATAAGAAGGGGTTACACATAGTACGGTGAAGATACAATAAAACCTGTGCACAGAAATAAGGGGGTCATTTGCAAAACGTTATTGCCCTATATTTGTTTGTTTTGCCCGGTGCCTGTGGCGCTGGCTTCTTTTTTAGGTATTATTATGATTCTACCTATCTGTTCTCTGGAGCTGTGACTTTGCTTCTTAAATTAGCTTTCCCACAAATTTACATTAATTGCCTTCTGTGGTATTTTAGAGTGACTGATTGTTTTAATATTGTAATCATTGTAATATCATACTTATTGCCAGGCATCAGTAGAGTTCTATGGTACTGAATGGAGTGTGTGATTTCTCTGTCTATATGGTAAAAGCTTTGAGATAAGACAGTATTTTGAGGTTTGGAGGCATCTCTGTGTGAGCATTTTGAAGCAAGAAAGTCAGATAAAGATATAGGGAAAGTAGCTGAATTTCAGTTTATTGTTCCACAACGTCTCTTTCTTATCCATTCTCGTTGTTGTGGGCAGTATCAATGCAACACATTTGGCCTAGACCACTGTGTCTTAACCTTTGCCTTCCCATATATTGCTGTATTACAACTACTTTAACTATTAAATATAAGTTGTAAGAGTTTTGGTCCAGCAACATCTGGGACCCAATGGTCAAGAATCAGAGGCTGAGGCAATACTAAGGCACAATATGTGTGAACAGGCTTTGCAAGATATAGAAGCGCAGGCTGCTTTTAACCCCTTGCAGGGTATAACTAACATTCAAAAAGTAGTGGCACTGCTCTGTTTTCTGTCCGCAGGTCGGTTGTACGTCTTGCTGCCAGTCTTTTAGGTAAAATAGTGGACAGCCTTGCACCTTCTATAACTAATGTTTTAGTTCAGGGCAAACAGGTAAGTACACATTTTCCAAGTGTATGCTATTTTATTTGTATTTTTTATTTGTATTTTATCTGTATATTTATATTACTAGATATTAAAAAACTAGGGTGATTGCACCAAAATGACAAGTATATATAAAATGTTGTGGGGGGAAATGGCCTGCAATCTAAACAAAGTAAGCATTACAGACTCTGTGACAGTACAAAGGAATCCCACATTTAGTTCATTCTAGATGGGAATAGCGGATGTACTGTGCATTTGAATTCATTCTCAGATTGCTTCTTAGCATAAATAAATAATGCACTGAAACATTTCCATATTGGAAGAATGGAAAATTAAGAGAAACATTAGATAAAGTTAAATGCCTATTGAGTTGAAATCTATTCCTTAAAGGAATTCAGCTGTAAGTGTATTAAAAAGACAGCAGAGTTCTCCGCTGATGAGCAGAGATGAGTGAAACAATAGAACAAGTTTCAAAATGCATGTATTTGTTAGACAGTTTGAAGCCATCACATCAATTTGCAAATATGTTTGTGCCAGTGCTGCTGAGCAGGAGGTAGGAGCCTCATAACTTTCAATTAACACACTATCACAGCTGCTTCCAACTTAATACAATGTCTATCGTGTTTTGTGGTGTGCTACCATTTTTCAAAGCTCTGCAAATTTTTATAGTCAAAAAGATACAGATTTTTCAAAATGTTTTGTGTTAACATCTGGCCATCCCTGCTGTCAAAAAGCCTTTGTGTAGGTGTATTTCTCTCTTGTAGGGTAGGAGACCTAGGTAATATGTGAACTCGCTTTTTTTTAAGAGTTCAATATTTATTAGCAGTGTTCTGATATAAACTTCAGGCTTATGGCACCTTGGAATGTTTTGTGGCACTTTGTCTCCACTAAATACCCAAAGTTCTGGTTCTGGTGCCCTTTCAGAACTATATCATCCATATGAAGAACTGCTGTGCTAATCAGACTACAGTAATTACAATGCCTACTTAAAGTCCAATAGGTATTACACATAAAATTAGGGGTCCAGTACTTCAGCTGCTTTAAGCAATACATGAGTATTATGCTTCATCGCCATAAAAACACTCTCTTCAGGCAGAGAAGAATCCAGTCATCCAGTATCATCTGATAACATGAAATTGCCTAAACCTACCATGCTTTAAAATGAAAATGTGATATTGAAGCAGGTACTGGAATGCTTACTTGCCTTTGCTGCAGCCAGCCGTTTCCTTTAGCACAACATGAATGTGTTCCCTAGAACATAAAATTTTATATTTCCTCTTTAAAGGGATACTGTCATGGAAAACATGTTTTTTTTCCAAAACACATCAGTTAATAGTGCTGCTCCAGCAGAATTCTGCACTGAAATCCATTTCTCAAAAGAGCAAACAGATTTTTTTTTATATTCAATTTTGAAATCTGACATGGGGCTGGACACTTTTTCAGTTTTTGAAATTATTAAGTGGCTGTGCACACAGATGCAGTTGAAAATAATTACAAAGCCAGCAGTAGCTGACGGTGCATGAGATTAAGCAATACAAATCATTAGAACGAAACCAAAAGAATCCCAAATTGCACTCTGTAATTATAAATTCATGCAACAAATTTTTATTTAACCGTTTGGTTTAAGTTACCCTTAACACTTTTTCAGTTTCCCAGCTGCCCCGGTCATGTGACTTGTGCCTGCACTTTAGGATGGAATTACTTTCTGGCAGGCTGTTGTTTTTTTTCTACTTAATGTAACTGAATCAGTGTCAGTGGGACTTTTACTTTTTACTGCTGTTCTTAGATCTTCCAAGGAGCTATTATCTCGTGTTATTGTTATCATTGTTCTGTTGTTAGGCTGCTGGGGGGGGAGGAGGAGGGAGTACAGCAGTAAAGAGTGATTGAAGTTGATCAGAGCACAAGTCACATGACTTGGGGCAGCTGGTAAATTGACAATATGCCTAGCCCCATGTCAGATTTCAAAATTGAATATAACAAAATCTGTTTGCTCTTTTGAAAAATGGATTTCAGTGCAGAATTCTGCTGGAGCAGCACTATTAACTGATACATTTTTAAGCAGTGTCTTTTGGCTGAAAATATAGAAGTGAAGGTGGTGATGACTGCATAGTGTTAACATGGTCACTTGGTGCAGGGTAAGGGAGTGTGTGCATGATCCCTGCCATATGTGATGCTATTTACTTATCCTATCTTATATCCTATCTTGACATGGGACTTATAGTCCCATGTCAAAGAAATGAAATAACTTGCTGGCCATATTGGAGTGAAATAGTACAACATGCTCTTTTATTGTGCTAAAGTTTTGTGTATTTTCCTTGTGAGAAAGTATTTGCATGTTCATTGATGTTTATAACTTGCATTCTGCCATATGCACATGAATGGTGTATGCATGCATGCTTATCCAATGAGCATTGTGGTTTTTGTTCACAGTTTATCTATATAAGAACTTCTTTGTGGTTATAATATTTACATAATTATAAGTTATATCTACTGTTGTAGAATGGCTCTTCATTTATTCCTGTGCAACTGTGCATTCAATGTATGCTGAGATAGAGGGATACAGACATTGTTTTGTACAGATGACAGCCTTTGCCATTTGGTAGTTCTGCTAATGAGCGGTTCCATTCCTTTGCCTGTTTTGGTATCCCTCCGTGCAGTTTACCTTACATAATGAGGCTATCTAAAAATGTGATATTGCCTGTCTCACAGTTACAGTGAGACAATTATATAAATGCAAAATATTTCCATTGCAGCAAAGTTTCCTTCCAATTAGATTCCCAAACAAAAAAAACTGGCAATTTGCTGTGTGGCTGTACCTTGTAAACTCGGCAAATTCTCTTACTTTGTTGTGTGCTCGTCTGAAATGTTCCCATTTTCCTCACTCTGCTTCTAATTTGTGCTTTTCTGTTGTTCTCCATTCAAACACTCTATTTGTAGGTGACACTGGGAGTCTTTGGGCACGAGGAAGCTGTTATTTCCAATCCCTTGTCTCCAGGAGTGATTAAGGATATCATCTACAAGAAATGTAGCCCTTATGATGAGCGAGAGGCTGTCCTGCAGCAAGAGCTGGTTATTCACATTGGCTGGATTATCTCCAACACACCGGAGCTTTTCAGCGGCATGTTAAAGATACGAGTCGGGTCAGAACTTATTTTTAATCACATAAATTAAATTTAAAAAAAATGAAATACTAATTATTGCATGCACAGCTGTTCATTTATGTTGACTCAGATCCTAGGAAAGTGTTAAAGAGATATGCTAACTTATTATATATATATGAGCTCTTATTTTGGAAAGCAAGCCTTGTGTTGACACATTATGCACAGCTTGGTAGGAAAATGCTTTTTTTATGCAGTTAACATAAAAACTGATATTGTATGCACAGTAGCTTTAAACCCAATTTTTAGATCGCTTTTATGACTCATGAGCCAATACACACCAATGTGAGAAGTCCATGAATTTTTTACACACAGGCATGCTCTCACACATAAAACACACTTGTGCTCAAAAGTCACAATTAAAGAGCCACTAGGCCCTATTTTTTTATTTTCTTTAAGGATCTACCAACTGGAAAAACGAAGATTACATTTATTTTGGTTTATTTCCCCTAAGCTTCTTTGAAGGTATTCATGACTTATTTGCAGTTTTAGCCTTGCCTCCGTGGCTAGTTTCTCTCTGGCAGAATGGGCACAAGCTCTCTCATTTCTTTTGGTGTTTTATTCCAGGTTTTGATACCTCAATAAGTTTGTGACTGCACAGCAAGTGTTGCATGTGAAACAAGTGTTTAGCAGCACTAAAAACCTTAAGGTGTTTAAAACTTAAAAGATGTTTTAACTACTGTAAGTACCCAGTGTAAATATGAGTGCAAGTAGGTTTTCTGGTATCACTCTGTGTTTCTTGTCACATGTGGTGTAGGAGCAGCAGCTCCATGCAGTATTTACATGTGAGAGATGTTGGTGTGTTTTCAAAGCAACAGATTGGCCATTTTGGCTAAGGATGCTGGGGAGGACAGCTCTGAACTTGCATGTATGGATACTGACTCTCAGAGCAAACTTCTTTAAATGGAGCACCAGCAGGGGCCAGTTTCTTTAAAAACAGTCTTTTATTTAAAACAGGGATCCCCAACCTCTTTTCACCCATAAGCCACATTCATATGTAAAAAAGAGTTGGGGAGCAAAACAAACATGAAAATAGTTCTAGGAAGTGGAAAATAGGTGCTGTGATTGACCATTTCATAGTCCCTCTGTGGACTGGCAGCCTACAGGAGGCTCTGTTTGATTGTACACCTGGTTTTTATACAACCAAAACTTGCCTCCAAGGCTGGAATTAAAAAAAAAAAAGCACCTGCTTTAAGGCCACTGGGACCAACATCCAAGGGGTCGGTGAGCAACATGTTGCTCACAAGCCACTGGTTGGGGATCACTGATTTAAAACATGGAGCTCTTACAGGCATATCCCAATACCAAACGCTTGACATATTTTGTAGGTACCAGCCACTTTTTCAAAAGCTAAATGGCAATATGGCCCATCTTGTAAAATTTAAACACATAAATGCTTTCCCTAAAAACATTTAGCTCCTACCACAGTGCCCATTAAATACATATTTAGTCCAAACAGCTGTTATAGAAAAATCCAACCAGGGATACTAATCAGTGAGCTGGATTTTTAAATATTAATGTCTCCATGATACCATGTGCATAGTGGCGGATTAATACTACCTGAGGCCCCTAGGCTACACTTCTCACAGGGGCCTGCCCCCACGGCAAGTTCATGTATATAGCCAGCACAATCATCCAGGGACAACTTTGAATAATACACCATTGACTGTGTTTGAGTAGGCTGCAATACTTTAGTGTTATAAGCAGCTCCTTTCTTGGTTTCCTTTCTCCCTGCGCTGAAATCAGGGAACTGAAGGAGGCGGGCAGTTTCAGTGCTGGCTAATCGGATGCTCCACAGCTCTCTTCTTGTCACAGCCTAAGTCATTTGATCCGTCTGCAGGGAATGTGACAAGGGAGGAGCGAGCACCAGGGGAGCTGTAAAAAGAATCGTTGGGCTGCAGGAGAAAACATTTTGAAAATCAGTGCAGTCTGGCTGGGTGACCGTGTCCGTGGCTGCTTCTGCACGTCTGAATAGTCTGCACGCATACCGAACCAACTGGCTTTGACCTGAAGTAATTACTAATGTAACTAGAGGGCTCTGGCAGGCCAGTCCAACCCTGCCCATGGGCCGCTAGGCTATAGCCTAGGTTAGCCTAGGCATTAAACTGCCCCTGCATGTGCACATATATGTACAACAATATAGGCATAATGACAGGTATCCTTCAGAGCACTGATTGGGGCATTGTGTTTCTGCTCAAAACACAGAAAATTATATTAAATAGTTACTGTTTTCAATTTATTTGAAGTAAATGTAGAAGCACCAAGAACCACCCTATGTGGCGTAATCTAGATGTAAAGAAGTTAATAGAACAGAAAGGCATTTAAAAACTACAAAGCTGTGGGGACAGAAGCTGCATTTAATTAATATAAACACTATAATAAATGTTGTAAAACCATAATACAGATGACAAAGATAGGAAATGGGGAGCTCATTCCAGCAGAGGCTAAGACTAACCCCAAAAAGTTTAAGTATATTTATAGTAAACAGATGCGGGTTGAGTGTTTTGCTTCTTTATATAATGGTACCAGTATGGTTGTAATAGAATCAGAGAAGGCAAATCTGCTAAATCAGTTCTTTTCTTGGCTTTATGAAGGATAGGACATGTCAGACAAATTTGATTGGTTTTTATGATGAGGTAAATAAGATGCTGGACAGCAGGGGAGCAGTAGATGTGATCCATTTGGATTTTGCCACAGCATTTGATACATTGCCCCATAAACAACTGCTCAGGTACAGAGGATTGTTGTTAATGGTTCATTCTCTACTTGGAGTAAGGTTCTTAGTGGGGTCCCTCAGGGCTCGGTATAGGGTCCACTTAATTTATTTAAATTGTTCATTAATGACTTAGGGGAGGGTAATGTATCAGTGTTTGCAGATGATACAAAACTATGCAGCTCAATTAATTCCATCCAGGATGTGGCATCATTGCAACAGGATCTTGTCAAGCTGTCATTCTGGGCAGCTAAGTGGCAGATGAGATTCAATATTGATGCAACTGGGATATAAAAATATCCACACCACTTATACTCTTAATGGGACTGCCCTAGGCAAATCCATAATGGAAAAGGACATTGGAGTCCTTGTAGATGATAAACCTGACTGTGGCAAGCAATGCCAGTCAGCAGCAAAGACAAATAATGTCTTGAGCTGTATGAAAAGAGGCATTGATTCGCAGAGGAGGTGGTTATTCTTCCACTGTACAGAACAGCGGTAAGGCCCCATCTAGAATATGCCGTACAGTTTCGGTCTCCAGTGCTCAAACAAGACATTATTGAATTAGAGAGGGTGCAGAGAAGGGCATCTTAGCTGGTAAAAGGTATGGAAAATCTTAGCTATGAGGACCCAGACCCACCCGCCACCCGCAAATAGGGGTGCAAGGTTGGCCCAAATACAACCGACCCAGGGGTCCCGCTGGTATCAGGCTGGGCTCGCACATCACTACTAAATCCCAACTTTTCCTCTCTTGTCCTTTAAGATGATATTTTGAATAGTTCAATTCCCAGACCACTACTCGTCTAGTTACACCCACAACCACACTTACAGTATCTCTGCATGAACTAGCTTTCAGACAAAACTATCAGTGTCCAATTTATTTTAGCACTGAACTTCTAATCTCTATACAGCCTCTTCCATTGAGATTACTTCCATACACACAGTTCATTTAACCTTATTTGTTTCTATGTTAAAAATGATGGCAGATGGGAGATCTTCCGCAGTTAAATCAGTTCTGCGATAAAGTAAACATATGCAGTGCTTTGTGTTCCCAAGAGCCCAAATTTGGAAAGTGTTGCCTATGTTTTCCCATCAGCAATTTTATTATTTTGGTGGCAGGAAAGCATATTTGATTCATCACCTGTGGTAGCACAGATTTAACCTCAGGCAACAAATCTCCCCCTCTGTTATCACCCTAAATAAGAGTGTAGAAACTATTGAGAGCATGTGATTAATGCTCCCAGGCTGCTCCTAATGCACATGAGCACTCTTACATATCTCATATAGTTCACTTATCACTGTCTGTCCATTGCATCATGACACACTATGTGCTCCCAGCATCTTCAGAGGCTTCTGGGGTATAAAGTAGATGCTGAAGGGTCAGAGTATTTGGTATTGCCTCCAGATGTCAACAACAAAGGCCTGTGAATTAAGTTTCACTTGTGTGTGTATTTTTAAATTTTCTTACTATAATTCAGCGCCAACGTGGTGTTTGAGCACCTGAATAGCGGAGAATGGGGACTAAAAAATAATAAGGAGAAACATTAAAGAGGAATCCACTTGCTGTTCAGTCTTCAAGACTTTTTTACTGAATTTTCTGCAACATACTGAAATTAAGTGAAATTTACTCACTCTCCTTTAAGAAAATATTCTTTGTTTTCTGAAGACTAAGGGGCCGATTCACTAAATTCGAGTGAAGGATTCGAAGTAAAAAAACTTCGAATTTCAAAGTGTTTTTTGGGCTACTTCGACCTTCGACTACGACTACTACTTCGAATCGAAGGATTCGAACTAAAAATCGTTCGACTATTCGACCATTCGATAGTTGAAGTACTGTCTATTTAAAAAAAACTTCAACCCCCTAGTTCGGCAGATAAAAGCTACCGAAGTCAATGTTAGCCTATGGGGAAGGTCCCCTTAGGCTTTCCTAAGTTTTTTTGATTGAAGGATATTCCTTCGATCGTTGGATTAAAATCCTTCGAATCGTTCGATTCAAAGGATTTAATCGTTTGATCGAAGGAATAATCCTTCGATCGTTCGATCGAATTTTCTGCGCTAAATCCTTCGACTTCGATATTCGAAGTCGAAGGATTTCAATTCGTAGTCGAATATCGAGGGTTAATTAACCCTCGATATTCGACCCTTGATACATCTGCCCCTTAATCTTTGTACTGATTTGCTTGTTCCTTGTTTGTACTTATGGGCATAGTAAATCTTAGCTTGTATTGCTGCTATTTAACCGCAGAAACAATTGTGCGGATCTTTCAGCAGCATCAAATCAGCCTTTTATATTTACAGCTGCACCCTTATATGCCAAATAGAATCCATTCTTCTATTGTGCCGCAAGGTTAATCTCTGATTCATTTTACTCGCAAGAATTTTCTTCCTTCACCTACTTCAGCGAGTAAAATGAACCTTTCGCACAAACTGCACTCTGTTCTGATAATGATTTGATTTACAGCCTCATTATTGATTTCTTGTTGAAATACATCAAGTACTTGGCAGAACCATTACAGTAAAGACCTCCACTCAAAGGCTTTGTCAGTCCCAAGTTTTTCATGGAACGGATAGCTCTTTAAGTTTATTTTATCAGCTGTTGTCCCACTTTTATCCTCCCGAGAACTGTTTCAGGCTATGGAGGGTTAAATATATATATAAGCCAAAATGATGATGCATAATTATATATTTTAATGTTAAAGCAACAATTTGTTCAGGGATTAGTATTGAAGTACCAAGAAAGCATTACATAAAACTTAGTGTATTAAAGAAAAAACTGTATTGCAATGCATTGCCTATGCACCCTATTGGGAAAGCATAACAACTAATAATGCCAGCTGCCAGAACAGTGGTTTTCAGTAGGGATGTAGCGAACTGCCGTTAATGTGTTCGCGAACGCCGTTCGCGAACACCGGCAAAAAAGCGAACAGTTCGCGAACTTCGAACGCTCGATAAAATCGTTCGATCGAAGGATTTTATTCGTACGATCGAAGGATTTTCGTTCGAATCGAACGATCGAAGCTATTCGATCGAATGATTTTAATTCGATCGAATGCTTATAATCGTTCGAACGAATGGAAATCGTTCGATTTTAGCGATCGAATGGTCGAACAAAATTTTACTTCGAATCGAACGCGAACACCAATTGGCGAACGTCGCGCGACGTTCGCGAACATTCGGCGGACGCGAACAGTCGAAGTTCGCGCGAACTAGTTCGCCGGCGAACAGTTCGCTACATCCCTAGTTTTCAGCCCACTGTTGCAAAAAAATAATAACGGTAGAAAAAACTGTTGCATATAAGCAACATTATTCGCCTTTAGGCTTGTATTCCAGTGTTTTGTAGTGATAGTAAGAATTCACCCTTATTTAATCTTAACATTTCTTCAGGCCCCCTTATTCAATTACTTTAAGCCATCCTAGCATTTTGGGGATCAAAAATTAAAAAGGTTACAGCTTGCAACCCTTCCCTGAAGATACATATGCAGTCCTGTCTGTTCGGTTGTACCCTAACCTATGCAGATATTTAAAGCACTGTTCAGATGATGAGGTGCACCTTCTCCACCATCATTGTTTGGCTGGTGTGATTGGTTTACTAAGACTAGTCGTGACTTTCTCAAAGCCGAAAATCCACCAAACTAGTTTTAATTAAGAAAAGAGGAAACATGTGGAGAGTGAGCCTATGGGCTTAGGTTTTCTGGTGGGCTCCTAGCATCCAGTCCGACACTGTGATTAGAAATAGGCCGATTTCTGTCATATTGATAAACAAGCCAGAGAGTGGCAAGGAATGCAGTTTGCTGGGTTGCAGAGTCAGGCATAAATATAAGGCTCTCGTGTGCCCCACACCACCTACAACTGCACCTAGGATTTTGTATCTGGCACAGGGCAGAAAGTGCAGAGAGCACAAGATACATTAATAAATATATCCAACTGTAAAAAGTAAGATAGCGCTATACTATAAAAAAGCAGTCACAAGCTAAATTTCTGTGAATATGGTTAGTTAAAAAAACGCTGTTTTCCTGAAGATACATATAATGAGCCTATTAGCTACCCTCTCATCTAAAGAGTTGAAAGTAGCACATGAATATAGCAATTTTACTCACAATTTTCTTACTAATCATACATATTTTTCCATTTGATTACAGTGGTACCTAAATGTGACATTCACTGTTTATATTATGTTCTATCATCTCTGTTATTTATAACCTGGCAGTCATAAAACCAAATATTCACAGCATTTCTGAAACTATAGACAGGGCTATGGCCTTTATTTAAAATAGTCTGCTTTTGCTGACCTAAATTTGGATGAATACATTACATATGCAGAACAATATCACACTGTGACAGGTGTGTAAGGAAATTGAGATTATTGTTTTCACTCTCTTGCACTGATGTGGATTTATTTTAGGTTTCTCTCTCTGTATCTTTGCCCACTTCTTTGTTAACGCAGCTTTACTGACATCTAAATGGCAGACTAGAATTTTTGTATCAGTTTGCACCATTTATCTCTTTGTTCACATGCCTTTATGTCATCATAGCTTTATTCAATGTTGTCCACATTTTTCTTCAGTATTGAGCCATTGATAATAATTATCTAGTTATTTGGCATTGTACTTTTTCTCGGTAGCCCTCAGACTTTTCCTCCTTGGTGAAGGCTATTCATCCACCTCTTTTTTGGGTATTGATGCTTGGTGGCCACCCCAGCTTCCTTACTGTTCATCATCCCTGTCCCTGATGTACTAATAATCAAACATTACTGGTATGTCGAAGGGATCCCCTCTGTATTAAACCCACTGTAGCAATAAACTGCTATGAAAACATGATGCAAGGGCTTGGAGACTTTCAATGCATTCCTCATGACTGGCTGCACACGCTCAATGTGTGTTTGACAAGGTATTTAAGATGTTCTGTAGACATTGCCTTCTAGTAAAAACACGGGGTACATCTGAGAGCAGAATGTTATTAAAGGGAACTTTTAAGGGGAAAATAATTTCTATATAAACATTTTCTGAAGACCACTATAAATGCCATTAAGTTAAATTAGGTTTTTGAATACATTTAAAAAAGATATGGGAGAATTCTCTTTGAAGCTTTTACTAAAAGCTGTTATACTAATTGGGTTCATTTTACCCAAGCCCAAAGGGTAATTTTTATTTGCATGGCTGCTTCCATCAGAAAGCTATTTTTCTTACTTATTGGTGTACAAAAGCTCAAAACTGAAAGCGTGTCAAATGACCAGTCAGTGTTATTGTGGCATAGGTTCATTTATCTGCGATATGCGATACAGGTATGGGATCTGTTATCCGGAAACCCTTTATCCACAAACATCTGAATTACAGAATGGCTGTCTCCCAAAGACTAAATTTTATTTATTTATTTATTTTCTCTGTAAAAAATAAAACAGTAGCTTGTACTTGTCCCAACTAAGATATAATTAATCCTTATTGGAAGCAAAACCAGCCTATTGGGTTTATTTGATATTTAAATGATTTTCTTGTTGTCTTGCTGGTGCAGACCACATTGGCAGCTTATTGACCCATATTGATCTGCCAGATATCTATTGGGAAGTTATGAAAATCCCATCAGAACGTTGATGTGGTTATCAGCTTGGTTTGGCTCTGCGTGTGGATGACTAAATTTGTCGGCAATCTGTTTGGCAACCTCCCCAAAATGAGGAATTCTCAAGATGTCCACAAAAATGTACTAATTGACTTTGAGTAATTCATGATGCTGTTTCTGAACACTTTCAAGCTGTCTCATGTCTGAATAGTGGCATTTCAAGGATTTTGTTCTGGTGGGATTCCTCCTGTTTCCCTTTTCACTCCAAAACATACAGGAGGGTTCTCCTAACCATACATCTATGTCTGTGATAGGGTTCTTAGAATGTAAGAACATCTGGGAGATGGACTGATGTGAATCAATGTATAATCTCTGTTAAACGCTGTGTAATATGGCTGTACTATTTTAATAAAGAATAATAAAGATGATAACATCCTTGAAGCTTTGCATGTCTAAACGTCTTACTCACTACTCTCCTGCTGTTTGGCTTTGGTTAGGTAACTGCAGTGCATTGGCTATGCCTAGTTAACATCAAGCTGAACAGTAAGAGGGCATAATACATTTCTACTCTTGTTTATAAAGTCTAGCATGGGTAAAAATTTTTTATATATATATATATATATAGATATATATATATAGATATATATATATATATATATATATATATATAGATATATATATATATATATATATATATATATATATATATATATATATATATATATATATAGATATATATATATATATATATAGATATATATATATATATAGATATATATATATATATATATATATATATATATATATATATATATATATATATATAAATAAGTCATCCTTGAGAAAGGTCCCAGTGTGGACCGAAACATTGGATATGCATTTGTGAATAAAGCACATTACTTCACTTTTCTTCACTAAGAACATTGGAGTGCGGGTCCATTTACTAATATATATATATATATATATATATATATATATATATATATATATATATATATATATATATATATATATATATAATTTTTTTACCCATTATATTTATTTATATATATATATATATATATATATATATATATATATATATATATACACACATATATATATATATATATATATATATATATATATATATATATATATATATATATACACACATATATATACTATATATATATATATATATATATATATATATATATATATATACACACCTATATATATACATATATATATATATATATATATATATATATATATACATATATATATACATATATATATATATATATATATATATACAGTGGTGTGCAAAACTATATGTTTGTCACATTTTGTGTGACAAACATGCAAAAGAATAAGAAATCAGGGGCAAATAGTTTTGCACACCACTGTGTATGTATATATATATATATATATATATATATATATATATATATATATATATATATATATATATATATATATATATATATATATATATATATATATATATATATATATATATATGTAAGAAAACTATTTTGTCCAAAAATCAGTCTATACTGTAGCAGTGCTTCAGGTAAGAGATAATTGGCATGATTCTTATGCAAGATAATCTGAGCAGTGGGAAAACTGTGAATGACCAATTTGGTATTATAGGGAGCTTTTAAATCTCATTATAAGTAATTTGCAGCTAACAAGAGGTTGCAAGGCACAGTGGCATCGTGCCGGTTAGGAAGTATTTCATATTGAAAAGAAAATGTTTGTCTTGCTGTTCTCACTGCAATAAATGTGACATAATGCAGCCAGGTGACCAAATTCAGGTATAATCTATTCATATCATTCAATATTGGATCTTGCCAGTAGGGCCCTCTAATCCTATTTTTAACTCTGTAACCTCTGTTTGTTAAAGGAACAGTAAAAAAAGAGATAAAACTGCTGTGTTTGCTTAAAAAACACTACTGTTTATATACAAGCGGCTATGAAATCATGGGGGCAGCCATTCAAGCACAGGACTTAAATAGATGTTTGTAAAGATTCTCATTCATCCAGGTCATGGTAAATCTGTAGAAATGAGTCAAATTAACTTGACTTGCTGTGTTTTTTCCTTGAAGACATTTCATCAGTCATCCAACTGGCTTTCTCAATTCAGAATAACTTGTAAATCTTCCTTCGAGAATATACATATTTTTGAGGATAAAAACGTGCACACTTTCTGTTGTTTGGTCTAACGATAACTTTTCTTTTCAGATGGATAGTTCATGCAATAAGGTATGAACTGAAGATCCGCAGTGGAGATCAGCCAGAAAAGGATATCTACCAGCTGTCTCCGGGAGAAATCAAACAGCTTCTCCTGTACATACTTCAGCCTCAGCAGCAGGGAAGGTAAATGACAACTGTTTCTCATCTGAGTGTGCAGTCGATTAGAGAACCTTCAGTGAATATCAAACTGTTGCATATATCTTACTAGCTGAGCTGAGCAGAGCGCAACTGTAGAAGGATATATATATATATATATATATATATATATATATATATATATATATATATTGATAATGCCATCAGTGCTCTTGAGGTGCAGCAGGGGTACAACTAATGTAGTGCATTCTCTTAAACCCCCGTTTATGGCCAAGATTATTGCTAACCGCGTTTTTTTTTGCCTAGATTGGCAAGGCATCCCCTTTGCTTTGTGCAAATCAGTTTTCATATAACTATATGCTTCTGGGTACGTTTTTATTCACACAGTGCTGTCCTACCAAAGACATAACACATATCAAGAATAAAACTAAAAGCATCCTTGTATAGTAAATAATAGTGCCACACTTCAGAAAGTGCATGAATTATATTAAATAGCATAGTTACCAACATATCTAGGGAAAAATCCAGGACATTTGCTGCTAGGTCGGCGTGCCATATGCAACTTTGCTGTAATTGAGTACAGTACACTTCTCCCACAATCAGAGGCATGCCAAATGGACATAATTATTGTAACTACATTGGGCTTAAATACAATTTCAAATAAAATACATTTCAATAAATTAACATTGCAGAGTGGGAAATGTTTTATGGTCAGAGAAAAATTCAGATTCATATTTTTTCACTTTCATAGTCCTGGCTGTGAACCAGAGAAATGATTCCCTGGGGGCAAGTCTCCGTTAATGAGCAGTTTCTGCAAATGAAGGAGGGGGGGTTTCTATCACAGGGCCCCATATTATTATCCCCGCATGCCATTGTTTAGAAGCCACCTGTAATATTCTCAAGTAGTCATTTTGCATTTATTATCGTTCATGCTTAAAAACATAATAACAATGAACCCTGCAAGAACATGTGTGGAATGCTACTATCTTTGAGAAATAATGAAAACTTGCTTCTGTGCAGCAGTTAATTTTGCATGGCTTTTTTATGTTTTAGTGTTTATGCTAATCTGCTTGAACGTAATGATAATTTCCAGTAGATGCTTTAAGGAACAGTAATACCAAAAAATGAAAGTGGTTTAAATGCATTTAAATATAAAGTATGGTTACTGTGCACTGTGTAAAAAATTGAGATTGCTTCTGAAACACTACTATTGTTTATAAACATAAGCTGCTGTTTAATTATGCAAATGTGTCCGTTCCCCTGTATTTGTCAGGAGTCTCCTTGATTTAAACCCCCTAACAGTAACCGGTCTCCTGCTGAAATATTAGAAAATAGTTAGAGCTAAATTGGTAGATCGGTGAACAGAGCTGGGCCAGAGGGACCATATTTCTATCCTCCCTACCTGATCTGTAACAACAACACCAGCACCACTGCCATGACATGTAACTGAACCACTTGTCACTGCACTACTGACTCCCTTCCTTCCCCTCCACACCATGCTTACTCAAAAACCACAGAAAAACATACATTTGCAGCAGACACATACTGAATATTCAGCCAAAGCTGAATCCTTGACGTCACATGACCTGGATAGATGAAAGTGCCATTTATTCACATACAATAATGCTGATTTAAATATGCAGTTTAAGGTTTGTATTTCAGTCAAATCTTTGGTAGAAGGATCAGGGTTTGGTATTCAGCTGAATCCAAAACGGATGGGTTCTGTGGATATATTCCGTGTTTAAACTATAGATTAATAAGCATGCATGAAATGCACACCGATCCCTGTAATGTTAAAAGTACACTAATGATGTTATCTGTATTTTAGATGTTGGCTTCATCGAAGGCAGTTAGATGGGTCGCTGAACCGAAACCCATCTGGCTTCTATGACAGAGTCTGGCAGATCCTGGAGAGGACACCCAGTGGTATCATAGTTGCTGGCAAATTTCTGCCCCAAGTGAGTTATACATGTTTAACATATATTGCAGCCTTATATTGCTTCTCTTGAATTGATTGCCATGTCCTATACACCTCTACCTACCTTATAGTTGTGTTATTTGGACTTGCTTCTGTACATTGTTTCTGGTACTGCTTATACCGTAGTTGTTTTGTTACAGAGCATATCAAATAGGGGCCCTCAGAATTGTTAATGGCATTTCCATGCCAACCAAGTTTTTAAAATCACAGATTTAAAAATCCCACTGCCCCCCACTAAAGGGGACAAAGGGCAGGTGTCAGACAGCAGCTTATGGAAATACAAGGAGATATGATCACTCTATGTAAGGGCACTTGGGGTGACCTCCTTCCAACTCCCTGACACAAACAGGAGACAGAATATATCCTTATCATTTACAGTAGGAGATACATTATGCCTTATAATACATAAATAATACTCGGACTTACCTGTATAACTCAGCCTGTAGCCTTGTGCCTTTATATGGTCACAGAACCCCTCAGTGACTTTTAATATCCTTATAATTTACAGAAGGGGGTACATTATCCCTTATAATAAATGAGTGATAGCGTTTCCTTTATGACTCAGCCTGTAGTCTGATCTGTTGCTTTCATAGTAACTTCCGAGCAAAAATGTGCAGTACAATGGTAATCTGGACTGGAGGTAGTATATATGGTATTGCCTCTGTGTCATCCTCCTGTGATTTCTGGGCGCATTAAACATGGGAGTGCTGGGGCTATTTATATATGTAATTGCCACTGTTTTATCCTGTTGTGAATTGTGGGGGTATTAATACATGTAATTGCCACTATATCATCCTGTAAATGCTCGTTGCAGAAGGCATAAACGCTAAAGAGGATGAAAGAGCCAGATTGAGGATTGAACATGGAGGGGGGAGTTGGAAAGATGAAAGTAGGATGTTGGTGTGCATAGGAAACACGTATGACTTAAAGTTATAAGGGAACAGAGTGATGCTGCAGCACAGTAGTTAAAGGGGTTATCCCATCTCACACAAAGAGATTAGAAATGTTGAGGCCCGAAATGTATCTTGTGTAACACGGGGTCTTTCACTGTTGCTGTCATGAAATCTTGGGTGACTCCAACATCAACATCTTTGCCCAACAGGCATTACATTTGCTAGTGTCTTTTTATGATGGACATGTTATATGTACACAGGCATGAAGGTATGAATTGAGAGTGCTCCATATTGTGTAATTCTATACATATATATTTATAACATCAACATTTATAGATGATTAAATGCAGTTTTTATAAAAACTAAATTCTCCGTTTGCAATCTCTTTTTCTCTATGCTAGTAGACACATCACAATGTATTGGTTTATTTAGGATGAAAGAAGTATTAACATGTATTATTTATTACCTTCTTGCACATTTTATTCCGTACAGTGCATCATTTAATAATAATTTTCTGGCAGGGCATTGTGTCACCACCCAAAAGACAACATTTTCAATGTACAGTTAACTGGTACTTTCCTTTCCTACAGCAACCAACTCTGTCTGACATGACAATGTATGAGATGAACTTCTCCCTTCTGGTGGAAGACATGCTACAGAACATCGCCCAGCCTGAATATCGGCAAATTGTTGTTGAGGTACTCAACTTTAAATTGGTTTCATTATCTGGCTGTCACTGTGTATGACAAGAAATTTCCAGTATTTGCTTGGCCAATACCACGGTGTCCAGCCCCAGAGTTAGGGATCTCTTGTATGTGGTTTAGGGTCCTTTGTTTAATAAATTATTCCACCTGCACTTTTGGGGTAACCATATCTTACACATGGAATTGAACTGGAAATATGTTACGTTGAGATTATTAATATGATTGCAGTATTGATTGAATCAGTTTTTAAGACCATGTCCACATTAATGGTGGTAATACACCACAAAAAACAAATGGTTGGTGCTCACTGCAAGGATATCACTCATATGTGAAAATGTTAAGTCATACCCTTATATATATGATAAACATACCCTTAAATCCGTATGCAATCTACTCCCCTGTGGATAACACAGCACCCCCCAGCACATGATTAAACACCTTATGGGCCCCTAACAATAATTTTCAAATACTAACCCAAAGACTACACAAAGAGCCGAAAGATGGCGACCGGGAGCTCTACTGGTAGGGGGGCTTAGTTCTCCATTAAAGGCAAACTGTGCGCTAGCAATCTTTCTTCTTTTTGTGTACAAATAGTGTCTTTTTATCATGTATAGCAGCTGGTCACTTCCAGAATGTGGGTTAGACTGAGCATTGGCACAAGGGTGTCTCTAGCAGCTGGTCAATGCCACACCGTGGGTTAGACTGAGCACTGGTGATTTTTTTTTCTGTGTTTCGAGTACAATATGAAAAGCCTAACCTACAGTCTTCTTCTTATAGATGTAATGCATTGCCCCATAGTGTTGTATGGCTGTAGTACTGTGAATGTATTCCTGTTTCATTATACTTTGCTGAACCTGAAATATCTCTCTTTTGCGGAAAACTCCAATTATTTGCACTTTTTGCTTGTTTGGTTACAGCTGCTAATGGTCGTCTCTGTTATCCTGGAGAGAAACCCGGAGTTTGAATTTCAAGATAAAGTTGATTTAGACAAACTAGTGAAGGAGGCATTTAATGATTTCCAGCAAGACCAGAGCAGACTTCAGGGAGCAGAGAAACAGGTGAGTCGGGTCTAAGAATGATTGTTAAGGTCACGGAATGTACACCCAAGTCTTCTGATAGAGATCTGAACAAATATACTGAAGCACATAAAATTTAATTTAGTCAGTGTGTTCTGTGGCCAAGTGTCATTTAATGCTCCATATCAGAACTGTGTGAATGCTTGCAATAATACCAGACATTTATTGTGGATAATACACAGAGAGAGCCTAAAGCCAGCCTTAATCTGCATGCTAGACACAAGGGCTTGGGTTTTTAACATCCCTTCAACCCTTGGGCCATAAAGAAGATGAGAATTGTTTGGGATTAAACCTGTTCTCTGTTTGTTAGCAAGTTTAAAGGGACATTGTCACATTTTTATTGCTATATATATATATTTAATTAATGATTTAACTAAATGTATATATTTGTTTTATGGTTACATTTGTTTGGACTAGCTTTTTTTATGCCTGTTATATTCAAATATATGGCCAGAGCTGACAAACTTTCTTGGCTAAATGTTCCCAAGAGCCAGATGCTGTGTGAGTGCAACTAGGTAATTTGGCACATTAGCTGCTGCTTTATCAGAGAGTAACTAGCCCCTGGCATTCTTTCAAGCAGTCACTTATAATGAACCCACTCCAATCACTTTCTAATAGACAGTCTGCACTAGGCATGCCTATTGACCTTGCAGAATTCTGCTCTGTAGAGCAATGGACTGCTAGAATGTCACCTATACCCCACCAGCTAGTCTGTTTGAATGCCTTGAGAAATTTGTAGAGTATTTTTTGCTTTAAACGGCTAGGGCAGCTGAGGAACAGATGTCAATGTTTACAGAAACGTTAATTCTAATGTCAACATTGACAGCCCTTATTTGGCTTCCCAGGAACATTTTTCATGCTAGTGTTGCTCCCTAACACCTTTTACTTCTCAATGTTGCTTGCTGGTTCTAAAGGTTGGGGATCCCTGCTATAATGTAATGTCTGTAGGAAGAAAAGGCTGAAATATTCTTGCAGAAAGCATCTCCTCCAAAAAAATCCTAGTTTGCCACCCTATATGGTTAAGTGGGAGCACATAAGGATGATTATTTCATACCCAAAGAATAATGGCTAGTAATTCTAGCCTTGGGGCTCTTAAATCCATGACCACCCCAGCTTTTAAATTTTAGACTGTCCAACAACCATAAAAGTACAAGCTTACTGCTTGTTATGCCTTGTGTTGACAACCCTGCAATTGTTATGCTCCTGATTTACTTTAAGCCATTATGGCAGAATTATTAAACCAACATTTTGAAAACTGAGCCAACGCTTTTGTCCATTTTTTATTATCACTGTAAATTTTGTACATTGATGCTGCCAAATGGCACCCTAGAGAGGTATTTGCTATTTCATTCTTGTTAACATAAAAGCACAGGCCATAAAAGGCATTGAATATGCCAAGAGTTTCCAAGATCCACGGGCTAATAAAACAGTGTATATAGCTGATTTGTCTGTCCTGCCAGTACTGGCTCTGAACAAGGCATGTTGGGAGAGCTGTTGTGTTAAACCAACTAACCAGTAATTGGATGTGTGATATCTGGTGCCTAGAGTATGTTTCTCAGTTTGTAGCCAAGCTTTCTGCCTTCCCACTGACATACTGTCATGTCCTATTATCCCCTTAGGATGACATGACAATGTTTTACAATACTCCCCCACTGGGCAAGCGAGGGACCTGCAGCTACCTGACAAAAGCAGTGATGAATATGTTGCTGGAAGCTGAAGTCAAGCCAACGACCGAGGACCCTTGCATTGTTAGTTGAAGATTCTCAGCAGGCAACAAACTTCAACGTCAGCTTTAATGCTTCTCTGTCATGTACAATGGATGTGGCAAATGCTTCCTCTGTATTGCTGTTGTTTCCTAAGTGAGAGTTTTACTGAAGAAAACTTTCATATCAATTGAGATTTATAGCTTCTGGCAGCTAATGTAGTTATACTGGATTCATGTTTGATGTCTAGAAGATAATATATGAAGAAACGCCATAATTTGATATTGTAGGCTGGCAAATCTGTGCGATAGGAGAGGAACCTGCAGAAATCCAGCAATCATTGAGCAAAAATGTTATTATCCAAGGCAATACAGCTGTTCTAGAGTTACCCCTTCTCATCATACTGTGCTTGCTGTCAGCTGATTGGCATGGATGCTGGCAGTTACGGTTACTAAACTAAACAAAAAGATTGACTTGAGATCTACAGGTTGCCTCAATTTGAACGGATATGAATAATCACAAACTTGTCAGTGATCAGCTCTCGTTAACTTCTTGACTGTTAAAAACAAGTGGGAGCTGCTGTATTTTAAGGTGTGTTTTTTTTTTGTGCAAAATGGATTGAAACATAATGCAGAATTTTCTGTATATTCAATAGCGCTATTGATGAAGCAGAAACTTGCAATTAAGGAAGTTAGTATTTTAGGTATTGTTTATGAATTAACCTGTATCTCTAAATGTTCTTTTGAGCAGTCAGGTGCAGGATGCAGAGTTTTACAGGAGCAAAGTTACATTAATATAAATTGAAGGTTAAATTAAATATAATTAATGCTATAATATAATTTGATTGGATGCTGTCAGCCTGGCAAGACAATTAGAGATAGAAATGTTATACTGTTTGTACTGTATGTACTGACAGCATCCAATCAAATTATATTATAGCATTAATTATATTTATGGCTTTGCACTGCTATCAATGAACTGGAAAGCTTTATTTTCACGTATATAGAAAATGCTTAATAGCTCTAAATCAAAACATTACATCTGTACGAAGTTTTACTGTGGGTGTCAGCCTTGCCATGAGTGCATTTGTGTTATTGACTGCATTCTTTTTTTGTTCGCACGCCAACACACTGTCAGTGACTTTTGGAATGTACTTTTACAGCTTCTATGGTAAACCGCTTACTACCTACTCCATGAAGAGAACCAAGGTAGACTTCTAGTTCCAATCAATAATTAACCTGTACATCAGTTGTTCCCAAACTGCGGAGATAGTCCCCTATGAGGACCCAGCTGGAAGACTACTTAGGGATGTTTTTAAGTAGAAAGCCCTTTTACTTGAGGCTTTTGAAATGTATATAAACATCATGTCCAGAGGCATTGTAGAGCTCTTTGCTGCTCTCATTGCTGTATCATGTCAACTTGCAGGAGACATTTAGCCTTCAGAAAGTGCTCCTTGCTTTCCTTGCAACTTCAGTCTTACAGTTCCACACGTTGAATTTACATAATCAAAGCCTGATCTTTATGGACACGTGTTCTAGATTATTGAATTGCACCATGAAAGTACTGAAGGCAAAAGGGGGTATTTTGCTTGAACCTTATGTTAGTGTATAGCATAATGAAAGGGACTTCAAGAGAAATAAAGCTTTTTATTAATTCAATCCCTGTTTTAAAAAGGAACAAGCACATATCACTTTTTGTCTGAATTTGGAATATTGGAATTTGGAATATTGATGGTTGAATACCAGTTGTGTTATTAAGAAAAATGCATTATTATCAAAATAAAGGAATACAGAGTATTGTTTGTGTTACATTCATTTTCCATCTTGAAATCCAACACATAGCTATCAGGCAGGTTTGAAAATCCTATTGGGTGAAAACCACATTGGCACATCGATCTGCAGGTCGTGGGTCTATCCTATTAGATACACCTTGAACAAGGACTTCTTTAGCAGTATTTTTCTGTATCTATAATCATGCTATATACTAGGAGGGGTCCAGTCCCAATGCTGGACCTCAAGGGAATGGGTAGTTGAGCTGCAAAAGTCTGCTGTAGCCAGAGAAACGCTTACATTGCAATCAAGGAAGTAGTGTCCTTCAGGAAAAGTAGTTTGTCTTTCTGTGTAAAGTATTCATTAGTGTTAATAAAGTTTAACAAAGTGTCTCAGCATGGTAGATACTCCAGTTGGAGGAACAGATGGGAATATGGAATCTTACAAAAAGAGGTTATGCTGATACACATCATAAGTCACAGTGGAGACCTCACCATGATAAATGCCTGCAGTTCTATAGATGTTTATAAAAAAATACTTTTAAAAGGATGACTTATGAGAATGATGCATACTATGTTAATCAAATGAAAGATTTCAGGACTTAATGTGTACTGCTTAGGAACAGAAAGGATATCAAGAACTCCCAATGCATCATAGTAATGAAAATCTTTCATGAAGGAATAACCTTTAGGAGAGGATGTCTACAATCAAAGAACACAGTCTGAAAATGTAACAA
Organism: Xenopus petersii; assembly: GCA_038501925.1. NCBI lineage: Eukaryota > Metazoa > Chordata > Amphibia > Anura > Pipidae > Xenopus > Xenopus petersii. The sequence goes on from CM076679.1 coordinate 63,148,231, forward strand.
AAAAGTACTACTTTGCAGTAAGAGGGAGCGATATATAGAATAGTCTTTCATCAGATTTAGTGATTTATTGCAGTAAATTCACTCAGCCACTTCAGCTCTGATTACCAACAACCTACTGACCTCCATGGGCATTAGATATTCACTAAAAGTGAAGATGCACTTGTAGAACAATGTACGGTATAAGAGGTATAACCCTAGATTGAAAATGTTTTTATTGCATTCCAAAGTAAACAAGCAGACATTTCTACAAAAGATCAAAGCAGGACAATGAGGCACACCTATACAACTTGTAACAAAAATGCCTAAGGAAAATGAAGAGTAAATATGATTGGTGAAGCCATCTAAGTTGTTCAACCTATTAAAATAAGTAAATTAAATTTAACCATATAACCAAGCAACCAAGCTAACAAACCACCAAACAGCGCTCAGCGAATGTTCTATATTTTAAAATTATACCAGCATAAAGCAAGGGCTGTAATCAAATAAAATATATAAACATATCCATTGAACCAACCAAGATAAGCTTATAAATGTAACAAGCCCAATGTTCGTGTTTTGAAGCTAGAGTCAATTTGATCCCAGAATAATGACCACGTTTCAGTAAATGACTGTTTGAGATGTGGTTCTGCTGATTTAATCCTTATTACTTCTTGCCAGCAGAGTTGGTTTAGGAGAGACAGAATGTCTGCCCGTGAAGGAATGGACTCGGACAGCCAAATTAAAAACAGAAGTTTCTTAGTAGCAGCTGTAATCATCAGAAGTAGACTTAACAATTGGTATCTCTGGGATTTGGGTTGCCCCTTCAGTCCATGTCCTGGGGAATTCAGATGTAGGAGTGCAAGTTTAATGTTAAGCTTTAGTTTTAGAATCAAAAACTTTTCCAACGATGACCATACCTTGGACATTTTGGACAACACCATAAGTAGTGAAATAGGTCCACATCTAGTTGGGTACATTTCGGACAGAAGGTCTGAGAACCCACACCTAAAGACTTTTTATATGGTTTCCCATAGGCCAAGTGAACCAATTTAAAATGTTGTACGCTCCAGTTTTTGGACACTAAGTGCTTGTTATATTTACTAATGGAATTTAAGAGATGGGAAGGAGTAATTGCAGATTGTAAGTAACCAGACCATTTTTCAGCCACTTTCTTTAGTGGATGGGTTTGCCTGTTACCTGGAGACCAAAAGTTTTGGGAAATGAGATCTATGTTCATTAAATCAGAATTTTCAAGAATATCATTCATTGACCTTGTGAGACAATATTTCTGAAGAACATAACTAAACTGCTCTTAATAAACATAGGTATAACCCTAGATGAATAATATCCAAGAGACAAGTATTGGCAAAATTGGAAAACGACCCCAAACACAATGGTAAACAAGCAACATTTTGGTTCCAGCCCAACAAGATTGACATTATGGAGTGGCCAGCCCAATCTCCGAATCTTAATTCAATAGAAAACTTGTGGGGTGACATCAAAAATGCTGTTTCTCAGGCAAAACCAAGAAAAGCAGAATAATTGTGGAATGTAACAAGTGCCAGAAGTTGGTGGACTCCATGTAAATCTTGAAACATTTTTCAGTTTATACAGTGAATGTTTGAGTTTGTAAAGAAGAATACAGACTGCTATTTTTGGAACAGCCTAATATTCCCTTTTCTTTACTTTCTTCACTTAATGTAAGGAATACCACACATATTTGATAAATGTTTCTTCACTTTCTGTAAAGGAATACCACACATATTTAATACATTTTTCTTCATGTTTTGATTTGGAAAAGAAGGTGCTGTGTTCCCAATGCATTTGTGTGTATGGAAATAAAAGTTATTTTAAAGATTTTGAGCTTTACACATGGCTAAACAAGAATCTCACATGGATTTTACATATTGATACATTGAAAGGTCTCATGTTGCTTACTAGAAGGCCACTGATGACTTCAACCTTGTCCTGAACTGCACTATGGAAGAGCTGCATGATGACCCATGGTGACCCTCACAAAATATACAGCCTGATGTAATTTCTTGCCTGATTTATTGTTCCCCCCACTGACTTAGGATTTGTTCCTATTAAAACTACTTCTGGTGGCTGCAACTCTTTCAGCACTCCAACTGCAAGTACAGGTATTATTCAGCTACTGTACGAGAGAAGAATTACTTTGCTGACCAGCTCTAAAAATATCTGCAAATTTAGTGCCAGACGTCATGAATTTTAAAGTGCTCCAACAAAAAGCATCCTTGCATTTCAAGACTGATGTGCGAGCAGGCCTTTTATGCAAGACTAGCTGATCTTTCATGATGTCTGGAATCTTTTCCATGAATAAATTTGATGCTTGTTAATTAGACCGTTTGCAACATAGGTTTTCAAGTAAATGTGTCTAGCTCTGGTGAGATTATCAGTTTATATTTATCTTTAGTGATAAGAATATTTACTGTAGTTATAATAAAGTGAAACGACTATTGAAAACAATATATATCTATATATGCGTAAATATGTACAGTTGTGGTCAGAATAATAGTAGTTCGACATTACAAACCTGATCAAACACTGTTTTTGGTAGAAATTTCTACATGGCACTACTAGAAGGTGTAGTAGAGTAATAGAAAACCAACATGCTGCTGATTCGGTGTAATTGAATCATTAATTGAGGCTTGTTCCAAATAATAGCAGTGTGGAGTTCAATTAGTGGGGACATTAATTCTGTGAAAAACAGGTGTCAATTACAGCCCTTATTTGAGGAAGGAAGGCAGCAAAGGTTGTGCATGCTGGTTATAGTGCAAATCTCACAGAAAATCTGAGTAAAATGGATTGTTTCATTGTTCAGAAGAACAGAGTACTTTGATTAAAAAGGTGATTGGAGAGGGGGAAACATATAAAGAAAGTGATCGACTGCTCAGCTAAAATTATCTCAAATGCTTTAAAATCGCAACCAAAGCCTGAAAGAAGCAGAAGAAAACTATTCAAATGGATAGAACAATAGCCAAAATGGCAAAGACAGCCAATGATCAGCTCCAGGAAGATCAAAGAAGGTCTAAAGTTACCTGTGAGTACTGTTACAATTAGTAGACGCCTATGTGAAGCCAAGTTATCAGCAAGAAGCCCCCTAATTTTTTTTTAAAAAAGAAAAGGTTACAATTTGCCAAGAACACATTGACTGGCCTAAAGAGAAATGGCGCAACATTTTGTGGACTGATGACAGCAAGATTGTTCTTTGGGTCTAGGGCCAACGGTTTATCAGACACTGAATTCAAGCCACAGTACTCTGTGAAGACAGTGAAACATGGTAGCACAAACATCATAATATGGGGATGTTTCTCATACTATGGTGTTGGGCCTATTTATCTTGTACCAGGGATCATGAATCAATACATCAAAATACTTGAAGAGGTCCTGTTGCCTTATGCTGGAGAGGAAATGCTCTTGAAATGATTGTTTCAACAAGACAACGACCCCAAACACACCAGTAAATGAGCAACATCTTGGGTCCAGACCAACAAGATTGATGTTATAGAGTGGCCAGCCCAATCCCTGGACCTTAATCCAATAGAAAACCTATGGGGTGACCAAAACCTAGAAAAGCAGAATAATTGTGGAATGTAACAGGTGCCAGAAGTTGGTCGACTCCATGTAACACAGATGTGCAGCAGTTCTCAGAAACACTACTTATACAACTAAATATAAGTTCAGTGATTCAAAGGAAAGCAAAATCTTGAAACAGTTTTCAGTTCATACAGTGAATGTTTGAGTTTGTAAAGAAGAATGCAGACACTGCTATATTTTTGGAACAGCCTAATATTCCCTTTTCTTCACTTTCTATAAAGGAATAACACAAATTTGATACATTTTTCTTCATGTTTTGATTTGGAATAGAATGTGCAGTGTTATTGAAATAAAAGCTATTATAAGGATTTTGAGTTGTATTCACTTTTATAAGCACAATGCTATTATTCTGAACACAACTGTATATGGGAACATCCCCTAATAAGGCTAGCCATTCACCAAACAATGTTGTATGACTATTATGTTTTCCAATGAATTACCCAACAATTCCTTTATGTGGTGACACCTTGAGAAAGAGATTCAGTAAACTGCTTTACAGATCACAATCAACCTTTCTCTTTCTAGCCTGCTGGTTGACCATTTGGCTTGCTCCATGTGTCACATAATCACATACGAGCCACCTGTTTGGTCTGTGGTCCAAGCAACCATATCACATGGGAGTTGGGCTGGGAATGACAAGCTTCCATGCTACTGATAACTTCCAACATTCCCTTAAAATGCAGCAGAACATACAGGGGCTCATTTATCAACAACATCAAGTTTGCCCGTGGGCAGTTACCTATAGCAACCAATCAGTGATTAGCTTTTTGAAGCCAGCTGCAAGTAGAACAATGAATGCAGCAGTTTGATTGGTTGCCATGGGTTACTGATCATGGGCAAATTTGCCCAGTGTTGATAAATTACCCCCCACAGTGTTGTAAAAGCCCTGCAATACTTTTTTTTTTTTTTATAAGTTATGTTATATTGAGTTTCAAAACACAAAATAAACAATACAAACAGATAGAAGGAAAAAAATAAAAGCAATTCATATCAAGTTCCATCAATACAATCTAGCTCCAGTGTAAAATAGTATATCAAGTAAAGCTAAGATGCGCTTTATCAGTCCATGGGGCCGATTCACTAAATTCGGGTGAAGGGTTAGAATAAAAAAAACTTCGAATTTCGAAGTTTTTTTTGGGTACTTCGACCATCGAATTGGTTAAATTCGATCGAAGTCGAACGAAATCGAACGATTCGAAGTAAAAATCGTTCGACTATTCGACCATTCGATAGTCGAAGTACTTACCCTTTAAAAAAAACTTCGACCCCCTACTTCGGCAGATAAAACCTACCGAAGTCAATGTTAGCCTATGGGGAAGGTCCCCATAGGCTTGCTCAGCTTTTTTTGATCGAAGGATTTTCCTTCGATCGTTTGAATAAAATCCTTCGAATCGTTCGATTCGAAGGATTTAATCGTTCGATCGAATGAAAAATCCTTCGATCGTTCGATCGAATGTTTAGCGCTAAATCCTTCGACTTCGATATTCGAAGTCGAAGGATTTCAATTCGAGGGTCGAATTTCGAAGTATTTTTAACTTCGAAATTCGACCCTTAGTGAATCTGCCCCCATATGTGCGTAATATTCATGGGCAATCTCAAAATAGAAAAAAAGTAATTAACATTGTACCAGAGCCTATATGTTAGTTACAGTTCAACTCTCACAAGTAACTCCTGTCTCTTTTGAGTTGCATGACACCTTGATAATTTTATCACAGTAACTTCACAAGCATTCACAACCTCTGTGAGTTTCAATTGTCACTTCTCTGGAGGGTTACATTGAACCATTGTGGTTGGATTATTGGAACTATTGGTATGGGGCTTTCCTTACCAGTCAGTTGAACCGAAGAACATGGTCGAATGAGTAATGAAATGTCTTCAATGATTAATTAACAAGTCCAGTAGGGTCTACATTTACTTGTATTAGATATACCGTGATCTGGATGAATGAAACCCTTCATAGACATGCCAAGAAGGCTTCATTTATGAAAGAAAAAGTTTTGTGAATATAATGTTGACAGGTTTTATCTTTATCACTCAAACTTTACTTCACCTTTGTGTATAACATTTGTTCAATAGGGAGCTAAGAGATAAAACTGGCCTGTATTCAATGAGAAATAAACATAGATTGCATACCGAGGATCGCGAAACAAGTCTCTGTTTAAGGATGCAACTGGAATCTGAAATGCATCAGATATCTTTTTAATAAAGGAACAGAACATATGAAGGTTTGATTTACTGCTTCTTGGGAGAAATATTGCTTGAGAACCTCATTTCCTTTCTATTCCACTTTCTATTCATTTTCCCTTGCACAAACCATGTGCATCAAATCGTGTATTTTAAAAAAAACCATAACATTCCCTTAACATTCTTTAAGTTTAATACAGTATAGCGTTTTAGGCACTGACTAAAAGGCATAACTAAACTTGAGAGATACCAAATAGGTCTTTGTATTCACAGGCTTTTAAACATGCTTGATTTATGTTGCAGTGTGGTTGTTTTTTTTTTATGAATGTTCATATATTATATAATAGACTATATGCATTAATTACATATTTTCAGGGGGTTCTCAAGTGGTTTAGAAATGTAGTTGCTATTAAAAGTAGTATCTGTCTTGGCAAATTATGTACAGTATTTCATTTTGGAAATAAAAAGAAGGAAAGAACTACTGCAGGAATTGGCATGTTGAAAAATTGTGCATGCGTCATGAGGTTGTGCTAGGGCGAATATGGACTGTGGGTATACAGAAGACCTTTTAACTGGTACCTGCCCAGTGCCCCCTATCATTGTGCCATTTCTAGTTCCCGCCCTGCATTATGCCTTAATAGTGTATATATATATATATATATATATATATATATATATATATATATAGATATATATATATATATATATATATATATATATATATATATATATATATATATATATAGAATAGAACTTGACACCTGTTCACAATTACAGAGCTTAGTAAAAGTCTTGACCCAAACTTTGGGCTGTCACTCAACAACCATGGGCTCCTTTTAGCAACCAAGTATGTGAATATGAAGCTACTTGATACCTACAAAAGGGGACGACTCCTACACGAAGACAATGATCCTTTAAAAGCCTGATTGCTGGCTGGGGAGGATTTAGCCCTCAGTGAAAAAACAGCGTTCAATGGACATTGATTACAGGTAATGCTAAAATGCACATAAAATATAAAATAAGTTAGGGACCGCCATTCGGGGTTTACCTTGACGTGGTATGGTGGCTTATCAATTTTATGATCATAACTTTGTAACAAAATAACCCCTGTTTTGGGTACATATGCAATAGCATTTATTATACTTATATATATATATATATACTTTAAAGCCTTTAGAGTGCTCCCACAACCCCCCTGTTTTGATATTGTATATTTAGCCAGGAGCTGTGGCATAGCTTCAGTGGTTGTAGCACCCCATACCCCCCCTTTAAACTAGTGGTGATCCTATGCTTTTAAAATTGGGCGTTTGTTTTGGGAATATCTCTCCTTTAAAAGCCTGATTGCTGGCTGGGGAGGATTTAGCCCTCAGTGAAAAAACAGCGTTCAATGGACATTGATTACAGGTAATGCTAAAATGCACATAAAATATAAAATAATATATATATAGAATAGAACTTGACACCTGTTCACAATTACAGAGCTTAGTAAAAGTCTTGACCCAAACTTTGGGCTGTCACTCAACAACCATGGGCTCCTTTTAGCAACCAAGTATGTGAATATGAAGCTACTTGATACCTACAAAAGGGGACGACTCCTACACGAAGACAATGATCCTAAACGTAACTCAAAAGCCACCATGAGCTAACTGATGAAAAATTTGATGAAGGTTTTGGAAATGGCCCTCACAGTCCCCTGACTTAAGCATCATTAAATATCTGTAGGTAGATCTTAAACATGCAAGATGGCCCAAGAGGATCCACAAGGAAGAGCAGGCAAAATTCCTACAACAAGAAATAAAAGCAATGGATTCAACTAGGCATTACAAGCTGTGATCTGTACCAAAATACTAACACTTAGGGGCACATTTACTAAGCTTGAGTGAAGGATTTAAAGTAAAAAAACTTTAAATTCCGAAGTATTTTTTTGGGTACTTCAACCATCGAATAGGCTTCTACGACCTTCGACTATGGCTTAGACTTTGATTCGAACAATTCGAACTAAAAATCGTTCGACTATTCGACCATTCAATAGTCAAAGTACTGTCTCTTTAAAAAAACTTCGACTACATGCTTTGGCAGTTTAAACCTACCGAGGTACAATGCTAGCCTATGGGGACCTTCCCCATCACTTTTCTAAGGTTTGTTTGATCGAAGGAAAATCGTTCGATCGATTCGATTCAAATAGTTTTTCCATCGATCGATCGTAGGATTTGCGGTAAATCCTTCGAATTCGATATTCGAATTCTAAGGATTTTACTTTGAGGGTCGAATTCGAGGGTTTATTCGACCCTTAGTAAATGTGCCCCTTAGTATGTAATTTGGAAAGGGGTGTCCAGGATTTTTTTGTGTTTCAAGAAGGCCCGACATTAGAAAATCATGGGGCCCTGTACAACAAAATTATCCAGGCTCCCTGGGCCCTGCCCACCACAGCCCCGAAGCCCTGCCCCAGATCCCGCCCACTCCACACAACAGTTAAAAGACCACACAGACATCAGTGCTGAAAAAAGTAACCCCCCCACACACACACAAGTTTTAAAATTCTATTGAAGGTCAGGGCCCCCCTTTAACATTTTTTAAAAATTTGGTTGTCATGGCCCCCTACAAGTTAAGAAAAATAATTGGTGACCAGGCCCCCCCTATTAGTTAAACAAAAACATTGGCGCCAGGGCCCCCCTTACAAGTCAAAAAAAATTGGGGCCCCAAAGAATATTTTTTAAATAAACATTGGCGCCAGGGCCCTCATTACAAGTTAAAAAAAATTTGGGCCCCATACAATATTTAAAAATAAAAAACATTGGCACCAGGGCCCCCTTTACAAGTAAAAAAATATTGGGGCCCCAGAAAATATATATTTAAAAAAACATTGGTGGCAGGGGCCTTTATAGTATTAAAATAATACATTGGTGTCCAGGGGATTAAAAAAACACAAATTGGTGTGGAATAGAATTGAACTCAGGACTTCAACTTCGCCACCCGCCACTTTGGGTCTTTTCGCCGCTTCAGGACTTCAATTTCGGCTGTTTTCGTGTCTTCAGGTCTTTTCGCCGCTTTAGGACTTCAGCTGTTCGGCTTTTCGGCACTTCCGCATTTCGGAAATGGCCGCACAAATTAGGCGCTGTCAAGGGGGGCTCGGCTCTTTCGAAAGTGCTGCACTGCCAGGCCCCTCTTCAGGCCCGGGCCACCTGTACCCCCCCTGATGGCGGCCCTGGTTTCAAGGATTAGGCAATTACTGCTTTTGTGATGGTCCCTGTGCTGCCTCAGAGACCACCTTACCAGAAATACTACAACTTTAACTGTAAAAGGTGGAAGTGTGGAAGCAAAGTTAATTGGCTCATGTGACCTGACATGTATGGTTTGTTTGTGTGCACCGTGAAGCCTAGGATCCCAGGGGTGATCCTTATATTTTATAATGCCAGTTTTCTATTTATGATTCTCCAATGGCACATAATAGTAAAAAGTACATTATTGTGAACATGGTTTATTTACATGAAGTAGGGTTTTACTTACATATGAGCTGTTTTATGCAATATATTTTTTTTTCTAGTTTTCCTTTAAGAACTATTTATGTGAAGTCCCACTTAAACATGCAGTGAAATATTGCAATAATCACCAGAATAAATGTTAACAACAAGTATATGGCATGGCACCATCTGCTATATACTGTATGACTGCAAAGGGATAGAAAATAAAATGTAATATCATTGTTGTACCTCAAGTTCACCTCTATTAGTGCGGCACCTAAGGGTAACTATCTACCACTGTCTTTGTTTTCAATTATCTTTCTTCCATTCCCATTGAAACCATTTCATGACTATATATGATTCTTATGAGGAAAATGTGTTAGACTAGAAGAGTATATAAATCTAGCGTACATGCCCTGAATATCAAGTGCATTTTGTGTTTGCTTTTTACGTACAAGTTTTTTTGCTAACAGATAATTCACTATGCATGCGTTCTGTTAGATTAGCATTCACCTCACTCATTGCTATTAGTTCCAAAATTCATGCACTGAAAGGTTGTGTCTTGGAAGCGATATCTGCAAAGGAAAGGAAGCAATTTTTCTGATATCATTAAAGTATTTATCTAGGTAACACAAAAAGTGCCAGTTTAAGACAAAAAGTCCATAGCATGTTCTGCCTGAGCAAATGTAGTTTTCAGACAATTGTGTATAGCGCTTATTTTGTGTATTTGTTCCATGGGCCGGGCAATGCAACGTAATTATGGAGCCCCATACGGTTAATGGACAGGACCCTACCACCAGGGAGCCCCAATTATTTCTTCACCGGTCTCCTGAGCACCCTGTGTGATGGACCGTGTAGGGTTGCCACCCGGCCGGTAGTATACCGACTAGTGATAGGCAAATTTGCGCAGTTTCGCTTCGCCAAAATTCACGAAATTCGCAAAACGGTGAAAAATTCGCGAAACGGCGTCTCATTTTTTCGAAAAAAGAATTTTGACGCCGGCTAATTTTTGCAGTGAATTTTCGCGGGCGTTTCGCGACTTTATTCGCTGGCGGTGAAACGCGCAAGTTCGCCACAAATTCGCCCATCACTAATACCGACCTAGCCGGTAAAACACCTGCCAAGGCCGAGGCCGGTATTACAAATTTACCAGCAATGTAGTTGCTAGTAATTTGTAATACCCTTAAAGGGATACTGTCATGGAAAAACATGTTTTTTCCAAAACACATCAGTTAATAGTGCTTCTCCAGCAGAATTCTGCACTGAAATCCATTTCTCAAGAGCAAACAGATTTGTTTTGATATTCAATTTTGAAATCTGACATTGGGCTAGACATTTTGTCAGTTTCCCAGCTGCCACAGTCATGTGACTTGTGCCTGTACTTTAGGATGGAACTACTTTCTAGCAGGCTGTTATTTCTCCTACTTAATGTAACTGAATCAGTCTCAGTGGGACTTGGCTTTTACTATTAAGTGTTGTTCTTAGATCCACCAGGCAGCTGTTATCTTGTGTTAGGGAGCTGCTATCTCATTACCGTCCCATTGTTCTGTTGTTAGGCTGCTGGGGGGGAGCACAAGTCACATGACTGGGGGCAGCTGGGAAATTGACAATATGTCTAGCACCATGTCAGATTTCAAAATTTAATGTAACAAAATCTGTTTGCTCTTTTGAAAAATGGTGCAGAATTCTGTTGGAGCAGCACCCATGACAGTATCCTTTTAAGAAAAACCCCTTGGTCTGCCCCCAATTCACTCTGTACTTTTTTCAGGTTTCTGTCCATCGCGCCTGTTGCTCTGCCCCCTTTTGCAGAACGGTGCATGACTCCACCCCCTTTTACATCACAGCCAGCCTCTTTTTGTTCCTGCCCCCCCACCAGCCGGTAAAATGTTTTTAGAAAAGATGGCAACCCTAACCCTGTGAAGGAGTAAAATGGGGCCCCCATGAAAAAAATTCACAAAATACCATGCCAGTGATCCACCCTGCCCACTCCCATATATGCCAAACAGTACCAGGCTAGGCCAGCCGGTAGCTGTAGGCAATCCCGTCCCCGCCGCAGCAGTGTGCAACAAAGTGCGTGCGTGCGTAACCGCATGCTACCGGGGACGCACAAAGTCAGCTCAGTAACCGTATGATATAGTAATGATCCAACACTAAGAAGTGAGTATGCACACTGGCAAAAACCAATCCAAAGTTGACGAATTTAAGAAGGGAATATTATATATCTATTAATGTCCTGCAATTCATCAGAATAAAAGCGATCCCAATTTTGATTAAAGGCAAATTAAGTCAATTACGACCAAATGAAATTATCCAGTATTGTATATAGTTAAGATAATGTGAAACTACTTTGCATGGTTTAATTAGCTAAAGGGCTATGACTGTCAGATCAATTAGTCATAGCAGTCTCAGTGGCCACATAGGTTTCCAAGATGTTACAATGAATATGTTTTAACATTATTTCAAAAACTTTACTACTCAACTGCTGCAGTCTATATAGGCCTGTCAAAAAGGGCCACGTGCTGGAAACATAGCCCCCAACTCCAAAAGGGCACTCAATTCAAAAATTCAAAGATATATTTCCAGTCAATCCTCAGTTAAAAAATCACTTTTTATTCATCATAAATATTAAAAAAGTAGGCATACAGACCAACCGATACTCCGGCGGAGTATCGGTTGGTCTGTATGCCTACTTTTTTAATATTTATGATGAATAAAAAGTGATTTTTTAACTGAGGATTGACTGGAAATATATCTTTGAATTTTTAACATTATTTCAAGTCTATATTTTCCCATTTAAACTTAATGAAAATATAATGGGTCCTCTATGAACCTTGCACGGTGGTAACCTTATTTTATATAAGGAGGTTTTATGCATTTCTCTTGTTCTTGTCTGTACTATTTTTTGAACATTGTACCATTGAACCTCTGACACCTGATCTCACTGGCATGTCGAAAGTGGAGTATATTTAGTTTAGGGAGCTCAACCCCAAATCAGTATGTGCCCTTAGGAGGTTAATCAGTTCTGCCCCAGTGCATCTTGCAACTTCAATCAAAAGGGCACAGTGTGGGGGGGACATGGGTGTATATGAAAATGTCATGTGTGCAAGGTCCAACTGAAGTCAGGCCTGAATTTGTGGGAAGGCCACAAAGGCCCAAGCAGCAGGATTTTAGGGGCAGCTGAATTGGTTCTGAAGCACTGGGGATGCGCAATAGATTGGATAGCTACATATTTAAAGATAGCTATTTAAAAGGGAAACCAAAAGGGGTTGGTGGCCAAGAGGTACAGGCCTAGGGGCAACCAATGCGTAAATCCAGGCCTGACTGAAGTACCTATAGGCATAACATACAAAGGGAGCCCTGTGCCTACCACCTGGTCAAGGGTTGTTAAGTACTGGCTTTTTTTACACTGGAGTATACTCTGTCTTAATGTAACTTACCAAACTATGAGCAACAGTGACTGTAGTATATAACATAATAATGTCCTAATATTTGTCCCCATTTCTGTTCCTAGTGATCCTAAATGAGGTTTTCCATGTGTAGATAAATAGGCTCCATAAAGTGCATGGTTCATTATCCTTCGTTATGCCTAATGTCAGCAAGTCTGGTGTGATCCATTATAATATAAAGCTTAATTTAACAGATGTTTTTGCTTCTAGCCTCACTTTTGGAAGTGCTGTCATGTTGTGTCAGTAAATTGGCCATAATTATATGATTGCTGGTGCACATGGCTTTTGTCATGGGAGTTTCAACTTAATCATCTGTTCCATGAAGCCCAATGGTTTGCTGTGAAATAGAATGGACATCAGGTTCTTCAACAAGGTAGAGCTTATTTAACAGTCTTCATAAATACGTACATACAATGAAGAAGGTGACCCTTTTGTATATTTTGGGGAGAAAAAGCTTGCATTTTAATGTCAGGCAATGAATCAAATAAATCAGATTTTTTCCTTATTAATGAGTTTGGAATTTAGTCTAATCTAAACAAAGGGGTACCTTTAGCAAAAAATAAGTTTAAGGATTTACCTGCTCCTGCCTATGCTATGGCCTCATAATATACTAACAACAAACACATTTTTTCAGTCATTACCAGTTTTATCTCTGTTGAATCACTGCAACAGATGTGGGTGGCATGGAGACATGCGGATACTCAAAGGCCTTAATTACCACTTTCAGATACATAAAGTGACATTTTCAGAGGCAGGCTCGGAGGCTGAATACCTAGTGGGTTGAATGAAAGAGTCTTGGCAGCTTATAGACAGCCCATGGATCAGAAAAAGCAAATGTCATGCTGGATAGTGAGATCTAAGTGCAACTGTTCAGCAGATGGATCGGTTTCTCTAACTTCATACCAAAACAGTTGGTGAAATGTATCAGCAGTGCTGATGAAAGCAGACAAAATAAATGCTACACTATCCAAATAACAGAAGGAATACAAATTTAAGGAAATTTCATTAGAAAGAGATACATTTAAAGTAATATCTCTCAGTGGAGAGTGCAATAGTTAGGTCTACCATATGTGCAGCTTTTCCAAGTCAGTGGGGTCCGACCACATTGAGATGCTATTCAATTGCTGTAAAGGATGATACCAGTGTCGGACTGGGATGCCAGGGGCCCACCAGAGACCTTAGGCTGAGGGCCCACTAGCCAAACTATTATACCTCTTCTCCTCACTCAACCTCTTTATTCTCCCAGTCTCTACATAATATACTCTTCCATTATAAATCCCTATTTATCATGAATAAATAGGGAATGACCATGAAATAGGCCAAATTTTTAGCAGCAAGAGGCCAATTGACACCTGGGCCCACCAGCAGTTTTCCTGGTATCCGGGTAGGCCATTCCGACCCTGGATGATACTATCCAAAAGGCATTAGTGACATTAAAATGTAGCTCAAGAGATATCACCCTCTCATCTGTTCCTAAATATATGTTTCCATTTTCAACAGCAACAGTGGAATCGAGGTCCCTAAAATTTACACACTCAGGCTGTGATCCAGTGATTGAGGCTTTTCCATAGAGTGCAGCTTGGTCACCCCAGGCTTTAGCTTTATCTCATGTCTATGCATCTGGTTGAGCTTTTTATTCTATTATATATATATTTTTCTTGAGTTGATATGTCCACTCTCAGTGTGCCATTGTGCTTACAACCACCAGGCCAACATTTAGACATTTCCAGGAGAAGATCATTGGTTACTCTGGTGAGAGTAGTTTCTGTTGAGTGTATGGGCTGAAGCATTAAATGTGCCCCTCTGGTGAAAAAAAAAAAAGAAACTAAAGTCTCAAATAAAACTTTGCTCATTTGTAGGTCTCCATAGTGTTTCCCCTATTACAGCTCTGTGATCACTTTACCATCCTTCTGGGTAGTATATGAGAGACCTGGCACTATGTAGTCATCTCTTATTTCCTCTGGGAAATAACTTAACAGGAGTACAAATAATATAAATAAACGTCACAGTAGAATAAGGAAAACTGAAAATGTACTTGAGGCAGGCATTTAGGTAAATTTGAATGAATAGGAAACCAAATTATTTGGCAGATTTCTTAGGTGAGGGACTAAGAAACGAATGGGAGTTTGGGTTGAAAGACTGTCTGCTGTTCTATAAATTTTTAGAATAACAACAGAATAAACTGTATGCTTTAGCAAGTTTGTGGCATTATTATAAGAAGCATTCTAATCACATTTTGGAAAGGAGAACCTGACCCTACAAAAATCTAAAAACAACTATAATTAAAGTCATGACAGAGTGCCTTGGAGAAGATGTTTTAAGTTTCCAATTGTGGAATAGCAGTATTGCATTTTCATAATTATTTATAAATTCAGGGCCTGAAACATATGTGCCTTTTCCTGTATATTCCTTAGCCTCTCAGCAGTCACATTTTCAGCTTTCTTTCATAGTTATGACCTTGAATTCAAAGTGTCTGTCTTGAAGGTGAGTTTCATATAAAACAAACATGTATACTGCATACATTTATATTCAGTCCATGGAAGATAAAAATATTAAGATACAAATGTATAATTTTTTTTATTTCTGCAACTCAAACAATGGAATGACAGTTCAGCCATGTGCCTATTATGCCCTGCATTTGTCCATGGTATAGCCAAGTATGCTATTCAAATCAGTTAGAAAAGTGTTACATTATGAACAGCCATAAAAGCCATATTTCCTTTAGAAAACTAAAGTTATCATCCAGATTCAATTCCATGAGAAAAACGTTTCTCACCAGCCAGATATTGGGGATCACCTTGATCTCTGCTCTTGGTTAAGGTGAGGGGATTATTGTCTGTGCTCGAAACCTTGCTCTTGATTTTTTACTGTACTTCTGTTGGGGGTCTTTGTAAATTACCCCTACCATCCTGAAAATTACCAACAATACAGTGGCTAAAAATCTAGCTCTGGTTTAATTCACATTTCTTTTTATCTATGGTTAAAATTGTGCTGATTTGCATTCGTTGCTGATTGCATTGTGCCAGCTATTACACTGGAGTTCTGGGAAAAACCAATGCACTGGGGGCAAAGGTATGCCTCTTTGTTGGTAATTTGCACTGTGTTTGTTAATGAGACTACTAAAGAGTATTCAACATTAGTCTACCTATCCTTGACCATTAATCTGATTAAATATGTAAGTGTAGTTTTCCCACTCTGTGATGTTATCTCCCCTCCGCCTGACCCTGTCGCAAAAAAGGTGCCCCCTACTTCCATGTGGGGTATAATGCATTGTATATGGAAAGCCGTCAAGTTTATTCTGCATATGTGCAAATGTCTGACCACAATACAGAAGATGTTGGCGAAGTGGAGGATGATGTCGTTTCGATCCCAAGTCCAGGAACAGCAAGAAGTTTTATGGGGCAAACTGAAACATTTTTCATTTAGTTCTCCTTTACTTTACTGGCTTGAGGTCTGGTGATTGCCTACTCCTAAAAGGCTTTCAAGTTATTGCAACTGATGCTGAAGGTTTAGAGAATGTGCACCTCAACGCCACATTACTGGGGAGCTTTCAATTGTTTGCAAGCAGTATTGAGTTTCTCTTAGTACACTTAAGGAGAACTAAACCCTAAAAATGAATATGGTTAAAAACGCCATATTTTACATACTGAACTTATAGCACCAGCCTAAAGGTTCAGCTTCTCAATAGCCGCAATGATCCAGGACTTCAAACTTGTCACAGGGGGTCACCACCTTTGAAAGTGTCTGCGACACTCACATGATCAATGAGCAGCTGTTGAGAAGTTAAGCTTAGGGGTCATCACAAATTATCCACCAGAAAATTAGGTTGGTCTGTAATATAAGCTGATGCTAAAGGGCTAATTGTTAAATTCTGATGCTAATTGCACTGGTTTTTGGGTTGCCATGTAGTAATTATCTGTATTAATTACTAATCAGCCTTATACTGTGACATTTCTATTCTATGTGTACTGTATATTGTGAGTGGGCCCCTAAGCTCAGTAAGTGACAGCAGCACAGAGCATGTGCAGTGAATCCAAAAAGATGGGGAGCTACTGGGGCATCTTTGGAGACACAGCTCTTCCCTGCTAAATGGCTGTGGTTGCCTTGGGCTGGTACAGAAGCCCAAAACATACATGTACAACATTTATAGCTTATTTCCTAAAGGAACAGTTCACTGTAAAATGAAAAACTGGGTAAAAAGATAGGCTGTGCAAAATAAAAATTTAGTCAGTGACTTGAAGGGGGGCCACATGGTATATAACTGTTCAGTGAGTTAACATACAACTCAGATTCAAAAGCAACAGTTATGGCCCATGTGACCCCTCTCAAGTCACTGATTGGTACTGCCTAGTAACCAATCAGTGGAAGTAGTGTTCTGTTCTGTTATGTTACACATCCAGTCACTCCAGCCTTTATACATTACATTTTTGGGTAAGTAACTATATTAAAAACTTTTTTATTTTGCACAGCCTATTTATTTACCCAGTTTTTATTTTTTTACTGAACAATTCCTTTAAGTTAGGCTTTAGTTCTCCTTTAAAATCTATTAGTGACTGATGAAGGTGCATAGACCAGACCCAGTTATAAATACCCAAAGTTTTATTTGTCATTTTAATAACGTTTGTTTTGTTGCTTATGTAATAACTATGATACAAATAAAAAAAATAACAGAATTAGTATGTTTTTTTTTTCAGCCAGAAAAGGAACTCACAACAAAATCACTAAATATGTAAAACAGAAAATAAAATAAACAGATTTATAAAACATTCACTACGAGTTAGAGATTTTTTTTTTTCAGTAGAAATGATCTTCGTTAAAGTTGCGACATACCGAGAGAACGGCTTTAGAAAAGAGGAGGAATAGTTACTCTTGACAGCTGAGATTACAAGTTATGATATGTTCACTTTTGCCAATTTTTCGAGTGAGATTCAGTGCAGAAACATAATGAAGTTGAGAGTTTGTATGCAAGGAAAATACAACTCATACCACAGCGCCAAAGAGTCCTCTAGAGATAAATTGCCCGTAGACAAAGCTACAAGGTTGAAAGTAAACACCAAAGAAATCCATTTATTGATGTAGATCTTGGTATTTTACATTCCTGGAATAGATATACATCAAACTTGAAAGGGCTGATTGTGGAAACAACTCACATAAACAAGGCTCAGAACAGCACAGGGAACTTTAACACTGAAATTCTTTCAGCGCATCTTTCTTTACAGTAAGTGTTCAATTGGCTTTCGGGAGGTTGTGGAAAAGTACTGAGCGCATTTTATAATGGTGCCCAACATTTTTTAGAGAACTCATCTTGTTTTTCGTTCAGGCTTCGTTTTATCTGGGACATTTTTGGCACAGAGACATGTTTTCAGAAAAAACAATTAGCCAGCACTCACCAAGTTTTTCAATCTGAATTAGTCAGGTGCACGTCAAACGGTGTCCACTTCAAGCGACTTTGAATATCCAAGAAATGTAGCAGACAGCATCACCCAGGAATACAATTAAAAAGACTGGACAGATACAACGATTCAAGCCAAGCGTTGGCCCTTTATCAAGCTTGATTAAAGGCCAATGTTTGGCTTGAAACGTTGAATCTGTCCAGAGTAGGAAACCATAAAGTAACTAATAAAGGTTTTTTAATTGTATTCCTGGATGATGCTGTCTGCTACATTTTTCAGAGACATGTTTTCTACATGTATTAGGCTGTTAGTCTAATTTGTTTAGTAACACTTACCAAATACAGTAGGTAGCAAATAATCAATATGAAGCATGCAGAGTAACTCACTTCAAACATTTATTAGTGCAAAGTCATCACAGCAAAAAATATCCGAACATGTGACTCTCAGTATAAAAGCATTGCATCATACCATCATTTAGGTTTTACTTGAGTTATACTTGAGGGAATGGAGCAACCAGAGAGCAGAGAAATTGATAAAACATCACCTTTAATAGTTCATCTTTAAATGAATCCAATACATCCCAACATAGAGTTATGGACCATATGCTCAACATGTTTCGTGGCATCTTGCTTCTGAGGGAGTGGTGAGATGCCACGAAACACGTTGAGTGTATGATCCATAACTCTATGTTGGGTTGTATTGGATTCGTTTAAAGATGAACTATTAAATGTGATGTTTAATCAATTGTTCTGCTCCCTCTGGTTGCTCCATGCTTTTTGACAAACGTGTATGTGTGTGCCTGTGGGGGACAGGCTATACATGAGGCACGAGGAGAGCTGTTGTGGTTGGGGTGGATTGGACTTTTATACTTGAGGGAATGAACAGTCAATTTGAGCTAAACCATTTCTTACATCATTATGCAATTTATATTATTGGTTTTAATATATTGTATTGTAATTGTAATTTTAAGGCACTTTGGTAATCTTTTGCACTTCAATTTGAGTAACATTAAGGGGGTTATTTACTAATTTTTTGAATTCTAGACTGAAGATAAAAATTAAACTATCTCCGTGTATTGCTTTACTGCATCTAGATATTAATATGCTTTCTGCAAATCCTAAGTCAAATATTATCTCCCATGAAAGTAAATTATTGACTTCCTTTTTTCTAGCTGCTTCTAGGAAAGCTTTATTTAATTTCTGGTTACAAAAGGAACCCCTCTCATTATCGGACATCATCTCTTATATGAATCAGCTTACTTGGCAAGAAGCCTTAATAACTAAAACTAAAGGAAGTATTTCCAAAGATTCTTTTAGGCTGGTTTGGTCTCCTTATTTTGAAATCTGTAACTCCAATACTGGCGATCAAATAATGCGCTTTCTTCAATAGTTAGATGACCTATCTGACACTCCAGATGATAAATGGGCTTTTTCTTTTTTTTATTACTTGTGCATCTACTGGCTTAGTTAATTTTTAGTTCGTTTTTTGTTATTTTTCATGAATGATATAGTTTTGATACTATCATGCCATTGTCTCCTTTGCAACATATTTTCTTCATCTGCATAACATTTGTTGTCATTTTGATTTCATTTGTTTAATATGAAAATCAAATAAAATATTTTAAACAAAGGGGGTTATTTATTAAAATCCGAATGCCAAAAACTTGAAAAATTTCTGGCTTTTTGGGCAAAAATCCCAAAAATTCAGGCTTTTCAGGAAAAAACGTGTATAATTTGGATTTTTGCTCAATATTTGCGGGTTTGTCCCAATCCAATTAAATTGTGCTTTTTTTTAATAATAAATAGGCTCCAATCCTAGAATTTCTTAATGAATGCTGAATCCCTAACTCAAATGCATCTCAGACCAGCTATACCTTGGATTCCACAAGTCTTGGGTTAATGTATTGTACCTAAAAACAATTGTGATTATTTCCCTGCTCTGCATTACAGTGCAATTCTGGACCATATTTACACAGGTCATCATCACCTTATCTTTGAGATACATAGCTATGTCTCACCAACATATGTGCCAGTTATCTTGTTAAAGAAACCAATAACTTGCACAACAGTTATATGGTACCCCAAAACACAAGCGAGTGTATGCGTCATTTTTTATTTCATTCTCTGATTCTGCAAATAATTTGTAATCAGTTGTTTTGATGTCATTTGTCCTTCTTTGTAAGAAAAAAATCTTTGTGATTTATTGTATTTGGGGGGGGGGCAATGTCAGATGTTGTTTCATGTGGTATCTACATAAAATGAAGTTGCAACTTATTATTACATTAATACTGGATATGTGAAGAGACAGCCCATCATAATTTGTGAAGCCGCATTGTCCCTTTGAAGATTGAAAGTGATTTCTATTATACTATCAATATAGAATTGATTACAGCAATTTTTATAGCATTTGTGTAATTTCCTGTATCCAAAAACTGAAGACCTTCTAAAAGCTTTACAAATGTACGGTTTATGATATGAAACCATTGTAAATGATGGATGTGCTTTCCTGCTGAGAATTACAAAGATAGGTACTTTTTTTAACATAGAAACTATTTTATGTTTTCCTCTTTTACCAATAAATATAGTCGATAAGTTCTGATTAGATAGAATGGTGTTGGATCAGAGCTTTTATAAAATAAACTGGTGTGACTCTTTGAAGTTGAACAGGTAAATCACCCTCAATGACCACGCAGGGAATTTATGTAGAATATCAGATCAGTGTTTTAATGTCTTTAATTTCATTTTGCTTTAACAGTTATTGCTTTTTATATTCTGTTTCAAGCT
This sequence comes from Xenopus petersii, assembly GCA_038501925.1. Classification (NCBI taxonomy): domain Eukaryota; kingdom Metazoa; phylum Chordata; class Amphibia; order Anura; family Pipidae; genus Xenopus; species Xenopus petersii. Next base: position 63,169,095 of record CM076679.1, read on the forward strand.
TAAAATAGATTTATTTGCTGTCCTAGATATTCTTGGAACTACAGCTGAATTACCAATACACCAAGGTTTGAACAAATGTTAGGCCTCCAAGGGGAGTTTGAATACCATTGTCCTAATGTTGCAAGTTTTCTTTCACTGTTCAAAATATAAAAATAGCTCCTGATGCTTGGCATACTTTGTTTTGCAACATGTTGGTGCTATATGAGTAATGATACAATGATACAATTTATGTATTGTAAAAAGGGATCTGATTGTGTGTTTGATGGTTCATGATAGATTTGCTCACAATGTAAGAATAGCAAGTAAAATAATTACAAGAAGTAAAAGAAGAAAATGGCAGCAGAATAAGGCAAGGGCCCAAATTCACTACATCCTAATATTTAGCAATTTTTATTTTTAAATGATAGTTTTAGAAATACTTGTGTCATGGTCGGCAACCAACACCAGAACAAATGCCAAGCACCCTGGTCTCGGCTCGTGCTTCACCTGTAGTGTGACCGCCTTTGGCCTCGGGAGGAGCCCTCAGCTATTTGGATGCCACCAGGACTTAAATGAGAGGTGCAAGGCTAGAGGTTCTGGATAGACAGAGGGGCACGACTGTTAGCAAAGTCTTTGGGCAGAAGGTCAAGGTACAAGGCGTTAGGCAATAGAGTAGTCAGATCAGGCCGGGTCGGGGCAGGCAGAGAATAATCGTAGTCAGGCAGGCAAGGGTCAAACCAGGAAGTCAATCAGAGGGTTAAGCAGAATCGAAGTCGGTAATCAGGCAAGAGTCAGGATCCAGAGGTCAGAATAGTCAGAAGCCAGGCAGGGGGTCACACCAGGAATCAATACAGAATAATCAGAAGCTCAAACGCACAGAAGCACCAGGAAAAAGATCCTATAACGGGCAATGATAGAATAACTGAGCTCCCTTAAATACCCATTTGAATTTTGCGCCAATACTCCAGCACGTCCGCGTCAATAAAGCAAACGAGACGCGGGTGCGCACGCCCTAAGTAGCTGCAATGACGACTGAAGAGGAGCGGCGCGACAGGTGTCCCTGACGATGGCACGGCGGGCGCCCCCGTCGCACCACTGGACCACCAGGTATGTTTTTTATTACAACTTGTTCACTTTCCAACACTTTTGTTTGTGCTTTCAGATAGTTCACCAGAAATAATGACTTTATCCAGTTACTTTCTACTATTACTATTTTATTACTATTTGTGACCATTTTTCTAATATTGAGGGTAAAGTTTCCTTTTTCAAATTTTACGTCTTGGGGGGACACCAACTCTGTAAAGTGTTCTAAGTTAACACTACTTGATATTAAAGGCAGCTGTTAGATAAAATAGTTGTTAATGTTCAACTGATGCTCTTGAGAAATGTATAAACTAATGGAGCAAATTGTAACAGTTCAGAGTTTGTACCTGGTTCACTGAGCTGCCAGACTGAAACACCAGAGGCAGGAACTTAAAATTCAGTTTTGGAAAAAAATAAAAAATGGAAAGCAATTGATAAAAGTCTTCAATTCTGGTGATTAATCTAAACAAGGATAAATAAGGGTATGTAGTTGTCACAGGTGGCATTACGATTTCACTTGGGAAGGCTGGTAAGTTGTATATGTGTAGTTGTAGATATCAGGGGGCATCAATGAATATAAATGATGAAGGTATTGACCTGGAGTGAATTCTCTCAGCAATAATGTCTCCAAAAGTCACCATATACAGTATCATTGGTTTGACTGCTTGGATAAACCTTTCTATGCAGACACCTATTTGCTCAGCAATATGTCCAGTAATAAGCATTACATCAAAATACTGGAACTAAGCCATTTGTACCTGCCATTCTAGAACCGCAAGAAATGGAATTATAGGCACTAAGGCAAAATGTACGTAACAAAACCATCCTCTTCTCATTCCTGAGGAAACATTCATTGGAACTATATATTACATATCAAAGAAAAAAAGCATGCTGAGGAAGGTAGTCTAGGGAATACAAATTTCTATTAAGAAATGTTCTGCAGGCTTCTATGTAGACATTTGTAATTTTTTTTACAGTGCCAGTGGGTATACAGCAATAAATAACTTATAAGTGTTTCCAATAAAATCAGGGTTAACTACAAAAAATGGAAGACTGAGGGGGGGGATATGGGGGAAATTTAGTCCTCTGCAAATCAGTGCTTGCAATGCTGGCTAATTAGGGGAATGTGAGAAGAACAGAATTCATTGGGGTTTTTGCATATTAAATAGTCAACAAACTTTACTTATAATTATATTTAATATTTTTTTTGCCAACAGTATCACTAGGTACAGTCATATGAAAAAGTTTCAGAACCCCTCTTAATTCTTACATAAGAAATTTTAAAGCAATGCAGTTGGCTGTCTATGCTATTGTATCTGGGGTTGGGAGCCTCAGGTGACAGAAGACCCAGAAGTGCCACTGTTGGTGTGATTTGTTTCTCTTCTAGTATGATAGTATGAGGGTGGCTTAATAAATATTTGTATACTCACTATAATACATGAAGAGGAGCTGCCTCCTTTATACACTGCTATAGAATTGCACCTTAGCAGAGGCAACCAGCATCTTACAGGAGCCTTACTTCCAAACAAAGAGGTATGAGTACATCTTGCCTTCAGTGCTACTTTGGGAACAACCACAATCAGTGCTAACCTATACATACATAGTTGTACTTTATCCCTATTTTGCACAAATAACTTTTAGTGTTTTGTTGTGGCTTGAGCTATAAAGAGACTATGGTCAGATTTATCAAAGGTCCATGGTAATTTTTACCTCGAATGATCTAATGGTATCTTATTTTAAGAAAAAACTTGAAGTCTAAAATTTGAACGAATAGTACTGAATCGAATTTGAATGTAATTCGAATGTCAGGAAGGCTATTAACTTCTTCAAATGGGTCAACGGACCTCTGCCATTGATCAAATTTGAGTTCCTTCCATGGTCGAGGTATGATAAATCTCATATTCGGATTATTCCCTATCTAGAATAGAGTTTTGACCAAAAATTCAACTCAAAATTTTGAAACGTAATAAATCTGCCCCCTAGTGCATATGATGGTACAAAACTGTGAACAGACAGAAATACAGTAAGTATTTCTTTTTAAATGGCCATGTCTTTTCCTCCTATGAAAGTCATAATAGTATAGCTGTAAATATAAATAGCTGCAGTAAATGACACCGACAGGTTGCCTGTTTGTACTCTTCTTCTTTCAAATGTGTGTAGGGAAATGAAAATGACAGAATGGGCTGATGGGCAGTGAAAGGCTCACCTAGAGATAAAGGGCAGCTTTTGAGGAGCGCTGTTGATGCCGTGAGGGATTGGCAACATGATGTAGGATGTAGTAGGAGATCAAACTGCAGCAGAAGAAAGTGACGGGCTTTGAGAGATAGGGGAAATGTGTAATGGATAAAAAGAAACGGGGCCAGGAGAAAGACTTTATCACGAGCCAAGCAGATTGCAACTTTAAATGATAGGAATTCTGTCTTACAACAACGTTTTGAAAAATATGAAGTGTCAAATGCTGTGATACAGGAGAGCTGGTGAACCGAGGGTTATAATAGTCTAAGAAGGGGGATAAGAAAATCTATTAGTATATAAATGCCCAAGACAGATAAAGTGATTGTATTTCAACAGAGAAATGTTTCATATAGCTTTATCAAAACAGCTTGAAAATAATTTTAGGATTTTAGCAGATTTTGCCCTTATACAATACTGTGATTTATAGCTTCCGCCTGTTTAAACGTGAATTATGTCTTTTCATAAAGATCAGTAACTAAACGTAACCAGAAGGTCATTCAGCCTCAGTTATGATAATGTAGAGATTCTCTGCTTTCACAAAAAATAAAGTCACTTTGCCTAAAAGTTTTTTCAAAGATCATAAATTAGAATTCCGCACTTTCTGCTCCTGGTAATGGTAAGGCCCAAATGGCATGTTCATAGGAAAAGAACGCCAATGTAAAATGTTTTTCTTCTTCACTCACTTTTCAGAGATTGATTTTATTGATTTCTATATTTAAGCCAAGCCTACCTTCAACCTTAACTGACTGACATATTGCCCATAAAAGAGACTCTTCCCTTATGAATTTCTTTGTTGTATTATTAATAATATTTAATAGGTCAAAACACCTCTGTAAATATTTTGTAGAATTCTAATTGTCTCAACATTTTCTTTTGAAAAAGTCAAGCAGCTCCTTTAGAATAACAGTGAATTTATTATTCAGTAGCTTTCTGTATACAACACTGGTGGGGAAAGCCAGTGGACTTTTAGAATGCTCTGCAGCAAACCTGTAACCTTTGGAAAGACCATTTAATGAGGAGGAAATATTTATTGTTATTCAGAGAGAAGCCGACAAGTAATTCAGCTCTTACAGCTGCAATATTATTTTACCTTTGTACACAGCATAAATGTCAAGAACAGACTGCTTTCACCTGAACAATCTACAGAAGATGTAAAAGCCAATCTCGGCCCAGGGTTTTTCCTCGCAGTGCAGATCAGGACACTGCAGTACCGCATCTTATTATGTACTGTGTTTCTGTCTGAGTCTGAATGGCCATAGTATGAAGAAATTGCTAGTACTGAGAGAATGACGTCCATATACACCATGGTTTGTCCCCAATAGTTCAGAAATTATACCGTCCCTTCATCTAAGTTGGGGTTATCCTTTTTTGGTTCTCCAGTAGTGTATGTCCACTTTATCAAACAATCTTCTTGTCAACAATCGTTTTCAGAATGTTTGACTTTAGGTCCCTTTTTGTGATCCAACATGTATAGTTATCGCACACCTTAACTCATTAGAGGGTTATGTGTAGATAAGGAAAATGGTCTCATATTAGTCATCCTGCTATAGTTCCATGAATACCCCAAATATCACCTGATCTTGCCAACAGACAAGCATTCACACTCAATCTCTCACCATAACTGGTCTTCAGCCTTGGCCCCCCTTGTACCACATTGCAACCCCCAAGCTGCAGCTCTGCAGGCTCAGGGGCAACATATTGCTCTTCAACCCCTTGGATGTTGCTTCCAGTGTCCTCAAAACAGGAGCTTTTTTTTTAAAATTCCTGGCAAGTTTTGGTTGCATAAAAACCAGGTGTACTGTCAGTTGCACACAGGGTCTACCAATAGCCAATCACAGAATCCCCAGGGGCTTTATTCATACTTGAGTTGCTCCCCAACTCTTTTCACATTTAAATGTGACTCATGTGTAAAACAAAGGTTGGGGACCCCTGCTTTAGAGTATCAAACTGTATACCGGGATAGGATCTATTATCTGGAATGCTTGGGACCTGGATTTTTCAGATGAAGGATGAGCATTGAAGAACTGTCTGATGCTTTTACATTACCTTTCTTACTACCCTGTTCCTCTATGAGGGGGCTGCCATATTTGTGCAGCAGTAGTCCGTTAGCATTAGAAACTCTAATTGATAGGTTAAGATGGGACAGTCAGGTTGGCAAGACAGTCAGGTTTAGGAACTTCAAGTGACAATTACTTACAAAAGCAGAACTATCAGAGAAAAGTGATCAACATCACCTTTAGGTAACATTTAATGTAGATTAATATTTTGAAAATACATTTTTTAGTGTCAGTATCACTTTAAGCAGAAATGTCTGATCAACTCATGGTTTCCAGTGGGAGAACACAATATCACTTTTTGAAGACAATTAAGAGTGGAAATGAAAGTGTTTCCATCGTCAGTCTAGGATGGTATGATGGTATGGAGCAAGGGAACCAGACTATCTGTGAAGAAAAGATTCCTTCTGAAAATATCTCCCCATTGTACTATGCTATAGAAAATACTAATATAGAGGCTAGCTTTATAAAATGGTTTGCAAAGCCTAAGTAGATCAAAAGAAAGCTGCAGCTGCTTGGCAAAGAACAAGTCATTTGGCCTTTACAAGCAAAAAGCAAAGCTTAAAGTGCAATGATAAATAACTTCCCTTTATGAGAATAAAAGTAGACTGTAATTCACCAAATATATATATATAATGTTGAAATAAAGAAGATTGATTTTTTTTCACTTAAAAGACCTGTGAGTGGCCAGGAACAGTTGGTATCTTATGGTACTTTTAAAAGGTCCACCCAAAGAATAAAAAAAAATGTTTTTTTCTTTTTTTCTAGTACAAAAATTGCCTGCAATGTTCAAAGGTATTGTTTTCTTTTTAAGTTCTCAATCCTGTTCTCGTGCATTATTAACATACCTTTTACTGAATAAACTCCAAACCACATATATTCTCACCATTTTTTTTAATTAAAAGTGCTGTACAGGTATCTTGTCCTGTTTTTTATAAGAAGGCTTTGTACTTCATTCTAATTATCTATTTAATCCTTATTGAATGTCGAAACAATCATTTGGGTTTGATTAATGTTTTAAATTATTTTTAGGAGACTTAAGGTATGGACATCTAAATTACAGAAAGACCTCTTATCCAGAATGCCCCAGGTTCCTAGCTTTTCTGGATAACTATATCTGTGGTAACATCGTTAACAAATAAAGGTGCAGAGAGTACCGTATATACTCGAGTATAAGCCGACCCGAGTATAAACCGAGGTACCTGATTTTACCTACGAAAACTGGGAAAACGTATTGACTCGAGTATAAGCCTAGACACAACTACAGCACTGTCTCCCCTGCACATTCCACCAAAGCGACCCCCCCAGCGATCAACCGGACTTCTTTGCAAAGTTGATGGTGACAGAGAATTGCCAAACGGATTACTGTGTGCATTGTCCCACTGTCCTACTACCATGTGCAGAGGGTGCTGTGTGATATTGCCATCACTGTTAATCTTTTATATAACTAACAGAGGGTGCTGTGTGATATTGCCATCACTGTTAATCCTTCATATAACCAACAGAGGGCGCTGTGTGATATTGCAGTCCCTGTTATTCTTTCATATAACCAACAGATGGCGCTGTGTGATATTGCAGTCACTGTTATTCTTTCATATAACCAACAGAGGGCGCACTGTTATTCTTTCATATAACCAACAGAGGGTGCTATGTGATATTGCAGTCTCTCCCCAAGCGAACTGTTCGTATAGGAATGATTAAAAGTGACTGCAATCTCAGCTACTGCCCACTGACTCGAGTATAAGCCGAGGTAGACTTTTTCAGCACATTTTGGATGCTGAAAAACTCGGCTTATACTCGAGTGTATACGGTATATGTTCGATGCATTTTATGCTCCTAACAAGCATTTCATAATAGACTTAAAGGGATTCTGTCATGATTTTTATAATGTAGTTTTTATTTCTAAATTATGCTTCTTACACTGCAATTAATTCACTCGACAGGTATGAGACCTGTTATCCAGAATACTCGGGACCTGGGGGTTTTCTGTATAACGTATCTTTCCGTAATTTGGATCTTCATACCTTAAGTCTACTTGAAAATTATATAAACACTAGACATTAAGCCCGTTAAATTAACGGGCGCTAGAACATATGTAGTCAAACATTCGCCAGCATACCTCCCAACATTTCAGAATAAGAAAGAGGGACAAAATTGTTTGCCGCACGTATCGCAACAAATTTTTTTTGGCCAAGCCCATTTTTTGACCACACCTCCTAATTACCATATTAAGTTTACAAAATTTGCCTGCTTATGAAAGTTTAAACACACTCCCTTTCCCTCCATGTTTGCTGCTCAGCCCTCCCTTCACCTCAGTGCTTGTTGCTGTCAGCCCCCCTTCTGTGTCCCTGTTTGTTGCTGTCAGCCCTCCTTCTGTGTCACTGCTTGTTACTGTCAGCCCTCCTTCTGTGTCCCTGTTTGTTGCTGTCAGCCCCCCTTCTGTGTCACTGCTTGTTACTGTCAGCAGTTGGGAGGTATGCGCCAGAGACGGTCCGTGGGGCACATGCGCAGTAGCGTTATCCCACGGACACAGGAACTGGACGCAGAGACACTACAACTTTATTATATAGTATTACATAAACCCAATAGGCTGGTTTTGCTTCCAATAAGAAATAATTATATCTCAGTTGTGACCAAGCACAAGTTACTGTTTTATTATTACAGAGAAAAGGGAAATATTTTTTTTAAATTTTGCATTATTTGATCATAATGAAGTCTATGGGAGACAGTATTTCTGTAAATCTGAGCTTTCTGGATAATGGGTTTCCAGATAACATATACTATACCTGTACAATATAAAATGTAATTCCTGAACCAGCAAGTGCATTTTTTTAGTTGTAATATTGGTGTATAGGCAGCCATCTCAGGCCATGTGCTTTCAGAAAGAGCCCAGCACTTTAGGGTGGAACTGCTTTCTGGCCGGCTGTTGTCTCTCCTACTCAATGTAACTGAATGTGTCACAGTGGGACCTGGATTTTACTATTGAGTGTTGTTCTTATATCTACCACGCAGCTGTTATCTTGTGTTAGGGAGCTGCTATCTGGTTGCCTTCCCATTATTTTGTTGTTAGGCTGCTGGGCGGGGGAGGCTTGATCTCACTCCAACTTGCAGTACAGCAGTAAAGAGTGACTGAAGTTTATCAGACTACAAGTCGCATGACTGGGGGCAGCTGGGAAACTGACAATATGTCTAGCACCATGTCAGATTTCAAAATTAAATATAAAAAAAATTGTTTCCTCTTTTGAGGAACAGGTTTGAGTGCAGAATTCTGCTGGAGCATGACTATTAACTGATGCATTTAAAAAAAACTTTTTTCCCATGACAGTATCCCTTTAAGGGTTATACACAGGCCAGTATAAGCTGGCAGCCCAGCCAATCAAGAGCCACTCTGTACTAGGGATGCACCGAATCCAGGATTCGGTTCGGGATTCGGCCAGGATTTGGCCTTTTTCAGCAGGATTCGGATTCGGCCGAATCCTTCTGCCCAGCCGAACCGAATCCGAATCCTAATTTGCATATGCAAATTAGGGTCGGGAGGGAAATTGCATGACTTTTTGTCAGAAAACAAGGAAGTAAAAAATGTTTTCCCCTTCCCACCCCCAATTTGCATATGCAAATTAGGGTTCGGATTCGGTTCGGTATTCGGCCGAATCTTTCACGAAGGATTTGGGGGTTCGGCCGAATCCAAAAAAGTGGATTCGGTGCATCCCTACTCTGTACTGTCTCTGTTCAACTAGATATCTATTGAGCAGGTTTAACAATCCCATTAGGTGAGGACTACATACAGTAGGCTTGCCGATGTGGTTCTCTCCCAATAGGTCTGTATAGGCAACTAATATGATCTGAATAGGTGGCCTGGTGGCCACTCAAAATGTATTCTGTGTGTGCTTTCTTCATATTTATAGAGTAGTGCATCCCTTTTGCACAACAGCAAGGACCATAATAAAATAAAATGATCATCAATTGCTGAGTGTGCAGAATTGATATGATATATATCAAACATTGGACACATATAATGCTTATAGCTAACACTCAAAAACCTTTAAATAAAAGATTCATATATAAGAGAATCTGTGTTCTGGCTAAAACAAAATGACACAACCCAGCACCATGAATATGTTGTTTATATTACATTTATATTTCCCTTTTACTTTTTTACATTTATATTATCTTTTTACAATTTTCTTGCACTCCTAGTTTTTTCAGCCTATAAGAGATCACCTCTTCTGTCATAAGCAATTGCTTTTCCTAATGTGCCATTTATTTTCCCTTGCTCTCTGCCACCGCTATATTATAGGTGACTAGGTAGGTTACCCCTCATCACAAATGTAATTCTCTCTTTGCTTGAGAACTGCTCACACATTTAGAGACATATTGGTATATACTGCATATTCTCTGTTGGTAAGGATTTTCATTTCAAATCACATTGAAAGCAGCTTATGTAATAAGTATTCATTCTAATGCCTGGAGACCCTTGTCCTTGCTGTGTTCCATAATATTGTAAATAAGCTATTTAAGAAAAGAACACATAGAAAGAGTAAATACAGATTTTCTTCTGCTGTACATAATGGAGTAGAAATGGTTTCAAGTTCATTTCATGGGACAGGTGTATGTAACCTTCAGGCCTGATCAAACTAGTGAAACACACACTGAAACTTGATATGTCCCTGAGATGATGGGGTTTCCCCTCTAGCAACCTATGACTTTTTCTGTGCTTGCTGCATACTTTAACTGACACGCATACGGGACCATATATCCTCAGCCTTTGTGTGTCTTCAGCTCTATAGAACGGGTAGGCAGGTATAAAGGACAACAAGTCACATGTTGGAAAAAAGGCCATTATAACCAGGTGATTTCACATGACACAAATAAACATGCTTTCTAAGACAATATGCAGATAACTTTAAGGGGCAAATTTACTAACGTTAGCGAAAATTTGCCTTTGCTAGCACTAGCAACTCTAGCGCTACTTCACACAGTGCAGTGCAATATTATCTAGCACAGGATGAAAAAATAAATCAAGAATCAAAAGAATTTATTGTGGAAAGCATAGAATTTATACTGAAACACAACTTCTTTTGGTATGAAGGGGATTATTATTTGCAAATATGTGGGACCGCCATGGGAACTAGATTCGCGCCCAGTTATGCGAACCTTTTCATGGGCCACTGGGAACATAAGGTCCTAGAGCCCATGACACTGGACGCGGGTCTAGTCCTCTGGAAGAGATATATAGACGATATCATCATAATTTGGAGTAAAGGGGAAATAGAACTTAAAAAATTCATTGATCGGTTAAATGTGAACGAGTGCAACTTGGAATTTTCTCTAAACTATAGTTTTACGGAAGTGAATTTTTTGGATCTGCAAATCTATATTGATAATAATAAAATATGCACGAGGACATACTTTAAGGAAGTGGACACTAACAATTATATTCTAGCTTCCAGTAACCACAATAGACAATGGATTAAAAATATCCCACAGGGACAGTTTAGAAGAATAAGAAAAAACTGTATTGATGTGAAAGAATATGACCAACAATCAGATATCCTTAAAAAAAGATTTAAAGAGAGGGGATATAGGGGAGACCTAATACAGGGAGCTTATGAAAAAATAAGAGGTCAAGATAGAGAGAAAATGCTGGAATATAAAAAAGAAACAAAAACTGTGTCTGAGACAGAAAAAAACATTAACTCTGAAATATGTTTTGTTACGCAATACAACTCAAAAGCTGACGATATCAAAAAAATAATACAAAAACATTGGAATGTTTTGAGTCCGGACAAAGACTTAGAACTAATTCTTCCAAAAAAACCGAATGTAATATTTCAAAAAGCACCGAATTTGAAACAAAAACTAGTACATACATGTAACACCAAAACTCGATTAAATAAAAAAGAAGATAAATACAAAGGATTCTTCCCATGCAGTCTTTGTAAGGCTTGTAGATATGGTAATAAAACAAATGTTTTTAAAAGTTTTACAACAGGGGAACAGTTCGAGTTAAATGAATTGATTAAGTGTGATATGAAAAATATAATATATCTTTTGGAGTGCCCATGTGGCCTCCAATATGTGGGAAAAACCAAAAGAAAGCTCAAAGAAAGGATTGGCGAACATATTAATAATATACAAAAAGGGAATATAAAACACTGGGTATCGAAACACTTCCTAGAGAAACATAATAAAAATCCAACAGGCTTAAAGTGGTTAGGAATAGAAAAGGTTAATCCAGATTGGAGAGGGGGCGATCTAACAACAAAGACACTACAAAGAGAGAGTTGGTGGATCTATAAACTAAAATCCCTTTCCCCACAGGGTCTAAATGTTGATTTTAACCTAAGAGCCTTTTTGACATAATTCACTGGTTTTGTAACGAGTTTTGTATTGATTTTGATAAGACAAACAGGAAGTATTCAATTTCTTTTGATTTATGGAAACAGTTTTTATCTCATGTATTGGTTTCGCTATTTTGAATTAAATGTTGCAATATTCTGTAGCTAAGTACTTCACCCCTGGGGACTTTTATAAATGTAGCGAAAGAGTATCAAGAATAAGATAAGAACATTGTGCAGGACTAATAAAGTTTGACAAAACTTGAATTGACGTGGACTTGAAAGAGCGATCGCAGAGAGAGGACGTCACCACTCTGGGATGAAGCCGACAGGCGAAACGCGTTAGTGGAGACAGTTTGAATTCTTTGGAGACGGCAGAGGCAAGTTTGCAGACACGCGCAGCAGCTGGTGGAGGACGCTAACATTGGGAGCAGCGCAGTGAGATCTCCAAAACATTTTATATGTGTTTTTACCAAGCGAATTTTGTGAGTGTATCTTTTAATTATTTATTAAAATGTTTTAAAAGTACCTACACATGTTGCTCTAATTTATGTCCACGAAGGATCCAAGAAGGCCCATATCGAAGAAGGGGTTAACTAAATTGCCTGAAATCAATTTCCTCTCGTGAGTATATTATACCACCAGAGGATCCTATCCCTTTGGGGGACTACCATTTGAACCAAACTACATTTTCTCTATTTTTTCTTGTTTTTCTTATTTCATCTTGGTCTAAGGAGCAGGATTAACTCTGCTTAATCGGTAACACAGCGACACGGTTTCTTATAATTCACATTATTATGTGTTGCGACTTATGCAACATACACTAATTTTATTGTTTGTTTTTTGGAAGTGAGACAGCACGTGGTAATTATACCACTTAATCAACCACTCAACAGCACAAAGGGTGTTTTAAATTATTTATAGAATACTACACTATATTATTTATTATTTTTTTCTTTGACCTGTTTTGTTCCGCCCTCAACAACCTGTTTGTGAGGAATACAGCAATTCATCCTACTGAACTTGTTTGCTTGAACGGGAAGAGGAGAGCCCGACTGTGTTTTTGCTGGACTTTGGAACATACCAACCGGGACTTTCATTACTTTGGACTTTACTTCACACTCTTACACCAGGCGAAGTTTCGCTCTGGCAAAAGAGCGTTACTTTGTGAATTCACTAAGATGCGAATTTTACGTTACCTGTTCTGCCAGACTTGCCTTCGCCACCTCAGACCAGGTGAAGTGCAATGGAATGTATAGGGCTTCTTCAATTTCTCGTTTTTCAATTTTCTAAGTCCGAAAAATGTTGGTGCATTTTAGTTTTTTCAGGGTGATAAGCTGCAAAAGTCCGTAAAAATTTTTTCTGGGTACCCGGGCTCCCCCATACATTTCCTATCATATGGCACATAAACTATACACTGGGCTCGTGTGTAGGGCATTATAACAACTCTATATTCTTTTATTAAGGTTCCCTGGACTTGTGTAGTGTAATTATTTGCTGCAACATACAGTATATGTGCATTCAACTTTAACTTCCCGATGTATGCAAATTAGCCAACGCTAGCGCCAACTTCACTTCGCTTGGCGCAGTAACGCTAGTGCAACTTCGCCAGAGTTCGGCGCCCTGGGCGCAACTTCGGAGTTTGGTGAATTAGCATTGTCCTGGCGAATCTACACCTGGCGAAGTGTTGCGATGTGAGCGAAGCCGTCGTTGGCGAATTTACGGAGGTTAACGAATTTGCCCCTAAATTGCTCTGTAGCTCTCCAGTTCAACATTTGAATTTTTTCATGGTTGCAAGAGAAGTCTGGGTCCTGCGCAGGCTTGTCAACTATTAGTACTCCCATCTAAGCAGACATCACTATGTGCAGTTAAAAAGCCTTCTCCAAGTTTTTGCTACAAGGTGGAAGAACAAAATTGTTGAATATATACTGTACCGCTGTAAGTCTGCTTTAATGGAATCATGGACCCTAACTTAATCATGAACAATGCTCCAGAATCCAGTGATGGGAATCTTAACCACTCCACTTAAACCACTTCAGTTTATACTTTGTGTATGATGGTGTTAGGCTTGTGTTCAGTCCCACAATCATGGAAATGTATGTCATTACTGTAAGCTTCCAATTAATAGTTCTTGTGCAGAACTCAATGTTCCAATAGATGAAATGTATGTTTTACGTACTAAACGCTTTCGAATTTAGCATTCCCACTTTAGAACTGAACTGTTTTGCTCCTTGATGTTTCCATGATAAACTACAAAGGCAAGGGGCATCCACTGATGGTTGTTGAGCTCTTTGACACAACCTCATTTTTAATCTGTGCTGCTGGATATTCCATGGTTGCATGCTTAATTAATACATTGGTTAGTAATGGATGTGACTTAGCCAATTCCCTTAGCATATCCACATATGTTTGGCCATACAGTAGTAATGAGCTATTTCCTTTTTATTATTTTATCTCTTTAAAGATGGATATTCATTGTATTAAGGGCATTCATATGGACCAACCACCCTAAACCAATGATAAAAAGTTTTAGGTCCATAACCCAAAGTTAAAGACTCCTAGCCCTTAACCTAACCATAATAAATAGGTGTATCCAATTACTAAAGCCAGTATACAATCTGCTGGAGTTCATTGCGACCATGAACACTCTCCATACCTCCATAAACTGAAATTGTACAGAACAAAAGGTAAAAAAAAAAGAAAAACATCAATTTATAGAAAAAAAGAATGCTCTATGGCAGCATATAAACAACATTCCTTGTAATCCAATGACACTCATGGGCTGTTATGTAATGATAAAAGCTGTAGCAGCTGGGGGCTAAAATGATAGCTGTATACTTGTATCAGCAATGCCATTTCCTTGATATGTGGCCAAGGAGGAAACAACTCATTCAAATTTAACAAAAAGGCTTTGTATTTTAATATCAAACTGTTGAATACATTTGTATTCCAAAGCCATTTATATCACTGTAAGTCATAAAGATTTTAATTTGGTATTTAAAGTCGCTCTGTCATTAACAGGCATAATGTACAAAAGGTCAAGCAAAAGTGTGTTTTTTTTTTTTAAAAACAATGAAGTGTAATAGAAATGCATACTGCTACTCTGGGTTTGCATTCAAAACACCCTCATTATTCATCCTTTCCAGCTGTCCAACAACTGATTTCCTTGGGTAAAAAAAAGAAACAAAATTGCACGGATGAAGGACTTGGCTAACATCTGCCTGATGGACATATGTTCCTGCCAGAGCAATGATCAATCCCCCTAATGCTATTTCCACAATATGCCATGCTGCAGAAGCTTCATATTGTAGTCTATAAATAAAGCATTAATTGTGCTGTAATTAAATAAACGTGTTTGCTCCAGGTACAGGGATTCAGGATGTGTGTCTCATGTGAAACATCTGAAGCCTGCTCATGCTTGGTGTCACAGTAAGACTGAGTTCGGTTTGGCCCACTTCATTGCTCGCTCACAGCAGCAGAGCCGCTGGTCTCTTTAAAGAGACAGTTACACCAGGCAAAACACCATTGGGGCAATGTAATCAAAGTCGGTTACGGAAAAAATATTCGCAATGCGAAAAGTTATGCCGTTGTGCAAATTTAATATAGCTTTTGCGAACCGGAAACTGTTTAGGGACCACTTCTGACAGTGGAAGAAGGTTTGTGAATTTTATAGTTACTGCCAGTGCGCAGTCAATGTAATAAAATTTCTTACTGAAAAAGTTGTTACGTTTGCTCCAAAAGACACGCTCAAACGCTTCTTAAAAGTGGGCAAGGCGCAATAAAAATTCGCAATGCGCAATAAAAATTCGCAATGTAATAACAGTTTAAGAAAGAGTATTACATTGCGAAAGAAGACTTTTTATTCTTATTTGTGATAATTGTTTTGCTCTTTGCGACTTTTATTACATTCCCCACATTTGTCAGTGTTGGAACCTGTTTCACAATTTACATAGTCAGCACCCTCACCTCCAAAAAGCTTTTATATGATGCTCGTCCAACGGTCCCCAACCTCAGTCCGTTCATCAATTCAAATTGCAGTAATAGACGGCACCAATCATTGCTGTGTTATCTTAAAATGCCTTTATTGGGACATAGGCTCTGACCCCAAACACCCGGCAACGTTTCAGACCTTACACGGTCTTTTCTCAAGCCACTCAGACAGCACCTGTGCTCTGTTTTTTATACAATGTATCACAGTGACCCCTAGTGACATTTTCCATAAATACAATGTTTCACATTTAAAATCGCCATAATTGTATCAAATTGTTTAAATAGAAAAACATATATCTGTACCTCTGTGCATAAAGTCCAGTGTTTCTTAAAGTGTCCAGTAGTTTGAATGTGCAAAAGTTATACTGTAAAAAACAGGAACATAGTAATTACCCCTTAAATAAAATACATATTAAAATTTGAAGGACATTTTTTTCATTATTATTAAAAACAATTCAGCGATATATTTTACTCAAATCATATTCCCTGTTTAGGCCATGGGGAACCATCGTTTCCAATTGTCTGATCCATCTTGCTTCCTTCTTTAATAGTAACTTTATTCTATCTCCTCCCCTCCGCATTTTCGGTACACTATCTACTATTTGATACTTTAATTGTTGTACCCCATGGCCTGCAGTTAGAAAATGATTTGCAACTGCTTGGTCACTTTTTTTCGTATTTATTGCGGACTTGTGCTCTCTTATACGTTCCTTAGCGCTTCTAGTAGTCTGTCCAACGTAGGATAACCCACAGGGGCACTTAATCACATATATTACATAAGTGCTCTCACAGGTATAAAAACCATTGATTTTGATTGCGGTCCCTTTCCTTGGGTGATACAGTGTATCACCTTTCAGGCAGTTTGAGCAACAGTTGCAGTTAAGACATGGGTATGTCCCATTCTTTCTCGGCCGCAACAATCGCTCTTGGGTACTGCTCCCCCCTATATCTGCTCTAACTGCCATTGATCCAATCGTTTTTGATTTTTTATATGATATAAGTGGGGCATTTTTAAAAAAATCAATTTCAGATAAGCCCTCTTTAAGTAATGGCCAATGTTTCCTGATTGCTTTCTCTACGTAAGTACTCACAGTACTGTATCTTGATACGAAAGGGATTCTTTTAGTGTCACTTTTTTTGCTGTTCTTTATGTTTCGCTGAACCTCATCGCGTTGTTGCTCCAATAATGACTTAGGGTATCCTCGTTGTATAAATTTGGTTTGCATTTCACTCAGTCGGGTTTCTAATGCACCATCATCGGATACTATTCTTTTAACTCTCATAAATTGTGATTTTGGTACTGATTTTTTAATTTGCATCGGATGAAATGATCTATAATGCAATAAAGTATTTTTATCTGTTGATTTTATGTATAGATCCGATGACAGTGCACTATCCTTTCGACTGATCAAAGTATCCAAAAAGGAGACCTGGCGCCCATCAGTATGTACTGTAAATCTCAAGTTTGTGCTGGTACAGTTAATTTGCTCATGGAACTTAAAGAGGGTCCCTGGTGGCCCCGTCCATATTATAAAAATATCATCGATAAATCTGTACCAGCACAAACAATGCGCTCTGTACAGAGCGTTTGTATATACGAAGGTCTCCTCAAATGCGTTCATATAAATGTTAGCATATGAAGGGGCCACATTGGACCCCATCGCAGTACCCCGTATCTGCAAATAGAATTGATCTTTGAATAAGAAAAAATTATTATATAGAACCAGTTTTAGACATGTCAAAACAAAGTTTTTTTGTGACCCATCCAGGGACTCATCTCGGCCCAGCTCGACGCAGACCGCCTCAGCACCCCCATCATGTGGGATGGAGGTGTAAAGGCTTTCCACGTCAAGCGTGGCCAGGATGATGTCTTCTGGTAAATTTTGTATTTGATTTATTTTATGCAAAAAATCTCCAGTGTCTTTGACATACGAAAGATGTCTTGACACATAGGGGTTAATTATTTTATCCACAAAGACAGAGAACGGAGACAAAATAGATTCCATGCATGAAACGATGGGACGCCCTGGGGGATTCTCTAGATTTTTATGTATCTTAGGTAAAACATAAAATACAGGTGTTATTGGATTCTCAGTTTGCAGAAATTCCCCCAGGTGCCCATCGATTATATTTGCTTCGCGGGCATTTTTTACAAGGTCTGTTATTTGTGCCTTGATATTCGGGAGAGGGCTGGTGGTTAGCCTTTTATATGTAGATTCGTCAGATAATTGGCGTTCAATTTCACTAATATATTTATCTTTATCCATAACCACCAGGGCTCCCCCTTTATCAGCAGGCTTGATCATAAGCTTATCATTTTTTATCAAAATTTGCAATGCCTTATATTCTGCCTCAGATAGATTTTTTGGAACAGTATGTAAAGTTCCTTTTCTATATTCCTCTTCTAAGCCTTTTATTTCCCTGGTCACATTTTTGATGAAGGTTTCTACAAAGACATTTTCCCCTCGTGGTATGTATGCACTTGGTTTCTTAAGTGATAGATTATTTGCCTTAAAAATACAGAAACCATCCTCCCCACCCTTATTACTGCTATTTTGAAATTCCACCTTTAATTTGATGTTACGAAAGAATCTATATAAATCACAATCTAATTCAAAGAAATCCGGGCCAGACACTATGCCAAATGAAAGTCCTTTTGAAAGTACCTGAATCTGTTCTTTAGATGATGGGGGTGCTGAGGCGGTCTGCGTCGCGTCGAGCTGGGCCGAGATGAGTCCCTGGATGGGTCACAAAAAAACTTTGTTTTGACATGTCTAAAACTGGTTCTATATAATAATTTTTTCCTATTCAAAGATCAATTCTATTTGCAGATACGGGGTACCGCGATGGGGTCCAATGTGGCCCCTTCATATGCTAACATTTATATGAACGCATTTGAGGAGACCTTCGTATATACAAACGCTCTGTACAGAGCGCATTGTTTGTGCTGGTACAGATTTATCGATGATATTTTTATAATATGGACGGGGCCACCAGGGACCCTCTTTAAGTTCCATGAGCAAATTAACTGTACCAGCACAAACTTGAGATTTACAGTACATACTGATGGGCGCCAGGTCTCCTTTTTGGATACTTTGATCAGTCGAAAGGATAGTGCACTGTCATCGGATCTATACATAAAATCAACAGATAAAAATACTTTATTGCATTATAGATCATTTCATCCGATGCAAATTAAAAAATCAGTACCAAAATCACAATTTATGAGAGTTAAAAGAATAGTATCCGATGATGGTGCATTAGAAACCCGACTGAGTGAAATGCAAACCAAATTTATACAACGAGGATACCCTAAGTCATTATTGGAGCAACAACGCGATGAGGTTCAGCGAAACATAAAGAACAGCAAAAAAAGTGACACTAAAAGAATCCCTTTCGTATCAAGATACAGTACTGTGAGTACTTACGTAGAGAAAGCAATCAGGAAACATTGGCCATTACTTAAAGAGGGCTTATCTGAAATTGATTTTTTTAAAAATGCCCCACTTATATCATATAAAAAATCAAAAACGATTGGATCAATGGCAGTTAGAGCAGATATAGGGGGGAGCAGTACCCAAGAGCGATTGTTGCGGCCGAGAAAGAATGGGACATACCCATGTCTTAACTGCAACTGTTGCTCAAACTGCCTGAAAGGTGATACACTGTATCACCCAAGGAAAGGGACCGCAATCAAAATCAATGGTTTTTATACCTGTGAGAGCACTTATGTAATATATGTGATTAAGTGCCCCTGTGGGTTATCCTACGTTGGACAGACTACTAGAAGCGCTAAGGAACGTATAAGAGAGCACAAGTCCGCAATAAATACGAAAAAAAGTGACCAAGCAGTTGCAAATCATTTTCTAACTGCAGGCCATGGGGTACAACAATTAAAGTATCAAATAGTAGATAGTGTACCGAAAATGCGGAGGGGAGGAGATAGAATAAAGTTACTATTAAAGAAGGAAGCAAGATGGATCAGACAATTGGAAACGATGGTTCCCCATGGCCTAAACAGGGAATATGATTTGAGTAAAATATATCGCTGAATTGTTTTTAATAATAATGAAAAAAATGTCCTTCAAATTTTAATATGTATTTTATTTAAGGGGTAATTACTATGTTCCTGTTTTTTACAGTATAACTTTTGCACATTCAAACTACTGGACACTTTAAGAAACACTGGACTTTATGCACAGAGGTACAGATATATGTTTTTCTATTTAAACAATTTGATACAATTATGGCGATTTTAAATGTGAAACATTGTATTTATGGAAAATGTCACTAGGGGTCACTGTGATACATTGTATAAAAAACAGAGCACAGGTGCTGTCTGAGTGGCTTGAGAAAAGACCGTGTAAGGTCTGAAACGTTGCCGGGTGTTTGGGGTCAGAGCCTATGTCCCAATAAAGGCATTTTAAGATAACACAGCAATGATTGGTGCCGTCTATTACTGCAATTTTAGTGTTGGAACCTGGCCCACTATATGCTTCCGCTATAAGCAAAGTGCTTATAATATTAGCCAACAAGCTCTAGCAAGATCCAAGGTTCTACTAGTATAAAGAACAAGCGTTAATCCTGGCAAATTTGCATGTTATTATACACCATTTTGCTGATTCCCATTTGAAAGTGCCTGATTCAATAGAGTCATTTCAGAGAGAGGATATTTCCCAAAGTATTTTGCCATATAAATGATTAATGATTGATTTGAAATGATAGAATTACTCCTCACTGCAGTTGCTTTGGGATAGCCTTGTAATGTCAACATGAGATATATTTCTCAGCTGCCATACTTTATTGTACAAATATCTAGTATAGGTCAATCTAAAAACAACTGGACTTGCTGATTAATAAATGAAGACGTTTAACTACTTCGTTGAACTGAAGAAGCTGCTCGGATGAGTAGTGAGACGTCTTCATTGATTACTCAGCAAGTCCAGTTGTTTTTAGATTGACCTATACTAGATATACTATGACCTGGATGAATGAAAATATTCATAGTTTTATTGTACAAAACCACCCACAACACCCACAGTAGTACCTATGACTGTAACACTCCAATGCCAATTACAATTGACTAGCTAAAGTTGGCTGACCGTTATACACTACAGCAGGCACTGGAAACTTGACATGATAATTTAGTCTGTTTATAGTCCAGAAATGTATGTCTTGTCATATGGGCAAACATGACACAAAGCCCAGCACACATAATACACAGACAATGGAGAGGGGTAACCCTTCCTCCTATATTTTTTTCTCTTCCTTTCTTTGCATTCTGCTAAATCTTATTTTTGTTCTTTAAGTACTTTGTGCGCAGTGTGTGGTCATTTCTCCAGATTGCATCTCACTGTGCAACTTGCGATCCCTTCAGGTAGAACTGACTACCCAGCATGAAGCTTCTCACAGCAGGAGGCTACTATCATCTGAAGAAATGTTTCCCTACACAAATGGATAGACCTATTTTAATAATATCCAGGAGCTGTAGTCCTTTGTTGCATGACAACAGCTGGTGAGTCACAGGTTGTAATTATTATTATTTTTTCCAATTTTTCAGGTTAAAGATTAAAATCAGAAATATTGTGTATTAAAGGGCTATGCATACCAACTTCTGTCAAGGCTGGACTGAAGCCAGCGCATTTTTCAGTACGGTAACTGAAATGTTATTTATTTGCAGGTGCAAATGTGAAAGATGACATATTTTTTCTTTAGTGAAGCATAGGTATATTGCCATGCAGTGTTTCTAATAGCATTATGTGCAGTTCAGGATTTATAGGAGATCAACAACCCTTTTCTGGCTCTGCACCTAGTAAACGCTGCATACATGGTACTTTGCCATATAAATAAATATATACAGCACTTAACAGTAGTGTCAGGCATAAAACAGTTTTCTTTTCTTTGTTTTTTTTAAAGAAGAATCAGTGTACAGAGCATAGTACTTTCCCAGCTCACAGATCCTTAGCAGAGGAAATGTAGACCATATTATTTATAGGCATCAACATTTCCCAACAATTCCTCTTCCTTGTTGCCAAGCAGACTACCATTGCCCATATTGTGGCTTTTGTTGGTTTCTCTGAAACTTATGGCCAAGGGAATGCAAGATTAATGTTACTTGCACCCAGGGCTGTTCATCTGCTTTTCTCCATCTGTGTTTTCTACACTGATCCATTCCTTCTTACAGATGCACAGGGGCAGCCTGTGACTGCAAACAAAGTGGATTTTGACCCAAATAAGCATCCTTTTCTGTCTTTAAGCTATATCTGCTCTGTGTGTTTACTCACAGACTGACTAAGAAGGAGCTGGGAGCACATTATCTCAAGGCTTTTCTTGCCTAATTTTGGTAAACATGTCATAAAATTATGGCATCAAAATTCAGGGCCCCAAAAAAAGAAGTGGAAGTGAATTAAGAAATGCTTGAAGATGAATTTCAGCTGGCTGTACATGAGCTGTGAGGATGTAGTCTTTTCTCCTCTGATCTCCACAGGACCCCCATATTATTTAATTGTCATTACAATTACATTTTTGTAGATTTAGACTGCTAATACCAGACTTTCTTTGAGGGTATGAGTGGCAGCAACCCTAGACCCTAGATGCAAAAAGTCAGTTACCCAGAGGGTTACTGATAAGCTAACTCTGAAAAAGAGATGTTGAGCTGAAAGCCTAGTTTTAGCAGACTAACTAAAAAGAGAAAACAGATTTAAATGATTTAAGATCCCCTTTAGAAGAATATATGACTTGTGTTGCTCAGACTAAAGAACATAAAATTCTATTGATAGCAATCAGCATTGGTGGGAAACCATATTGTAAGATTAGCAGCAGAGGATGCAGCTCTACCAATGGCATTCATTTGTATTAATTAAATGCTCCCTAGTCCCTATTAAAAAAAAAACAAATACTGCAAAGGAAATTACACGATGAGTGAAATGTGTGATTCAGTTCTGATTAATATCAACCCTGGGGTATTTGTCCTCTGTAGTCAGAATCAGCAAGAATTTAACGTTGCAGTGTTTATCCCATCTGACAGTGTACAGATTGGAAGGCAGGCAGAGAGACAAAGATCATAAAGATTATTCAATCAACGCTTAGGCAAATCCTGCTTTTTGCTCTCATTTTGTTTTTATCCTCTCGTTTGCTGTCATGAATTGTTTTATAGTTTGCCTTTTGTGCAATGCAAATCTTCTCATTAGCTCAGTTCATTTTACCCTTGATATCCTTAACCTAATGTAGTGAGAATTTTGCTAATGTGCAACTAATGATAAACGTGTATCTGTACACATGGGCAGAGTTGGCAGCATCATTAACCGCGCATCAACAGATTTGCCTGTGAGTGGCAGAAGAGCTGAACATACGCAATCCTTGTGTTCCATAGACTCGCCTGTGAGTTTCACAATCATTTTATTTATTGCTGAAAAAAACAAATGGTCGCGATGGAACCTTTTCAGAAGAGTTATTCTTTCCCATTTTAAGAAGGAAACCAAAGTATTTTTAAGATGTGGTTATATATTTTCATGCCTGGATATGCCTGTACTTTAATAAGAAAAATGTCTGTTTTTTCCTCAAGGAGTCATTTAGTGATCAGGAGGAGTTCACCGGTGGTAATTTTGTGAGTCTTATGGTATAAGCACAATATATAACTTTATCTGCATTGTAGATCTCAACTCAACTCAAAATGTCTGTCCCTACTACATGAAAGGGAATGCTTTATTCTCATCCATACATATGTCCAGTATCACCATATTCATTATGTATACAATAACTTTCACCTGTTTTTCTATCCGCATGAGTCAATAAGATTGACAGCAACTGTACTTTTTCTGTGATATCTTCCTGAATAATTTAAAGACTGACGTGCTGAAGCAATAATACAGTAAAGTCAGTCCCTTAGCTTGTTAGTCTATTCATAGACGTATCTCTGTCTCTATTCCTTCCATTATTGGAAGGGGTTATTGGCACAAAACATAATGATCACTGGCAGTTCCATTGAACCATTCAGGTAGGTGTTAGCTGAAACTGTGAAGGTGTTATGCAGTTGTTATGGTACCTTTTTGACCAGATGACACTTTTACCCCTCTGTGAGTTTCAGCCAACACCTACCTGAATAGTTCAATGGAACCATTGTGATTGGATATCGGTGTCTGTTTCCTTGAGGCATTAAAGGCCTTGTATTCCTAGCTGCCTACCAAATAAATGGTAAATGGCAAAGCCAAATATCCGTTGTGCAGATATTTGGCTTTGCTCGGTGCACAGTGATTGGAGGATACGGCAACCTCCCAGTAAACTGTATAGAAAAAACCACACTAGCACACGAGACTTGTGTCTGCAGGGCAAGCCCTTGCAAGAGTTTTACTGTGGTGGTGCAACGTTTCAAGGCTTGACAAAGGGTCTGAGCCCCAAAACGTTGCACCAACGCAGTAAAACTCTTGCAAGGGCTTGCCCATGCCATTTTTTCTTACTGGAGTGTTGCCTTCATTTGTATCACAGCTTAGACTGCAGCATACATGCCATGGTCAGTTAGAACATCAGTTAGGCAACTTTCCCTTATTTTTTTTCTCAATCTCATATACTTTTATATTGTATTACTTTGAAACTGCAGTAAAAAAGCAGCCACTGTTTTTTGCAAGGGGACCAAAATATATCTGCATTACTTTCTGCAAGTAAGATGTCTCATAAATGACACAGCATATCCCTTGTGGTTATGTGAAAGTATAACAACAAACATAGTTTAATGTTTACAACTCAATTATAAACCTGACTTCCAGTAATATGGATGAACTGAACTTTTTCTATAATTTTGAAAAGAGCGTACTATGAATACTATTTTCAAAATTAGCTGGGTTTCGTCCATGGCAAGTGGAAAATGACTTAGTACTTAACCATGCAGTCTATGGGCCCATCAGTTAGTAGCCCTTAAGTCAACCCATGTATGGGACAGAATTCAGATTGTAGTGCATTTTTAGACAAAAATCCTCCCTGTGTGCTCAGACAGATGAATTACAACTTGCCAATGCTTATAATATGGGACTAATCAGTTGTTTCTCTGCCAGTAGAAATCACTGGTGAAGAAACTGTTGAAGTAACGTTAGACTTAGCCTACCCAGCAAAACAATCACCCTCTCACACCTATGGAGATTTTGGAGCAACGTTTGGTGCTATCCAGTCGACGGATTTATCAGGACAGGCTTTGCTCATTTTAAAACCAGGGAAGCTGATTCTTGCCTGCCCTGCAGGTCACTAGTGGTGGCCAAACAACACAATTCTGGGCCCCACTGGTACTAAAGCTCTGAGCTGTAGGTGCTAGGGGCAGGGGTGGCATAGTAAAGGCTGCCTTAGAGATGTCTAGGGTACAAGTTGCCCCTGAGTAAGAAAAACGACATTCTGCACTTATTACAACAGCATGACTTATCATGTAAAAATAAAAATCTGGATACTAAACTGGCCTCACACCTGTCACCCTTTATAAAATGAAAAATATCCTATATCAGGCAAAAATGGGAGAACATTTATCTACAGTAATTGATTTCCTCAGTTCCCAAACATTAACAGATTGTCGTTAAAAGAAGAGCCACAACACAGTGGGAAACATGCCCCTCTACCAACTTTTTTAAAAAATGTGTTGCTGGAATCAAATTAAAAATGGGCATATATTTTTCTTTGTGATCATCATCCTGTTTTCTTTTTATTTACATTTTACACAGTGTTCCAACTTTTTTGGAAATGACACCATATATAATAGTAACAGCTATAATTAGTAGCACTAGATGTGATTTGGATATGTTTTATTTAATACATGCATGGGTGTCAGCTATAATAAACATGTGAGGCCTCAATCACAAAATACTGAGTAATTCTGCTTTAGGTTTGATACACTGCCATTATGGAGTGCTCCTCTAAAGGTGCAAGAAGAAACTAAGAAACATCCCTGAACAAATTGGGTCACATGATGCAGTACATAACATATGTACATTGTTGTTATATTTTGTTCTTAATTATCATTATGTATATGCCTTGTCAAAACCACGCATATAACCATTAGTCCAGCACTTACAGGAGCTGCTACAGACTGGAGGTTTGAGGCAAATCTAAATGATTGTTTTCCAAACTGGTACTAACACTGTGGGCAAAATATAATTTCTGCAACTATTTGGATGTTTCTTTTTTTACAAACAGATCTAACTGATATATACAAATGAACAGCATCTATTCAATATGTATTAGTTAGGCAAGAGAAAACTGCCATTATAGCATATACAACCATACAAAGAAGTCCCGTTTTTGGGTAAAAAAAATGCACCCTTGGCATTGATGTATTTATTTTCCACACTATGTTGCCCCTGCATATTCTGTGTCCAATCTATCATTTCCTTCATCAATATATCCCAGAACAAGAAAAAAAAATGGCAAAATATCAGACCAATCTGAATTAATAATGCTTCTAGGATGAAAGCAAGCTCAGTCAGGAACATTTTGCCAGAAGCTTTTCATCCTAGAAATATCATTAAGGGTTTGCCTAAACCACACTTTATGAGAGTTAAGTGCATCTGCAGCGACCATGTGGATATGAATCTTCAAATCTTAAATGAAATATTGCTATTGAGAGCTCTCTGCAAGCCCAGACAAGGAAGCAACAATTCCTGGGCACAGTTTATGCAGCCTTACACTGAAGCTTTTGGCACCAGATGTAATGTGTTTATGCATAAGGCAATCATTCTACTTCCAATTAATATTATTAATCCGCATGACGATGGCACCAGTGTAGGAATAACCATCACAGTAATAAGTCTGCAATAATAAAGCAGCTTTTGGCTGAATTAAATACCCTGTCTGTAAGGTTTATTAATCAAGAATCTGGGTGTGAAGAACATGTGTTTTCTTTACCACTGCATAATTCTCTTTTAATACTATAGCTCAAATATATATTGATCTTTTTTTAAATCGTAAGAGTAAGAACTGTATGGTGAACTAGTAATAACTCTTTTCCAACCTAAGTGCACCCTATAAGTGAACAAAAAATGAATGAATCCCCCATTTCCAGAGACCAAACAAACTCACTTATATGATGTAAAAAAAAAACCTATGCAAATATTTCAAATAACAGAAAATGCTGGTACCAGATGGTAATGCTGCTGCTTAGCTCTATTATATCTCTGCAAAAGGATTGAAGTTTTCAAATGCATAACAATGTTTAATACACCAATAAGCTAGGGCAGGGTTTGCGGAGCCTAGACATTAGATATAAACTTGTATATTTTGGTCCCTATATCTAATTTTATTAAATATTAAAGTGCTGACACTTTTTTTGTGCCTTTTCTATGTGCCAGAAAATGACTGTTTATTATTTCTAACAGCTGGTCAGCCTTAAAAAGTAGGTTAGAGAAGGTACTGACATTTCTTGCTGTAGCAGCTGCTCAGCTATACAAGATGATCTATTACAAATGCTGGTGATTTATTTTTTTTTTATTTTAGTTCACACAATTTACTGTTTCTACAAGCCGATTCATAATAATAACAAGCAAAATGCCTCTACACAGCTTTTGTACCTGCAAATAGGATACAATTTATTCATTTTCTAGGCTAGCCATCTCTCTCAGGGATATAGAAACAGCATTAAAGGTGCCCTCATTATTTGTTAATGAACACAGAAAAAATATACAGTTTTTTATTTTTGTTGTGCCAGTATACATATAAAGGCAGCTTCCATACAGATGTCACCATGCAGCCCCGTTTGTATTGAATCTATTAAATCTCTATACCCCCTGCCTAAATGGCAATGGCTGCATGCCCTCAGACATTTCCCTCACACAGGGCCTAGGTGGGAATCCAAAATGCAATTTCCAGGCAAAGGCTTGAAGATTGTGAGAAATCAATATAGACAGATAGAAGCTTAAAAGAGAAGGAAAGCTACAGATGCAGTTTATTGCCAATAGATTAGCCACAATAGCGCAAGCTATAACACTATGGGGCTGATTCATTAAGAGTCGAATATTGAGGGTTAATTAACCCTCGATATTCGACTAGGAATTGAAATCCTTCAACTTTGAATATGGATGTCGAAGGATTTAGCGCAAATTCTGCGCTTTCGAAGGATTTTAATCCAACGATCGAAGGAATATCCTTCGATCAAAAAAACTTAGGAAAGCCTATGGGGCCCTTCCCCATAGGCTAACATTGACTTCGGTAGCTTTTAGCTGCCAAACTAGGGGGTCGAAGTTTTTTTTAAAGAGACAGTACTTCGACTATCGAATGGTCGAATAGTCGAATGATTTTTAGTTCGAATCATTCGATTCGTAGTCGAAGGTCGAAGTAGCCCATGTATTCTGCAGGATGCTTTACCATACCTGAGTAAACAACTCTAAAAGCTCTCTTTCTTTGTTTAGGATAGCAGCTGCCATATTAGCTTGTTGTGAAATTACTTCCTGCCTGAGTCTCTACCTGCTCACTCATAGCTCTGGGCTCAGACTATAGCAGGAAGGGGAGGAGGGTGGGGGAGTGAGAGTGAGGAGCAAACTGAGCATGCTCAAGCCCTACCCCTGGAGGTTTAAGCTGAAAGAAGGAAGTCTGATACAGAATCCCATGTATACACAATAGAAGGAAAGAAATACAATGTTTCTGTTGACCAGAAACTGTCTATCTGTTGATAGAACTGAGAAATCAACTTAAAACACATACGGGGGAGAAATGTAATAAAAATCATTAGCAGAAAAAATATGCTCAAAGTCCAAATTTCTCTGATTTTGTATACATTTTTACACCCATGAACTTACTTAATCCATTCAGCAGCTGCAGAAAGACTACATTTTATGCTTCATGCTATTGCATAGTATATGTAATAAATCTTCCTACTGGAAATACTGAGTACTAAGTTCACAAACAGCATTGCATTATGAGCTGTACACTTACTGTGTTCACAGATGGATTATTTCCTAGGCACAGGCATCACAGTCAACAATAAGAATAAGCTCATTTTCAACCTCCAATTTTTATGAGGCATAAGTATGCATAAATGTTTTTTTTTGAGGAATGTCTCAATCTCATTATTAAAATTGGTATATTTTATAAACAACTAATCGCTTCACGTGCTCACCCTTTTCACCCGATGACCTGGGTGTCGATACCCCAGGTCCCACGCTTCTGGGCTCACGCAATTAAATGTATTTTGTTTTACCCTACACACAAAAATACATTTGATCACGAGTATGGCCTCTGAAAAAAAAGTTGAGAAAAACAGTGATATACTTTGAAATTATGCAACATTGTGTAAAGATATTGTGGCAATACGCTTTGTTAATTTACTTGCATAAACAATCTGTAGCCATGCGATCAGTTTTAGATACATTATTGCAAGTGGTTTCAGCCGGTTAAGGAGAGGATAGTAAACGGATGTTTTGCTTTGTTTTTAATTAACACCAATTAGTTGATGAAGCCGTTTCCGGGATACGGATTCAAATAGCCGTTGGATACAATGTATGTTATACCTATGACTACCTGCTGAAATTTTACCCTACGAGTGGACTACGGAGTGCTTGCCATCATTTATGGTTTAGACAGGCATCACAGTAACTTCTAGAACTGATATAAGAATTTTAAGGATCCCTGCCTTGATGTATGTTTAAGGAAGGCTCAAATACAGTCAATTCATAACAGCTCTGCATTTCCCTTATGATCACAACCCTTTAAATTAAAGTTTGCCCAATCTATAAAAGAAGAAAAGAGCAGAAAAGAAAGGGAGTCCAATGTACTCCCTTCTAACTGGGTATCACTAGCCAACCAAGTAATATTCCTAATTATATCAAGCCTAGGTATTGCAGCAATAAGAAAAGGCCTTTCAAAGAACGTCCAAGTTGGAGTGTCTGCATTCTTGGTATACAAAGAGTTACGCTTTATTCTGCTTGATGCTGTATGTTTTGCTCTATACTTGATCAGCTTTTGTTAAGTTTTTTATTTTATCTAACTTTGGTAGAGAAAGGCAAACAGGTGAGATAGCAGAAAACTAGAAAACTAGAGAACCACTTAGATACAGAATGAGAAGTGGCAGCTTCAGGAAATTTGCTTTGTGTTTAAAGAGAATTAAAGATTCTGTCGCTGCCAAATAAATTTGCCTGCTCAGCTAAAGTGGCTAACTTGGGGGAATGCTTCTGTCGCAGGTTTAAATTAGCAATTCATGTCTACTGCTATTGATTATGGGCAGGTTTTTAGGGTTCTAATATCTGTCATCCTTCCAGTCCAGTTCATTGATGCCATGCATTTAATTAGAGACTTCTAAAGACTTCAGCCGATTGTTGGAAATGCATCATATCTCTAATGTCCTTGAAATAGATCTCAAAGCAATTTGCTGAGTGAAGATTGATTCCAGAAATTTTTCTTTAAATGCATTCTGCACTTCATCTGAACTGCTGTGCTTTTTTTTTATTGCAGTAAATAGATTTCTCCCAATCTTAAATGCTTACAGCAATTCCACATGGACATGGCAGTGCTGGGAGTTTCTTATAAATCATGCAATTTGCAAAGGGTTAAATCTTTTTAGTACAAACTGTCAAGTGACATTTTTGTTTGAAGCATTATTGTTCATAAAATGTTTATGTGCAAAAGTAATTGCGTTAAACAGTATTTGGGTACCTTCACCAATGTTGTACAGGTATAGGATCTGTTATTAGGAAACTCATTATCCAGAAAGCTCTGGAAAGGTTGTCTCCCATAGACTTCATTTTATCTAAATAATCCACATTTTTTAAAATTATTTCCTTTTTCCCTATAATAATAATAATAAAACGGTTCCTTGTACTTGATCCCAACTAATACATAATTAATTCCTTATTGGGAGCAAAACCAGCCTGCTGGGTTTATTTAATGTTTATATTATTTTTTTAGGAAAACACCAGGTCCAGAGCACTCTGGATAACAGGTCCCATACTTGTATAGCAAGATTGTGTACTAGTGCCATGCAATGGCTATGCCCCACTGCACATCTGACATACACAGCATATCCGGCTGATTGAATCGTAGAAAAGCCATGTTATTACAAGTCATGTGTGCTGACGTCACTTCCGCTGAAAATGTCGCGTCACGTCAAAAATATGTACTGGTGAACAAAATGTTTTACTTTGCATGTGTCATCTTGTATCTGATCTTGTTAGCCCAGGCCTTCTGTGTAGCAATAATTGAAACATTTTTGTTTGCTGGGCTTGGTTACAAAAGGACAGTTAAATATGTAGTCACATGATAAGAAAGTTTAATCAGTCAGTGTTTAGAGCAGTCCTTCCGTCATTGCCATTGCAAAAGCCATGATCTGTTCAGAACATGTCGCTGGAAAGATGAAATTTCACAGAAGAAAACTAAAAAATTCCTTAATCCTTTTCTACCAGCAATGTTATGCTTTCCATGATACAGTATTGTATGTGAACAGAGACTCTAGGGTCAGTTATTAATTGTCCAAACATTGGCCTAGATTTACTAAAACTAAAACATTTTGCTAGACAGGTGTTTTCTGTTCTCTAACATCTGTAGTTGTAGCAACCTTTTGTAAAATGGCACAGACTCGGCCGGGGATATCAGCCAAGAGGCTACACGGGGCGGAGGCAGGCCTGGAGTAATGAATGGATTAATAGCTTAGGTGCAAGAGGCATTAGGGACACATGGGAATGATTAGGGTGGCTTAATGGGGATTGGCTGCAGAGGGCTTTGGGTGATTTAGCTATTGAGCAGGAGGGCATGTAGATTCTGATAAATACCTCCAGTGCCAGCTATTACCTCTTCCTTTAACGTGACATGAGCTAGAGATTGATTTTTCCTCCTACCCCTACCAATATCAATTCAAGTTTGTTGTTTAATGACACTTTTTATGGAATTTTTGGGGGTGTAAGCTCCCCCCTTCATATTGGGGGGAAGGCACAGATCGATTGAATTATCTATGAATGTTTTGATTCTGCAATAAAATCACTTTGGTAAGTTTGTGTTTCTCTGATAAACCACAAATAATCTCCATGTCCTTCTCACCACATTCTTGATCTCTGAAATTGCATTTAGGTTTAGTTTTTGTTATTGATGACATTTTGTTAGTTCTTCCTTCTTCCCCTTAATTTCACCCATGCATCTCTATTGAAAGTAAATATGACACTTGGGGGCCGATTCACTAAATTCGAGTGAAGGGTTCGAATTAAAAAAAATTCCAATTTCGAAGTTTTTTTGGGCTACTTCGACCATCGAATGGGCTACTTCGACCTTCGACTACGAAAATCGAACGATTCGAACTAAAAATCGTTTGACTATTTGACCATTCGATAGTCGAAGTACTGTCTCTTTAAGAAAAACTTCGACCCCCTACTTCGGCAGCTAAAAGCTACCGAAGTCAATGTTAGCCTATGGGGAAGGTCCCCATAGGCTTGCCTGGGATTTTTTGATCGAAGGATTTTCCTTCGATCGTTGGATTAAAATCCTTCGAATCGTTCGATTCGAAGGATTTAATCGTTCGATCGAATGAAAAATCCTTTGATCGATCGATCGCAGGATTTGCGCAAAATCGTTCGACTTCGATATTCGAAGTCGAACGATTTTAGTTCCTAGTCGAATATCGAGGGTTAATTAACCCTCGATATTCGACCCTTCGTGAATCGGCCCCCAAATGTTACACAATCAAACAATTGCTAAAAACCAGGTGAACATCTTGGCTGCAGCAGAACTTTTCATATAAACCATGCACTCTAGATTGTGTGCTCCTTATACTAGAACAATTTTCTTTCATTTACCTGTATGGAAACCAATATGCAGAAAAATGTGAAATATGCTGAATGTAAAAATGGAAACCATGCCATAAAAAGCTTTGTCTATGAAGGTTCATGTTAATGAAGGCATTTATCTTGATGGGGCAACTAGGAACCTGCGAAATAGGAAAAATAATGCTAGTATTTACTCATTTATTCTACATTTTAAAACGATATAACACCACCAGTATTTTCTAAAACAATTAAACCATGATTAGTATAATAATAACAATAGCTTGAATAAGCTTGATTTAAGCTCATAAGGTCACTGTATTATTATGTTCTGCCTGAATGCAGTGCAGATACAATTGTTGCTGTAGAAATAATAGCATTCATTAGAGTGGGCTGAGTTTTATGGGATGCATTCTATTACCAGGCATCCGCTGTTTACTTGCCATGATTAAACACATAGGTTAAATGCAATATTGACATCTTGGCCTTTTTATATCAATAAGACCTGCAAATCCTCTAATGTGAATTGTCTGATACTAATTATCTCAAAAATTAGCACATCTTTGGCATCATTTTATTGTACTTAAGAAATAGCGGGTGCCCCATTAATTCCAGACAAGGACAGATTGGAGATGTAATTATTTGATCACCTATCAGCGACCACGGCAATCATATTTATATCTGGAAGCTGATATATGTGGCCTGTAATGGCCTTTTGGTATTTTGTTTAGTTTCTGGATGAAAGCTTTGCTCGTCGTTCTTTCCAGTGTGTATACAAGATGAGACGCACATTTGTATTCCTATCCAAAGATAAGATTCTCTTGCTTGCTGTCAAAGAATATTTGTTGCACAGCAGGATCCCCTAAAGCTACAGCAGTAGGCCAAGGCACTCATGAAAGCAAAAGGGAGAGAAAGAACCTATCACTGTTTATTATTAAAGACTTCTGTCATATTTTAGGAAGAATTTTTCTGAGACCAAGCACTACAAATTGAAATGAGAGATCACTGTTAGACAGGGTACATTGAGCTGCCTCTTTCAAGGTATTTCAAATGAATGGTCATATGGCTTTGGGGACTTATATATAAATGTTGATGTAAACCTAAGCATAGAATTATATATTATCATTTAAGGAAAAACACATGTACCAACTATAGAAAAGGCCCCAAAAGCTGCTTATGACCAGGACATGGGTTACATCTGATCTAAATCAGAGTGACATGTTACCAGCAGTCTATGGCGTATTCAGTCTAAATGGGTGCTGGTGATCTTAACCAGTGTTGTTTTTTTATATTGTTATTTATTTAACAGAACAGACAAATAAGTTCCACCTTGGAATTAAAATAAATAAACGGCAACAAGAGCTAACTTGAAACAGAATTATACAATGTACTGCCATCTCTTCTCTCTCAAGTAGACTAAACGATAATGCAACTGTCTTCTGTATTCTATAGTGCTTAGATCTGTGGTGTGGTTGGTGTTATTGGGTATAAGCTCCACTATCTTCCTTCAGTGCTACTGAGCTCTTTAGGACGCCTGTAATCTGCCCATGGCACAATCATGACCTCCAGTCAATGGCACGTTCCACTACCTGCACTTTCATTTGCTTTTATTATTTGGGTGCAGATAAGTTTCCAAGGACCTGATGCAACATTCTCCTTTAGTTACACTCTGTCTGTGGGAGGTGTAATTTCCCACAGGTGACAAAGCACCCTGTATTCTATCATCCTTAGATGTGAGGCTCTACACCATAACAGCCACGATTTTTCTGCCAGAGACAAGAGTGGTCGCTCTGAAAGGACGAGAGAGTTTTGAGCTAACAGTAAAACAACACTAAAGGACTGCTAAAAAGGGGAGAATTGAAGAGCTGCTGAATAAAAAGCTAAATAACTCAAAAACCTTTAATAATAAAAAATGAAAACAAATTGCAAATTGTCTCAGAATAGCATTCTCTACATCATACTTAGTTAGTTATCTTAACGTGAACAGCCCCTTTAAATTGCTTACACTGCTAGGTACTGGGCAATTATTACTAGTGCCTCTTCAGGAAAGGATCCCACCTGAAAATCAATCAAGGGTACAACAGATTAGAGGAGCAGAACCTAGCGCTGATGTCACTATTATTTATATGAAGTATTCATTCGGGAAAAGTTAACATTTTGCTTACTGGGGGAATCAAACATCAATTTTGTGCCCTTCAAAAAATCAAACAAACATATTTACCACAACATATTACAAGGAATGAGAATTAAAAAAAACAAAACTTTTGCGTGAATCAGGTTCTAAGATTGATAATTCAGCTTTCATAAATGGCATCCAGACATTTCCATTGCAAATCTTCAGTAAGAGGCAGGCAAAATTATTAATAGAGTGAATGGCTTAAACTAAATAAAACACTTCTTTAATTCTGAACTGCTGATATTGGAAAGCAATCACGCATGATACATTTCCAGTAGATTTTTCTAACCTAGGGCACTGCACATTAGATAAAGGTATATATTACGACAGTAGAAAAGCAGGTCTTCCCATCTACGTATATAGGATATCTTTGTTGTTGTTAAGGCAGTTACTTTGGAATTCTATGCTTATAGTGTAAAAATGAATTATTCAATATGTGAGCAGCTAAATGCTTCAAATATTTATTAGCAAAAGCAGCGTTTGATCCAGGGCTATATCCTATTGCCTATTTTATGGTCATGAAGGATTCATTTTTTCCCCTTTTTATAAGTCAACATTGCGAGCTGCCTGCTGGGGTTTTTTGGTCGTTACATCCACGTAAATAGTCTTAATACTATACTGAAATATAAAATATTTCTTTCTACTTGCAAATGTGCTGAAATAATCTGGGTATCAAAAAGTGCTAAAAGTGTGATTAGGTCATACTGTGGATTCTGGGCATCAGTATAGTGTAATAGGCATAGAAAGAATGTAGAAAGGTAGCAGGTGCCTTAAAGTAAGACACTGCATGTTTTTATGAAAAAAATTGCACAGATTCTTTTCAGGTTAAAGAAAAACCAGAGCATTAACCCCTATATGTAATAAAAGGCATAGACTTTCCCATGTGCAGTAACCCATATCAACTTCGATATTTACTTTTAAACAGGTGTCTAGTAAATGCTAACTGCTGTTTGGTTGCTATTGGTCACAGCACCTGAGCAAGCTTAGTGCTTTTTATTACATAGTCCCTAGAGCACCCTGGAGAATGCTGCACTCTACACTGTGCACCAGGGAGGTTTAAATCTTTGGAAGGGTTTTTTTATAGTGAGAGCTGTGAAGATGTGGAATTTTCTCCCTGAATCAGTTGTACAGGCTGATACATTAGATAGCTTTAAAAGGGGTTGGATGGCTTTTTAGCAAGTGAGGGAATACAGGGTTATGGAAGATAGCTCATAGTACAAGTTGATCCAGGGACTAGTCCTATTGCCATCTTGGAGTCAGGAAGGCATTTTCCCCCCTCTGAGGCAAATTGGAGAGGCTTCAGATTGGGTTTTTTGCCTTCCTCTGGATCAACTAGCAGTTATGCAGGTTATATATAGAAAGGATGAACTTGGTGGACGTGTGTCTTTTATCAACCTAACTTATTATATTATCCAAAGGATAGAAGCATATGAGTTGGTTTTGCCTTAAAATACAATATTTACTGTGTTAATGTTACACTATGGGTTGACATGTGCAAGACCTCTCTGACAGTCAGATATACAACCTAAAGCAATACGTTATTTGTGCATAACTGTATGAGGTGCAGACTATTTGGAACTCACTATTTACAGAAGCACCCAGAGCAAATCAAACATCTAGCTGGTATGTCAAATGCAATCATTTCAGTAATAATAGCATTCACATAGGACAAATGGCCATTTTTGGGGATATCAGGACATTTTGGAGTCAAATCTGGGAAAAAAATATATAATATCCAAGAAAAGCACTCAATGAATGATTAGAAATTGGTGGGGCCACGGAAAATATGATGTAAAATGGGAGAAAACTTAAAATCAGGGTTTGTAAAATGGGTTTTCACTTTAGTTACCTGCTGGTAGAATAATATGGATAAGAAGATCAATATCCAGAATACTTTGGCATATAAAATTCCCTAAGGATTTCCTCTGTTTCACAGACTGACATTAGTTTGTGAATAAATCAGCTTATATACCTTAATACAGAACTTTCTTACCCTGGGACATTGCCACCATATATGGGCGGATTGTAACAAATATTTATTGAAGTCCTTAAACATAACTGTCCAAGGGGTAAATAAGTTATAGTAAATCCTCCAAGAAATAAGGCATAGCTTATCGTTACAGGCA
Organism: Xenopus petersii; assembly: GCA_038501925.1. Lineage (NCBI taxonomy): Eukaryota > Metazoa > Chordata > Amphibia > Anura > Pipidae > Xenopus > Xenopus petersii. The sequence continues at coordinate 63,205,785 of CM076679.1, forward strand.
GTTTTTAAAGGATTTTTTGTTGTCATAATCAAAGTGAGAAAACTGTAAAATTGTTGATTATTAAAAATAATGTGCAGGCTACAAAAATGATTATTTTGGTCAACAAATGCTAAAAGATAATGATTTGAAAGTTATCAAATAAATTAGAGCTTGAATTTTTTTACTTAATATTATATTTCTGTGCATAAAAAATAAATAGCTGGTATGTGATCCATTGATTATTTACAAGTGAAGCATTTCACTCTTGTTATGTAGGTCAAAATTATTTTCCTTCCTCCATAAACAAACCTTGACAGATGTAGAGTTTTATTGTATCCATTCCCTCTGCTAGAACATCACTTTAGATTAAGGTCTGTCTCTTAGATGCCCATATAATGGACATACTCATAGCCTCTCTAACAATCTTACATGATGATCACCATCAGACCACAGCAAACAGACTTGCAGCCACAATAAATCACCGTGACCTATTTTTCTATGAAGACATATTGCACCAAATATCTTATAGGATTCGAAAGTCAGGAAAATGATTTTTTCTCAGGTCTAATAAAGAAAGGGACTCGTGCTCACAAAGCAGTACTAATACATTTGTATTGAAATGCAAGCTAATTGTGATTTATAACGTTTATACAAAGAACAATGGATATAACACAGGATATTATTACCTTTCATAAAGAAATAGACAAATCCTTACATTTTATAACAATATCCCCACTCAGTGGAGTATCATATGCAGTCTAAACTATCTTCTGCTACTTAATAGCACCATTACATGATCTTGAAAAAACAGTGTTAAGACACTCACTGATAATGATGTAAAGTGAAATAATGCACCCTATATAATAGATTCTAAAATATTTTAAAAATCTCCTCACTGCACGGGGAGATCAACTGCCTAAATTCTGCAATACCAGAATGAATTAACACCCAACTGCTCACACAAGTTGCTACGGGCAAGAGGTACCGGAAACTATGCCTCCAAAAGTGAAGATATCGACAGGTAGTGATTTGCGCCTCCCTTTCCAGCACAGCCAGAAAGACCAAGATGGCACCCAGTCCGGGGGAACAATCGGAAGGAGATGAAGGCAGAGCATGCCAAAACCACAAAAAGACTTGGCGGCAGAAATCACCTCTATCGGCTCATGAGTAGACAACTTGGAGCAACACGTAGATGGCATTGCGGACTATATCCACCAAGTCGACAACGACATAACCGCCATTTACTCTCAACTTCAGCACATTCAATATGCTCAAGAAGATGCCAAAAAACTGCTCCCGTAGTAACAACATCTGTCCACAAGGAATTCCTGAGACAGTGACGGACCTCACTACTCTCCTTACCGACATGTTCCAAGAGGTTTAACCGGACACATCGCCAGATCGGCTGGAAATGGACAGAGCCCATAGAGCGTTGTGGCCTAAGCCAGGACCAGAAGAGAAACTGAGAGACGTCATAGTCCGTATGCATTACTACAAAACCAAAGTGGACATAATGACTGCAGTTAGGCCATCGGGTGAAATGGAGGTAGAAGGCCACAAAATCACGCTGTTCCCAGACATGGCCCCTGCGACTCTGGCTAGACGCAGAGAACTTAAACCACTTACAGAACTTTTTCGCCAACAAAATTGTGTACCGCAGGGGACATCCATTTTCCCTTCAGGTGTTTCATCATGGATGCACTCATACCATCAGAAGCCTGCAAGAACAGGAAAATCTTCTACCAGCCCTACACCTCCCAAGGGATTTACCAACCCCTCCAAGACTCAACCGTCTGAAACCTCCTAAATCACGGCAGAGAGCTCATTAACCTTCCCTGCTCAATGGACGGTAATGGCGCTACACAACAGGAATTGGTAAAATAAGCTTTATAGTATTCAGTGAAGACTACTATACTTTCTGCAACGACTTTTCCCACCATAAATGTTAAATCCACCTAGCCTACGATTTTCCGCCCACCCCCTAGGGTAGCGATGCCTTGCCTTATACAATATACTCCCTATGCTGGGAGCCAGTGGAATACCCTTGTCACCCGGGACATACTTCGAGACACCATCACCCCCGACAACCCCTGCATCATTTAACAGATATACAGGGGTGCTAGAGTTAACCGACTCATCCATTCGAAGAACCTTTTGGTTTGGGGAGTCACCAAGTTGGTCTTAAAAGTGTTTTTACTTTTAAATTATTTTGTAATTGTTCACTTAATTCATTTACCAGTGTTGTTTTAATTTAAAGCTATATTTCTACTTTTCTTTTTCATCTATACTCTTTTTTACCCCTTACACTGTCTCTAGACTCTAACTTTCCCTCTCACCCTTCCCCCACCCCGTTTGGAGGCTGCAGCCATAATACAAGCTTATCAAAACCTGACATTTGCCCCTGGTATCCAGCACCCCACACTACCTGACCTTAAAATGGCTACTCTTAATTGTAAAGGATTAAATACACAGGTCAAACGAGGAATGGCATGGCATGACTTATTAGAAACAGTGGCACAACTCCTAATTCTTACAGAAACACACCTGTTACATAATAGAGAACCTAACTATTGGCACAGAAACATTGATGTGAAATTTTTCTCCTCAGCCAGAAACAAAACCAGAGGAGTTGGACTATTACCGTATATACCCGAGTATAAGCCGAGTTTTTCAGCATCCAAAATGTGCTGAAAAAGTCTACCTCAGCTTATACTCGGGTCAGCGGTACCCAACCGAACTAGCTGAGATTGCAGTCACTTTTAATCATTCCTATACCAACAGTAAACTTGGGGAGAGACAGCAATATCCCACAATGCCCTCTATTGGTTATATGAAAGAATAACAGTGTGCCCTCTGTTGGTTATATGAAAGAATAACAGTGACTGCAATATCACACAGCGCCATCTGTTGCTTATATGAAAGAATAACAGTGACTGCAATATCACACAGCGCCATCTGTTGGTTGTATGAAAGAATAACAGTGCGCCCTCTGTTGGTTATATGAAAGATTAACAGTGACTGCAATATCACACAGCGCCATCTGTTGGTTGTATGAAATAATAACAGTGCGCCCTCTGTTGGTTATATTAAAGAATAACAGTGACTGCAATATCACACAGCACCCTCTGTTGGTTACATGAAAGAATAACAGTGCGCCCTCTGTTGGTTATATGAAAGAATAACAGTGACTGCAATATCACACATTGCCCTTTGTTGGTTATATGAAAGATTAACAGTGACTGCAATATCACACAGAGCCCTCTGTTGGTTATATGAAAGAATAACAGTGACTGCAATATCACACAGCGCCCTCTGTTGGTTATACAAAAGATTAACAGTGATGGTACATGGCACATGGTAGTGGGACAGTGGGACAATGCACACAGTAATCCGTTTGGCAATACTCTGTCACCATCAACTTTGCAAAGAAGTCCGGTTGATCGCTGGGTGGGTCGCTTTGGCAGAATGTGCGCTGCTGGGAGACAGGGCTGTAGTTGAATCTTGGCTTTTACTAGAGTCAATAAGTTTTCCCAGTTTTCGTAGGTAAAATTAGGTACCTCGGCTTATACTCGGGTCGGCTTATACTCGAGTATATACGGTACTCCATAAACGCTGCCCACTCGAAATCACAGAATACCATTCAGATAATGAAGTCCAGATACTTATACTGGTAGGTAACATCAATAACATGATATTAGTAGCCATATATGCCCCTAATGACAAACAATCAGAATTTTTTAGCACTTTGGGAAACCTTATTGACAAACACAGACTGGGTGAACTTGTTGTGGCTGGAGACTTCAATTTGGTACTTAAACCCAGATTAGATAAATCTAGAACTCCAACAAACAATCCCACACCCAAGGCAACCAAAAGTCTTCCTGGTATCAAGGCTCAGTCACTCCTAGATATCTGGAGAGTTTTAAATCCAGACAGCAAGGATTTCTATTCAACTCCCATGACACTCCTACAGTAGAATAGATCTTATCTTGGCATCTAGCTCACTCATAGATAAACTGATAAAAAACTGAAATCATATCATGCACATGGTCTGACCATGATATAATGTTTTCTGCTTTCTATGTAAATATTTCAAAATCAAGAGGGGAGTGGAAATTAAACGAACATCTGCTAAATAATACCGAGGTTATCCAGAAGTTGACTCAGGCTATTCCACAATATTTCTCTGAAAATGGAAATGGGGAAATGACCAAAGAGACAGTCTGGGCCGCTCACAAAACAGTCATTAGGGGAATATTCATAAAACATGCCTCCCATCTCCGTAAACTGGAAGAGACTAGAATCAAACAACTTACGACAGAAATTCTCCAACTAGAATCCTGCCACAAAATAAATCAAGATCCCCTTACATTAGAGACATTCATTTCTAAAAAAGGGGAGCTCAAGCACAAAAAAATAGAAAAAGCTGAAAAAGCTTTAACATACACAAAATGTATGTTCTATTCAAAAGGGAATAAGTCATATTCTTTATTAGCCAAACTTCTGACCAACAAAACCTCGACAACACAAATCAGGTCAATAAAAAAACCCAAAGGGGAAAATATTTTATAAAACAGACATATCCTGAAAGAATTCGCACATTATTACTCAAAACTCTATGAACGGGGCAAAATATCTGTGATAGAAAACATGAAATCAAATTCAAACTGACATTACGGGGTGGGGGTGAAATACTATAAATAACCAAACAGAGCATATTGAGGAAAGCCCCGCGCCCGTATGGCTTTAGCATGCAATATTAAAAATTTATAAAAGAAGTACTCCCACATATGCTATCTTTCTTCAATAACCACCTTCACAACAAAGGCCAACTCCCTCAAGATATGCTCAGAGCCAATATAACAGTCATTCCAAAATATCCAAAGGACCCAATGTACTGCCAAAACTATCGCCCAATATCACTTATCAACAATGATGTAAAAATGTAAAAACAGGTTGGCAAGGGTCCTGCCAATGCTTATTCACCCTGACCAGGTGGGGTTTGTAATATGAAGAGATGCCACATACAACATTAGAAGGATGGCACACTTACTCCACCATGTCGAGAGCCTACATATTCCCAGCATATTTCTGTCCTTAGATGCAGAAAAGGCCTTTGACATGGTGGACTAGACTATCCTGAGAGCTGTCTTAGATGCAGCAGGCTACACCACTCAATTTAGGGAGGCAATTATGACCTTGAATAACCGCCCTATGGCCAGGGTTTGCAATGCGCGACACTACTCGTAATCTTTTGCAATTCGGAATGAGACGAGACAGGGGTGTCCATTGTCCCCCCTTCTTTTTGCCTTATGCATGGAACCCCTGGCCCAAAAAATCAGACTTAACCCTGATATTTCAGGAATAACCATAGGAAAAGAATCCTATAAAATTGGACTTTTCGTTGATCATACATTACTTTCCCTCACTCGCTCGCAAACCACCCTGCCTTACCTGTTTAACGAAATCAATAAATATGCTGCATTCTCAGGGTTTAAAGTGAATAATACAAAATCTGAAGCACTGGCGATATTCTTGACCAAACCTGTACAGAAACTTTTAGAAATAAACTAAACATTTAAATGGCAAGAAACAACATTAAAGGGATACTAAAGCATAAAGATGAATCAATCACAGCTCCAAGCAGTAGTTTTAAACTGCAAAGTATTTATTGGCAGTGTTTGCGCACTACATGTTTCGGGCAGGGCTCTGTGGGCAAGACCCCTAAACAAAAGACATTCTTTGAATACCTCTGTGCACATCCCCATAACAGTTTCCCTGATCTATGCCAAACTTAGATCACATGCCATCCCAGATAAAAAGAAATACATGGAACACTGGGAAAAGAGACTCAATGCTGTGCAAGATATAAATCAATAGGAATTTACACTGGATCATATCAGAAAGGCATCTATCAACAAAATTATCAAAGAGAACACATATAAAATACTGTATGACTGGTATCTGACTCCGGGAAAACTACACAAAATATATGGCTCTGACCCTTAATGCTTCAGGGATTGTGAAGCGGTGAGGGACAAATTGCACATGTGGTGGGAATGGCCACAAACCTCTGACTTATGGAAAGAAATCTTTGCTCTCTTAAGTGTCCTACTAGAGAAAAATGTAAGACCAGATCCCTAGTTATAGCGCTTCTCTCCTTTAAATCTGACTCCCTCCCCAAGAAGGAATACAAATTATGCTCACAATTTGCCTAGCAACCAGATGCACTATAGCACACAAATGGAAGGAAGGCATTCCTACACTACTGGATGTTAAAAAGAGGATCTGGTAGGTGCCGCTGATGGAAAAACTTACCGCAATGATACACCACAAAATGGACAACTACAACACAATTTGGACCCCTTGGTTAACCTGGTGTGAAACCCAAATCCCCCCAAACTTTGCAAGATCTGCAACTTGAAGTAGACAACATACGGGACTACTTTATCGCTATTGCCCAAGACTGATAGCTAGGATAGCTATGATAGTTATAAATACTGTACCTTGTGAAGAGTGCCCTTTTAAATGGGCAAGAGTCCTAAATTCCTCCCTTTTTTCCCCTCTACCCTCTTCTTTCCTTTCTCTTTTATTTGATTGAATTTTATATATTACAGTCTGTAATACAATCAGTTTTTACATCACAGGAGAACAAGAAGATTGTAATTTTCAGCCCAAACATATATGTATCGAACAAATAAATATAACATCTGATATGTTAAAAAAAAGTAAAAAAAATGGGGTATAATTAAATATATATAGGAAGACTGAAAGATCCTGATGATGATCCCCTATGGATCAAAACACGTAGATGTGAACATGGAGGATTTCTGTTACTGGACTCTATTAGTTTTGGTGAGCACTCGGCTCTTTTGGTTTTGTGAATGGTGAGTGCTGAGTGCTGATGGAAAAGTGACTATATATATATATATATATATTGCAAGTATTTAGTATGGCCAGTTCTTGCACTCAACTTTAATCTGATTCATTATGAGTTCTATTGCTGCATTATACATTTTGCACAGGGACTACGTTTTACCTGTAACTTACTTACTTACAACTTACTTCATGGTTGAAACTCCCAAACTTGGTTGCCCTTTTATTGGCCACCAGACTATAGCTGGCAAATGATGACTGATGTAGTTGGCCAGCTTTAATATATTGCAATATATGGACAAACAATCCCTGTTTTGTTTAAATGGTAAGGCATTTTTAGTAGCTCAAGGCACAAAATGTGTCATTGTGACTTAATCATAGGGTAATCTTTCCAATAGGATAAGATTACCTTGGCTATCCCGATGGATTGGCTGAACACTGCTATATTACAATAGATTTGTCCATTCAAAAAAATCAATGTTTTCTATTATTACATATATTTAGAATCATTCTATTTTCCATGTTACCTACAATCTGCAAAAATGTGTTGCTTGTAATTCACATCAATCTGCCCCAGTGGAGTTTACAATCTAAGATCCTTAATACTCTTGAAAGGGCAGAGCAAATCCTTGAATGAGAGCATGCTTATCTTTAAAGCAGAGGAACAAAATACTATTAATAATATAAGTTAATATGATCTCCTTTTTATGTTTATGTTTGCAAAGCAGACCTTGAGATTAAACAAAGGCTGCTTTAGCAATCGGTATTTCCAAACTTCTGCCCTTTGATTTGCCAGTGAGAAAGTACAGTCCTAATTAATTATAAAATAATTATAAATAATAATTATCTAAATCATGCTGACATTTTGGCTATGGATGCTTTTTACAGTATGTCCATATGATATAAATATAGGATAACAATAACAATAAGGTTGGAGTGATTTGATGTATAACATGTCAGTCAGAACACTACTTCCTGCTTTTCAGCTCTCTTGGTTTACACTGACTGGTTACCCTGGTTACCAGGCAGTAACCAATCAGAGGCTTGAGGGGGGCCACATGGGTCATATCTGTTGCTTTTGAATCTGAGCTGAATGCTGAGGATCAATTGCAAACTCACTGAACAGTTATGTCCCATGTGGCCCCCCTTCAAGTCGCTGACTAACTCAGAGTTATAGAGCTGAAAAGCAGGAAGTTGGATTCTGGCTGTTTTATTAGACATCTGTTCACTCCAGACTTTATACATTACATTTTTGGCTAACTAACTATATTAGAAACATGTTTTATTTTGCACAGCCTATCTATTTACACAGTTTTTATTTTCACACTGAACTATTCCTTTAATTCTAAAACATTTCCATGAAACATGTGTAGGGGCCCATAGGGTTAATAGACCCTATGGCTTTAAACCCCTATAGGTTCAGTTCCCTTAGTTGTTGGGAAGAAGGGAATAAATCTAAGTATGTTAATTTGCATATAAAAGAGCGGCACTTCCTCTTTGCCTTTTCACCTTAGGGTGAATGTCTGCTTTGGGTCTTAAATTTGGGGTACAGGGACGTAACTACATTAATTCACTAACTTGCACATTTTACTGAACGTTACCTCTTGCGTCAGACTTGCCTTCGCCACCTGAGACCAGGCGAAGTGCAATAGAGTAGATAGGGCTTGCTTGAAGGTGAATTGCCATTTTAGCTTCAAGTACCAGTTTCCCCAAGAAACCTGGTTATCTTAAATAGTTACAATTGTTTCTTGGGCTTATGAAGCTATTGTCTGCCTGCTGTCTGCATGTTTTATTATTAGGACCATTTGGTGGGTAACAATACCTATGTTTGCTATGTAACAATAAACAATGACTATGATTGTTTACCCAGCAAGGCACATACAAGGACACTGGACTCCCCTTATCTTCAATAGGTATTTATATATATATATGTTTATATAGAAATTGTGTACTACACCGTTCCTCAATGTAAAAGTTGAGGAACTTATTATCTACAGTACTCTGTACTGTTTTTGAAATATTCAAGTTCATCTTCACTAGCCCTCTCTCAGCATCTGTTTCTCTTCATGCTCACTTCATACAGGAGTTGGGTGTCAGCTACCAAACCCCCACTGTGTGCACGCACACACACGATCAGGACTGCATGCATGCATGAGTGCGCACGCGCAATAAGAAGACATGGCTCAATAAGAAGACACCGGCAGAGTAATAAAGGAGAAGGGCAGGAGAGGGAAGGGGAGTGACGGAGGGAGGGAAGAGTGCTAGTGGAAGAAGAAGGGAGGGGAGAGGAGGGGGCAAGAGCAGCAGGGGAGCGAACGACCTGGACTAGGGATAGGCAGAAAACTTTTGAAAAGTTACCTGCCCAGCATCCCCACTTCTTTGCGCCCTAGGCAGGTGCCTCTTCTGCCTACCCCTAGTTCCAGCCCTGTCTCTACATACAGAATTAGTGCAAGATGCAGTTATTTTGTTTGTACTAGAATAATGTATTTGAGTGAGATCTAATTCATCTGTTAGGAAAGGAAGATATATATATATATATATATATATATATATATATATATATATATATACAGATGCAGCCACTTTGGTTTGTCTGTTTGACACAGAATAACTAAACACAGATATCCCATTTATCTCATTTAACACAGAAAACTGCGTCACAACATCCCATCTAATTAAAGCATTCACCATTGTGTACAATGGAGCTTTGGTATGCTAATGAAAAGGTTAAATGCATTAAATGAGTTAAGATGACTTAAGATAACACAGTTTCTTCAATTACCCCTGAGTCATGACGCATTTAACTCACAAATCCAAGTGGCTTCTTCTGTATATATATATATATATATATATATATATATATATATATATATATATGATATATTGTTTCTAATTGTCAATGAATATCTGACACCCAACTCTGCATGAAGGCAGAATAAAGAGAAACAGATGCTGAGAGAGGGATAGTGAACATAAACTTTCAGAACCGATGCAGAATATTTTATTGATTGTATATAGAAAGTTTCTTATTTCCGTATGCTGAAGCTTATGTTAAATTAAAATTTTCGGGATAGTTCCCCTTTAATGACATTAAAAGATTCAGAGAATATGAAGAAATCTCTGTACGCAAGAGAAAAGCCCAAAAACTGTACTGAATCACCATGATCTTCAAACCCTCAAACGACACTTCCGGATTGCGGTTTTACAACATTTATTACAGTGTTTATATTCATTAAATGCAGTTTCTGTCCCCACGGACTTGTAGTTATTAAATAACTTTCTCTTTTTGCCTATTAACTTCTTTATTTCTATATTAAGCTACATAGGGTGATTATTGGTGCTTATAAATGTACTTCTTAAGGGAATAAATTGAGAACAGTAACAATTGAATATCATTTTAAACAACAACCATTTCTGTTCTGTGTTTTTAGCTGAAAACATAATGTCTCAATCTATTCTCTAAAGAGCAGCCCTCAAAGCTTTTCTGAAATTCAGGGATTTTGTTGCCCCAGTGTATATTTGTTTTTTGCACCAGACATTAAATGATATAACATTATGGTCACTATTACCCAGGGGTTCTATGACTTGCACATTTGCTATAAGTTCTGGGTCATTTGAGATCACTAGATCCAGAATAGCATTTTTTCTGGTAGGCTCCTCAACAACCTGTGCCATAAAATTGTCATGCAACAAGTTTATAAACTTGTTCCCATTAACTAATCTGGCAGTACTGTTGCTCCAGTCAATATCTGGGTAATTAAAATCCCCCATTATCATTACTTTACCCAAACTATCAGCCTTTTCTATTTGCATCAGGAGCTTAGCCTCCTCCACACTTACATTAGGGGGTCTATAGCATACGCCTACAATTAATTTGTTTACAATTAGCTCTATAAGAGCTCCAACGATAAGACTTCAGCCCCTATAGTTTCTAACATCACCTCCTCCTTTACATTGGCTTTTATATCCTGCCAAACAAACAGGCAACAATGGGACAACATTTCACTTTCAGAACTATAACACCTGGTCTCGCCTGGAAACAGAGTTGTATCTTTGATTCTAGCCTTGATTATGATGGATCAGGGCTGTGGTCGATTATGCACTGAGTTTCAGTATTAGACTTTTGGAAAGTATTTTTGTAATAACATTTTAGGCTGACTTAGGTGCTTTACTTGAAAATGGTTTATTATGCACAGACATAATAGATTAAAAATGTAAATGTTATCTTATATTTTTAAGATTTTGATTAATCTGCCTTTAGTGAGATGTCAGGCACTATTCATACTGTAACAGAGGCTCATGTTGGAAATTCCAATGCAAAGTATAAATAGAACTCTGCCTTCTCTTGCCATGAATCCTAAGGGTAAACATTATGTTTAATAGTTCTTTTTTCCAGCTCTCAGCTCATAAATGTTAAAAACATTTTCAAGGTCTGTGCAAAAAAGAAGCCAGTGCAAAGGCAATTTTGGCTGACTGAATAAAAAGTACATTTCAAATCTCTGGGGCTGTAGCTTTTGCACCGCTTGCGCTACCAGTGATAATCCAAGTGATGGCTTTAGTACCTGAACATAAAAAGTTTCTGATTAATGCTGTGTAGTCTTAGCAACACTATAATATATTTATATTTATATTTATATAGATAGATAGATTTAGATAGATTTAGATAGATTTAGATAGATAGATTTAGATAGATAGATTTAGATAGATAGATATATAATGTATTTGCCTGGGGAGAATATCTAATCCCACTGCTAGGAAAACAGATGTGTATTCATACATGTACAAAAGAAATCGGGAGTTCTATCTAGAGCATGTATTAGCCACCATGTTGCACAGCAGGCCCACTATTATGAGAAACACTGTGAGTCTGCGGTATGAAAATTAGAATACAAGTTCTACTGGGGCCAGGACTGATGTGAATAATTAAACACAGGCTCATTTGTATAAAGGGCACATGTTTGTATCACTGGTGGGTGTAAGCTGTGCACTGGAGAAGAGCTCAGCTTACATTATGCAACATACAAAAGGGCAGCAGGAGGCTCGCACCTTCGCATTCAGGGCTGGAGCTAGGGGTAGGCAAAAGAGCCATCTTCTTATGGGCAGGGTCGCTGCGCTAATGAAGCTAGTGAAGCTGGCAGGACCTCATGGGTTACCAGGGGCAACAAAAAAACACTACTGTTAACATTAATAGCCAAATTTATGTTTTTTTAAACTGGAAATTCGGCTCCAGAATTCAGAATTCTCAGGACCTGGTATTTTCTGGATAATAATACTTTATATCTTAAGTCTACTAACAAATTATTTAAACATTAAACAAACCAATTCTTGACCCCCACCTGACCCTAACCATCCAAACCCGCACCTGGCCCAGCCTGCTGTTCCCCCTCTATATATAGACCTGCGCCCACCTGGCCCACAGTGACATTGGAGCGGTGCGAGTCTTTAAATTTAGGCACTGCTAGGTCACAGGAAGAGAAGGAAAAGAGCTCACCCCGGACAAGCCCACGACCCGCACGGTCCTGTGGGTTTCAAGCCGGCCCACTTGTCCCAAATGATTAAGACATGTCTTATTCTGGATCAAGTACAAGCTACAGTTGTATTGTTATGAAAAAAAGAAAATAATGTAAAATATTTTAATTATTTGAATAAAATGGAGACGGCCTTCTTGTAATTTGGAGTTTTCACATAACAGATCCCAGGCCTGTAAAATAAGGAGAAATAATTTCCTTTGATTTTGTGCTTCCTTTTGTATATAAACAACTGAGTGTGTCTGGTTTTCTAATTTCTCCATATCACGTCAATAAGCCCTTATTCTAAAACTGGGCATAACTGTTGCAGTTTTGTCAACCAACCTGGTTTCTTGGAAAAGATGGTAAGACCTGGCGGAGGCAGGAAATATCTGGAGCGTAGTGGGTTCACTGTGAAAGTTGTGCAGGACTACATGTAGGGGCAGATTAATCTAGAGTAGAATTTCGAAGTAAAAAATACTTTGAAATTCGACCATCAAATTAAAATACTTCGACTTCGAATATCGAAGTCAAAGAATTTATCATAGAATTTGGCCATCGAACGATTGAAGTAAAATTGTTCGAATCGAACGATTTTAGCATACGATTAAACGATTTAACTTAGAAAAATGGTCTAGAAGGTCCCCATAGGATAACTTCTGCAGGTTTAAATTGGCGAACTATTGAAGTCAAAGTTTTTTTAAAGAGACAGTACTTCAATTATCGAATATTCAAATATTCTAACTATTTTACTTCGAATCAAATTCGGAGTAAATTTGAAGTTGTAGTATCCTATTTGATGGTATCCAAAAAATTACTTTGAATTTTGAATTTTTTTACATCGAAAATTCCCTTGAATTCACTTCGACCCTTGATAAATCTGCCCCGTAGTGCTTGGAAATCTAATTTAATAGATTTTGGATACAAGAATACTGGTCTTACTACATTTAAACCCAAATTTTACATTTTCCAGGGAACTGGGACAAAAATCTAGGACAACATAAAATTAGGGGTTTTCTGTAAAAATTGTGTAAACTCACATTTACAAAGGAAATACAAATGTAAAATACAAAAAAAGATATTTAAAAGCATGAGGAAATTCATTACAAGATGAAGGGATTGTAAAGTGTAAAATATACATGTCAATCATGGTAATGCTGTACACGGTTGTATATACACGTTAGCCATGTCTGCTAAAAAATATATATAACAGATTTAAAAATTGCAAAAAACAACAAATATTTGCAAGATTTAAAGGAGAAGGAAACCCTCAGAATTTTTGCCTTTGCTGATCCACTGGATCATCAAATCAAGATACAATTATAGATCAAGCGCCACAGGCTAAGGAAAAAAACAAATAACAGAACCAAGTACAATATTGTTAATATTCCATGCGGTCACCAAAGTGTTACAACACTAATCTGTTTTCTGATTTCCGTGATTTCTACAAGGTGCTATCTCCAAAATAAAATTATAATCAAGTCAAAAAATGCTTTTAAGCAAGCACTAAAAGAACTTTGTTTGACTCAATTATAATTTTATTTTGGAGATAGCACCTTGTAGAAATCACTTTAAAACACATACGAAAAATGTGTGCATAGACTTTCAATGGTACAAGACACACACAGATTAGTGGTGTAACACTTTGGTGACTGCACTGAATATTAACAATATTACACTAGGTTCTGTTATTTGTTTTTTTCCATAGCCTGTGGTGCTGCTAAAAAATATGCATGTTATAAAGAATACCAGCATGACTAAAAAGAACATTCATAATCTAATCAGAAATAATATTATGTTTATTATTTGTTTTTAAATTAATTGTATACCCTAATGGAGGGGAGAACTCACTTCCCACTGGCATCAACAGAGAGCTCAGCAAATTACCTTGCATCAGCAACTATCACCCAAAAAATACTCACAGCCAGATGCAGAGATACTTGTGACACTTCCCAGTAATGTCAATGAACCACCTTGAATACTTATTCCAGATTCTATTTCCTTAGCCGAAGAGCCTCTCCTTTTTTACAGAACAATGTGAAATCATACATAGGACATTAAAACAGAAGCCCTTCCCCCTGATTGTTTTTTTAAAATTCAAAACTACTAGATGTCAAAGGCAGTTAAGTGTGTTGGTTGCCAAGAATTTTGTTTTTGTTTATTATATAATTCCTTATTGACATATTGGTTTCGTGATATGAATATATATTTTTTTAAGTTTAAGGCTGTTGCTTTTAATGCTCAGTTCTGGGGGGACCACTTGCTAACAACTGAATTGTGATTTTTTTCCACAAATCACTAAATACTTTCTAAAAAAGCTCTAAAAATTCCCGATTTATCACGTAAAAAAAAATCACGATAGGCCTTAATGCTAAATTTTGCCAAGTAAAAGCTGTTGAGGTGCTAAAGAAGTCAATGGGAAGTCAATGGGAGGAGCACTGATCTTACTGGACCATTTTTAAACCAATCCAAATGTTAGAGGTTTTGAGATTTTTCTTTACTTTAAATTGTCCGAAAATATTGGCTTTCCTGGTAATCTAAATTTTTTATGGTTTTTTTGTTTGTATTTCTTTTAATTGCCATGCTGGCATCTACCTTTTGTTTTTTTTTTTAATAAAGAAATCTTCGGCTTTATAGATCAGTAAGCAGATCATATTATCCAAGACATTTTAAAATAATTCTGTCCTTGTACTAACCTCATATTTGCAATAAACAAATGCAATAATATTTTTTCCATAATACTACACACAACTTAATTAGTACACATCTATTTTAGGCTGTTTGCAATAAAATGATTTGTAATTTTGATTTATGACTGTATTTAAATGCTCAATTGTAAAAAAATAAAATGTCTCAGCAAAATTGGCAATAGAGCGCTCAGGGTGAATATTGGATATCTCAGCGATGTGTTTATTTTCCAGCTTCATCAATGTCCATTAATGCTGACCAAGAGAATTTAATTTGATAATATTTTACCATCAGTGAACCACCACAATTGCTTTTCGGCTGTTTAAGCCCCTAAGACAAGGTTCAAGAAAGTGCTTTCATTCATATGTCACATATATCAATTTAACATTTATTTATTTAACATAGAAATTAAATTGGAGTAATGATTTTATTCCAGATTCCCGTCCAAGCTAAAATCTATATTGTACTCAGCTTGTCATTTCATTAATAGCTACAAGCTCAACTTCTGGTGAGGCAAACAAAAACATTAATCATATTTTACCTAACTCTCAATTTTGTCGAAAACCTGTAAAAAACAAAATGTTATCAAAAAAGTAATATGAATAGACTCAGAAGGGGCTGGAAAAACGTATTATAAGAGGGAAGAGATCCTACCTATGTAGAAGAGTAATCCTGGGAAAGAGACCACCTTCTTTAGGATGTTCCATTTCTATGGAATACCATATCAGGTGAAAAAGCACAGCAAGGGTAGATGCCAATACAAGTTATGAAATAAGTCTGTAGCTGGGATTTAATCAGCACCATCCCTGGCTGCAATTTAAAATGCAGTGGGTGGGCTTCTGCCCATATGGAATTCCATAAAATGGAAAAAATTGAAGCAGAAATATGGCTGTCAATTTTGGTACACTGTGCTCATTAGAAAAGAGCAGTTTGTCTGAAAGTTCTTTATGTTGAGAGATACAGAAGCAAGGTGGCACCTGCCCTTACAATCATAGCACAGATAATGTACTCAATTGAGGCTTCATCTTGAGTGCCAGCAAAATTTTGATTCAAACAGAATATAAAAGAAATGTGTTGTAATCATTCATTACCACACCAAAAGGATTGTATCACCAAGAGAGAAGAAATGGCCTTCCCCTGAGAAGACAAATATGCTAACCAGAATACTAGTGTATAAAACCTAAGCTAAGCAGTCACAGATGAAGTAAAACCTAATGCCCCTACATGAGAAAGAGCGGATTTATATAATATATAAAATATAATTATATATAATATATGATAGTTACTATGATGTCTAAAAACTTTTGCCTTTACCATTCTCACTAGCAAAAAATGAAGAAGAAAATATGTGAATAAATAGACCTGAAAAAAAATCTTTCCACCAGGGCAAGAGATGTACTCTAGCATAGCATATTCTGAGTAATCTTGCAGGCTATGCCCCTATATAATAAATATTCAATGTAGCTGAACAATTTTAGATATTGAATTAGAACTTAAAGGAGAAGGAGAAGTTAAAACTAAGTAAGCTTTATCAGAAAGGCCAATATAAACACACCAGTAAATCCTTAAAGTAATGCTGCTCTGAGTCCTCTGTCAAAAGAAACACTGCAATTTTTTCCTTCTATTGTGTACACATGAGCTTCTGTATCAGATTTCCCTCTTTCAGCTCAAACCTCCAGGGCACGGGCTTAAGCATGCTCACTCTGCTCCTCTCACCCTCTTCCATGCTGTTATCTGAGCCCAGAGCTATGAGCAAGCAGGGAGAGACTTAGGCAGGAAGTGATGTCACACCAAGCTAATATGGCAGCTGCTATCCTAAATAAACAAAGAAAGCTTCTAGAAATATTTACTAGGTATGGTAACGCATTCTACAGCTAATAAATATAGTTTTATATCTTGCACTATTGTGGGTAATCTATAGACAATAAACTGCCTTGATAGTTTTCCTTCTCCTTTAAAGCAAGACAAGAATAGCACATAGTTGCATGCTATAAACCAAAATGGAATTTATACTAAAGGACATTCAAATTACACATCCAAACCCAAGATACCTAGAGCATATTGTTTTTAGATCATTGCTAATATAACAATATATTCGTATTTAATTCAGAATGCTGTAAAACACAGTACTTTTAACTTACAAACAGACAATATGCAACAGATAATGAAGGTTCACTTTAGAGTTCACCATAAGAGCTGCAGACCTCTTCAGACTTGTGGAGGTCACTTTCTAAAGAAGGTGAATAACATTAGTAGATAAATATGGGCCCATATAAAAATACTCATGGTAAGGTTGACCTCAAAAACAATAAAGTTCAAAACTCCTGGAGCTCAACAAGCCCTAAACAAAGGCACAAGAAAGGGCAATAAAACACAATGGACAACTATTTCTAATTTAAATAAGAATAGAACATAAATAAGCACAGGGCTAGAAAAAGCAAAATTCAAGAAGGGAAGACATTTTTCAATGTTCTTATAAGCTGTAGCAGTAGTGTAAAGTCTGTCAACAGATAGAAGAAGCAGGTATTTAAGGTGTATTTAGTGAAGTGCCTCTAAGAAATAATGTTCCTTAGGAGATAAACAGATATAGAAAGCTAAAAAGGAAAAGTCTTATCCTCACTTTAAACAATGGATTGCCAGTTTGTACTTTAATAAATATGACCCATGAATCACATTGCCGAGCCTTTACCCTATAAATTAATCTCATTTATAGATTGTATCATTTTGGAATATGAAAAAATATCAAAAGACATTTAGCTAAACTGCCTGAATTACTGAAACAAGCATTTAAGGTGGATTATAAAGCTAACAGCAGATAAGACCTTCATGACACCTAATATGTGCATTTCTATATTTTTAAATGACATCCTTTTCTATTTGTACCCTTTCTGACATTCTTGCTTTATATTTCATATTAAACATTGCCTGGGGTCTTTAATAATCATTTTACATATGCTTTTTGCTTTGCTGTAGCTGATTATTATTACAGCAAAGACAGTCATCATAGTGACAAATATATCTGAAGGGGTGTCATCCAGGAGGTGAGCATACAGTGCTCCATTTATATCACAAAGGGTACTTAATGTTTTACAGTGAGCCGGGCAGACGAATAGGCAAACAGCAAGGGCACCACCTCCTTTACAGTAAAGTAGCTGCTTATCTGGAAAAGCTGGGCTGTCTGAAAAGAGAGACAGAGATTTAGGGGCCCATTTACTTAGCTCGAGTGAAGGAATAGAAGAAAAAATACTTCGAATTTCAAATGGTCGAATATGGCTACTTCGACCATCGAATAGGCTACTTCGAAACGAACGATTCAAACTTAAAATCGTTCAACTATTCGGCCATTCGATAGTTGAAGTACTGTCTCTTTAAGAAATACTTCGACCCCATAGTTCGCCACCTAAAACCTACCGAGGCCAATGTTAGCCTATAGGGAAGGTCCCCATAGGCTTCCTAACAATTTTCTGATCGAAGGATAATCCTTCGATCGATGGATTAAAATCCTTCGAATCTTTTGATTCGAAGGATTTAATCGTTCGATCGACCGGTTATTCCTTCAATCGTAGGAATATCGGTAAATCCGTTGACTTCGATATTTGAAGGATTTACATTCGGCAGTCGAATATCGAGGGTTAGTTAACCCTCGATATTCGACCCTATGTAAATCTGCCCCTTAGTATATATAGGATAAAGCCATTTTAAGATCAGCAGTTTTTACTGACATGGCATTGTGTTGATTTTGGGTACAATATTATTATGCAGGTGTAAAGCTTAGTAATTATGTTGGCTATGAAATAGCCAACATACTGTTCTTCGAGTTCAGCTCGTTCTTCTTATTAAAATTATTATTATTATTGGCGAACCCCATTTTCTAAACGCTACTCCTCCCCATGCAAGCGCCAAACTTTCCACACTTATTCCTCTTATAGCAAAGTACGTTGCTTGTGCTTTAATAAGCGATCCCACCCACCCCGCCCCTGTGGCGACCCCCCGACGACCCCTTTTTTCCCATTGAGATTGACAGGGAAAAATTTCAAATCGCCGCCACTCGTACAGTTTTGAAGATACAGTCCCCAAACTCGGACCACATATAGTTGATGTCACCCCGAATAAAAATAAGTATTTTGGGGGGGGCACCCCAAAGTGGGTGGAGCTACCAACGCCCAATGAAAATTGAGCAATTTTCTAAACGCTACTCCTCCCAGAGTTTTAGGAGTACAATTATGAAACTTTGCACACTTGTTCGACTCATACTCGAATAGGTTGCTTGTGCTTTGTTAAGCGATCCCTGTGGCGACCCCCCGACGACCCCTTTTTTCCCCATAGACTTTCATTGGAAAACTTGAAACTTTTGCCACTTGTACAGCTTTGAAGTTACACTCACCAAACTTGGCTCATTTAGTCATGGGGTGAAACTGAAAAATTCTGTCCTATTTTGGGGACCCAAAAAAGTGGGCGGAGCCGCAAACAACCAATCAGATTTTCCCTATTGACTTCAATGAGAAAATGTAAACAGCTGTAATTCTCACAGTATTAAAGCTAGAGCTCTCCCAAACTTGGCACCATGGGTCACTGGGTGACTCGGCTAAAATTTACCTAAAGTGGGCGGAGTCTACAACAGCCAATCAAATTTCAGCCATTCAAATAAATAGGAAAATGTTAAACTGCTGCCGCTCTTAGACGGTTAATGGCAGGGTCCTCAAACTTGGCACAGTTGGTCACTGGGGGACTGGGATTAAAATTAAGAAAAGTGGGTGGAGCCAAAACCAACCAATCAGATTTCTTTGATTGATTTTAATGAGAACAATTAAGAAGGCTGCCATTCTCTCAGTATTGATGTCAGGGACCTTGAATATCACAAATGTGGTCGCTGGGGGTTTCCACTTCAAGTTTAGAAAAAGTGGGCGGAGCCACCAACAACCAATCGAATTTCATTCATTGATTTTCACTAGAAAAAAATAAAAATGCTGCCATTTTTACACAATAAATGACAGCATTCCCAAACTTTGGTATGTTAGTCACTGAGTGACTGTGGTTCACAATTAGGAAAAAAAAGGGGCGGGGCAACAACAGCCAATCAGATTTCAGCCATTGACCTTAATTAAAAATGATAAACTGCTGCTATTATCACGGTTTAAATGCTAGGTGTACCAAACTTGGCTCAATTACTCACTGGGTGACTGCGGTCAAAATTTAGGAAAAGTGGGTGGAGCCAAAAACGGCCAATCAGTTTTCACCTATTGACTTCAATGTAAAATTTTTGATTACTGCCGTTCTCACAGTTTTAAAACCAGAGGTCCCAAACTTGGCACTGACCATGACTAGGTAACTGGGGTTAAAATTCAGAAAACTGGGCGGAGCTTAAGACAGCCAATCAGATTTCTTTGATTGATTTTAATGGGAACAATTAAGAAGGCTGCCATTCTCACAGTATTGATGTCAGGGACCTTGAATATCACAAATGTGGCCGCTGGGGGTTTCCACTTCAAGTTTAGAAAAAGTGGGCGGAGCCACCAACAACCAATCGAATTTCATTCATTGATTTTCACTAGAAAAAAATTAAAATGCTGCCATTTTTACACATTAAATGACAGCATTCACAAACTTTGAAATGTTAGTCACTGAGTGACTGTGGTTCATAATTAGGAAAAAAAGGGGCGGGGCAACAACAACCAATCAGATTTCAGCCATTGACCTTAAAGAAAAATGATAAACTGCTGCTATTATCACAGTTTAAATGCTAGGTGTACCAAACTTGGCTCAATTACTCACTGGGTGACTGCGGTCAAAATTTAAGAAAAGTGGGTGGAGCCAAAAACAGCCAATCAGTTTTCACCTCTTGACTTTAATGTAAAATTTTGTATTACCGCCGTTCTCACAGTTTTAAAACGGGAGGCCCCAAACTTGGCACTGACCATGACTAGGTAACTGGGGTTAAAATTGAGAAAACTGGGCGGAGCTTAAGACAGCCAATCACATTTTACCAAACGCTATTCAATGGGAATATTTAAATTCCTGTCAATCTTACACTGTTAATGTAAGAGTGCTCAAACTTGGTCCATTTGGTGAAGGGGTGACTGGGATGCAAATTTTTAAAAGTGGGCGGAGCCAAAAATAGCCAGTTTGTTTGAATGGATTTCAATGGTAAAATTGGATTGGCTTTAAATTTCACCGTTTTAATCCGGATTCTACCGACTTTGTGTACTCTCTAGGCACCGGGGGCGACTGGGCAAGACACCTATAGCGTTTCATAGCCAACATCCCGTGGTTTCTTCAGAAACGACACCCTCTAGTTAGACTTGATCTTTGTAGTATGTGGGTGCTCAGTCAGTGGAATAACAGTCAGTCAGTGGTATAACAGTGCTGAAAATGAGTCTAGTGCTTTACTGTGCAGATAAGACTCCAGATAAATAGCCTCCAGATTTCTCAGACAGTCTACGCACAGCATTAACTATCTCTCAGTTGATGAATGCAGCACTCCAGATCCTCTGTCTCATTTCCTCAACCACATCAGTTACATTTGCACCAAGTCAAATATTGCCCAATGCACATTAAGAATTGCATAGCCCCACCTGCAGCTTCCATTCCCATCATGGATCTCAACTAGGAACATGCACAGTAGCCCTATGTCACAGTTTGGCTTCCATTGTTCCACTGCTGCTTTTATTTAGGATGCAAGTTGGGAACAGAAATGCCACAGGTACAAGTGGAGAAGGTTGCTAAGCATCTCTGTACTTCTGGACATAATAAGGAGGCACAGATAAACTGAGGCAAGTATCAGTGACATGTTGGAGTGCAAGTTACAGATGAAGCCACTTGGATTTGTGAGTTAAATACGTCATGACTCGGGAATAACTGAAGAAACTGTGTTATCTAAAGTCACTTGGTCACTTGTGCATGGCTGGTGTGAGTGACGTCGGCGGAAGTGCGCGCCAGGCCCCCAGTAGTCGGACAGAGATGCGCAGGGTGGTAAGAGGACGGGGAAATCTTCCGGCGCGTCTTACACTAAACCAGGCATGCTGGCTGATACATTAGATATCAGATAGCTTTAAGAAAGTGTTAAGCAGCTTTTTAGCAAGTGAGGGAATACAGGGTTATGGAAGATAGCTCATAGTACAAGTTGATCTAGGGACTGGACAGGAAGGAACTTTTCCCCCACTCAGGCAAATTGGAGAGGCTTCAAATTGTTTTTTTTTTTTTTTTGCCTTCCTCTTGATCAACTAGCAGTTAGGTAGATTTTATATAGATTTAAAAGGTTTAACTTGATGGACGTGTGTCTTTTTTCAACCAAACCACTATGTTACTATGTTACTATGGGCAGCAGGATTTTAGGGGGTGGCATGCTGCCCAACCACATCCACATCGGATCAGAAACACTGGGGATGCACAGGAGATAGTATAATTTTTTTCAAATTTCCTGTATACCAATCCCCATTGCTCTGGTCCTGATGATGAAAATTTGAGCAAATAAAAGGGAGTGGACAGTGGCGACAAACGACAGCGGGCCAAGTGGTGCCTGCTATGTAAATCCGGCCCTGTGTGTGTGTACTGTTTAGAATGCCCATAGTACATTAAAGAATTTATTGCTCCAGTGGTCTTTCATTGCTCAAATCCC
The DNA here is from genome assembly GCA_038501925.1 of Xenopus petersii. NCBI lineage: Eukaryota > Metazoa > Chordata > Amphibia > Anura > Pipidae > Xenopus > Xenopus petersii. The sequence continues at coordinate 63,228,450 of CM076679.1, forward strand.
AATCCAAATCTCTGATTACTGAATAAAACCACAGCAGCACTCCTGGGTTCCTTCCAATTCCACTGCATTTATTAATTATCAGCAACAAAACAAACAGAAGACCTGTGCTGTGCTATAGGTCCTACTGCAAATTATATACATCTTTTTATTTGTTCAGGACATTAACAGATAATTTAATGGTTTACATTTTTTTGCCTTTTTTGAGCATTTTTTTAATATATTTTTTTGTGTTCTTTTTATATTCAAGTGACAGCCTATATTTCAGGTTGGGGGTGTCTCATAAAGTGAATGCACTGTGAAGCTCCTTTTTAAGTAGAGTGAGCATCAACTGTAGTTCATTTTTGGATGAAAATGTTCAAAACATAAATTATATTGAGTATTGTAGGTATACTGGCTTCATTTTCCCTCTAAATGAAGATGTATACTATATAGTCACTCAAAATTCTAATATTGCCCCATTCTTTAAGCAAAAACTAACAAAATAATTAAGGATGCAGCAAATACAGTATTTTAAGATTTGGCCGAATCCTGAATTCTTTGCAAAAGATTCAGACAAATACCCAACCAAATCCAGAAATCATGGAAACGATTTGATGAAAAGTCACGTGATTTTTATGATTCGGTTCGGCCAGGAACTTGTTTTATGTCGGCAGTAAGCTACATGCACACACATACATCAGTTCTAATACAAATTGTACTCCAAATGCTATTTCCACGTTTGTGAATTACCCCCAATAAGTAACATATTGCACCGACCATTGTAGCCCTATAAATACGATCCAGGTACAGCATGATACTCATGAGGTTGAACTTGTGCTGTAAAGCCTGCAATAAATCCTCATTGATTTTACTGGTGTCGGTGAATCTTTTGGGGTGCCTGCCATAACTGGTTTATTAGCTTTATCTCTACCCAAATAATAGTCCGATTCCAAATCTCAGATTGGTATATTGACTATACAGTCATTTCCTCTGAATAGTGCATAGATGACATCTCTCTCTATGCAAGCTCCAGGCACCATTTTAATTTAGGAGCTCAACTTAGGAAAGAGTGTGAATTAATCGTGAAGATCATCTCACACTGGTGCACCTAGAGCACCAATTTATTTCAGTTCTTGATACCTATTTGTACTCTTAACCATTAAACTACCAGTTTCATAAAACTCAAATTTCCGCAAAAAAAAATACGATATAATAAATATATAATAATGAAGAGTTCCTAGCATATGCTATACTTCAACAGAATGACACTGGATTTAATATAAATGTCATTTTTCATGTACAAGCAAATGAGTTTTGTTAATGGGATTCCCACAGCTAAATTAATGAGCCATGTTTTGGGTTCATGAGAAGACTGGTTGATGGCAGATACGTTTGTCTACCATATGGTCTTATTTACAGCTCCTGCAGTTTACATTTAAATGTGTCACTTGCAGGCACAAAGGATTTTACTCTTTGATTTTTCATGGAAAATGAAGATAAAGTTTTTGCTAGCAAGTTCCAATATTATGCGATTGTGCAAAAAGTTTTTTTAAAATCATCATAACGTTTTCTGTTATATAAAAAAGCAAAAGAGGGTAACAATAAAAAAATGATATATTAAATCTATAAAAACTGGTTGGACCTGTCTCCTTTCAGGTTTTCCGTCTCAGAGATTTATCTCTGACACTCGTAGCTAAATGTGGAGAAATCTCGTGCAAGAAGAGAATGCAGTACAATGTACATGTTATGATCATCTGGCAGTGCATTCCACAAACTCACTGTCCTGACTGTGAAGAACCCCCTACATCAGGCCTGGACTGGGAGTCAAAATAGGCCCTGCCATTCCAAGTACACAGAGGCCCAAACAGCCCCCTACCAGCCCAAATAGCCCCCTACCAGCCCACTATATGGTAACTTTCTATGGAACCATACAGCAGCCCCTCTGGCATTTGCCAGAACCCACAGATTGCCAGTCCGGGCCTGCCCTACATTGCTTCAAATTAAAGTTCTCTTCCTCTAGTCTGAAGGGTTGCCTCTGGTACGGTGATCCTCTATATGGGTAAAAAGGTCCCCTGCTATTTGTCTATAATGTCCTTTAATGTACTTGTAAAGTGTAATCATGTCCCCTTGCAAGTGCCTTTTTTCCAGAGAAAACAACCCCAACCTTGACAGTCTACCCTCATAATTTAAGTCCTCCATTCCTCTAACCAATTTAGTTGCATGTCTCTGCACTCTCTCCAGCTCATTTATATCCCTCTTAAGGACTGGAGTCCAAAACTGCACTGCATACTCCAGATTAGGCCTTACCAGGGACCTATAAAGAGGCATAATTATGTTTTCATCCCTTGAGTTAATGTCCTTTTTTATGCAAGACAGAACTTTATTTGCTTTAGTAGCCACAGAATGACACTGCCCAGTATTAGACAATTTGTTATCTACAAAAACCCCTAGATCCTTCTCATTTAAGGAAACTCCCAACACACTGCCATTTAGTGTATAATTTAGTGTATAACTTGCATTCATATTATTTTTGCCAAAGTGCCTAACCTTGCATTTATTAACATTCAACCTCATTTTCGAGTTTGCTGTCCAGTTTTCCAATTTAGACAAATCACTCTGCAAAGCGGCAGCATCCTGCATGGAACCTATAGTTCTGCACAATTTAGTATCATCTGCAAAAATAGAAACAGTACTTTCAATGCCCACCTCCAGGTCATTAATAAACAAGTTGAAATGCAAGGGACCTAGTACAGAGCCTTGTGGTACTCCTCTAACAACACTGGTCCAATTTGAAAATGTTCCATTTACCACCACTCTTTGTAGTCTATCTTTTAGCCAGTTCTCTATCCAGGTACAAATACTATGTTCCAGGCCAACATTCCTTAATTTAACCAGTAACCTTTTGTGTGGCACTGTATCAAATGCTTTAACAAAGTCTAAGTAAATCACATCCACTGCCATCCCAGAATTGAGGTCTCTACTTACCTTCTCATAAAAAGAAATTAAGTAAGTCTGGCAAGATCTATTACGCATAAAACCATAATAGATCTTGCAGGACTAACTTCATTTCTTTTTATGAGAATGTAAGTAGAGACCTCGATTCTGGGATGGCAGTGGATGTGATTTACTTAGCTTAGAGACAGGGACACCAAGGCTTCGGACAAAAACACAGGTTTATTAAGCACTGGGCATTCCCAACAAAAGGCAACAGAACACCAGTTCAGCAACTTCAATGTAGAACATGCAGGGTACAGTTTAACAACTTCAAACAAAACATTCAGGGTTCTCTCCCTTCTGGTCACTCACCATCAAGGGAAACTCTCCCCCTCTGGAACTTCAGAGCATTTGGGCTTCTCACTCAGCACTGCTGGCTTCCCCTCCTGGGACTCAAGTTCACCAAAAGTATCAGGAGAGCCTCAGGTGTGGTAACATAGGCCTTTTATCTTTCCTAGGTAGCTCCTCTCTCAGCTGCCACTTAATTACATTACTGAGAGAATATTAACCCTACCTGAGCTAAGTATTCCTTTACCACACATATAATGCAGTTCCTACATAACTACAAAGCAACGTGCCATGCAACAACCCATTCATCTCTAGCTGAATTATTACATGGCAGACAGATGCACACTAAGTTACATGTTGCAGACATCAAACTTCCACAAAATTCCTCTGCCTACAAAATCATCTACTGCTGACATTGTGAAATGTCAACAAGCCAAATGTAAGGCTTATACTGACAGAAAACGAAAAAGAGAAGTGCACTTTCAGCCTGGATCTTTAGTCAGAATTAAGAAACCAGGAATACTGAAACAAGGACAATCTAAATTTACTACACCACTTGAAGTGAGATGCCAGTGAAGACCGTACACATATGAACTATCTGATGGTCACATATGGAATACAAGTCATCTTGCTCCTGTTAGACATGACTTTGGAGAAGCTTAATTTGATGAAGGACATTTTCCTACTCCTGATGCCAACTGCAATGGGCCTGAAGAAAGTGAACCTATGAGGCGTACTGAGAGAATCAGAACACTACCTGCATGGACACAGGACTATGTGATGTGAATAATGTATATTATTGCTTTAAGATGCATTGTTGTTGTTTATTACATTTGCCCAAATGCTTTCCTACTATAGGGGGAATATGTGGTGTTTATACAAATAGCCTGTAGATTTCACTGTGCCCAGACTTATACTGTGCATACTTCCTGACAGCTTAAAAGTGAATGTTACTGTTGTGTAATGGCTGCATGAGAGCCTGCTAATAAAGCACTGTTATACTCTACTAATTCTCGGCTACCCAAAACATATACAAATATATATATATATATATATATTGAATTGCATATGCAAACGGACCTAGCAATAAACATATGGTATTGTCTGAAGGGATAAACTCAATCATTCACATGTGAGCTTATGTGTGTGTGTGTCTATATATATAATACACAAGCTCACATGTGAATGATTGAGTTTATCCCTTCAGACACTACCATATGTTTATTGCTAGGTCCGTTTGCATATGCAATTCAATTCAAACACAAAGGAAACAGACCAATGGTTTAGTGTTTGCAAACTAATGGCTTGTTTATTTGAAAGCCCAGACATCATGGCAGAGATATACTACATAATACATTATCACCAGATGCTGTATTCTTTCAGTTGTGGAGCTTGCTGCTGTCCGCAGATTAAAAACTAAGAAAAAGAACAAAAGGTGAGCTGCAGTTTGAAAATATGCTAATGTTTACAAAGGCATACTTAGTAGCTTTGTTGGAGAAAGTCAGCATATTTTGATTTGTTCAGTAAATCTCTGCATGTTAAACTAAACCAATATTTCCTTTTTATTCCATCTGTGCTGGTTTATAAAATAACTCTTGGAAGGTAGAAAATGGCACTAAAAAGTCTCCTCTTATTGGGGCAAATTCACTAAGATGAGAAGTTGCACCAGGCGCAACTTCGCCGCACTTCTCCAGGCGTAGTTTCGCCAGTGCTCCGCAAATTCACTAAAATCCGAAGTTGCGCACAGGGGTAGTGTAAGGTTGCGAAGTTGCGCTAGCATTGATTCGCTATGTAAAGCGAAGTTACGCTAGCGAAGGCTAATTTGCATACGGCGCGAAATTCAAATTTCAATGGAGGAACACTACAAATGCCTAGAAAACCTTCAAATCAGCAAATTAATAAAAATTTTATTTTGCCCTACACATGTGCCCACTGTCTAGGTAAGTTGCCATGAGTCAGGAAATGTAGGGGGGAAGGAGGGGAGCCCCAAAAATATTTTCGATCTTTTTCAGCCTATCACCCATCATGTAGAAAACACGCCAGCGTTTTTTGGGACTTAGAAAAAATTTTGACTTTTTTTGAAACAATCCCTATCTACTCTATTGCGCTTCGCCAGGTCTGAGGTGGCGAAGGAAGTCTAGCGTAAAAGGTACCGTTCAGTACACTGTGCAAGTTAGTGAATTTGCGTAGTTATGTCGCTAGCGAAAATTCGCCTGGCGTAAGGGTGCGAAGTAACACTAGCAAAACTACGCCAGCGTTCGTTAGTGAATTTGCAACACTTGTACCTGCAAATTGCATTTGTATAGTTACCCGGGATACACTCAGCACTCACTTATAGCACTTTCAGTTAAGGGCAGAGACACTCAGATTCGAGGATATTTAGTCACCCTGCGATAAATCGCCTCTTCTTCGGGGCAACTAATTTCCCCGAACTGCCTCCCGCCGGCTAGAATCGAAATCGCTGACAGGATGGCAATCGGAGGGCTTCATTGTCCAAAGTCACCAGAAGTTTCCTCGTGAGGCAACTTCGGACGACTTCGGTAAACAAAACGCTTCGGTGCACCATCCCGCTGGCATGTCTCTGCCCTTAAAGGAGAAGGAAAGCTCCAAGATAGTTTATTGCCAACAGATTAGCCACAATAGTGCAAGCTAGAACACTATATTTATTCTGCAAAATGCTTTACCATACCAGAGTAAACCACTCTAGATACTGTTTGTTTAGGATAGAAGCGGTCATCTAAGCTTGGTGTGACATCACTTCCTGCCTGAGTCTCTCCCTGCTCACTTACAGCTCTGAGCTCAGGTTACAGCAGGGATGGGAGGAGGGAGGGGGAGAGGAGCAAACTGAGCATGCTCAAGCCCTGCCCTGGAGATTTATGCTGAAAACAGGAAGTCTGATACAGAAGCCCATGTGTACACAATAAAAGGAAAGAAATGCTGTGTTTCTTTTGATAGAGGACTAAGAACAGCATTACTTTGAGGGTTTACTGGTGTATTTATATAGACCTTTCTGATAAAGCTTACTTAATTTTAGCCTTTCCTTCTCCTTTAATTGAAAGGGCTATAAGTGACTGCTGAGTGTATCCCGTGTATTTACACAAATGCAATTTGCAGGTACAAGTGTTGCATCAGTGCTTATGATTTCCCACCACATGAAGATAATTATCTGTCCCATATAGCAACTCCCTGATATGGTTAGGAATTTGCACCTGATATCTGACCATTTTTAATTCTTCAAAATCTTCTTGAACTAGAAGCATATCAGCATTTCGTATATGCCATGTGTCACCCACTGGTCCCCCTACAGAGGAAGCAGACCCAGGCATCCCACAGCTGCTGCATTGCAACATCTGATTCCTCTATCTATCTATCTATCTATCTATCTATCTATCTATCTATCTATCTATCTATCTATCTATCTATCCACTGGTTGTCATATAATATGAATTGTGGACTCTAGGACAAGCTCTTAAACTCGGTATCATGAAAAATTACCTTTTGAGTTGGAGACAATGCCAGAATAGTTTGCCCCATTGGTGGCAAGCCAACAATTACAAAATGTTTAGGAGTGATACAAATGAACCCAATCCTAATTCAGAAGAAATGCATTTTGGGAGTATTAGTTGCACAAAAAATATAAACTAGCTACATAAAAAGTGAATTAACATGGGCTGTAAGTTCTCCAAGTCAGCACACTATAAAAAAACAAATAAAGAATTAGCTGTAAGGCTGAAGACATACCAGGCATTCTCCCTTCTTACATAATTTAACCTGTGGCGAGGAACCTGAAACCTCTGCTGCTTCCACTTAAACAGAAAATGCATGCTGTGGGTAGTATTGATACATTTCAAACCAGAAATGCTCTAGTTAGTATTTCTGGGTGAAAGCACTGTTACAAGCACCGTCACACATTTTTCTATTAAAGTAAATGGAAGTGGCAGACATATTGACTCACCTTGTCACCCAGTCAACCCCAGCAACAGACCTTTCACCCACTGTCAGTAATTTTAATTGAATCCTTATTAACCCACTCAATTTAAAAGCAGCCAAACTCCTTGGAAACTGCTAAGCTGCAAGTACGATCGGAATAGGGGAATGGCTGGGGCCTACAATGGTGGGGCCAGGGTGGAACCGAGACAAGGGATTATAGACCATGTGGCTCCTTCAGGTTTGCATGTGTACCCCAACAGGGCTGAGCTTACAGTTCATGCCTATTAGCCCCACCAAATTGGACATTGATTCTTTTTTTTTTTTTGGTGACATAGCAAAACAATAGGATCTTATGGTCTATGACCAGCTTAATCAGTTACACTCATTAAAGCAAAGGTTTCCTAACAATTCCAGTGCCCTGAGTCCATATTGATGCCAAGAGTTCATCTGTTGCATGGAACATTGGAGTCTATAAGGACCCAATAATCAGTTTAAGTTTGCTCCATCTGTATATTAGAAAAAAACAACCACCCTGTGTTCCTATCAAATTGCCTGCCTCTGAAATTAAAATTCTGTAAAAACATAATAGAAATGAAAAGTGGTATTTTTGTAAGTAAATTAAAAAAATTGTTTTTTAAAAAAACCAAACATAATTCACAAGCACCAACAAGATATTTTCCTAAGTCAATTTGATTAATGCATCAAACATATTTCTTTGTATTTAAAACATAATCAAAGGACCATATGGTGTCAATGTAATTTATTAGGAATGAGAAACATAATTTCACGAAGTACCTTGTTTTAATTCCTTCTCGCCTGAGACTGCGTGTTGGCAGAATTAACATAAAGATTAATGTAACATATGGGATAATGTGTTTTTCCCCCTTAAAGCATAAAAAATACTTATTATTAAGAAGAAGAAAAGTGACTTTATTTTCCAATTAATATGTTCATTGAAGTAGAACAATCTGTCACTTAACTCTTCTGATGTCAAACTTGTAAAACATTGCATCTGGTCTAGAAAACAGAGTAGAAATGATCTGCCTTTGATATTTCTTTCTTTGCCGCAACTATCATTTATTCCCAATGGGAAAATGCCTAGTTATGATTTATGAACGTCCAGACAGGACCTAAATGTATCAAGTCTTAAAGGAGAGGCAATGCTGCACTAAGGGGCAGATTTATCAAGAGACGAATTACGAGGTGCAAAAAACGTCGAAATTCGACCATCGAATATGCTAGTTCCACATTCGAAGTCGAATTCGTAGGATTTTTAAGATCGTGCAATCGTACTACAATCATACTACGATTGTACTTCGAATCGAGCGATTCGAACGATTTAATCGTATGATCGTACGATTTCACTTCGACTTCTAAAAACTTAGCCAAATGTTGGCTATATGTTCTAGGAGGTCCCCATAGGCTAACATAGCAATTCGGTGGCGAAGTGTTGAAGTGTTTTAAAGAGACAGTACTTCAATTATCGAATGGTCGAATAGTCAAAGCATTTTCACTTCAAATCATAATATGCAATATGCAACATAACAAAATAGACATATGCATAAATTTGAGCAACCCGACAGAGATATTACATCAAAAGTTAGTTGAGCCTCCTTTTGCAAATGTAACAGCCTCTAGATGTCTCCTATAGCCTTTGAATTCTTGATGGTGGTATTTGTGACCATTCCTCCATACAAAATCTCTCCAGTTCAGTTAAATGTGATGGCTGCCCAGCATGGACAGCCTGCTTCAAATCATTCCATAGATTTTCCATGATTTCAAGTCAGGGGACTGTGACGGCCATTCCAGAATATTGTACTTCTCCCTCTGCATAAATGCCTTTGTAGATTTCGTAGTGTATTTAGGGTCATTGTCTTGGAATATCCAACCCCTGTGTAACTTCAACTTTGTGACTGATGCTTGAACATTATCCTGAAGAATTTGTTGATATTGGGTTGAATTCATCCGACCCTCGACTTTAACAAGGGCCCCAGTCCCTGAACTAACCACACAGCCCCACAGCCCCACAACCCCACAGCCCCACAGCATGATGGAACCTCCACCAAATTTGACAGTAGGTAGCAGGTGTTTATCTTGGAATGCAGTGTTCTTCTTCCCCCATGCAAAGCACTTTTTGTTATGATTTAATTTTTACTCATCAGTCCAAAGCAATTTGTTTCAAAATGACTGTGGATTGTCTAAATGAGCTTTTGCATACAACAAGCGACTCTGTTTGTGGCAAAAAGGGCTTCTTTCTCATCACCCTGCCATACACATGTTCTTTGTGAAAATTGTGCTGAATTGGAGAACGATGTACAGATACACCATCTGCAGCAAGATGCTCTTGCAGGTCTTATGGTTGTCTGTAATCATTCTCACAATCATCCACATACGTCGCTCCTGTATTTTTCTTGGCCTGCCAGACCTGGGTTTTACAGCAACTGTGCCTGTGGCCTTCCATTTCCGGATTATATTCCTTACAGTTGAAACTGACAGTTTAAACCTCTGAGATAGCTTTTTGTAGCCTTCCCCTAAACCATGATACCGAACAATCTTTGAGGATCCCATGCTGTCACTCTTCAGAGGAGAGTCAAACTGAAGCACAACTTACAACTGGCCACCTTAAATACCCTTTCTCATGATTGAACATGCCTGCCTATTATTCCTATTGCCTATTCAAGGCTTTTAAGGCCCCCATACACAGGCCGATAAAAGCCGCCTACAGACCAAGTAGGCAGCTTATTGGCTTCATGTGTAGGGCCATCCAACAGGCTCTCCCGATCAATATCTGGCCAAAAGTCGGCCAGATCTTGATCGGGTGGGTTAAGAAATCCTGTCGGATCTCTGCGTGTATGTGGTCCCACGATCAGACCACCCGTTCTCCTGCATTATACAACTGAATACTGCTTCACTAAAAATCTTTGTTCAGAAAACACTCCAGTACTCAGATGTTGTTGGGAAATAAAAGACATACCATTGTTATCTTTTTTTGTTGGAAGTGGAGTAAATTATTATGCAGGGTTAGAGGTATATATATATATATATATATATATATATATATATATATATATATATATATATATATATATATATATATATATATATATATATATATATATATATATATACACATACCTAAAAGATATGTAACTAAGGATATGTGTGCCAAGCAAAAACAAAGGAATCAGGGGCAAATAATTAACAGATTATATAAAAGCAGTAACTCCTGTGTACATAAAACACCCAAGAACAGTTCTGTCTATTAATATTAATACAGGGATTATACATTTCTTCTTTTTTCATACTTACTAATTTTTGGCCTTGCCATCATAACTATGAGAGCCGAATCGTTTATCACTGTCTTCCATTTTCGTAGCTGGATTTTTTATTTAGCTAGGTCAGTGCTGTCACAGCTAAAGCCAATTAATCAACAAGAAGTATATGAAAAGCCCCGGGAGTGCTATGCACAGCATGCCACAGTTTATCTAAGGTGTTTATGATAATCATTTTATCTTAATTGAACTCTATGTTAACAAGGACAAAACCATTTGGAGTTTATTTTATCATTAAGTACCCTCTATTTTTATATTAGCGGATGGAAAAGTCACAGTTTTCCAAATCTTTCTGAAAGAATACAGTTACATTTACTGTTGGCAGGAGCTTACTGAAGGCATTTAGGAAGAAATCATTTACTAGTCTCCTCGTTCCAGTAATAGCAGTGAGGGATTCTTCACTCCTCAACAATTCCAAATCCTTTTTCTCTCTTTTAAAATCTGCAATGGACACACATAGAAATCTATGCATGAATACTTTCCATTTGCAGAACAACATAAAAAAAAAAAAAACCTTAATTTAAAGCATTCATATACTGCATGTTAATGTGCAATAAATAGCCTTTAGTGATGGGCAAATTTATTTGCCAGGCGCGAATTCGAGTTGAATTTGCGCGATTCGCCGCCAGCGAATAAATTTGCGAAACGCCTGCGAAAATTCGCCCGAAAAAATTCGCCGTCGTCAAAAAAATTTTGCCAACGTAGAAAAACAACGGACACCGGAGTCAAAAACGGGCGCCGGCGTAAAAAAAACCAGGCGCCGGCATCAAAAACGAGACACCTGCGCCGTTTCGCGAAATTTTTCGGCGAAGCGAAACAGAGCAAATTCTCCCATCACTAGTAGCCTTCCAATAGGCATTTTAACATGTTTATTGGGTATAAAAGATCATAGAATATTTGGTCAGACATCTAAATTTCAGAAGCATATATGTTCTGTAAAAACAGTTAATGACAGAAACTGGTTTTAAAAAATGATTGTTCCATATTTAATTATAAAAAATAACTGTTGCTGTTTCTTTTGCTGATTTCTTTTTCTGCATCTATTTTCTGATATTCCACTGGTAGCTGACTTATGGGATGCCCTGTGGGTGACATGATAACCTTTGGACAAACAGCAAGCTTTCTTCAATTTTATAAATAAGTAATATATTGCATACCCTTAAAGGAGAACAAAACCCTAAAAATGCAAATGGTTAAAAATGCCATATTTTACAAACTAAACTTATTGCACCAGCCTAAAGTTTCAGTTTCTCAATAGCAGCAATGATCCAGGACTTCAAACTTGTCACAGGGGGTCACCATCTTGGACTGTGTCTGTGACACTCACATGCTCAGTGGACTCAGTGAGAAGCTAAGCTTAGGGGATGCCTCAAAATTAAAAGCAGAAAATGAAGTTGGCCTGTAATATAAGCTGATGCTACAGGACTGATTATAAAATTCTGATGCTAGTTGCACTGGGTTCTGTGCTGCCATGTAGTAATTATCTGTATCAAGTACTAATTAGCCTTATATTGTGACATTTATATTATGTATATACAGTTTATTGTTGGTCCCTAAGCTCAGTAAGTGACAGCAACACAGAGCATGTGCAGTGAATCAGCAGAAAAGAAGACGGGGAGCTACTGGGGCATCTTTGGAGACACATATCTTTACTGCTAAAGGGCTGTGGTTGCCTTGGGCTGGTACAGAAGCCCAAAACATAATGTACAACATTTCTAGCCTTCTTTTTTAGTTAGGATTTAGTTCTCCTTTAAACAGCAAGCTACTACTGCCTACTGGCAGAAGTCACAGAAGAACAATTATTTGGCCATTCCTATTTGTTCTATATATACAATATGATCTTATATAATATATAGTATATACTATGTGTGTGACATTACAGCTCATCACAGAAAAATCTTCCACTTTCTATTCATTCCAATGGGATTTTTAGAAGCATATTTGTCCATGGATGAAAGTACACTTCTGGAAATCCCATAGCAATGAATGGAAAGTGGGTGAGTCTATAATAACTCTGTCGCTTAATGTAAATGAGAGGGAGTGACCTGTAATTTGTGTGCAAAACTGTAGCCCATTCGGAATATTGGCTAACTTGTCTTTCAGCCCATTTAATAAGCATTGATATCAGTATTACCAGTATATCTGTAACATGTTGCAGCTGCTTCTGCAGATGCAAAGGTCCAAGCCTGAATGGTATGAAACCATACACGTATCAGTGGTGCATTTGTATGAAGAGAGCTTCCGTGACAGCTAACTAATATACAGCACAGTCTAACATGTGGCTGATGATAGAAATAAACAGAAGGCATTTATTAGATTATTGCTATAGATAATTATGAATGACATGACAACATAACTCTTATTCTAAGCTTATCGAATTGTTGCCATGAGACAAGAATCTTGCTTCAGGCTTTTAGAGTGGCTTGTCTTTTTTCTTTTTCTTTATTGCATTTTAAAAGCAAAATTATGAGAATGTGTATGTGATATGCAGGGCACACAATATGCTTAGCTAGACATTTTTTAACTAATCCTGTCCTATCCTGATTTTTGCAGGATGCATCTTCCTGTTATGTTGGCTAAAAGCCTTTTTGGCCAGGCAAGTGTCCTTCATTTGTCAGTAGCCATCACATAAGTACACGTAAAGATGTTTGAAATTACTTGGCAATAAGAGGTAACTGTATTAAGTGTACAAAAAGAAATTAAAGAAAGAGTAGGAAAAGAGAAAGGAAAAAGGGGAAGAATGAGATGTGCTGTGGAGTTAAACATAGAGAGGATGAGCAAGGATTTCTGGAATGGTCAGATAATACTGGAGATGGCTGATGTGGTGGGATCTGACAGTCAGGAGCCCCATACCTTACCCAGGAAACCCCTGCTGAAGTAAGTTTACACATGAAAAGAACATCACCTACTAATTATTTCCACTATGCAAGGGTTGGGGCATTGGTGTGTCATGTGCCTACCACAAAACTGCCTTTTATAAATGAATGGCAGCAGTTTATTGATAGGTGGAGTGCGGGGTTTGCCCCCTATTTTGTCTCACCTTGATGGACTGGAACCTGGTTATGACTGGGGTACCTACTGAGGCTGCTGTCTCAGGGCCCCCCTCCATCCCCCTCCCTGCTCTGCATGTGCAGGAAGAAGAGCCGGGTTTTTTACAGGTGTCCTGCCGGCCCAGTCCGACCCTGTCTGGAACTGGAAGTGCCTCGATATTGTGCCCTTAGACAAGTACTGTATATGCTATATGTATCAACTAGCTGGTTTCTAAGGGTTACTAGATCTGCATCAAATTATTTAAATTTTATTACATTACAAACAATCTTACATTTAAACCGGAAGCTATATATTAGAATCAAAATGTTGGGTTACACATGACAGCATCCCTTTAATACTGGGTGTTTCCTGCAGCCACCTACAGTATTAATGTGTTTTACATTTACGCAGGCTTCTATTATCACTTTGTATAACTAATGTTTGTAATGAAGAACAGGAGTCTTAGAAATAGTTTTATTGTAAATAAATTTTCTATGAAATGCAAACTAAATATGTAAATGTTTATAGAAGCATTTTATTTGTCTGAGTTTTTTTGCATTTTAAATGGCTATCTTTGATGTTATTATGCAGGAAAATGCATAAGGCATAAGGCATAATGGATGTCTGAGAGTTTTGTTCATCAATTTGGTGCTTAATAAGGCAAATACAGGTGCAGTCAGCTCCCTTTTGCACATTATTTTTCAAACAGATAGATATTGCTTGGTTTTCTATACTGGTAGCACAGCTACTACACTGATAAATGTGCCATAGAGTTAGGTATTGCATTAGAGATACTGAAATGTATCAGTAAATTACAAAATCAAATACATTGGCTTGTAATTACTTGAATTTCAAATGCTCTGTTAGAAAAGGTTCATCTAATAGTTATATGCAAAAATGACAGAGCTTTATTACACTGAAGGATGACCAATCACTTCATTGGGGTTAGCCTGAGTAATATATATATCCAACAGGACAACACTGCAAATGTAGAGATGGCAAAATATGGCAATACAGTAGGTTTCCTTGTTCATTAATTTAGCTCATTATATTCTTGATTTTCCCCTAGGAGTTCTTCAGCAATAAATATTCCAGGGACAATTGGAGCAGCTCTTTCAGACATTTAGAAATGTATAGGGCAGGAAAATGAAGCAAAGCTCCAAGAGGGAGGAAAGACAAAAATATCTCTGCCCTACATAGGTATGAATTAAATAAAGGACCGACAAACCTGTGCTGGGTGAACACTGTGCTCTTCTGAATCAATTTATAAAATAACGGGATTAGTGACACGGAAATGTTTCCTACTTGCTGCCTAATACATATGCAAGTGGAAGATAGTGAATTTTAATGGCATTTTAAGAGATCTGCTACTGAGTGATATGGAATTAACTAAGCTCCTAGAAATTTAAAACACAGGCTTGCACAGCTTTAACCTGTATTAAATACATTTAGATCATCTGTGTACAAATTGCATGCAATGGAATCATCCTTTGGAAATTAAGCAATCTCCTTCATATTCTATGATTTTTAATACTTTTTGGTAAAATGCAAATATCTATCTATCTATCTATCTATCTATCTATCTATCTATCTATCTATCTATCTATCTATCATCTATCACATTAATCTATATATCTATAGGACAGGTTGACCATAATGCAAGGTAACATCTGTGAATATTTTAATCCAAATAGGTCAACAAAGAAGAATTCTCCCCTCACCTTTTTTCTCAGTACACCAGCTTTCTGTTCTGTTTGGCTTTCTCCAAAAGAAGTTAACTGGAATGAAAAGGAAAACATTGAAGTATTACAAGTTAAAGGAGACAGAAGCCCTTTTTAGAGCTATAAATACTACTGCAAGTATTGTAAAGCATTAATCAATTATGCAATTTACATTATACAGCTTACTGTACTTCAAATGTAAATACTAAACACTAATTCCAAAAATGTCTCAACTAAGGAAAGAATGTTTCAAACAAGTTGTCAGTGGATAGGTGGGATATAGTATCTACATAAGGCACTTGAAAGCATAGCTGGGCCAGGCTGGGCGGGAGCCCTAGGCAGCCGGCTGGCAACCTTGCTCCGCACCCCCAGCATGAGTGCACAAGTGAGCATGTGTATATATTGATGACTATGCAGAGAGATGAGGGTACATCGGGGAGCAGTGAGGAGTGGGCAGTAGTGGAAGAACTTGAGGGCCTAGACTAGGGGTATTCAAGAAAGAGTTATGTGACTAGTGCCCCCCCCCCTGTTGTATCCTAGGCACATGCCTCTTCTACTTACCCCAGGTTCCAACCCTGCTTATAAATATATGTGAACTAAGGACTGGGTCCTGATGGAATTACCCCTCAAGTACTTACAAAGCTTAGTTCAGCTTTAGCCAGACCACTTTTTCTAATTTTCTTCCTTTTTATGTGGTAGGATACCAATGGATTGGAGAAAAACGTATGTAATTTTAATATTTAAAAGGGATTCTGATCTGAACCTGGTATTTATAGGCTTGTAAATTTTGTTAAGTTTTGTTAAGGGAAATCATACAAATAAAAATCAGCATGTCTCTGTTCTTCATAAACTCTAACTAAGGTCTTTTTAGTCTTAGTAATGCTGTTTGTACATTAATAGAAAACTGGTTACAGGATTGTGTACAGTGGGTGGTTGTCAGTGGCACATTCTACATAGAGTAGTGTTCTTAGTGTGATGCTGCAGGGTTCTAAGGGTAGTAAGTCAACTTTTATTTAATTGGTTCGTTAATTGCATTAATGATCTAGATAAAATGACAATCTTGGCACCTAAGTGACAGATGAAATTCAGTGTTAATACATGTAAGATTATGGATTTCGTATTTAAAAACATGCAATCCACTTATACTCTTAAAGGAGAATTAAACTCCTTTGCTAATAAAAACCCCTACCCCTCGTAGTCCCCCCTCCCTGCTCCCCCTTGCACAGGTGTTAACACAAGTGAATGTCCCTAAGCGAGTAACGTCCCCTCGTTGTAGAGTCAGTGTAGCTCATGATAGACATCTTCCAGCGCTTCGGTAGTCTTCGAGTCTTCTTCTGATGCATCAGTAATTTTTCGTCACTTTCGCCACATGCGCAGTTGTAACAAACCGGGAAAGTGCTCCAACTGCTGATACGGCTCTTACTTACCAAAGATTATGAAAGCACTGAAGATGGCGCCCATGTGCTCTGCTGCGCTGACTCTGCAACATGGGGTAATTGCCTGCTTACAGTCAAAATACAATGGTATCTTTACCCTTCAAATTTCACTTCAAATAACCCAATACATTGCTTCTATCCACAGCAATCAATCAGTATATCCAATGTAGAGGTATGGGTACAAATAAGCGCAGAAGTAATGCTGCAAAAAGTGCCTTTATTCACAAACACGACATGTTTCGAGCGTAACTGCTCTTTATCACACTTGTTGAAGAGGGTGACACTTTGTGAATAAAGGCACTTTTTGCAGCAGTACTTCTGCGCTTATTTGTACCTTTACCTATACATTGGATTTACTAATTAAGTGCATTTACTTGTGTTAACACCTGTGCGGGGGGGGACAAGGAGGGTAGGGGTTTTTATTAGAAAGGGCGTTTAGTTCTCCTTTAAGGGGATTAAGGTAAATCTTTGATGAAGAGAGACTTGGGGGTACTTATGGAAAATAAACTTAAATGTAGCAATCAATACTCAACAACAGGAAGGGCCAGGGCAGGTAATATCCTGTATTAAAAGGAGTATAGATTGATGATCGGAAAGGGTTAATCTTCCATTTTAAAGAAAACACTGGTAATATGCACTATAATATGCAATGCAGTTTTGGTCTCTAGTGTTTAAAAGGATATTAATAAAATTGAGACAGAGAGGAGATAAAGGTTGAAAATGGTATTGAAAGTCTTAGTTATGAGGAAAGTCTGGCCAGATGGAATTATTTACACTAGAGAAGATGTGTTAAAGGGGAATATGATAACTGTGTATAAATATACAGGAGGAACAAGCAATAAACCTCTGTTGCATTATTCACCAGTAGGTCCTTCCAGAAGATGCAAAGACATCCACATTCACATTAGAAAAAAAAAGGTCCAATCTTAAAATGCATAAAAGGATTTTACAGTGAGAGCAGTGAAGTGGAATTCTCTTTCTGAAGTGGCTGTAGTGGCAGATACATTAGACTTTCAATAAAAGGCTGGTTGCCTTATCAGAAAGTGAGAAAATACAAAGTTACTTAAAGTGAAAGTTAAGGTCACTGAATTTTGAATGGCTTTATTGAACTTGGACTATTGCAGTATCCAATAGCATCCAGTGACATAGTTAGTTCATTCCAAGATTCTTTTAGATCCATGTGACATGCTGCACCATGACACTAATGTAAAAATATAATAGTATTCTGGTGTGGATTCTAAAGACTGAAACTGCTGCATGGTCATTAAGTGACCTAGTAATGTATTCTTCTCCCTGCCTAATGCAATACGTACTGCAGAATCTTGTGCAATAACACCACATTTCTAGGAAATGTTTGCTATTGATTGTTGCATGAACTGAGTAATTTACTCTTAAGTATCTCAAGACTATAAAACTCCACTTCGGATTTCCATTTTCTCTTGAGATAATTATATGTGTTATTTAGAAATGCAATCTTGTTTTTTTTAGATGGTTGAGAAGCATTTTATTGTTTAAATAATCCCCTGTGGATGTTAATTATGCATTGGTATAAAATATCAGTCTTTAAATGGCATTTTAAAATGAAGAAAAAAGAGTTAAAATGAAATGATTGCAGTATGGCCAGAATTAAACTGCCTTGCCATACATTCTGCACAAGTTCTATTTAATTCACTTGTTTAGTGGTTTACATTGCCATGACCTTATATTTGAAATGGCTTCAAATGTCTTCACCTTGAAAGCTTTTGTTTATATCATTTTTGGTTAAAGTATTTTCACACTAATTATACATTTTCATTTTACAATTTTTATATACAGATGTATGATTTGCATTTGGGTAATTTTGTTCTGGTAACCCAAAGTGGGGACTAAGCCTCATTTAGTCTGGAAAATGTGTTCATGAAATCAATATTTGACACTTCTGTTGTTCTCCTTCTTCACAGGTCTGTTGATCACATACCATGCATGGCATTGAGGGGCAAAACACACAAGATATACCAATATATAATCACAAATTCCAGCTCCTAGTTGTAAAAAGTGCTCTGTTCACTTAAAATCTCAAACGATAATCATTGGAATACTTCAAAGATGTATGGCGTATGGCATTCTCTTTCTAGAAACAATGTGTACACTGCGTATGACACTTTTTTTTACTTTGTGTTATTTCAAATTGTGGTGTTTACATACACACATCATACTACAATAGTCCACAGAAAAATTTTCAGGGTGGGGCAAGTGGGTAAAAGTACCATAAGTAAAACTTTACAAAAGTTTTGATGGCAAAGACACAAATATAGAGAATGGAATGGTCAATACACTTCAAATAGAGAACTATGGGACAGCTATAAACTGGTTATGGGGTTAAATAGCTGGATGGTGAAAATGAATACCGTGCAGAGGAAATTATATAATAATGTGTGTGGGGAGGTTATACCTTACACTGATTCATAAGCCAACACTGACTCTGAGCCAATATAGCCATCTTTATTTACTTTGCAAGCAAATCAATGCATTGGGCACACACATATAAGCAGGCGAGCCAGTGCATCCGTGCATACGGTACAGAGCAGATTTTGGAGTGAAAACATTTCTGCTAAAACCCACTTACCCAGGCTGACACAATGCCCTCTCAGTGCAGACACATAAGGGAGTGGACTGAGACCAAGAAACTGTCACATGTGGCACTATCCTGAGATGGACAAACATCTGCATTTGGAAGAAAAAAAAACTGTATATTTGGAGGAGACATTCATTTGATCCCTTACACAAAAGTGGTGCCGGCTAAGGCAGAAGGTATTTTTTTGGTTTGTGGAGGCTTATTTCAGCTGTATACTCAATTATTTATTTCATAGTCAAATGGTGCAAGAGATAACCCAAGCACATACAATGCAGTACCGGCCTGATACATAATTCCCCAGAATAAAGATTTAGTGCCAGTGTCATGTAATTTGTCTCCATGCATTAACATAAAAAGATAGCGACAGCTCTATGTATAATAGGCCAGAATACCTTGCAGTTTAAAGAAATCCAGTCACACCAGTTTTTATACATTACATTTTTGCCTAACTATATTAGAAACATTTTTTTTTATTTTGGACAGACTATTAATCCAGTTTTGATTTTCACACTGAACTGTTCCTTTAAGTACCTTGTACTTGATCCCATCTAATATATAATCAATCCTCATTAGAGGCAAAACTGTTCGCTCTCTCGAAAGGTCTTTACACCACAAATTCACTAAAATGCAGATTCTACCGAACGTTACCTCTTTCGCCAAAGGCAAGTGCTATAAAGCAACTAGATCTTCCATTATCAATATATTTAAGACTAACTTTGAAAGCAGCAAGTAAGTTGCAGGTAAAACTTAGTCCCTTTTGTAAAATGTAAAATGAAAATTGAGCATAGGACTGGCCAGATATGGGATGACTTTGACGTAGTTGGCCAGCTTAAATAGATTGCAATATATGGACAAACAATCCCTGTTTTGTTTTAAGGGTAAGGCATTTTTTCAGTCTTAAATATATTGATAATGGGCTGAATGCAGAGGACTCTTGTATTTGACTATATGTATTTTGTGGTCACAGCCTCATTGCACCCCCGCCTAATGATTTTAAAAATTAGTGGTGAGCACAACTTTCCCTTGTTTGTTATATGTACCTGTAGAGCATTTGCACCTGGCGAAGTTGTAAGAGGTGTGGCGAAGCGGTCACTGGCGATAATTTGCCCTTCAGTGCATCTGCCAGCAGGTTCCGAGCATTCTGGATAAAAGGTCCACACCTGTAATATGTTTTCACTATGACAGAGATTTTACTACTTGTATTCAGTTCTCACCCTTCATAAATGCAGCAGAAGTACAGCAAATGGCTACACACTTGCAACTAATGCAGTTTAACTAGTACCTCAATTTGTTTTATTGCGCATGACAGCACACCCAAAGGTTCCAAGAGCTTCATCATTGTATGTTGTGTGAATATACAGCATATATACAACATATATGCCATTCATTCAAGGTACTTGTGTCTAAAACCGCTGATGAGACTGAGCTAAAGTACAGCCATTTTGTGTCTTTTTTAGAATTTTTAGAGTGTGTTTTTTTGATATTAGATTTTTTCGGTATGCTTCCAGAAATCTTTTACTTATTTATTACTTACCTAGTACCATGTACTGTAAGTGCTAGTAACACCTAAAAATTCTCTTTTTAAAAGATTAGTCTACATAAAAAGTTACCTGTAGGTCATGTTGATTTTCTGGTAGTTCTGCTTTTGGAAGTAATTGTTACTCAAATTTCCTAATCCTGACTGTCCCTTCTTAAACTGTCAGTTAGAGTTGCTAATGCTAACAGACTACTGCTGCACAAATATGGCAGAAGAGAAAGGTAATGTAAAAGCATCAGGTAAATACTTTTGAGGCAAAATAATAAATAGCAGTCAAAGACAACGTTATGCTAGATATATATAAAAAAGGTAATTTCTGATGTCAGTCTGTCTTTAAGGAAAATAATATCTGAAACAAAACCAACCAATCATCTGAAGAAAAGGTCAGGAGACCCAGAAATAAAAACCACAAGAACTCTTAGCCAGTCAATGATGGTCTGGTCTGTCTAAAAGCATATGTAATTGTAGTATTTGCTATCTGGCTCATTCTCTTTTGTATAACTGTAGGCATAATAGGCCTGATGTATTAAGGCATAAAAAGGGCGCTGCATTGCATTGTCTCTTTGCAGAGAACTATTTCAGTGCTTTGTCCAACAATATCACTGTCTGCAATAAACCACAAAAAAGATCAATCACTGCCTGGTCGTTCTCTACTAGAGATATCAGCCACATCACCTGTATTGGACAAAGAATTGATGCGCGTAAACCAGGTATGCGGTAGTGGGGGCAGGGGAATTTGCTGCTGCGGAGGGGGCCCAGACGTACCAGCCCCAGTCCGACCCTGCACATCACTGCTCCTTGCTCTCTTCATAGTAATGCCCTTAAGTGTTCAAGCGTAAAATTCACCAGCTTTTGAATTTTAAAATGGATACATTGTGTTTCTCATTTCCATTTTTAAGGTTATTTAAATTTTCTTCTATTCTTTCCTGATAGAGGCTTGTACCTGAAATAACATTTGAAATAATGGTAAGTAATTGCATCAGACTGACTAAAATTTAGAAATCCACCTTAAATTGCAGTGTGTGGTCAATCTTAATAGCAGTCCCAGTTGCCTAGCAACTTTTCAAGTGTGCCAGAATTGCTCTCTGTGGTCCTGTCAGAACTGCGCCAGTGAATACCCTCTATAGGGGAGGTCATACAGAATGTTTCATGCTACAATGTGTGAGAGTGATGGCTATAAAGAAAAACCATATGGCACATCACAAAGGAAGACAGTCTTCTCTATACATGCTGCAGATTGGCAGGCATCAACTCACTGAGACTGCAGATTAGTTGCACTTTTATATACAAGACATAGGTGAAACTAGGAAAACAGAAAATAACAATATATGCCAAGTGATACTAGAAAGCATTAATAGCATAATTTTGCAAAGAACACTGTAATATAGTACACTCAAAGTCCAGCATGTCAAGTTGTCTAATTCTGTGCAGTGTCATTCTGTGGCTACTAAAGCAAATCAAGTTCTGTCTTAATTATGCCTCTTTATATGTCCCTGGTAAGGCCTCATCTGGAGTATGCAGTTCAGTTTTGGACTCCAGTCCTTAAGCGGGATATAAAGAGGGATATAAATGAGCTGGAGAGAGTGCAGAGACGTGCAACTAAATTGACTATATAGTATAGACTGTCAAGGTTGGGGTTGTTTTCTCTGGAAAAAAAAGGTGCATGCGAGGGGACATGATTACACTTTACAAGTACATTAGAGGACATTATAGACAAATAGCAGGGGACCTTTTTACCCATAAAGTGGATCACTGTACCAGAGGCCACCCCTTCAGACTAGAAGAAAAGAACTTTCATTTGAAGCAACGTAGGGGGTTCTTCACAGTCAGGACAGTGAGGTTGTGGAATGCACTGCCGGGTGATGTTGTGATGGCTGATTCAGTTAATGCCTTTAAGAATGGCTTGGATGATTTTTTGAAATGCAGAAAAAACGCCAATACCTTAGTATGCTGCAACAGGGGTGATCCCAATTTATTCCATAGTGCTACCAGACACTGCAGTTACAATCAAACGTTTCAGGAACACCTGTCCCTTCCTCAGTGATAACTGCATTTTCTGCATTTGGATTAATTGCTGGCGTTTGGCTAGGCCAGTGCCATAGCCTTTCACCCCTTAAATTGAACTTTTTAAGATGATTTTTTGGACAGACAGAATATCAAAGGCTATTGTGATACTAAGCTCAATAGTTAGTATAGGTATGGGTATATATAATTTAAATGAAAGTAGAGAGGGGTGTGTGTATGGATGCTGGGTTTTCATTTGGAGGGGTTGAACTTGATGGACTTTGTTTTTTTTCAACCCAATTTAACTATGTAACTAACTATGTAACTATGTGCAAGTGCATTTATTACTGTATGGATATAAAGCTAGATGCCTGAGCAATAAAAGTAAGAAGTTACTAAACATGCATAGAAACTAAGACAAATAATTAATAGAATATAACCAGCTATAATAATATAGTTAATCCAGTTAAGATATATATTAATATTACATACCAGTGATGCTACCTATGCTACCTGCAAACATTGGTATCCAGTTTTGAACATTCTAAAGATGGAAGTTACATGGATGATCAAACATAATTATCTACCTATGCACCATGCCAGTGGATCTCCATTGTTTGGGCCATTGATCCCAATAAGAGTTTTTACCTGGACAGGGCTGTCTGGGTGAAAGCTACCAGTGTGGATTTCCAAATTAGGAATTTCAAACAGGACTTTGAAGTGAATTATGTGTCAATCAGCCATTTGTGAATTGCTGTGTCATAATCCCACCACTATATGTCACTGCCTCCCCCTGAAATGTCACTGCCTGACCCAAAAAAGCCACCACCCCACCCTGATGTGACCCACCCCAGACATAATCCAACCCCCCTGCCTGGACTTCCCTGACCCAAAAGGGGTCCCAATAAAATGAAAAATGGGAAGGTTTCATTGTGACTGTATGGCCATTTGTAGGATACACACTAATAGGTCAGATACTAGAGAGTGTTTGCCTCTTTCGATTTGAGGCTGTGTCTCTAATGCCGATATGATGATAGAATGGTATATTGGAGCTAGGCTCAGAGTTTTGGAATATCTACACAGGGAGTGAAGTGTGCAAAAAATTCCAGAGAAAACAGATCTGGAAACATCCTGTTCCAAATGTTATTGACCATGTAGAAAAACAAATATCAGACTTCTTTTCTTCATTTGCAATTGAAACTTCCAGGTCCCTGGGTCCACATTTGCTAGCATTGAAACACTATTCACAAAGGTACTGGTGTCTATACATGCTTCTTAACTAGTGCACTAATGCACTAGTTCAACCTATATGGCTTAGTTGTAAGCAAGGTCCAAACTGCATCATTCATGGACTCCAAGAAGTTCTTAAATTTAAACCTGTCTTACATGGGAAATTGGGGGCAACACATGGCGGTTTGAAAACTTTTGCACGTTGGAATTGCCCAAGTGAACTCAGTGAGCCTAAGATTTAGGGGAATTTGCCCTTCTTGTTACAACAGTAACTTAGGGAGAGATTTTGGTCAAAATTTTATTTGCTGTCTGTCTGCATATTGGAAAGAAGTTGGGCCCAAGGCTGGAACTAGGGGTAGGCAGAAGAGGTACCTGCCTAGGGGCAATGATGAGAGGGTGCTGGGCAGGTACCTGTTGGAGGATCCTCTGCCTACCCTTAGTCCGGTTTCACATGCTCACATGGCAAAGTGCTATGATGCTGAATTTTGATTCAGCATCATAGCATAGCATTGTGGATAAAAAATATGCCAATTTATGTGCATTTTTTGCCTCTTTCAGCTTGAATTGGATTAGTTAATGAGTGAATGTTAAAATGTGACCAAAGCTGTTGGTAACATTTTTATATAAACTTGTTTATATACTGTTGTTTTTATAAATCTGTAGATGAAATTTGTAGTTCTGATTAGCTCACTCCATTTCACTAGAACCCACATTTATGTGAGTCAGGCAAATGTAACTCAAATAAAATAATAACTTAATTTCATCTTACCAGTCTAAAGCTGCCCAAAAATTCTGTTATATACTTTAAAAAAAAAGAACCAAATTAGAGTATTTGTAAATGAAATTAAATAGGCACATTGACCCCTGTTGCGTGAAAGGTGAATATTTGATACCTGCTTATTGTTAGAAATGACAGCTATGAATAATATGCTAGAGTTTTATGCTAATTTCTTCTCACTTAACTGTTATTTGACAGAATTCAGATCTTCTTGGACATAAAAAAAACAATTACATGTTAGTGTATCAGTTTCCAAATTAGCGCACATTTACATTTAGCATAATTATAGTTAACAAATTACAGATAATAATAGACTATGGTAATAATTTCTCCAGTGCAGACCAGATGTCATGAGCAGGTGTAAATCTTACAAAGAAAAAAAGAAAAAGAACAGATGAAAAGACAGCAGATTACAAAAAAATATGCATAGCAAAATTCATATTTACAACACTTAGCTATTTCAGTTTGATTATCTTTGCTTTCCATAGCTAACAAAGAAAATATTGCTATGTGAAATTTATATTTCTGTAAAGGTTCATGTCAAGCAATGCTCTTGAATAAGAGACAGGTAGGGATGTAGCGAACGTCGGAAAAAATGTTCGCGAACATATTCGTGAACTTGCGTCAAAAATGCAAACGGTTCGCGAACGTCGCGAACCCCATAGACTTCAATGGGAAGGCGAATTTTAAAAGCTAGAAAAGACATTTCTGGCCAGAAAAATGATTTTAAAGTTGTTTAAAGGGTGCAACAACCTGGACAGTGCCATGCCAGAGGGGAATCAAGGGCAAAAATGTATCTGAAAAATACATTGTTGACACAGCGCTGCGTTTTGTGCTGTAAAGGGCAGAAATCACACTACATTTCTAAACCTGTATAATAAACTGCTTTAAAACGTCCGGCGTCTACATGCCAATCAAGTCGTGTAAAGGTTACAGCCTGTTCACACGCAAAGACAAAACGCGGCGCTTACTGAAACGCAAAAAAACGCAAAGAGCTTTAATGAATGATACCGTCAAGTGAGCAAATAATAGTTTTTAATTACTAGTTGCGCTTGTCAACTCCAGGATGTTCGTCCTGTTGGTGGCAATATTTCTGTAGTGGTGTGTTTAGCAGTCACCGTGCTTGTGCACACGTGCACGGTCAGGCAGAGGTAATTCAATGTACAGTGAAGTGAACCAAAAAACACTGATTCTGCAGTGTGGGCCCAGTTTTGGTCTACTTTATTGATCACCTGCGGTGACCATAAAAGACGCGATTTTGCTACTGTTGCAGAACCCTGAAAAATTAGGCATGTGTACTTTCCTGAAAAATTATGTTTTTTTTTGTCGCAGCCACTGAAGCACAGAGGCCAGAAAAAATATGCCATATAAATGCTGAAAATATTATTTTTTTTTTGTCGCAGCCACTGAAGCACAGAGGCCAGAAAAAATATGCCATATAAATGCTAAAAATATAAAAAAATTTTGTCGCAGCCACTGAAGCACAGAGGCCAGAAAAAATATGCCATATAAATGCTGAAAATATTAATTTTTTTTTTGTCGCAGCCACTGAAGCACAGAGGCCAGAAAAAATATGCCATATAAATGCTGAAAATATATATTTTTTTGGTTGCTACCACTGAAGCACAGAGGCCAGAAAAACTCAGGATTTACCTGTCTAAAAAGTTTTGCTTCAAATGAAACCAGTAGGGTTTGCACCCTAGTTTGTAACGGTGGCGGAGGGAGGAGGACAGCTGTGTGTGGAGTCTTGGGGCGTGCAGAGAAGGACAGCTGCATGGGGAGTCAGAACAAGTCTTCCGGCGTGCAGTAACCCTCCGAGATCCACGCCTCATTCATTTTAATAAAGGTCAGGTAATCCACACTTTTGTGACCTAGGCGAGTTCTCTTCTCAGTTACAATCCCTCCTGCTGCACTGAAGGTCCTTTCTGAGAGGACACTTGAGGCGGGGAAAGACAAGAGGTTCATGGCAAATTGTGACAGCTCTGGCCACAGATCAAGCCTGCGCACCCAGTAGTCCAGGGGTTGATCGCTCCTCAGAGTGTCGATATCTGCAGTTAATGCCAGGTAGTCCGCTACCTGCCGGTCGAGGCGTTCTCTGAGGGTGGATCCAGAAGGGTTCTGGCGCTGCCTTGGACTGAAAAACATTTGCATGTCTGACGTTACAGAGTGGCCAAAGTGCTTTGTCCTTGCAGGTGCGCTCGTGGCAGGATTACTGGCACCTCTGGAATGTTGATGAGTTCCTGAAGTGACATCACCCTTAAAAGCATTGTACAACATGTTTTGCAGACTGGTTTGTAAATGCAGCATCCTTTTCGGACTTGTGGTACGTTGGTAACATTTCTGCCACTTTATGCTTGTACCGAGGGTCTAGTAGCGTTGCCACCCAGTACAGGTCCTTCTCCTTAAGCCTCTTGATACGGGGTCCTTCAACAGGCATGGCAGCATGAAAGACCCCATTCTCACAAGGTTGGATGCAGAGGTATCCATCTCCGCTTCCTCGTTATCAAGGACTACATCATCCATGGTCTCCTCCCCCAGTCACGTACAAGACCAGGGGTCCCCAAAAGGTCACCACAAGCCCCCTGGGAAGCCTGCTCCTGTTGGTCCTCCTCCTCCACAAAGCCACCTTCCTCCTTTGATTCCACTTCTGACACCTCTCCCTGCGTTGCAGCAGGTGCCTGGGCTCGTTCTGGTGATTCCGACCAGAAATCGTGCGCTTCCTGCTCCTCGCCACGCTGGTCTACAGCCTCATCTGTCACTGGTCGCACGGCACGCTCCAGGAAGAAAGCAAAGGGTATTAGGTCGCTGATGGTGCGACTGACCATATTTGTAACCTCTTCAAAAGGGCGCATGAGCCTGCAGGCATCGCGCATAAGCACCCAGTAACGGGGGAAAAAAATCCCTAGCTCTGCAGATCCAGTCCTACCACCCAGTTCAAACAGGTATTCATTGACAGCTCTTTGTTGTTGCAGCAGACGTTCCAACATGAGGAGCGTTGAATTCCAGCGAGTCTGGCTGTCGCAAATCAAACGCCTGACTGGCATGTTGTACCGCTGCTGAATGTCAGCAAGGCATGCCATGGCTGTGTAGGACCGTCTGAAATGGGCCGACACCTTCCTGGACTGCCTGAGAACGTCCTGGAATCCTGGGTACTTCGAGACAAAACATTGGACTATTAAATTCAGAACATGTGCCATGCAGGGCACATGTGTTAAATTGCCCAGTCTCAGTGCTGCCAACAGATTGCTTCCGTTGTCACACACCACTTTTCCGATCTTCAGTTGGTGTGGGGTCAGCCACCGATCGGCCTGTGACTGCAGAGATGACAGGAGTACAGATCCGGTATGGTTTCTGCTTTCCAGGCACGTCATCCCCAAGACAGCATGACAACGGCGAACCTGGCACGTCGAATAGCCTAGGGGGAGCTGGGGGTGCACAGGTGTGGAGGAGGAGGACCCAGCAGCAGAGGAGGAGGAAGCAGAGGAAGAAGACGAGGTAGAGAGCGAAGGAGGAGTAGAGGTGGTGGCAGAACCGCGTGCAATCCGTGGCGGTGACACCAACTCCACTGTTGTTGTTGAGCCACGCATTTTCTGCTTCCCAGCCATAACCAAGTTCACCCAGTGGGCAGTGTAGGTGACATACCTGCCCTGACCATGCTTGGAGGACCATGCGTCAGTAGTCATATGGACCTTTGGCCCAACACTAAGTGACAGAGATGCGGTGACTTGGCTCTGCACATGGTGGTACAGGTGTGGTATTCCCTTTTTGGAAAAAAAATTGCGGCTGGGTACCTTCCACTGCGGTGTCCCAATTGCTACAAATTTTGCGGAAGGCCTCAGAGTCCACCAGCTGGTATGGTAAAAGCTGGCGGGCTAAGAGTGCAGACAAGCCAGCTGTCAGACGCCGGGCAAGGGGGTGACTCGCAGACATTGGCTTCTTACGCTCAAACATGGCCCTCACAGAAACTTGGCTGGGGGCAGATGACTGGGAACTGGTGGTCAAGGTGGAAGGCGGAGTGGAGGGTGGTTCAGACGGGTCAAGGACAGCAGAGGTAGAGCAGTAAGATGCTGGATCAGAAGGAGGGTGGCTTTTAGTTTGTCTGCTGCCTTTGAGGTGTTGCTCCCAAAGTGCTTTGTGCTTGCCGTTCATGTGCCTTCGCATAGAAGTTGTACCTATGTGGCTGTTGGGCTTCCCAAGACTCAGTTTCCGACTGCACTCATTGCAAATTACAACGCTTTTGTCAGAGGCACACACATTAAAAAAATCCCACACTGCTGACCTTTTTGAAGCTGGCAATCTGGCGGTAACAGTAGAAGTTGGCGGCATTGGCGGCAATGGCGGGTGCGTTGGCCGGCTGACCACAGGTGCCGATACATGTTGTTGCCCTACTGTTCCCTGCGAGCTGTCCTCCCTGCTTCTTCTAAGTTTTATTCTCCTCCTGCCTCTCTGACTCTCCGTCTCTCCATCTGAACTATCCTCCTCTTGCTCTCTTCTACTGGGCACCCACAAAACATCAATCTCCTCATCATCATTCTCCTCAGATGCATCAATTTCTTCTAACAGCTCACAGAAGGAAGCAGCAGCGGGGACCTCCTCATCACTCATTATGTCCATCTCTGTTGTGTTCTCTGCCAGAATTATATCTGGTGTAACGTCCTCATCTCCTTCATCTTCTTCTGCCAATAAGGTTGCGCATCACTCAGTTCAAGAAACTCATGTGAAAATAACTCCTCTGACTCCAGTGAAGTAGGGGCGCCGGTGGTGGAGGAAGTGTTACGTGCCCATAGCAGAGGAGAATGAGGATGTTGTGGTAAAGTTAGAAACGGTAGAGGATGGGGTGTGCTGTGTAAGCCAGTCAACTACCTCTTCAGCATTTTGGGAGTTCAGGGTCATTGCCTTTGTAAAACTGGGCAATTTCCTAGGGCCACAGGATAGCATAGCAGCACGGCCCCTAGTGCCTCTGCGTGGCGGCCTGCCTTTGCCTGGCATTTTTTTTAAAACAACAACAACAACAACTCAGGTGGTGTTTCTGGAGACGGTATTATTATTGATATTTAGACAGAATGTGAAAAAGCTCACACAGCTAGGTGGAGTTGTTTGAAGAACACACTGGGCAAACAACAATGCCTGCAAGGTCAACGTATACACTACTACAGCAGTGGATACGGAATATATTATTGCTGCTTGAAAAACGTCACTCAGGTGGTGTTTCTGGAGACGGTATTATTATTGATATTTAGACAGAATGTGAAAAAGCTCACACAGCTAGGTGGCAGTTGTTTGAAGAACACACTGGGCAAACAACAATGCCTGCAAGGTCAACGTATACACTACAGCAGTGGATACGGAATATATTATTGCTGCTTGAAAAACGTCACTCAGGTGGTGTTTCTGGAGACGGTATTATTATTGATATTTAGACAGAATGTGAAAAAGCTCACACAGCTAGGTGGCAGTTGTTTGAAGAACACACTGGGCAAACAATGCCTACAAGGTCAACGTATACACTACTACAGCAGTGGATACGGAATATATTATTGCTGCTTGAAAAACGTCACTCAGGTGGTGTTTCTGGAGACGGTATTATTATTGATATTTAGACAGAATGTGAAAAAGCTCACACAGCTAGGTGGCAGTTGTTTGAAGAACACACTGAGCAAACAATGCCTACAAGGTCAACATATACACTACTACAGCAGTGGATACGGAATATATTATTGCTGCTTGAAAAACGTCACTCAGGTGGTGTTTCTGGAGACGGTATTATTATTGATATTTAGACAGAATGTGAAAAAGCTCACACAGCTAGGTGGCAGTTGTTTGAAGAACACACTGGGCAAACAATGCCTACAAGGTCAACGTATACACTACTACAGCAGTGGATACGGAATATATTATTGCTGCTTGAAAAACGTCACTCAGGTGGTGTTTCTGGAGACGGTATTATTATTGATATTTAGACAGAATGTGAGAAAGCTCACACAGCTAGGTGGCAGTTGTTTGAAGAACACACTGGGCAAATAACAATGCCTGCAAGGTCAACATATACACTACAGCAGTGGATACGGAATATATTATTGCTGCTTGAAAAACGTCAATCAGGTGGTGTTTCTGGAGACGGTATTATTATTGATATTTAGACAGAATGTGAAAAAGCTCACACAGCTAGGTGGCAGTTGTTTGAAGAACACACTGGGCAAACAATGCCTACAAGTGCACTACTATTGGTGCACTACTATGAAGAACAGCAAACAGCACTGGACACGTTAAAGAACAGTAAGATAAGTAAAATAAAAATATATATATATATATTAAAAAAAAATACTCTGGTTGGTGCTGAACTACTAGGAGCAGCACACCAGTCCAACTCCCCAACACAGCTAGACTAATAGCACTGGGCTCTTATAGTAGCAAAGTAAAAAAACAAAAAAGAAAATAAAAGCAGTCCTTACAAGGACTATTGGGTTACAGGCAGGCAGCAGTCAGCAGATGAGATCAGAAGCAGTGCCCACAGCAGCTACATACAGAGCACTGCAGTAGAAGGTAGATGACTAGTCAGCAAAGCTAACTAACCTAAACTCACTGTCCCTCAAATCCCTGCAGAGTTCTGTCCCTACAATACAGAGCAGTATCAAGTAGATTACTAGCCAGCAAAGTTACTATCAACTGTCCCTCAAATCACTAAACAGCTCTCTCCCTACACTAGCTCTTCCAAGCACACACAGGCAGAATGAAAAAACGCTGCAGGGCTTCAGTTTATATATGGAAGGGGAGTGGTCCAGGGGGTGTGGGGGTGGTCTAGGAGGGAGAGCTTCCTGATTGGCTGCCATGTATCTGCTGGTCTGGGGGAGAAATGGCAAAAAAAAGCGCCAGCTAAGGCGAACCCAAATTGGCGAACGTCGCGCGACGTTCGCGAACATTCGGCGAACGCGAACAGTCGATGTTCGCGCAAACTAGTTTGCGGGCGAACAGTCCGCGACATCCCTAGAGACAGGATCATAAATAAATCTGAATAAAAAGATGAGTAATAAAACATAGCAATAACAAAACATTTGCAGCCTTATAGAGCATTTGTTTCTAGATGGGGTCAGTGACCCCCACTTGAAAGCCGGAAAGAGTCAGAAGAAGAAGAATAATTAAAAGACTATAAAAAATAAATAATGAAAATCAATTGAAAAGTTGCTTAGCATTAGCCATTCTATAAAATACTAAAAGTTAACGTAAAGATGAACCACCCCTGTGGATATTTTAACTATAACTGATTAATGTTGAATTTTCCTCCAATCTTAACACAGAAGTGTTAGTAGAAAAGATAACGCAGTGACCATTCACCAATGCTCTCTATACAGTAAATGCCTGAGATATTAATCTAATATTGTATCTAAAACCGTTGCTAGCTAGAATCTGTCTGTACAATAACACTTTGTACCACGTCTGGAACATCACTGATTAACAAGACATAACAGATTAAAAAATGTGCAATCTAACATCCTAATACAGTGTACACCATAAGAGCTGTTCCAATTATAATAGTCAATGAACCATTTAAACAGCAACTGGCAAACAAGTGGGAATTTGGTGGCCCTGTGTGAACATTTTCCATATGTCCATCATGACTTGGTCATCTAAAGCATAACAAAGAAAGTTGTATAGCCAGAGTAACAAATCATTGTTCGTTTGCTACCACGTAATTACAAATAAGAGTGGGACAAGACTTGACCAGATAAAAAGAAAAAGTCTTAATATAAAGAAAACACTAAGATGATGTATGATGAGAATAATTTACAATAACTGGATTTCCAGTGATTAGAGCACTATATTGTAATAATGTGTGGTTGAATGTATTGTGAAGATTTCCTGTATTTTAACTAGAGATCCGCACAAACGTAGCATTCAGAGTGAGAAGACGCAGGTGGGTGTTGGGTTCACATGCTACAATGGCCACATTTTGCGTGTTAGGGTCAGGTACGTGTTGAGTTATTCCTGACCCGTGCCTCATGATTTTATTGGCTCCAGGAACATCACCAAATGAAATCCACGCCAGGACTCTCAAAGCCTGGGTAGATCATTAGTTGTTATTTTAAAGGAATATGCATTTGGTACACACAGAGCAATGCACAATGTCAGGGAGAGGATGCTGAGCAGCTATACATGGGATACAGAGAAAAGAACTTAGTACTATAAGCTCAAATTTGCACCTGGGCAGCCAGTAACCGATGGCAACAAATC
The DNA here is from genome assembly GCA_038501925.1 of Xenopus petersii. NCBI lineage: Eukaryota > Metazoa > Chordata > Amphibia > Anura > Pipidae > Xenopus > Xenopus petersii. Next base: position 63,261,552 of record CM076679.1, read on the forward strand.
AGTGATCACTAGCTTTGTTGAACCAGCAAGTAAACCAATAAAGGAAGAATTTAATTGGTTGCTGTGGGTTATGGTTCAGGAGAAAATGTGCCTTGCATTGGTAAATGAGCCACTGTATGACTGCATTGTTTTCAGTCCAACATTAGTATCCCTTCTAGTAGGAATTGGTAATGTATATTAATTCAGATTGTATGACAACAAGTGAAATAGTAATGCAGTGCTTAAATAAGAGTATTATGACCCTTCCTGTGTGGAAGTAGTAAAAATCAGTGGCAGAAATACTGAGGGTGTAGTGGGTGTGATCACAACAGGGTTCGCACCCACTCAGGCAAGCCAGCAGATTGCACGAACATGAATCTGCCGAGCTGCTGATAAACATGAAACACCAATACTTTATTTATGCTTCTGCCTTTTGATAGCCTGCCTATGCAATTTCATATATACTGTATGACCTAGACATTTTTTATACATACTGCAGCCCTGCATACTGTATTTTTGCGATTTTATTATTGGTAATTACTACACTGTTATTCCTATTTCCAGTATATCATGGCCATCTTCCCTGTGTCCCACCACCAGTTTAAAGGAACTAGAACACAAAAAAATTGAAAGTGTTCTAAAGTAATGTAAATATAATATAGTGTTACACTGCACTAGAAACTGGTGTTTTTGCTTCAGAAGGACTAAGTTTATGTAAACAAGCTGCTGTGTAGTCATGGGGGCATCCATTCAAGCTGGAAAAAGAAGAAAAGGAACAGGTTACACAGCAGATAACAGATAAGCTCTGTAGTATACAATGGGATTCTGCAATACTACACCCCAGTTTTACCAGTGCAGGATAACCGTATATTATGTTGTCATTCCTTTTAAGCACTTTCATTTTTTTGGTGATACTGTCCAACAGCCTTTCTGAACTGAGAACGAACCAGCTCAGACTTTATTGCACTGACGGGGGCTGTTTGGTCCTCCAATGTAATTGAAATGTCAGGGCCAATTTTTAATCCCAGCCCAGACCTGCTGTAAATTGCATCTTTCATCATTCTTACAAAGGTAAAGGTCTTCCTTTAGCCCGCCAGCAGACTGTCTGCATTCTACCAAATCTTCCTCCTTGCTTTCTTTCACACACTTCTGCTAATATACCCTATCCACTTGTCTGACTGGACATCTGCTCAGAGACAACATTTTTTTACACCATCTACACCTGCTGCCATTTCTTTCTCTTCCTTACCTCTGGAATTCCTTCCATGAATTCCTCCATCGGGAACACTTTTCAAAAAGAGAGTCAGATTCTACCTTTTGGAGCTCTAGAAAATATTTTTTTCTGGTCCAGTCCTGGCATCTAAGGCATTGGCCCTAGCCTCTGTACACCCTACAAATTGTGTCTGTTTGTAAGTTAACTATCTGCTTAGATTGTAAGCTCTGCAGATCTGGCACCTTCTTCCTACTGTGTTTTTTAATGCACAGCACTTAGTCTCTTTAGATTAATATGCATTTATTACTAAGCTTGTTACTTATTTAGTATCATGGGTGTATCTACAGAGAAGCAGGCCCTGCAGCTGCAAGGGGGCCCTGGAGGTATAGGAGTCCTAATTCATATAGAATTTCTATAAATATTGGTAAAACAGGTCAACTTTCTAGACATTTTGAGGGCCTGAAAAATAATTTGCTGTGGGGCCCAGTAATATCTAGTTACACCACTGTTTAGTATGTATTGTTATGCTTGTCCTCCCTGTGTATATAGTACTGCATATTCATGGAGCGCTATATATATATATATATATATATATATATATATATATATATATATATATATATATATATATATATATATATAAGTTATATATGCATACAGCAGAAAAAAAACAAATGCTTTGGGAATATCCAGAAGAGAGAGAATTAATACATGAAAATCTATTTTCAAAAAAAGGGGCAAAAGAGAGATATACACCCAATGGTAATACATTATGCTAAAGTCAGAACAAGAGTGGCGTTATAAATCAAATTATGGTAATTACGTTTGAGGACAGTGTTCAAACAAATTGGTTAATCTAAAGCACCAGAAATAGTTTGTTGCTGCAGCATAGTTTTTAATTATGATGCTTTAATTAGGCACAGAATGTATTCAATCTACATCCAGCTGTCATAAATAACTGAGAAGCAGGAAAGAGAAAGTTAGAATATTGACAGTAAAAAAGGAACATGACACAGTTAATTTAAATAATTATGATTTTATGACCAAAATCTAGGTTAAACTTATCCTGTAAAGAAAGGCTAAATTAGATACAGTTTTCCCACAAATTAATTAGCGATGATGGTAGATTTCTTAAATGGGGACAGCATTTCAGCTACATGAAAGAAACCCTTAAGCTGCTGTTGCACCTAAAAAACTTTAACAAAATGGTTTAATACTTGTCTAATTAAGGGGTATCCTTGAGACCAACTACAAACTACAAACTTTTACTGCCATTGTAAGGTTTGTTAATCCTATATTAGGTCACTCAGTCACTGTTGGAGTTTGATTGGCATCAGCCAGGAGTTAGCATTGGTAGTTGCTTATGGAGGACAGTATTTTGAAAGGTCTCGAAAAAGGTACCAGGTGGAGTTCAAACTTAGTGCCCTTTGCTCTATCATTTGGCATTATAACCATTTTTCTACAGGGAAATTAAGCCAAACCTGCTTGGAAGGGCCAAGTTGAAATTTGAGTTTGGGTGAACTTGAACGTAAATTGAACAAATGCCCTCCAGATTTTCCTTCTGATAATTACAACAGAATGTATAACTGTGCCTTTACTTGAACAGCTAGTAAGAATGTAAGTCTGGAGTAAATTACAAAATATTTGAACTCATAACTACTGATGGGCTTACAATGAACATGGAATGGTAACAACCAGGCCTCAAACTCAGGGTTCTTTGGCTTGAAGAAGCCCACTTTAACACTAGTGACACGGAGCAGACACAACAACTCTAAAGCAGTAGTTACTCAATAAAAAATCAATTGTTTAAAACACACTCTGATGAAGCTGTGAATAACAGCGAAACGCGTTAGGAGAAGGAGATTTTCTACCAGTTCAGCACGCACACCACAAGGAGGTCTGGATCCAGCTGGCAAGGACCATTCTTGGGGACTTTGAAAAATTACAACAAACTGGACTGAATGCGATTTTATTGAGAACAAAATGTGAGTGTATTTATTGGTTTTTAAGATTTTTAAATAAAACGTTATTATACTATTTCCGGTTTCTCTATCCTTTCCCTGGAGTCCATGGAGGATGCAAGGTTGAGCTAAGACCACTCGGGAGGAGTTAATGAACACGCTTGACCACGAGAGTGGTTTGTAAGTAGGCAATTTTTCCAAACGGTGGAGGTGTTGTGTTGAAAACTGCATTCACCCATCGCTGCACCAAAGAACTCTGTTTTTAAATTGGCTTTTAAAGTTGCTTTTAATTTTGCACCCCCCAGCACCTATTCCCTTTGACCAGTTGTGTATAAGGAAGATTGGAGCACCCATAGAATAATTTAAACCAAAAAAAGGGGAGCACACATAGAGTAAGCTAATTAAAAGCACATGGTGATATATACCATTCACATCGAACGTATTACGCTATGCAAGTTCCTTATTTCTATTGCCACAGGCGCTGATCCCTTGTGCATATTTTTCTGGAAGTATACACATTTAGTTACTCAATAAGGCAGCATGTAAAAAAAAACTCAAAATGAACCAATGACCCAGCATAGAAGACCATCTTAAGGCTAGGCACCTCTCAAAGGAATCAGAAAGCAGGCCTCAAACTGTGATGTAGTTCAACTTCTGTACCACAGAGTCTATGGCTTTGGCTATCCAAAATAGTGGTCACCAAAAAGTGGTCAACCACAAACCTTAGTAGAAGAGCAGTTAAAGGCTAGACAAAGGCTTCAGAAGAGTAGCAACCAGGTCTTGAAAGAAGGATTCTTTGGCATGCCAGTGGGCAATTAAGACATAATGCCACACAGACTGTCAGGGCTAGTGTTGGTTCAGTATGTCCTTGTGTAGCAGTTCTTCTTTTATAATTCAGTACAAACAACTAAAAATAATAAATTTTTCCATGGAGTGAGAGAAGTCAGTCGGTAATTTTCCACATCACTGAGTGGATGGGAAGGATTTTCAAAGCTATAGTGTCTAGCTAAGAAAACAATAAAATTCAGGGAACAAAGGTGTTTAGAAAACTCTAAAGGGAGAATTGAAAAGCACTTTAATCACCATTTTGATTTGTTGACATGAGCTTTATAGGAAGCTTGAGGAATTTACATATTAGAAGTTGAGCTAAACCGGCTATCTAGTCTGGTTTGTTGAAGAGATGAATTTATTGAATCTACCTTTGTTGTCTTGTGTGGTGGTTGAAAGAATTATGTGGCAGCTCTTAAACTACATCTGTCTTAATGATGTTTGTCACATCTCTGTATGTCACGGAATCGTTTTCAAAGCAAGTATTAATCATTTATCATGAACTGAACTGTATAGACAAGGAAAAATTAACTGTATACAGACAATGTATGGACAACCTTTTTAAAAACAATTTTCAGTATTTTTATTTTCAGCAAATGAATACAATCAAGTTTTTCAATTTTTTTCATAAATATGCTGGCGATTTATCAGGTTTAAAAGCCCCTATAAATCTGCCTCATCATGTGAAGTTTAAAACAAAGTTTAAACAAACATTCACTCGTTTGAATTGTAATTTGCATCAGACTAAGGAATTTATTTAAAACTCACCAGATTTTAGGGGCCAGGCTTATTTTTTTAAAAGTCCAAGGATATATTTATGTTGCCCAAGGATATATTTATGTAAATATGTATATTTACTATCATATACATAAGCACAAATGTATTCCTGGTTATGTGGATTCATTGATGAAAAATGTTCAATCAAAACATACAATTGTTAATAAAAACTATTGATACATATCCACAGTACAGCACACATGCAAAACAAGTTACTCTATATAGAATATATAACATATGTACAAAAAAAATAACAAATGTGGATATGTTACATGTGGTATATGTAGGTTCATACATCAAGTTCTTATTGGTCAGTGACCATTAAAGGAAAACTATACCCCCCAAACAATGTAGGTCTCTATTAAAAGATACTGAGTAAAACAGCTCATGTGAAAAACCCTGCTTCATGTAAATGAACCATTATCATAATAATATACTTTTTTTAGTAGTATGTGCCATTGGGTAATCATAAATAGAAAATTGCCATTTTAAAAAATAAGGGCCGCCCCCTGAGATCGTAAGATTCACTGTGCACACATACAAACCACATGTAAGGTCACATAAGCCAATTAACAGACAGAGTTCTGCCTTTTGTTCCTCAATTCTTCCTGTTACAGTTAGTGTTGTAGTATTTCTGGTCAGGTGATCTCTGAGGCAGCACAGATAGAGTCACGAAATGGTGGTTCAAGGCAAGAGATGTAAAAGGGCAATATTTATGTAAATATATATTCCAGTTTGGTAAGATTCTTTAATATGTAGTTCAATTTGATATAAACTATCTGTTGCTTAAGTATTCATTTTGGGGGTATAGTTTTCCTTTAATTTAACAGGAGTTGGGCATTCAAGCATTAAGACAATGGAAAGTGAGAAATTGAGCTTGACGGGAAAGGGACTGGATTTACAGCTATCCTTGGTAAGGGACTTAGTGACTGTATACTAAATATGGTGTATTTAAGCTTTTATTTGTACATTTTACAACCCACCCAAAAACACAAATCACAATGTATATATAAAATATATACAGATTGTATATACTAATGATATGACACAAGCAAGTCAAGAGTTAGCAACACAATTGTGCCAAAACTTTTCTTTTCAGTAGGTAGTTGTCACATTCAGCCTATGACTAAGTGCCCCAGAGAGGCACAAAACACAAGGATTATTTAACAGTTTGCCATGAGGTAGTAACCCACAGCAACCAATAATGCTTGTGTAGCGCTATAGTAAAATAACTTGTGCTAGGGCAGTTTAAGCTACTTTCCTTGGTGGGCTGAGACCACCAATGAGCTCTCTTTCTCAGGGGTAAGCCCTCGCAACGGTGTGGAGGCAAGGGTGTAGTGTAACTGTAACCTGGTGCAATAGCACAATGATGGGCGCCAGGAGTTCCTTAACAGTTGAACAAAGAACAGTATTTATTGAACAATAGCACATAGATCATTTAGCACATTGATCCACAATGGAGTATAGAACATACATAGCAGCATAAAGGAAGCATATACTCACAGCACGTATAGGCTGAATCCCCACAGGCTAGGGAATATACAGCAGAGAGTAAGTTGACAGCATGCGATGGGTATTGCCCAGTTTTCAGGATATCTTCCAGTGGCAGACTAGGGGAACTCCTGACATCCCTATCTCAACACTTGGTTCCTTACTCTGGGTCAGCAATACCTTGGGATCTTAATCCCTCTAATCTCCTCGGCGGAGCCTTGAGCTGCTCAACTAAATAACCTCTCTACCACTCCTAGAGTGATCTATAAAATGAGTATAGCTGTCTTATTACTAGGGCCAAGGCGCCTAGGGTCAGCACTACCCATTCACTTCCAGCCTGCTTGGTTGGGCTAAAGCAATGGACCCAGAGCACATGGTGCCTAAACCTTTTATACTCTGGCACAGTGCCATCAGGTGTACACTGTGTGAACTGCAGGGGTTACAAGGTCCCCATAAGGACCCACTAAGGTGTCCATATTACTAAGGATGTGCCTGTCTGTAAAGTGTAAGGGTGTCCAAGATTTTCACATCCCTACACTTGTTTTAAAACAGGTGACCAGTATATGCTATCTAATCATTGGTCGCTATGAATTATTGCTCCGGGGCAAACGTAGTGCCTTTTATTACATAATCCCAGTAATGTTTGCACAATAAATATTTTTAGGCAGCAACTTATTTACTGTAAATGTTATCCAGTTTTGTGCCTGCTTATTCTATCCAATGTTAAACCATGGATTTATCTTCGAGCTGAAGTTCTGGGGCATGTGCACCTGGACCCAAGGTTCAGTGTAATGAGTCTACTGTATTTTCTCAAGAACGAGTTATATGTAAATTTCTTTTATGCACTTTTGGTTATAACAAACCAAAAGGCTAACAAATAATAACAGCCATCATTTAATTATTTGTGATATACTGATATTTGTCACTCCTTGTCCGAAACTCTCCCGCTTGAGTCACAGGAGTCACTTCATCTTCTGAGCAGAATATCATCCATGGCTGTTCCCCCTCCCCCGTCAATATTCTCTGGTCATTTCCCACTGTCCAGCTGCAGGCAATAGCTCATTAAAGGGCTATTTAAGCCTGCTTCCCTGACACTCTGGTGCTGGATCATATGCCAGTCTTCCTGCTCCAAGACTCATGTTCTTGTTCCTACTCTTGAGACCCTAGTCCTGGTCCTGTTCCTGAGACCTTTTTCCAGAGCCCTTGTTGCTTTGACCCTGTTCCTGAGATCCTGTTCCAGCCCTGATCCTAAATTCCTGTAAGTCCTGTTCTTGCCCTGTCTTTGTTCCTCTAAGTCCTGTTCTTGTCCTTTGCTTGTTCCCCATTGTCTAACTTCCCGGTTTTGACAATAGCCTGTTATATGACTCTGCATGTTTTCTGCCTGTTCCAACCTTTGGCTTGTTTCCTGGATTACATTTGTTTGCCGTCCACCCCTGACTTTTGGCCTGTCTTAAGGACTTTGTTTGCTGCCTGGCCAGACCTCTCCTGAACTTGGACTTGTTTTTCTGTCTGGAATTTCCTGGAAGCACTTGGGCACAATTGGCAAAATAATGTAATACAAATGTCCTGTACCATGCATACTTAGTAGCACTTTTTATACAAGTTGCAGTAGGCATTTCATTGAGGTCCCCTCCCATAAAAATAGAACAGAAAAAGAAGTTTTTAGAAAAGACATTGCTACTGATGGATTGCCTGCATGACTTCTCAACACTGCCACACAACACTGAACCATAACTGCTCATTTCTTCTTACTTGCTGCCTTGAAAATGCTGATACAGCGAAATGCCGCGTTGGCACTAAGATACTTTAAAAGCTACATTTTAAAACTTTTTTTAAAAGAGTGTAAGATCTTTTCATCCTGGATCTTTTTATCATTTAAGTACTTAACAGTCTCCTCTCCTTTTTTATTAATTTTATTAATTTTAATTGCTTGTCGGTGGTGCTTCCGATGAACTCCACAGGGTATAGAATTCATCTTTCTCTCTCCTCTTGTCTAGAATTCTTAAAGATTACTGGATTTGTGGTCTTATTGCATAGTTAGCTCTTCGTGGAGTTAGTGTAAAATAGTATTGTGACCACAGTCCGGTTTACTTTGACTGCCTTTACTTTGTGCTGTCCCAAAGTTAGTAAAGAATTGATTTAGTTTCTTTTGGGACAGCTCCACCGTCTATAATTTCCTTTTCTAACCTATTTTCTAATGAATTCAAGCCCTATTAATTCAAGTCTGATTCACAATTTATTTTTGTAGTTTATTAATTGCTTTGATGGATTAGGTCTAGGTCAATCAAATCAATTTAATTTAAGAAGCACATAGCACTTTTTCCAACCATATATGAACTTGTGAGGGGTAGATCAAGTTTTTTCTATTTACTAGAAGCACTTTGCACTTTTTGGTCTTTTTCATAATCAATTAATTCCTGTTAGTTATTAATTTCTTCTAGATTTGAATCTATTAATAATTAAATATTATATATTACACACTAATTCACCTTATTCAATAAGGAATATTAATACCTCTGTTTAGCATCAGTATATTAATTAATGTGGTGGTTATTGATGTAATGACATTAGGGAATTTATTACGATTTAATGAACTGGTCTACCTGAAAATATTAATTGAAGTTTATATCTAAACCTCAATTAGGGAATATATGGGGTATCATTTGTCTTTCGGTTTCTGCTCATTTCTTCTCTCCAATAAAATCTTTTGTACGCAAGGAAACAAGGAAAAGGCAAATGACTCAAATGCCCTTTTTCCTTTACTTTATCTCAGAGAATTTTATAGCACAAAGCACTGCCCATGAAAATTAGTGTGACATAAGTGTGACATAAAGTATCATCACAAAACAGAATGGTCTGGAAGTCATTAGTCTCACTAAAGGTTTGTTGCATATAGAAAACTGTAAAACCTTTCTTTATTGTTTGCTATAGAAACGCTTTACATTTTTCTTTGGTGCCCTTAGAAAAATATTATAAAATAAATATTGATAGATGTGGAAAACTTTAAAGCTGCATCTTAGGTATATTGGACATTATGCCCAGTGACGAAAGACATTGAACCTAGAGGTTGACAGACGTTTATTAAACAAAAATCATAATTAAAATTGCAACTCGTTGCAAATCACATTTCCATTAATTTTCATGCAAGCTGATAAATTGAGAGTGGCACAAAATCCCAGAAACAATATGCAAATTTAATTTTCTCGAATGCTGAAGATACACTTCACATTGAATACTATGCCATCTCAAGTTATTGGTGTAACAGGATTTTAAGTTTTAATTGTTTTTCACTTTTTATTATTGTTACTAAATTGTACAAAATTACAGTAACTAAATATCCATGTAAATTAAAAAATAAATCGACATGTACTCTTATGACTGGTGTACATGGCAGGAGAGTGATTAAGTATGAGGCCTAGAATTGCATACTATTGGTATTAGGTACCTACTATGAAGGCAAACATACTGTCAGCTGATCCCAGTTGCTTATATTCTGTAGTGTTAGATATTAACATATTACTTTGGGTTAGAAAACACATGTCCATCAAATTTAACCTTTTGGTCTAATGAACCCTGCTGATCTGGTAGATGATCTTAGGAGTGGTGAAAACCCCATCCAAAGCACTTCCACATGGGCAAAATAATCATTTTTGACCCCCAGGACTGCAATTCTGGGCTCAATGTTGTACTTGAAGCTAATTTCAGTAATCCTGTAATTTCTCACTTGCTAAAAAACAGTTTGCCATAATAATTAAGGTTTTTGCATTTTGTTTGCAATATTATTTATAATGCCCATTTCATTGCACTGCATCACTTCGACCCTTGATAAATCTGCACTCAAATGTTCTGGAGTGTGTTGTTTACTAGTAAAATTTTTTTTTTAAAAAAAATTATTTCTACCAACATAGAGTTGCATCAGTTCCCTTGTTTGCCCTGCTAAGCTTAAGAAATACGGTAACACCACAGATTTGCTGTGATCGAAACCATGGCCAAAAAGTATGTTCAGCACAATCCCTTCCCAATTCATTTTACTCATGATGAACAAGGATATACTGCCATTTTAAGTTTAAGCCTCAATGTATTAAACTTGAGAATACAGATAAACTGTTTCTACTTGGATCCATGAAAAACTGGGGTGGTGACACAATCTTCCAACTACCCTTCTATCAATTTACACAGCCTATTCTGAATGAAGGGGGTAAAGGTATACCAAGTTTTATTTTAGGTACTTCTGATTTATGGTTGGGAGGGGCGAATGTTACCCATTCCTAGGTTAAGGTATTATCCTGGCAGTTCAGCAACTGGCCAAAGGGTATTTGGGTTCCCTAGGTGTAAAAGGGGAAGCTGCAAAAAGTGTGTGACTCTTTGCATTTCCCTTGCTAAAGGAGGTGTTTGCTGGGAAATTGGGATGGAGGTATGTTCCAGTTGGAGTAATGTGCTAGGAATAATTTGTAATAGCTCAGCTAGGAATGAGAGTCAGTATCAGGATGCTAGTAGAGCAGTCAGAGGCTCTGAGCAGGAGGCCAGTTGGGTTAGTACCCAGCAGTAACAAGGATGCCAGTATAGGGAATCTAGTGGTTATACTTAGAGATAAGAGAGCCTTGGTGAGTGAGACCATTGTGGGCTTAATCGACTGCTAGGGATTGTTTTACCAAGGAAGCAAGTACTACCTTGAACACTACAGCTGAGATTGTGTAAGTAATCAACTTATGTATCCTCCAACAGTGATTCTTGGGTCCCCGTGAGAGGAAAGAGTTCATGTAACAGGTGCTTGGATGAGACCTATTATCGTGCTAGGTACTAGTAAGTGGGGCAATATCCTAAACCTGTTTCCTGAGCACACTATATATATATATATATATATATATATATATATATATATATATATAGTCCTTGTGTTTTCGTTTTCTCCGCACTCCAAACAATGGCAAGTGACCCAGGTGCTACCCGTAATGAAATAGATAAATATATAGATGTAGATGGGTGCACACCAGGAACGTTTTTATTTTCTTAAAATAAAAACAGGTAACACAATAATATCATAGTTGCAAAAAGAGAAGAATTAGCTCTGTGGCAATTATTTTTTTTAAAAAAAGCTCTGATTTTGTTCATCAAACTCTCTTAGTTCAACATCAATACCGGGTCATAAGAAGCACTGAGCTTTGTAAATAAATAGCTCTTTTTCTGTTCAGACTCATTACACATAAATTCTCTACAAACAAGTCTATTAGTTGGGACCATGGAGGAAGCTGGTATGCAGTCAGACTGAAATAGTCCAATACATGGTACAAAAGGGTTAAGCAAATCAAGGCTGATGTCTAGGCAAAAGTTTAGGGGCAGGCAGCAAGCAGCAAAGTCAGGTGTTGAAGCAGAGTTAGGAACCAGAAATCAGTATGATAGTAATTATAGAGCACCCAGGAACTCTCAGTCAGGAGAAGACCCTATATTTGGGCGCTGAACAAGGGTCTTTGGCATCATTTTTAAATTTCGTGACAAGTGCGCAGTAAGATATATTACGTACCGTTCAAGTGTTGCATCTTCAAGATAAGGTTCTATATTATTCTTTCATAATGCATTCAATGGTCCAATCAGTAAGAACACACTTTCACCATTGTTCACTGTTCCCAACTTAAAGTGCAATAAATGGCTTCCCCTATATTAATGCAATTGTGCAGAAACTAGAAATCTTCTTGCTCATGCACTGCTTTCAGATGCATTTGAAAGAACCTGGTCATGCTTGACATGGACATTTGGCATGTACTTTTTGGAAAGGGCATCTTAATTTCAGTGGCGATTCTGTAAACTCTTATGAGCAGGACCCTGTGATTGCTTTTTATTCTGTAACCTGTGTTAGTTAAAGGGATCCTGTCATGGGAAAACATGTTTGTTTTTCAAAATGAATCAGTTAATAGTGCTACTCCAGCAGACTTCTGCACTGAAATCCATTTCTCAAAAGAGCAAACAGATTTTTTTATATCCAATTTTGAAATCTGACATGGGGCTAGACATATTGTCAATTTCCCAGCTGCGCCCAGTCATGTGACTTGTGCCTGCACTTTAGGAGAGAAATGCTTTCTGGCAGGCTGCTGTTTTTCCTTCTCAATGTAATTGAAGGAGTCTCAGTGGGACATGGGTTTTTACTGTTGAGTGTTGTTCTTAGATCTACCAGGCAGCTGTTATCTTGTGTTAGGGAGCCGCTATCTGGTTACCTTCCCATTGTTCTTTTGTTTGGCTGCTGGGTGGGGGAAAGGGAGGGGGTGATATCACTCCAATTTGCAGTACAGCAGTAAAGAGTGATTGAAGTTTATCAGAGCACAAGTCACATGACTTGGGGCAGCTGGGAAATTGACAATATGTCTAGCCCCATGTCAGATTTCAAAATTGAATATAAAAAAATCTGTTTGCTCTTTTGAGAAATGGATTTAAGTGCATAATTCTGCTGGAGCAGCACTATTAACTGATTCATTTTGGAAATTATGTTTTTTCCCCATGACAGTATCCCTTTAAAATATTGTAGGACTCCTGTTTGTTAAATAAATGTAAAGAGCTGCATAACTTGCTGGTGCTATATAAATATATGATGATGATAATCATAAAGGGAAAGTGTCTAAAGGGTTGTAAACATTAAGACAGAAAGATTGCTTCAGACAGAGTCAATCACCTTAACTGGGATTTAAAAGTATGTTGTAAGCACTGTAAATTGGGGTAGCATAATGTTTCAGTGTGTGAACTCAGTGTTATTTTGTTATAAGCACTCTGTGTATTATAAATATTCATCATACAAGAAATCTTAGATTGTAGGCTTTTGGGATTGGGGAGGGCCTGATGTAAGACTGGGGCTCTGGTTGCCAATTTAATGCACTAAATGTGTGATGAAGAAAAGATGTGTTTACCTGCCATAAGCGCTGTTGTACCTAATCCAATTCATTGCAATATTAAATTTAGTGAATGTGAGAAACGTTCAATGAAGTGGCACTTAGTTATCACAGTTTATGTCTTTGACTCCCATTTGTCAGGAAAAGGTTGTTATTGATTTTATTTATCATAAATCACGCCGCAACTTTACACGGGAAATCCTGCCTCTGTCTTCAATTACATACAACATATATAAAGTTCATAACTTTTCATTCTTTCATGTGAAAAATAACTTTCAGTTACCCTCTAAAGCTCAACATCTTCAATTGGCTCATCACAACCAATCAAAGGTTATAACTTAAACACCACACCCAGACATAGCAATGCTATAAATAGGAATTGCTGTTCTGGAAAATTTGTGGGACTGCCTTTCTCTCAATGCTGCAGGTGCTTGTGTGCTTCAAGTCTGCTATTCTAGGCCTTGCAAATCATACACCCATTTTAACAACCCAGAAGACACACTTACACATTGTTCTAGTTGTGTATTTAACCATATCATCTATATCATCTTACAGTGTACCCCATACCCCCCGAAAAGGACCTTCTCCAGCCTTCCAGGCAGGTAATTGTTTTTTTCTGTGATGGACTTTACCCTCCATGCTGCAGGTGCTTGTGTGGTTCAAGTCCACTATTCCAGGTACAGTACTTCCAGGTATGTGCATTCTAACAACCCACAAGACAACCATGTTAACTTAACTACATACAAATACAACTTCAGCCTCACATTTTATTGAAGGACTTTTCAAAATTTAAACTTGCACTCTATATCATCTTATAGTGTACAACACACCAGCTGAAAATGACCTTCACCAGTCTTCCAAACAGATCATCTATGTAAGCATTATCACCATGCTGTTTGTTTTGAAACATTCAATTACATTGAATTGTCTCTGTGTAGCCAATTTATTTGATGTTAATGTCACTGTGTTAGGTTAAAATTTGTCTTGAAAATGTACCCTGATGGCAGGGTTGGACTGGGCCGGCAGGGCACTGGGAAAAACCCGATGGGCCCCCAGCTCTTGTGGGCCCTGCCTGCCCAGGTCCACACCCAAAACAGCTTCACCAACAAAGGGGCAACCACGCCGTGACTTTTGACAGAGATGCATTGTCGCGTGCATGCGCGCGAACACGGATCACACGCTAGCGTGGCGGGGGCGGAGGGGGTCCTGGGGCAGTACCCAACCCTGCCTGATGGTACTTACCTCCCCATAGGTCAGGCCACTTTGGCCTGAATGCTGCCTCGAGATCTTCCTAGGCCTTCCTAGGTCTTATCTAAGCTCCACAGGGGGGATTAGTGCCACATGCTGGCTAAACCTGCACATCACACTATTTACATATATAAAATACATTATTTATTTTACATCCTTACATGCCTTTCTGCCTAAATGAATTTATGTAGATCTCTGTGCTCTGTTTAAAAACACAAAGACCTGTGGCCTCCGTATGATCATAACATTGCCTGCTTCTGGCAGCAATGTACATATTAGAGGGAGATGGGAAGGCATGTAGGTGCCCTCTGTTTTTCAAATGTGTTTTATTGAGTATTTCAATAAAGCATGCATACATTTTAACAGATATCTTAAAGCAGATTGATAAACAAAGCTTAAAGCTTGATATGGTACAAGAAGAAGCAAATGGAGTTAAATACAGCTTTGTACTATTCAAATTACTAATAGCATTATAAGAATACAATACAGATCATTAAAGTAAATAAAGCAATAACAGAAAATAGTTTTGCTCAGTGACTATTGAAAGCATAGCCAATAGTCTGCAAACAAATATTGGGAATAAGAAAAATGCAAATACAATATACATTAGGGTTTAACTGTTACAGATTAAGCTATATCTGTAACAAACCAAGAATCTGGGGCTTAAAACTAGAGTCAACTTGGTCCTAGAAAATGGACCAAGTTTGCATAAAAACATATTTTAAATGGGGTTCTGCTCTCTTAACCCTTATCATTTCACTCTAACAAAGATAGTTTATGTGGGATAGGATATCTTTTAACGATGGAGTGGCAAAAATAAATATAATGATATTTTTGTGGTAGCAGTGAATAAGGAAATAAGGTCACAGTACATTAATATGAGATTTAGGATCCCCTCCCCCAAATCAACCACAGGTATACCCAAGAAGAATATTTGATGGGGGGAAACTTGATATGAATCCTAAGGTTACGACAGAAAACCTCTCTGCACTTAACCAGATCTTATGAACTCTAGGTCAACTCCAAATTAAATGAAATAAATGAAATGATAATGAAATAAATTGACATTCAGGAGCAGATTTGCTAAGGTTCGAATGGTAAATTAGAATTTAAATTTTCAATTTGTTTTTGGTCAAAACTCACAAATTCAAATTTAAAACCACCAACTCAAATTTGAATGTGAGATTTATCACACCTTGACCCTCGGAACAGTTCTAATTCAACTACTCACCACCCAAAACCTGCTGAGTTCATGTACAAGTCAATGGCACTGGTATATTGAACCATTTGAAAATGTTAATTGCTTTCCTGACATACAAGTTTTTTTTCACAGGAGAAATTGATACGAATTTGATTTGAATTTTTGGGTCGTTCCTATTCGATGGAATATTAGACGTTCAAGTTTTTTCATAAATTACCTACCATTCGAGTTCATTCAAATTTATAAGAGTTAAAAAGAAATTCACATAACTTCGAAATTCGACCTTTGATATATAACCCCCTTAATTGTATACATTTTGGGCAATGAAGCAGATGGCCAGAACAATCAATAATACTATATAATTTCCCATAGCCTCAATGGACTAGTTTAAAGTGCTGCACTCTCCAGTCTTTAAAAAGGAAGCATTTATTAAAATTATGAATGAAGTATATAAGTAGAGTAGCAGCTTGTCGGTTTGTAAATAATTTGTCCAATTAATAGATAAAGGGGTGGTTTTGTTTATAAACAGGAGAGCACCATTTCTGGGGCATGAGATCAACACGAATCAAGTCAGAATTTTACATAAATTCAACAAAAGATTCAGCCAACCCATGTTTTTGAAGAGTTTTTTGTTGATGGACCCTAGCAAAGCATTTTTAATAAGAATTTAAATGAAGTCTTGCATCCTTGGTTCAAGATAACTCTTCAGGTCTAACCAATTCAAAAGATTGAATCTACAAAATCTTTAATAAGCAAGGATTGATTATTTCTCAGAAAAGAAAAAAAAATTCCAAAGAAACTGAATTGCCATAAAAGGGGGTTAAAACCATGACTAGAGAATAAAAGTTTCCCTGTGAAAAATCGAGTCCTTGATTAAAGGGTTGGTCTTGTAATTAATGGTACATCTCTCCACTTAAAAAGTAAAATAGCCAATATATTAGAATGATGATGATTAATAAATCTGCTGCTGCCAAAAACCTATTTCAATTCAATGAGATACCTTGTAACTGATGCTACTGAAGGTTCAAAATTCGAAAATCTGGAACTTGTAATGGCAACGCAATGTAGCAAGTGCAATTTTTTTTTTATTGCTCCAAACGAGGAATCTAATTTTTTTTACATCAAGTTAATTAAAGGGTAGATTAATTTAGGGAAAATCAGCATTTTAAAAAATTCTATTTTCCCTTTCAGATTCAAAGGAGCATTCCTACATTTACGAGGGACAGCACTTTATTTATAGCAGGGGTAAAGTTTAATGTATATAGAGTCCTCAAAGCTATAAGGATAATTAGTCATAAATACTTAAGAAGTGGTTTAGGAGTACTAAGATTCAGTTTCCGAAAAATGGAGCTGGATAAAGAAACATTGATATTCATTAATTCAGTCTTATTGACATTTGCCCTATAGCCTGAAAATGAACCAAAATCATGTAACAACTTAAAGATTTCTTTCAGGGAAATATTGGCATTTTGAATTAACAATAATAAGTCATTGGCAAACGCTAAGGATTTCAGCTGAGAAAGCCACTGAACTTCGATACCATTAAGACATGCATGCACGGTCAGGCATACAGGAGGCGGATTGGTAAGTGCTAGAAAGTAGGGGGGTTAGTGAGAAAGTGAGGGGGGCAAGTATGTGCTGCAAACAGCAATTACAGGTACAACTGGGAGCACCAATTTACAGCCTCTCACTATGTACTATTTAATTGAAAAAGGATACAGAAATGACCAGAAATGTTTACACCACTCAGCGTTAAACAACACATTGTAAGGCCAATAAAATGCTACTTTCAAATATAATACTACCAGTAGAACAATAACAGTATATAACACACCACTGTGTACAGTATGATAGAAATGACTGGCTCCATCAATCCATGTAATATTTATCATAATATGAAAATGTTAACACGTTTATATTTGATCCTGGGTTGATTTCAGGAATGGTAAGTGTTCATATCTTTTGGTCACACTAAAGTACAGAATACTGAAAGGTTAATTTGAGAATGTCTGACACTGCTGAGATAAATGGAAAATAAATCAACCACAGATCAAAAGAGAGAACATGAAGACTCTGCTGTTCCCAAAGACTTTCATTTTATCTTGTTTTTTTTTATCTGTCAATGAGTAGAATTGTGAAATACTAGAATATAGTTTGACTTACAAAGAGACTTTTTGTCTTAGCAGCCAAATTAATCTCTGCATTTCAGATTTATTGGGAATAAAATAATGTCTAAACTTGAAAAGATTACAAATTAGTCAAAGTGTCAAAAAATATTCATTCCTCAGGGCGGCAATCAGTGAAGTCACTATACCCTTCCTTGACCTTCAGAAGCTTTCTGCTTTTATTATTTATTCATACCAGGATATGGTGCTTTTGTAGACTGCTCAGATCACAGCAGACACTCTAATTATCTGGATGCTTTCATGATAATTGCAGGTGATTATTTTTACTGTGCATTGTATGTATACTACAATTAAAATGGCAGGAATTAAAATGCAAAAAACATTTAGACAAAGTCTATTTAAAGCAAATTAACTTATATTAAGTGAAAAAAAATATTTAATGCTAAAACAATATATGACAAACAGGATATAACATTATTTAATAATTTAACATAAGACAAAACACAATCAGACGGATGCCTTAACAGCTTTTAATTGCCAAAGTATTTATAATATAGGCATTGGATTTATTATCCAGAACAACGGTTAATGGGGTAGTTCACCTTTTGGTATGATGTAGAGAGTTATATTTTGAGACAATTTGCAATTGGTTTTAATTTTTTTATTATTTGTGTTTTTTTTTAGTTATTCAGCAGCTCTCCAGTTTGCAGTTTTAGCAATCTGGTTGCTAGGGTCTAGCAGCCATGTATTGATTTGAATAAGAGACTGGAATATGAATATGAGAGACCTGAATAGATTAATTGTGCCTGTCCTAGACCTTTCACCTGCCTAAGGACTTGCTTCAGCTTGCCAACCTAAAGTAAATTAAACATGGGGATACACATGTTCTTGTGGAGGAAACAGCATTTTGGAGGACTGGGTCATATGAGCTAATTTTAGTATCCAACATTCTCCCAAGTTTTAAAACCAATTTAAAAGGCACAGCGAACATAAAATTTAATACAGGTATGGGATCTGTTATCCAGAAACCAGTTAACCAGAAAGTTCAGCATTACGGAAAGCCCATTGACTCTTTTTTATCCAAATGTTTAATAATTATTTCCTTCTTCTCTCTAATAATAAAACAGTACCTTGTACTTGATCCAAACTAAGATATAATTAATGCTTATTGGAAGCAAAAGAAGCCTATTGGGTTTATTTAATGATTTTCTGGAAGACCTAAGGTATGAAGATTCAAATTATGGAAAGGTCCATTATCCAGAAAACCACAGGTCCCAAGCATTTTGGATAACAGGTCCCATAACTGTACTTGTAAAGTGTGAGGGAGATGAAAGTGATCAAAACAGCAATTAATAAATACAATGAATGCTTTAAATATCGATGTTTCCCTTTAAACTTGTGTGATTTAATGGAAAGAGAAGTGATCTGTCTAGTGACCCAGGTGTGCTGTTAGCATAGAATGCCTTTATTATTTGCATTTCACAGCACATTCTATATATTCTATATACAATCTTTATACATTCAAAAAGTCAGGGACAGACACTGCAAATGTTCATCTTCATTGTTACCAAATTCCTTTCCAACCTTCTATATCTTTGTTAGGCACCCAGGTGCACTTTGTAATTTAAAAGCACTAAATGCAACATTGGCTTTGACACATGATAAAATAAAAATAGAATATAAAAAGATAATATAAATAAGGAACTGATATGTGTGGTACATGAAACTTCCAGCAACCTTTTCCCCCTTCTTGTTACAGATCTTGAATCTTGTTCTAGCATGGGAATTGTGATGTTGTTCTGCCCTGCTACGCTCTCTTTCACTTTAATAAGCTCTGGGGAGTAACAGATTTGAAGTTTTACTACAGAATAAAGGAAAAGATCACCGTGCATAAGACACATAATTATGTAGGCTGGGTGGAGTGAAATTGGTACTGAAGAATATAAAATAAAGAGAAGGTAGAGGGAACCATTCAGTGAGATAACTTTCCAATAATACAAGTATTTTGCTGTTTGTAGAGAGATCTAACTATATTGCTTTGATCAGAGACAACATTGGTGCAGCTGTGGAGAATTAAGCATTAGTATTAATTAGGAATTTTGATAGAAGAAACACATGTATTTCGAGGGCAAAATAGAGTATAATGCAACTGAAGAGTTACAGACTGAATGTGGTCTCCTGGACATTATTATGACCTACAGTCTGGCTCATTTCATTGGATTCCATTTCATCAGTGCCCTAAAAATTGCAAATATTCAGGCCACTACACAGGGTTGCCACATATTCTGGGGCTGGAAAACGGGCAGGGGGCAGATGACA
Source organism: Xenopus petersii (assembly GCA_038501925.1). Classification (NCBI taxonomy): domain Eukaryota; kingdom Metazoa; phylum Chordata; class Amphibia; order Anura; family Pipidae; genus Xenopus; species Xenopus petersii. The sequence continues at coordinate 63,281,570 of CM076679.1, forward strand.
TCAGAGGCGGGCTAATGATGCCAGGGGTGGGACCAGTGACATTGGAGCGGGACTGTCCGGATTTCCTAATTTAGTTCCGATTGGTTTCACCTGGACAGCCCTTCCAAATACCCGGCTGTCCGGGTGAAATCCGGACAGCTGGCAATCCAACCACTACATGAAAAAAACCCGGAAAGTACTGAATTAGGGAGTGTGAACATATAAGTCAGTTCTTGTATATGTGTCGGACAGCTTTTTTGTGGGAACAGTAGTATAATAGTTATTCTTTATTACATTATATCTATAACATTTCTAGGTATAAAGTAAATATAATCTGGTCTAGGGGGGCAATATAATCTCATTTGTTCCCAAAAAATCATCAACCACAGAGCTTAAGCGGCAGATTTATCAAGGGTCGAATTTCAAGTTCATGGGAGTTATTTAAAACTCCCATGAACTCGAAATGAAACCAATTGCAATTTATTAAAAAAATGAAAATTTTCAAACTCGGGTGAATAGGATCGACACACAAACTCAAATTGAATTTTAATCCAATTTGATTCTAATTAGATTCGATTTTTTTCTAAAAAAAAAATGAATATCAAGAAGGCTGCAAACAACTCCAAAATGTTCCAAGGACGTCTTCCATATGCTAAAACAGCAATTTGGCAGGTTTAAGGTGGTGAATAGTAGAATAAAAGTTATTCAAGGGCCAGTGTATGATACATCTCGAAAATCAAATTCTAATTTTCAAAAAAAACTCGAATAGAATTTTAATAATTCCCTAGTCGAATTTCATAGTTTTGGCCATAAAAAAAACTTGAAAATGTATAAATATGCCCCTAAATCTGCTCCATATGTCAATCTTAACAGGGCTAGAACTAGGTGTAGGCAGAAGAGATGTGCTTAGGGCCCAACAAAATGGGGACGCCAAGCACATACCTCTTCTTTTGACTACCCCTGGTCCAGACCTTGTTCCCCTGTCAAGTCTTGCCTTCGGTGAGCTTCTGAGGCGAGATGGCCAGAACCTGCTTGTTTAACCCCTATCCAAATTAATAGGGAGATAAACAATTTGGAACATTCTTTTAACCAATGGCATTGGTTAAAAAAAATGAATGTCAGGGACCAGGCAGTAAGGACCAAGTAGAAAGCTGGCACTAAGAAACAGACAAAACAAGCAAAAGTCCACTTGCAAGGTTCTCCAATGTATTAAGCAAAATGTAAATATCAAGCAGAGGTGAATGCAGGCAGCAATCAGAAGAGGCAGAGTCACACAATCAGAGGCAGATCAGGATAGTGGGGCATCAAGAATAAAAACGGATGGGGCCGGCTAGCGCAGACCCGCTCCCCCATGGGACAGGACACAGGTGGCATGGGGCCTTTGATGTCACATGGGGACCCTTGAAGTGGACCCCAGATACCGCAGTCCAACACTGTACACAATGGACAATTTTACAATATAGTGTACCAGGTCCATTGTGTGCATTGCTGAAGAAGACTTCAAATCAAACAATTATTTATTTGGTATACTGTGCAAACTGTATATATTCTGTATATGTGTATACAAGCTGCCTCCTGTCATTTTCAGAGCTGAGCTATTGTGCTCATTGCACTAGTGATGCGGCACCCCTTTGACCCACTCTGACACTGATGTTTTAAGAGCGGAGCAGGAGAGTGGGCGGCATTGGAGCTGCTACCTCAGGATCGCCCCTAATTACCAGACACCAATAGTTCTACTACTATATGAAATAAAAGTTGGCAATATAAATTCCTGTATAGAGGAGAATGCATATACCAATGCTTATGAAACAATTTTCCCATAGACTGTTAGCATGGCACTGAGTAAGGATATGCGACCTGACTGACCTTCTCACAGGGATGTTTAATTCTATACTGAGCTTGGTGGATAGCTTTTTCTGGATAAAATATTTTATGTTCCTGTATCTCCTTTTCTTGAATTTTACTCACCAGTCTTTGCAACCTAGAAAGCTGACTATTATAGACTTTTTTAGTATGAGATTGATGCTGGCTGTTAAAATATAAAATCTGGTTACAATTTGTAGACCTGGTATATAAAAAAGTGCACACTGACTTTTGATAGAGGCAGCGCTGTAATTACTGGGCGGCGCTAGGCCGAGTGGTCCTAGCGCCCGTCCGCACAAACCCTCACGGGCGCACAAAAGTGCCAGAGCACTGAGGAGCTGTGCGTCCCCGGTGCTCCCCATAGATCGGCTGGGTAGCATGCCGCCCCTAATAATCTGCTGCCCTAGGCCCAGGCCTTTGTGGCCTCTCCACAAGTCCGGGCCTGGATAGTACAAAAACATAGTACAAAAACATTGCTGAAATTGAAAATTTAAACTTGCAGATACAGAGGTTTATAAGCCTCTACAGAGTGATCCTATTTTGAGAATTATATGTAAACTTGTGTAGCTGTAGCTTTGATGGTGTGGGATAATACTATACTGGCCGCACTATATGTGGGCAGCTTATATTCCTCAATATTATCATACGGCATGTGCATGGATTCTTAAAGGGCACATTATTCTGAACAGAAAATTTACTTTTTCTCAGAAGCATTGGATATCATATTAACCTGTAATTATTTCACTGTTAAGGTTTAGGTTTTACCTCCAGCTTCATGGAACAGCAATAGGATCCAACGTTGCCCCTTCAAATGCCAAAGCCTTTATGGCTACGTTGAAGAACTGTACATATATTGTGATGTAGACTGTACCAGGCACTGCCTAGCATGGTGAGATACATCAATGTTGGTTAGTGACCTGTCCAATATGATCGCCAATGGACAGAAGACAGAGCCCATACCCGCCACCTTGGGGGGACGTAACGGGTCCTTGTGTACCTTCAGCAAGGTATACTATAGTATAGGTATCACTGGAATTTGTCTATTAAGTAGTCATGTAACTATAAATAAACACAGCTACTATACAGCCAGTAATATGTATAAAATGAGAAGGACCGGGTATAAGGATTCACGAAGAGGTCAGAAGTTCGGGAGTCAAACCATCCGAAAACCAGACAATGTGGTATATTCTGGATCACATCTGGTGTTCCCTGCTTCAACAGTTTCAACATCCTCAACATCTTTTTTAGATGGATCTCAAACAATGGCCACCTTGGAGGAAGAAAACGTGGAGGACGCAGACATAAGAAAACAAAGATATCCACCGAACAAATGAAGACCAAAAAATTGGTAAACATTTCATATGTGACTCCATTGCAATTACAGGTATTGGAGAAAGGACTTTCCTTTGGACTCACTTCATGTCCTGATTTGTTTTATCTTGATTTAGACTTGTTTAGGTTCTTTAGGACATTAAAACTTAAAGTAGAGTTTATGGGAGCAGAAAGGGTTAATTGCAATGCATTTAATTTGAAGAGACCAAGCCAATATTCCCGAGGTTGATAATTTGTTTATTGAAACCTATATTAATAATGTGACCCGAAAATTATCTGAATTGGGAATTAGAAAGGGGTAGGGAATTGTTATTGAATAATTATTATTGACATTGACAATAATTGACATTATTATTATACATGAATTAAAGACACAAACTATTTGAGTGTTTATTGTACAGTGTAATAATTGGTACACGGCAATCAGTCAATCACAAATCTTTCACATCAGATATCGTTAGAGAGTGTGGGGGTTTTACTATCTCTTTTCCTTTCAAACAATTGATACAAGTAATCTATACCTCCCCCTCTCTGTGAGGTGAACTTTCACCAGGCAAATACTCTTCTGAGTTTTTTCAGTGTATCAATTTATGTTCTCCACATATCAGTTTCCCCTTACATGGTAGTGCTTTGGAGATCTCTTTTCTAGACACTAGGGTATACAGGTCGAGAAACAACCTGCTGACAGATTTATACACCAAAACCCCCTATGAAAATACGATGTTACACGAAAATTAATTGTAGTGCCCTCGTGGGCTTTTATACGTGGGACAGACTACTTGCCAGGTCAAGGATAGGATAAGGGAGCATAAGCTATCTACAAAGACAATAAAGAACAGGTGGGAGAAAGCCAAAATTCCAGGTGGTGGATACTGTCTCTTATTCCTGGTGGGGAGGGGACAGAGTGATGGGGCTCCTTAAAAAGGAGGTCCTTTGGATCCACCGCCTTGAAACCCTAACCCCATATGGTCATAATAAAGAGTATGATTTACAAGCAATTTTTTGGTAATTTGTGTTTTTAATATGGATTATAATATTTATTGTTTTATAAATATAAACTAATTTTGTGCATAATATGGATGATGGACAGATAAGTGCTAATATCAGTTTGTTACGGTACATTTGTTTTAAAAATGGATACAATAGTTTCAACATTAATTTGTAAATTGTTTCTAATGATGATGATCTATTTGTATGTGCAAACAACAGATAGTGCTGTTCTAATATTTTAAAAGGAAGTTCAGTGACTGTCTCAGTTCACTTGAAAAAGAGCCAGGGAACAGCTTCAAACGTCACTGTATACTTAGCCATGAAGTAATAAAGGCTTTTTAATTAATTAATTACAAGGTGCTGTTCTTTACAATATTACATGTGTTCCGTGGATGGTGGCCACAGTGGAACATGCACCTAAGGTGACCAGATTTTTGGACAGGGGTGAATTTTGCAGCACACGCAGTAAGACACCCCCCCACACTAACCATTCCCCATTTTACAAATACACTCTCGGTGAATATATTATGTAACGTAGTGGCAATTCCATATACAATACCCCAGAATTCATAGTAGGATGGCATAGAGGCAATTCCATGTACAGTACCCCCAGAATTCAAACATCAATATTTAAACAAAAAGTGCACAAATCACAACACTCCAACTGATTGGTGCACTTTTTGTTTAAATATTGATGTTTGAGCTTCACTTACTCAGCCTAAGATTAAATGTTTGTAACACGAAATGCGTAAGGCAGAGGACATAATAAATCTTTTCTACCTGATTTCTACTAATTGATGGAAGATTGCCTTTATTTGAGTGCCTGCCACAGATTTGCTTACGGTTGTCCTCCCCATGCTGAGGTCTCAGGGCGGTGCACCTGGGCCACTTCCTAAATGTGGTGAGTAAATACTCTACTCCATGAAAACCCCTTCTTTATCTAATCACTAGGATGACATAAAGGCAATTCCGTGTACAATACCCCCAGAATTCATAGTAGGATGGCATAGAGGCAATATTGCTAATTAAAGGTAAGGAAAGAGTTAATTGTGGCACAATGGGAGAAACTAGGTGAACCAGCTAAAACTTTGCAAGAGCATTGATAAGGGAATAGTGGGAGGGAGTGAAACTGAGTGAGACAGACAGAGAAAATAAACAGAACCTTACCAGCATTCTCAGCCTGCCACTGATCGTCTGGGAGGAGGGAGGAGAGAGGAGGAATTTGTAGAATACTGGATACTGAAACTGATTCAGCCGAGTCCACCAGAGGTGCATAGGCATCCTTTCTCCTCGTGCTTGTGATGTCATCAACCTGCTGCCTGCTTGCTCTCTCCTGCGCCCCCTGCCTGTAGAATTATGCAGTGTGGGCCCTGATCAACTGCTTCACAGCGTAGAGGCTTATAAACTGCTTTTCAATTTTCAATTTCAGCAGGTGAACATATTTAAAAGCAAGCACTGCTATTTGTATTCAGTGCAGTTATTGCTAGTTCAAGGGGTAATGATAACACAAGTGCTAATTAGAAAAAGTATGGTTTAAAAGATCACTCCTCATTCTAAGGGGTTTCATTTGATTACTAATTAACCCTAACTATATTGTAAAGTTGAAGATGTGCATAGTGGTTATTACCACATTGCTACTGATGGGGAAGTCTGCTCCTAGTATTTCATCAGTGAACAAAAAGCTGCTAAATATATGCCGGTTTTCTAATCAAATGTCAGCTGCTAAATAAAAGTCTCCATGTGCATACAGACTCAGTTTTTAGCCATTTTTTTTTTGTTAAAGTATGGCTTTTAACTCTACTGCACATATGTGAGATAAGAAGGAATTGGTCAAGTGAGTTTTCTGCTAACAGGAGCCCTGGCACAGGGTATCAGGTAAGTCATTAGAATGATTAGGGGCTGCTCTAACATTTGGCTCCCCCATTGTTGTGAGCTTTCATTTTCCTTTAATACTCCCTCCTAGTAGCTCTGGGAGGAACATCTTTAGATATATTGGTTAATAAGTTTTTTTTTAACTGCAGTCCTACTGAGCATGCCCCCTGTTACAGCTGATATATTATTTGTTGACATTGGCCTCATGCTGAGAAATATATATATTGATTATTGCAGCAAATTGTTAGAGCATCTGCACCTAGCATACTGAGCTGCTAGAACAATGACACAATGTTGTGGCAATTAAAGATTACATATTACTGATAAATGTCTCTGCTCTATTTTCTGTCATTTTGTAGCCATGACAAGTAGCTGCTACTAGTAGCACCGTGTGTCATGGCCTCTACTCTGAAACTCCATTGGGAGGAAAATGAATGTTTAAAAGAAAGACAGTTGAAAATAGCTAAAGGTATTGTTCAGTTACTACACCAAGAAAAAGTGTTTTGAAGGTGACTTAACCCTTAAAATATAAACATATACGTGAAAAGTAGAGATGGCTAGACATTACCTTAAGAAATAATAAAACTCAACTGTCATTCTGCCACTGATGGCAGAATGACATCAGTTTACAATTGTAAACTGATTTAACATCTTACAATTGTATGTTAATCAGTTGCAATGTGTGTTTTATTTTAAATAGTAAAATAGTTATACATTGTTTTATTTTCATATTGCAAAAATCATGTAGTGAAAGTTTTTTCCATTAAACATTTAATTGGTAACAAGAATTTATGCTCAAACATATAATTAAAAATTGGCCGGCCTACCTTAATATACCTCACTAATTAAAACAATAAATAGCTGTACTACATATGTTTAAAAGTTTTAAAGTTAATATCAATCAGGGAGGAATTCACAACATACAACCATTCCATCAAATTTTAAAACCTGTATACAGTCATTAGAGGTTTAATTCTCATAACTGGAGGTGGTTAAAATCAAAACCACTGCAGGTATAGTTTGTAGTTGTATATTGTGTAGCATAAAATCGATATACAGTTCTTTAGGTCCCGTGTTACTCCAATTAGCGATAAGCCTGAGCCAGAGTAGGGTTCCTTTTTACCAAAATCACTTTATATAAGCTTTGTGGGATATGTGAACCTTTGTTATTTGTATGCATCCACCAACCCCAAAAACCTACATAGGGTGTCCCCTGGTCACTATATCGTTGCTGAAAAATTGCTAAATAGGCAGTTTTTGTTCACCGCAACCTTTCCCAATGGGTTCCACCATTTGCAAATTTTACCTGCGGTTAACAGCCTCCTTCCTCCTTTGCACTATGGCGTCTTCTTTATTTTTAATGTGGTTCCACCATGGAGCTCATAAGTGCTTACGATTACAGCTATACAAATATTCAGAACTTTACTTATTTATGTTCATTTATGCAACGTGGACAAAACAAAATGCCCAAAACAGAAGTATGAATGTGTTATTTTGTCTGTTGTTGCAAGTAAGTAGTAATTTCATACCAGAGGCACTGTTCAAAATTTATCCTGGAAATCCAAGCTATCAGTTTTAAAAAAGGTATAGACCAGGAGAAAAAGATTTTATCCCTCATTTAACATTATTTTCTAGAGAGTGAAAAAATGTCCCCTAGACTGTTATTGAGTTAACATTTATAGCAAAGCTTTTCATGATTTTTTACCTTGTTCAACACACTTGCAATTTTTTTAAAAAAAAGAGATTTTCTTTTTTACCTACTAACACTTTGTGGTTGAAAAAAAACCCCATTGGTAGAGATAAGACATATTCATTGATAACTAAGCCAGATGGAAAATATGTATATTCAGCTTTGGGGAAACTTCATTAAATTATTGAAAATGTTGAAACGACAATGGCAAAACAAAAAAAAATTCTGGCGTGAAAAGTGGAGTAAAATGCTGTGTAAATTTTGGCTCAAATTTACACACACTTTTATATTCACACTATGTAATTCTCACATGATGTACCATAACATTATGGTGGTTATAGTATCACAATGGAGAGATCTGATTTATTAGAACTATGCAATTTAAACTTTATAAATATGCCCCACATTGCATCGAATTTCAATAGACATAACACATACTGTACGTCAGTAACACAACCAGGAATAGAAATGGTATTATATTGTGTAAGAGGGAATAATCCACCATATGAATGCTGGACAATGGTGATCGATTGTGTGCCATGAAAAATTTTTTGCAGATGAAGGCATACTGTATATAATCAATACCACCAACATTCTAAGCCCCTGAGAGCTGAACATAATTCTGTTATTAGCTTGCCTCAGTGATGTTTAAATTAGTTTGGGTTTAAAAATCCTGTTTTGTGTTTGTTTATTGTTTTTGTTCCTCCAAATATATGTTGTTCGTATTCTCTTTAACAGTGTTTTTGTGTTGGGTTTCCTTTTCCTTGCAAACTCAGTATCTTTGGTTTCAGGAGTTGTTTAGTTCTTGTGAGCTGCATCAGTTTATTTATTCATTACAAGTGCCTTTGTACAGTACAGAAGTACAGTTTGCCTGTTTGTAAATGCAGTACTACAGTCTCAATGGTTTTCATGTATTCATATTTTCTTACTGAAGCTTGTTGAGATTATGTAGGGCTTATATGTTGTGCAATGAGTGTGTATTTATTAGTAGTAGTGTTCTGATAAATCTATGTGCTGTATTTAGTGATCGGCAAAAATAATTCACCTGGTGCAAATTCGCGCTGAACTTCTTGCGAATTAATTTGCGAATCTCCCGTGAAAATTCCCACGGCATCAAAAAAAAATTCTGAAAAACTGACGCTAGCGACTTTTCGGACACTTGTCCAAAATTGGACGCGGGCATCAATTTTCAAGTTTCCCGATTTTTTTGCTAATTTTTCATAACTTCGCTAATTTTGCAGGTAATTTGCAAATTTTTCGGCAATACAATCGGAAGAAATTTGCCCATCACTAGCTGTATTAATTACTGAACTGCTTATAAAAAAATTCTTATCAGCGTAAAGAGAAATATGGACAATGTTTCAATGACCATTAATCTACATCAATAAATAAGCATTTTCCTTTTATTGACCTAAAACAGTGAGAACACACAAATATTTGTTTGGCTTGCAAGTGATTTCTGGACTTTAATAACTGTTTCCTATAGTTCTGCATAACCCTAGAAGACAGTTTGTTGGTAGCTTAATCCTTATTGGAGCAAGAAAAAACAACGTAAAGGGGAACTAAAGTCTAAAATAGAATAATGCTAGAAATGCTGTTTTTTGTATACTAAACATAAACATGAACTTACTGCACCATAAGCCTAACGAAACAAATGATTTATGCTTCCAAAGTTGTCCGCAGGGGGTCATCATCTTTTAACTTTGTTAAACCATCTTTTTAAGACCAAGCACATGCTCAGTGTGGTCTGGTCTTCGGTTGGGAGGCTAAGCTTAGGGATCGTCATAAATTATATATCTATAAATAATATCTGCCAGTAGCAGATACAGCAAGACTGATTAATAATCAGAATATGCAGACTGCACTGGGTCTGTAGATACAAATCTCTACATAGTCGCCGGCTGCTCTACAGGGAAACAAACAAAGCTGCTGGAGATCTGGGAAGTAAGGTGTGGGGGCTCCCTGCCAGGGGGAATTTCACTACCTACAGTCAGGTTTCTTATAAAAATGATACACATTTTTTAATTAAAGTATATTGGAGATAGATTTCTTTTTCATTAAAAATGGGATTTTATTTTATTTGCCTTTACATCCCCTTTAAGTCCTTGGCTTCATTTTCAAACACAGTGTTCATTATTGGTTATTGTTGATGAACACTTTATGATTAGTGTCTGTGTTCTGATAAACATTTACAAATCCTTAATTATGAATATGACATTGGTCTGATTAATGCCTCATATATTTCAACACAACACTGCAAAGTCCATTTTTCTTTTATCCAGAATGTTGAAATGTATGACCTTGTGCTATTCACTACAAATATATAATATAGGAGATGCCTTACTGCAGGTGTTAACTTAACACAGTGCTAAACCTAGTGTAACACCCTCTTGGTGCCCCCCCTGGTGCCAAGGTTGTACCATCTTACCAATTCAGGTCCTGATTCCCCATTGCAAGGTGAAAGGGTACTGGGAAGTTCCTCTCTTGGCAGTGCCTCCACCTAATGGGATCCGGGAATACAACTGCGGGTGGCCCCATTAGGAAAACATTCAACACACTCTTAATTGTGTAACAAACATAACTTTATGATAAAGAAAGTACAGATTAATGGCAAAGTAAATATGCATTTACATCCAAATAAATGACACACGACCCTGGGAGTAGCTGCAGTTCCTTCTTTGCCAGTTAAAGTTCGCACTCCTGGTTGACAAAAGAGTCTAAGTCCCTTTTTCCCCTAAGAGCTCCATTGTTCCCAGGTAGCGTTACCTGCTCAAATACCTTTCCCGATGGACAAGGTATAGCTCCCACGTGGCAGGCACACAAAAATCCTGTATCACAACAGGAGACCCCCTGGATCCTTTTTTTTCTACCCCCCTCAGGCACAACTCACCCTTGGGATTCATACAGATGGGTAGGCTCCTCCAGAGCTGTAACAGGCATCCACAGAGATGAAGTCCTCAGAAGCTCCAGACTATCCTAGCCAAGCACACAACTTGCTTTATCTTCAGTGTATTGCTCCCAGCACTGTCCATAGCGAGAGCACAATGAACCACCTTTATTCCTTACAACACAGCTCCTAGCACTGTCTATAGCGAGAGCACTCAGAAATCCTCCTCTGCAGAACTACAGCTCCCAGCAGTCTCCATAGCGCAAGCACACAAGATGTTCATCCAAGCTTCAAACCTGCATGGTTGAGCTTCCCAGGCTTTGGAGTACCCTGCATCAGTCTACAGGGCTACCGAACTCCTTTTAGCACCTTACATCTTTGCATGAGTTCTGTCCAACTACTCTCCATGAAAGTGAAAGTAGGAATGGCAAAATATGAGCACATGGCATCTCCTATGTATTCAAAGGTGTTGCAGCAGCAACACCTTGTGACACCCTCCAGTATCTGGAGACATGCTGCACAGGGACAAGGCTCCAGCCCCTCTCAAAGCTCTAGGTACACCCTGTAGCTGACAGACAGGGGATTTCCCAACATGTGGTTTCAGACCGGAGGGGAATTAACCCTACAGGTCCCTAAGTTCGTGAAAATGCAGTCTGTTCTGCACATAAAGCAGTAATGTAAAAGGTTTCCTTTGTGAAAAAAATTGTGTTTTAAAAAGTGTTTCTGTAACAGTGGCAAAAATAAATATTGTGAAAAGGCAGCTCACAATAGGAGTTAACTCAACCTTGAGCATGTGTACATGCAGGTATAATGTACAGAGTGATATATGTACTGTCAATGTGTCTCTTTGAGGCTGTCTTTGTCTAATAATTAACCAAAAAAGTTCAGCTTAAGGGTTGAAAGGCTATGGCACTGGCCTAGCCATACGCCAGCAATTAATACAAATGTAGAAAAAACGCCAATACCTTAGTATGCTGCAACAGGGGTGATCCCAATTTATTCCATAGTGCTGGCAGACACTGCAGTTACAAACAAACGTTTCGGGAACACCTGTCCCTTCCTCAGTGATAGTGCAATTACGGTGCTATGCAGCTTTTATAGGAAATAAAACAGTGACCTCTATTGGTGAACAATTATAATGGTCCAAAAGTATCTAACAATATCAACTAGCAATAAAAGTCCATTTGTTTGCAATAAATATTCGTATAAAAAGTTCATGGTGAGTTCTTCCATTTTGTGCATTATAATTTATATAGATTTATACAGTTTTAAAAGTAGAAAACACATAACAAAGTGTATCAAAATATTTTTTTACCTAGAACCTATATGCAAAAATACATTTGTTACAGATACTGCAACAGACATACATATGTTTTTAGCCAATAATTACTCGCTGACTAGGATACAGAGAAGGACATCTCTATCTCAATTGTACAATGCAGGGCTTCATCCTTCTCCACAGCTGTGGAGGTAGAATAAATATATTAAGGACAAATCTCTCACTAATAGAAAACAGTGTAATCCCCAATTTTCATTTAGACCCTTTGGGGATAATGTACCTAATTTCCAAATCCAATATGCTTCCCTCTGGAGGAGTTTTCTATCATTATCTACCAATTTAACCTTTTCAAGCACCTGCCACCGTGATTGGGATACACTGTGCTTACAATCTACCCAATGCTGGCCAACGGATGTCACTTTTGATTGTGGATTGCGGATCACACTCCGATGCTCATTCAATCTTATCCGCACCATCCTATTGGTTTTTCCAACATACCATTTGCCACATGGGCATTTCAAATAGTACACCATGTTTTTCGACATACATGTGTGATAACCTTGTAATTTAATTTGGTTTCCTTGTGTGGGATGTAACACTGTCTCTCCTTTAATGATACTATTGCAATTTTGGCAGGATAAACAAGGGTAGGCCCTATTAGAGGCTTCCCTAGAAACCGTTGTTTCTCAACTTTTGGGCATTTATTATCTGACCTCACTAGAATATCTCCCACATTCTTTCCTCTCTTATATGCAAACAATGGATATTCCTTAAAAATTTACATGTAGAGGTATCATTCATAACTAGTGGCCAGTATTTCTTTATCACCTTCCTCACTTTCTTAGAATGTATATCATATGTTGTCACAAACGTTATTCTTTCAATCTTTTTTCTTTCATCTTTAGTAATAAGCAATGTTTCTATTGGTAATCTCTCCACTTCCCTTTCTGCTTTCTGTAGCACTGTGCGGGGATAACCTTTGTTTTTTAACATATTTATAATACCACTTTTCTTATCCTTATATTCAATTTCATTGGATGCTATACATTTACATCTCATTAGTTGACTTTTAGGAAGTCCTAACATGGTATTTGGTGGATGAAAACTATCATAGTAAAGCATGCTATTTTTATCCACAGATTTTCTATACAAAGTGGTAGACAAACTTATATTCTCTTTCTTAATGCACACATCTAATAACTCTACCTGTTCTCTATCATAGTGGAGGATAAATGTAATGGTGTTATGTGTTCTATTAACATACTCTGAAAATTGTAGTAACTTTTCTTGTGTCCCCTTCCAAACAAAGAAAATATCGTCCACATAACGACAGTACCAAAAAATGTACTGTGAGAAAATCTCATTTTGTAAAATAATTTTTTCCTCAAAATTATGCATAAAAATATTTGCATAATTAGGTGTGATATTTGCACCCATGCTGGTACCTTGCTTCTGTAGAAAAAACTGAGTATCAAATCGAAAATAATTGTTAGTCAACACTGTCTGCAACAGTACACATAAAAATGAGACAAAATGAGGTTCATGTGGATGTTTTCTATGTAGATGTTGTTCAACTGCATCAAGGCCCTCACTATGGGGTATACATGTATAAAGGCTAGAAACATCCATGGTACAAAGTAGAATTTCCTCCCCCTCCGATAATGTAATATGAGAAATTTTATTCAAAAAATCTGTAGTGTCACGTAGACACGTAGGAATTTCTTGAACTCCCTACGTGATAAAAATAGATAAAATACTGGAACCCTGGGATGTTTAACAGTTAAGGCTTCACACATATTGGGTGTAATGACCCCCTCCACTTCAGCATCATTTAGTATCATGTCTATCACCTTTTTATACTCATTTGTGGGGTCAATGGATAGTAGTCCATAATGTTCATCAATAAATAACTGTTTTTCAGCTTCCCTTATGTAAGCACTTCTATCCAATACTACAATCGCCCCTCCCTTATCCGCCTTTTTGATCACAATATTGGGATCATTACTCAAGGTAGTCAAGGCTTTCCGTTCGGATAAAGAGAGGTTACGATGGGTATTGGATGATGCTGATCCACTCCATATATTTTGACACTCCTGGGAAACTAAATTCTGAAACATATTAAAGGAAAACTATACCCCCCAAACAATGTAGGTCTCTATAAAAAGATATTGCATAAAACAGGTCATATGTAAAATCCTGCTTCATGTAAATAAACCATTTTCATAATAATATACTTTTCTAGTAGTATGTGCCATTGGGTAATCATAAATAGAAAATTGCCATTTTAGAAAATAAGGGCCGCCCCCCGTGGTTCGTAGGATTCACTGTACTCACAAACAAACCATACATGTTAGGTCGCATGAGCCAATTAACAGACAGAGTTGTGTTTTTTGCTTCCACACTTCTTCCTGTTACAGTTAGAGTTGAAGTATTTCTGGTCAGGTGATCTCTGAGGCAGCACACAAACCATCACGAAATGGTGGCTCAAGGCAAGAGATGTAAAAGGGCAATATTTACTTAAATATATATTTCAGTTTGTTAAGATTCTTTAATATGCCACTTAATATGATATGAACTATCTGTTGCTTAAGTGTTCATTTTGGGGGAATAGTTTTCCTTTAAGAGCTTTGTTATCTACAGGGGGGTCAAAGACACTCCTCTTCTGTAGTTTCTTCGGAATACTAGACATATGTGTCTATAATGGCGACAGGTGTTGGTTTACAATTTATTCCATATCTTGAAACTTCCTTATTGCTCTCTAATTTGCTTCTTTCAAATCAAGCCAGAGTACTGAAGAAAACTGCAATTTTTATTCCTAGCATGTAAACGTTAACTTCCAATCTAGCTCAGCTGCTCCCCTGTCTCCCAAGTTTAATCAAAGGGCTTTAATCATGACAAGATGTTACAGTAAAATTGAGGGAAAAATGCAAAGATATGTTCTAATTAGAATGACCAATAACGCAACACATTCATAGGAATACAAATCTTTGCTGCTGTGCTGCAATTAAGTCATTATGAAATTCATTTGGTCTTCTGCACTCTGAATAAAATGCTGCATTTGTTTCCTAGCCAAAGAACAGCAACCATTGCTCAGCTAATCACTCCGGTGCTGCGGTAGGTATGAGTGGGAAAATGTTCATGTAAATCATATAACTATACAACAAAATCAGCCACACACCAGGCAGATGTTGAAAAATGAAGTTATATGAATATAAATTGTAAATTTGCTTGCTTTTGAAGCCCGGAAGCTATTTTGCATATGTTAAGGCTACCTGTAAACTCCACGGTTACATGTGCCATGATGAATATGTAACATAGTGTTATATATACAGTACAACATCGTTTCTTTAATTCATTTTGTGCACCATTCTCAGATCCATTAAGGCCCAACAGACTACACCTGTCCGAAAAAAAAAAGAACCCACTGAATGACAGGCTGTTAAAATGGATGCTACGACAAATGCAGATGAAGGTATTTTTGAAGAGATCATCAAATACCAACATCAAATACCGACTTCTCTGCAAGTATAGTGAAACCCCCAATAAAATATATTGTTAGTTAGTTAGTTATTGTGTAGCTACTGTATAAAAAGCATCATGGTGCCCTTTATAGGGGCAATAGGGGCAATAAACTGGAAGACTACCACACAAGAAGTTGGCTTTCCTACTTAGTATTCCTTAATTCTGCATATATATGCCTGCTCTCCCAACCCCCACTTAACGGTGTCTTTGGACGAGACCATGCTAAATAATGAGAAAAGCAGGTATGGTCATTCTCCCCCCCCATACCCCCAAAATGAACACTTAAGCAACAGATAGTTCATATCATATTAAGTGGCATATTAAAGAATCTTACCAAACTGGAATATATATTTAAGTAAATATTGCCCTTTTACATCTCTTGCCTTGAGCCACCATTTCGTGATGGTCTCTGTGCTGTCTCAGAGATCACCTGACCAGAAATACTTCAACTCTAACTGTAACAGGAAGAAGTGTGGAAGCAAAAGACACAACTCTGTCTGTTAAATGGCTCATGTGACCTAACATGAAGTGTTGGTCCTAACCTACAAGAAGTTCTTGAGTCCGATTCCATTGTTGCTAATGAATTGATTGTAGCTGCCCTGCATTCAGATGTATTGGCCTCTTTGACTGAGGCTCAAACTAATAAATCTGCAAATGTGCCACCTGCCAAAATGTTTGTTTCAGAGAATTTGTGGGAAGCTGTTCTATCTGAGACAATTCAAGGCATCCTGGCCAAAGTAAAACCTGTTGTCTTATATCTCAAACTTTTTGGTGGCTAACTTTGAGGAAGGATGTTAATACGTATATTAATTTGTGTACTGTATGTCAGCATTTCAAGCCATCTAGGTTCTCTAGGTAATTGCTGCAATCACGTTCTGTTCTTGACAGGCCTTGGACAAATATTTCCATGGCTTTGATTGTTGATTCACCTCTCTCTAACCAGAATACTGTTGTCTGGGCGGTGGTGGATCACTTTGATAAAATGTGTCATTTTATTTCCCTTGTTCACCTGCATCCACAACTTGTGTGCCAGTGTGCCTTTTCTTAGTATTTTATTTCCCTTCCCATCCTCCCCTCTGCTAAGTCCCTTGCTGAACTTTTCATTTCTAATAAATTCAAACTTCATGGGGCTCAATTGAATGTTGTATCTGATAGGGGAGGACCAATTTGACTCCAGGTTTGACTAGCTTTTTTGCCAAGCAGAAAGGACAAATCAGTTGTGGATGAACTTACAGTACTCCCATGGACTGAGTTTGAGCATAATAATACCACTCATTGCTTCCACTGGAGAATCCCCTTTCTTTACCGTGCGTTACACATTGTAGTAAAGAAAAGAACTATAATGGATTACTGTCTAACCACTGACTGAAAATTGATATCTGCTTTATTTACCCTTCCACTCTGACTATTAATAATGAGGTTAAAGGCCCAAGAGGATCATTGCCATGGTTTATCCTTAGTTTTGTACTGAAACAGTACTGCTATAGGTATCAATTTAGGCCCTATCTATTCAAATATGTTTAATCTAGCTAGTATAATTCATGTCATAACTCTTGTATAGTGATAAAAATAGCTTGTCTGATAGTACTCTACAGGCTTTTGGAATGTATTATAACTTCTAAACAGCAGGGACACACAAATAACAACCAACATAAATAAGGGATGAAAGAGATCTTGAGTATATCTAAACCCTTTATACCTTTTACCACAAACTACATTCTGTCCATTCCTCACTACAGGTTGAGCGTCGCTGGCGCAAATCCCGTTCAGAATCAGACTTTTGGAGCTACAAATCTGCCCTGCGCTCCTTTAACACCAGCCTCTTCCAAGCCAAACAAACATACTTTACTTCACTCATTAACTCCCTTTCTAAAAAACCAGCACAACTTTTCTCCACCTTTAACACTCTCCTTTCCCCTTCTCCACCCCCCCCATGCACATCTGTCTCTGCTCAAGATATTGCTGAGCACTTCAAAAACAAAATTGACACTATTAGAAGGGACATTACACTACTCAACCCCCCTAGACTTCCACCACCCTCCCTTCACACTCCCCAGTCTCTCCTGTGCTCCTTCACCCCTGTCACTGATGAGGAAGTCTCAAAGCTTCTGGCCTCTTCTCACCTTACCACCTGCCCGCTTGATCCAATTCCCTCAAAACTTCTCCGCAATACCAATCCTGGTCTAATCAAAGCCTTAACTCACCTATTTAATCTTTCGCTCACAACTGGACTGTTTCCTTCTCAACTAAAACATGCTCTTGTCACCCCCATTCTGAAAAAACCCTCTCTTGATCCCTCCAATCTTGACAACCTCCGACCTATCTCTCTGCTACCTTTCATCTCTAAACTACTTGAGCGCCTAGTCTACAACCGACTTACCTCATTCCTCTCTGACAATAACCTGCTAGACCCCCTACAATCTGGTTTTAAGCCACAACACTCCACGGAAACTGCCCTGACTCGACTAACTAATGACCTTTTAACCGCAAAAGCCAACAATCATTTCTCACTACTAATACTGCTTGATCTCTCAGCCGCATTTGACACTGTAGATCACCCTCTCCTCCTCCAGTCCCTCCAGTCGCTTGGCCTTCGTGACACAGCCCTGTCCTGGTTCTCTTCTTACATCACCAATCGTTCCTTCAGTGTCTCCTACAATGGAGCATCATCTTCTCCCCTACCTCTTTCTGTTGGAGTTCCTCAAGGCTCCGTCCTAGGACCATTACTATTCTCCCTCTACACTTCCTCCCTTGGCAAATTAATAAATTCGTACGGTTTCCACTACCACCTCTATGCTGACGATACTCAGATCTATCTCTCATCTCCTGATCTCAACCCAGAACTCCTAACTCGCGTCTCCTCCTGCCTGTCCGCTATCTCTACCTGGATGTCGCAACGCTACCTTAAATTAAACCTCTCCAAAACTGAAATGGTTCTCTTTCCTCCAAATAACACCAGTAGCATCCCCGAAGTATCCATCATAGTTAACAATTCCACTATCACCCCCTCTCCCCAGGCCCGGTGCCTTGGGGTTATCCTAGATTCTGCCCTGTCATTCACTCCTCATATCCAGTCACTTATCAAATCATGTCACTTCCACCTAAAGAACATATCCAAAATACGATCATTTATCACCCAAGACGCTGCCAAAATTCTTATTCACTCTCTCATCATATCGCGTCTAGACTACTGTAACTCGCTTTTAATTGGCCTCCCCCTCCAGAGACTGTCACCTCTCCAGTCCATAATGAACACTGCTGCGAGGCTCATACACCTCAGCAACCGCTCCTCCTCTGCCTCGCCATTCTGTCAATCCCTGCACTGGCTTCCGTTACCTTTCAGAATCAAATTCAAATTAATGACACTGACTTTCAAAGCACTTCACAACTCTGCTCCACCCTACATCTCTGAACTCATCTCTATATACTCACCCACTCGCTTACTACGCTCCTCTACTGACCTCCTACTCAACTCTTCTCTCATAACCTCCTCACATGCTCGCATTCAAGACTTTGCAAGGGCTGCACCCCTCCTCTGGAACGCTCTCCCACGGTCTGTCCGACTTTCTCCCACCCTTTCTACTTTCAAAAAATCTCTGAAAATGCACTTCTTTCGAGAAGCCTACCCTCACTCCGCTTAACTACCAAACGCAACACCACATACAATACCACATTTCTCACCCACTTACTTCGATCTTGCCCACTCCCACACCTTGTGTATTACTCCCTCCCCTTTAGACTGTATGCATATGCATAGGGCCTTCCTCACCTTTTTGTACCTGTATTGATTGTGATGTCTGTTACTCCATATATTCTATATATGTAATTTGTGTGATGTAGTTGTATAATCACATTTACTTTACAGTGCTGCGCAATATGTTGGCGCTATATAAATACATGTTAATAATAATAATAATAATAATACAGGTTCCCTGCTGATCACTAGGCTAAATGATATCTCCTGGTATGGCACCAACCAAAGGTTGTGAGATTGCAGCTTTTGTGGGAACATATCTGCCTGTGCAGTGAACCATATTAGCAGTATCTATCTGCAAGTACTGGTTTTAATTAAATCATGTAGAAATGAAACTGAATGTATTGCTAATTAGTCATGCATAATGCTAATTCCTATAAGCAGCTATTTATCTTATACTCAGAATGCAATGCTCAATAGCATATGGGTTGTTCTGTATATGTCTCTGATTTTAAAGAAAAATGCTGAAAACACCAGTTTGAATTAACAGCATACACTGTGCTAGCATTACAACCGCAGTTAAGGTTGAATGGTTAACAAGACTTCTGTTTATACCAGGATATGTTTTTATATCAAATACAGGGGTAGATCACCTTTATCTTAAGCTTTAGTAGTAGTAAAAGTGTTACAATCCCATCTTTAGCAACTTTTCAGTATGTATTCATTTTTTATATATTTTTTTTAAATATTTGCCTTCCTCTTCTGACTGTCTTGAGCTTTGAAATGGGGATTACCTACCCGGACAGCCAAAAATGATCGCTCTATTATATTCTATTCATATTCCAATCTTTCATTCAAACTGGACCCTAGCAGATAGCTGCTGAAATTCAGGACTGGAGAGCTGCTAAACAAAAATCTAAATGATAACAAAACATACAAATTGAAGACCAATTTCAAATTGTTTCAGAAGATCGCTGTCTATTGAGGTATGGGATTGTTATCCACAAACCCATTATCCATTATTACAGAAAGACCACGCCCATAGAATCCTTTTTATCCAAATAATCCAAATTTTAAAAAATAATTTCTTGATCCAAACTAAGATATAATTAATCCTTACTGGAAGCAAAAATAGCCTATTTGGTTTCTTTAATGTGTACATGATTTTCTAGTAAATTTAAGGTATAAAGAGCCAAATTACAGAATGATCCCTAATCTGGAAAACCCCAGGTCCCCGGCATTCTGGATAACAGGTCCCATACTTGCATCATACAAAAAGTTACTCTAAAGGTGAATTTACCCTTTAAAGGACCAGTAACACCAAAAAATGTAAATGTCCTAAAGTAATTACAATGTAATATACTGCACTGGTACAACTACATGATTCACAGCAGATAACAGATAAGCTCTGTAGTATAAAATTGAATTATTCAGAACTTATCTGTTATCTACTGTGTGTCCTGTGTTTGAATGGCTGCCTCCATACATACTCCATCGCTTGTTTATATAAACTATAATTGTTTTTCTGAATCAAACACACCAGTTTTACCAGTGCAGGGCAGCAGTACATTACATTGCCTTTCCTTTTAAACACTTACATTTTTTGGTGTTAGTTTAGGTATAGTAATGTAGTAAAACTACATATCATTCTTATTAACCACTGCATAGTCATCATAATCTTATTATGAAAAGGTGTTTTGTGATTTAACCCTTTAAGTGCCACAGAACGTAGAATCTACGTTCTGTGGGAAAGTATCTTGAAATGCCACAGAACGTAGATTCTACGTTCTGCAGCATATGCGGGCGGGGAAGCTCAGGAGCGGCTTTAAATGCTGCTCGCTCCTTCCCCGCTCGCTCAGAACCCCCTAGGCAACGAGCGGAGCGGGTGGGAAAGGGGCTCCTGGGGCGCGATTGTCCAGGGGCCCCAAAGACGCAACAGACACACGTGTCTGCGCGCTGCTGCTGCTGCCTGCACTTCCGGGTTCCTCCAGCGACGCCCACGGATCTGATCAACGGATCTGGCGACTCCCTCCTGCTTCTCCACTCCTCCTGCCATCATGGACACAGATCTGCAGCTACACACCCCAGGTTAGTGTAACACACACACAAAATACACTTACACACACTTTATACACTAATACATGCTTAGATTTACACTTACACACACTCACATACTTTTTTTGGGGGATCAGGGGGGTCACACACACTTGGGGGGGTACATACACTTGCACACACAAACACACACACACATAACATGCAATTTACCAATTGTACACATGCACACACACATACGCTGTTGTGTAGCTTTTTTTTTTTTTTTTTTCCATATTGCATTGTTGTGTTTTTGGCTGAAAAAAATGTTTTATTGCCTTTGCGAATAGCGTATTCGCTAACCGTACTGTGCAATACCTTTTGTATGTTATTTCGGTGATTATTTTGAAATTTTGGGGATTTTGGTGCATTGTTAGCCATTTTATTGCATTTTCAGCTCTGCATAACTGTTGCTTGCTTTATTCTGTCCGTAAAAAATATTTTGCCAAGCTAAAATATTCAAACTGTAATTCTGATGTCTGATTACACTAGTCTGAAAAAAAAAAAGCATAGATTTTTGTGGTTTTATTGGATTTTAGTAATTTATTTGAATTTCACACTTTCTGTATTATTTTGTTATGTCTTGTAAATTTTATCTACTATATATCCAATTGGGCGTCTCTGTGCGCCACATAGTTTGGTAAATCTGTGAATATTGGGCATCAAAGTGTTCAGTAGACCCCTGGCGTTCATATTTAGGATGTTTTATGCGGATACTTTACGAAATGTGGGGCATATAATGGGGTAGATTTCAAGCTTTGAGGCGATTTTCACAAATTTGCTAAAAACCGTTACGTTCAGCATTGCTTTGCAGTTTGGCAGTTTGCAGTAGAAACACATATTTACCCATATTGGATTCGTCAGAATGTGTGCTTTCTGAAAATATATGGTTTTTTGGGGTCCCTGTACTGTTAGGAGGGTCTAATGTCGCATAATACACACACCAGGTGCTTATATTGCAGCAGCCAGCGCGTCAGCCGTGAAAATGTATATACACTATTGTCATTTGGGGGTCTCTGTGCGCCACATAGTTTGGTATATCTATGCATATTGGGCATCAAAGTGTTCAGTAGACCCCTGGCGTTCATATTTAGGATGTTTTATGCTGATAAGTTACGAAATGTGGGGCATATAATGGGGTAGATTTCAAGCTTTGAGGCGATTTTCACAAATTTGCTAAAAACCGTTACGTTCAGCATTGCTTTGCAGTTTGGCAGTTTGCAGTAGAAACACATATTTACCCATATTGGATTCGTCAGAATGTGTGCTTTCTGAAAATATATGGTTTTTTGGGGTCCCTGTACTGTTAGGAGGGTCTAATGTCGCATAATACACACACCAGGTGCTTATATTGCAGCAGCCAGCGCGTCAGCCGTGAAAATGTATATACACTATTGTCATTTGGGGGTCTCTGTACGCCACATTGTTTGGTATATCTATGCATACTGGGCATCAAAGTGTTCAGTAGACCCCTGGCGTTCATATTTAGGATGTTTTATGCTGATACGTTACGAAATGTGTGGCATATAATGGGGTAGAATTCAAGCTTTGTGACGATTTTCAGAAATTTGATAAAAACCGTTATGTTCAGCATTGCTTTGCAGTTTGGCAGTTTGCAGTAGAAACACTTATTTACCCATATTGGATTTGTCAGAATGTGTACTTTCTGAAAATATATGGTTTTCTGGGGTCTCTGTACTGTTAGGGGGGTCTAATGTCGCATAATACACACTCCAGGTGCTCATATTGCAGCAGCCAGAGCGTCAGCCGTGAAAATGTATATACACTATTGTCATTTGGGGGTCTCTGTGCGCCACATAGTTTGGTATATCTATGCATATTGGGCATCAAAGTGTTCAGTAGACCCCTGGCGTTCATATTTAGGATGTTTTATGCTGATAAGTTACGAAATGTGGGGCATATAATGGGGTAAAATTCAAGCTTTGTGACGATTTTCAGAAATTTGATAAAAACCGTTATGTTTAGCATTGCTTTGCAGTTTGGCAGTTTGCAGTAGAAACACTTATTTACCCATATTGGATTCGTCAGAATGTGTACTTTCTGAAAATATATGGTTTTCTGGGGTCTCTGTACTGTTAGGGGGGTCTAATGTTGCATAATACACACACCAGGTGCTTATATTGCAGCAGCCAACGCGTCAGCCGTGAAAATGTATATTCACTATTGTCATTTGGGGGTCTCTGTACGCCACATAGTTTGGTATATCTATGCATACTGGGCATCAAAGTGTTCAGTAGACCCCTGGCGTTCATATTTAGGATGTTTTATGCTGATACGTTACAAAATGTGTGGCATATAATGGGGTAGAATTCAAGCTTTGTGACGATTTTCAGAAATTTGATAAAAACCGTTATGTTCAGCATTGCTTTGCAGTTTGGCAGTTTGCAGTAGAAACACTTATTTACCCATATTGGATTTGTCAGAATGTGTACTTTCTGAAAATATATGGTTTTCTGGGGTCTCTGTACTGTTAGGGGGGTCTAATGTTGCATAATACACACTCCAGGTGCTCATATTGCAGCAGCCAGAGCGTCAGCCGTGAAAATGTATATACACTATTGTCATTTGGGGGTCTCTGTGCGCCACATAGTTTGGTATATCTATGCATACTGGGCATCAAAGTGTTCAGTAGACCCCTGGCGTTCATATTTAGGATGTTTTATGCTGATAAGTTACGAAATGTGGGGCATATAATGGGGTAAAATTCAAGCTTTGTGACGATTTTCAGAAATTTGATAAAAACCGTTATGTTCAGCATTGCTTTGCAGTTTGGCAGTTTGCAGTAGAAACACCTATTTACCCATATTGGATTCGTCAGAATGTGTACTTTCTGAAAATATATGGTTTTCTGGGGTCTCTGTACTGTTAGGGGGGTCTAATGTCGCATAATACACACACCGGGTGCTTATATTGCAGCAGCCAGCGCGTCAGCTGTGAAATTGTATATACACTATTGTCATTTGGGGGTCTCTGTGCGCCACATAGTTTGGTATATCTATGCATATTGGGCATCAAAGTGTTCAGTAGACCCCTGGCGTTCATATTTAGGATGTTTTATGCTGATAAGTTACGAAATGTGGAGCATATAATGGGGTAAAATTCAAGCTTTGTGACGATTTTCCGAAATTTGATAAAAACCGTTATGTTCAGCATTGCTTTGCAGTTTGGCAGTTTGCAGTAGAAACACTTATTTACCCATGTTGGATTCGTCAGAATGTGTACTTTCTGAAAATATATGTTTTTCTGGGGTCTCTGAACTGTTAGGTGGGCTAATGTCGCATAATACACACACCGGGTGGTTATATTGCAGCAGCCAGCGCGTCAGCCGTGAAAATGTCTATACATATTGTCATTTGGGGGTCTCTGTGCGCCACATAGTTTGGTATATCTATGCACATTGGGCATCAAACTGTTTAGTAGACCCATATGTTTATATTTAGGATGCTTTATGCTGGTAATGATACATGGACAATACGATGCTGGAAAGTTGAAGCTTTGAGGAATATTTCCAGATATTTTACCAAAACCGCCAAATTTGGCAAAGCCTTGCGACTCAGTAGTTTGGAGCAGAAAGGCATGGGTACCCATTTTAGATTCTGTAGAATGTGCACTTTCCAAAAATATATGGGGTTGGGGGGTAAACATATATTTCTGTGTTTTTACCCCACAAAAATGCAGTCAATGTGTTGATTTTTCATTAGCTGAAGTTACCCACCGGACAATTTGTATGTGCTAACTTCATTTTGGGGCCTCTAAATGCCAGATACTTTGGTAAACTTATGAACAATGGCCACCAAAATGTTCAGAGGAACCCTGGCAATCATATTTAGGGTGCTTTTTCTTAGTACGTAATGACACATGGGTGATATGGTGCTGGGAAGTTGAAGCTTTGAGGCAATTTTCAGATATTTCACCAAAACCG
This sequence comes from Xenopus petersii, assembly GCA_038501925.1. NCBI lineage: Eukaryota > Metazoa > Chordata > Amphibia > Anura > Pipidae > Xenopus > Xenopus petersii. Next base: position 63,306,712 of record CM076679.1, read on the forward strand.
ACAACTTTGGGAAAGCCTTGCGACTCAGTAGTTTGGAGCAATAAGGCATGGGTACCCATTTTAGATTCTGTAGAATGTGTACTTTCCAAAAATGTATGGGTTTGGGGGGTAAACATATATTTCTGTGTTTTTACCCCACAAAAATGCAGTCAATGTGTTGATTTTTCATTAGCTGAAGTTACCCACGGGACTGTTTGTATGCGCTAACTTCATTTTGGGGCCTCTAAATGTCAGATACTTTGGTAAACCTATCAACAATGGCCACCAAACTGTTTGGAGGAACCCTGGCAATCATATTTAGGGTGCTTTTTCTTGGTGCGTAACGATACATGGGTGATATGGTGCTGGGAAGTTGAAGCTTTGAGGCAATTTTCAGATATTTCACCAAAACCGACAATTGTGGGAAAGCCTTGCGACTCAGTAGTTTGGAGCAGAAAGGCATGGGTACCCATTTTAGATTCAGTAGAATGTGTACTTTCCAAAAATATATGGGTTTTGGGGGGTAAACATATATTTCTGTGTTTTTACCCCACAAAAATGCAGTCAATGTGTTGATTTTTCATTAGCTGAAGTTACCCACGGGACTGTTTGTATGCGCTAACATCATTTTGGGGCCTCTAAATGCCAGATACTTTGGTAAACTTATGAACAATGGCCACCAAAATGTTCAGAGGAACCCTGGCAATCATATTTAGGGTGCTTTTTCTTAGTACGTAATGACACATGGGTGATATGGTGCTGGGAAGTTGAAGCTTTGAGGCAATTTTCAGATATTTCACCAAAACCGACAACTTTGGGAAAGCCTTGCGACTCAGTAGTTTGGAGCAGAAAGGCATGGGTACCCATTTTAGATTCAGTAGAATGTGTACTTTCCAAAAATATATGGGTTTGGGGGTTAACATATATTTCTGTGTTTTTACCCCACAAAAATGCAGTCAATGTGTTGATTTTTCATTCGATGAAGTTACCCACAGGACTATTTGTATGCGCTAACTTCATTTTGGGGCCTCTAAATGCCAGATACTTTGGTAAACCTATCAACAATGGCCACCAAACTGTTTGGAGGAACCCTGGCAATCATATTTAGGGTGCTTTTTCTTGGTGCGTAACGATACATGGGTGATATGGTGCTGGGAAGTTGAAGCTTTGAGGCAATTTTCAGATATTTCACCAAAACCGACAATTGTGGGAAAGCCTTGCGACTCAGTAGTTTGGAGCAGAAAGGCATGGGTACCCATTTTAGATTCAGTAGAATGTGTACTTTCCAAAAATATATGGGTTTTGGCGGGTAAACATATATTTCTGTGTTTTTACCCCACAAAAATGCAGTCAATGTGTTGATCTTTCATTAGCTGAAGTTACCCACGGGACTGTTTGTATGCGCTAACATCATTTTGGGGCCTCTAAATGCCAGATACTTTGGTAAACTTATGAACAATGGCCACCAAAATGTTCAGAGGAACCCTGGCAATCATATTTAGGGTGCTTTTTCCTAGTACGTAATGACACATGGGTGATATGGTGCTGGGAAGTTGAAGCTTTGAGGCAATTTTCAGATATTTCACCAAAACCGACAACTTTGGGAAAGCCTTGCGACTCAGTAGTTTGGAGCAATAAGGCATGGGTACCCATTTTAGATTCTGTAGAATGTGTACTTTCCAAAAATGTATGGGTTTGGGGGGTAAACATATATTTCTGTGTTTTTACCCCACAAAAATGCAGTCAATGTGTTGATTTTTCATTAGCTGAAGTTACCCACGGGACTGTTTGTATGCGCTAACTTTATTTTGGGGCCTCTAAATGTCAGATACTTTGGTAAACCTATGAACAATGGCCACCAAACTGTTCGGAGGAACCTTGGCAATCATATTTAGGGTGCTTTTTCTTGGTGCATAACGATACATGGGTGATATGGTGCTGAGAAGTTGAAGCTTTGAGGCAATTTTCAGATATTTCACCAAAACCGACAATTGTGGGAAAGCCTTGCGACTCAGTAGTTTGGAGCAGAAAGGCATGGGTACCCATTTTAGATTCTGTAGAATGTTTACTTTCCAAAAACATATGGGTTTTGGGGGGTAAACATATATTTCTGTGTTTTTACCCCACAAAAATGCAGTCAATGTGTTGATTTTTCATTAGCTGAAGTTACCCACGGGACTGTTTGTATGCGCTAACATCATTTTGGGGCCTCTAAATGCCAGATACTTTGGTAAACTTATGAACAATGGCCACCAAAATGTTCAGAGGAACCCTGGCAATCATATTTAGGGTGCTTTTTCTTAGTACGTAATGACACATGGGTGATATGGTGCTGGGAAGTTGAAGCTTTGAGGCAATTTTCAGATATTTCACCAAAACCGACAACTTTGGGAAAGCCTTGCGACTCAGTAGTTTGGAGCAGAAAGGCATGGGTACCCATTTTAGATTCAGTAGAATGTGTACTTTCCAAAAATATATGGGTTTGGGGGTTAACATATATTTCTGTGTTTTTACCCCACAAAAATGCAGTCAATGTGTTGATTTTTCATTCGATGAAGTTACCCACAGGACTATATGTATGCGCTAACTTCATTTTGGGGCCTCTAAATGCCAGATACTTTGGTAAACCTATCAACAATGGCCACCAAACTGTTTGGAGGAACCCTGGCAATCATATTTAGGGTGCTTTTTCTTGGTGCGTAACGATACATGGGTGATATGGTGCTGGGAAGTTGAAGCTTTGAGGCAATTTTCAGATATTTCACCAAAACCGACAATTGTGGGAAAGCCTTGCGACTCAGTAGTTTGGAGCAGAAAGGCATGGGTACCCATTTTAGATTCAGTAGAATGTGTACTTTCCAAAAATATATGGGTTTTGGGGGGTAAACATATATTTCTGTGTTTTTACCCCACAAAAATGCAGTCAATGTGTTGATCTTTCATTAGCTGAAGTTACCCACGGGACTGTTTGTATGCGCTAACATCATTTTGGGGCCTCTAAATGCCAGATACTTTGGTAAACTTATGAACAATGGCCACCAAAATGTTCAGAGGAACCCTGGCAATCATATTTAGGGTGCTTTTTCTTAGTACGTAATGACACATGGGTGATATGGTGCTGGGAAGTTGAAGCTTTGAGGCAATTTTCAGATATTTCACCAAAACCGACAACTTTGGGAAAGCCTTGCGACTCAGTAGTTTGGAGCAGAAAGGCATGGGTACCCATTTTAGATTCAGTAGAATGTGTACTTTCCAAAAATATATGGGTTTGGGGGTTAACATATATTTCTGTGTTTTTACCCCACAAAAATGCAGTCAATGTGTTGATTTTTCATTCGATGAAGTTACCCACAGGACTATTTGTATGCGCTAACTTCATTTTGAGGCCTCTAAATGCCAGATACTTTGGTAAACCTATGAACAATGGCCACCAAACTGTTTGGAGGAACCCTGGCAATCATATTTAGGGTGCTTTTTCTTGGTGCGTAACGATACATGGGTGATATGGTGCTGGGAAGTTGAAGCTTTGAGGCAATTTTCAGATATTTCACCAAAACCGACAATTGTGGGAAAGCCTTGCGACTCAGTAGTTTGGAGCAGAAAGGCATGGGTACCCATTTTAGATTCGGTAGAATGTGTACTTTCCAAAAATATATGGGTTTTGGGGGGTAAACATATATTTCTGTGTTTTTACCCCACAAAAATGCAGTCAATGTGTTGATCTTTCATTAGCTGAAGTTACCCACGGGACTGTTTGTATGCGCTAACTTCATTTTGGGGCCTCTAAATGCCAGATACTTTGGTAAACTTATGAACAATGACCACCAAAATGTTCAGAGGAACCCTGGCAATCATATTTAGGGTGCTTTTTCTTAGTACATAATGATACATGGGCGATATGGTGCTGGGAAGTTGAAGGTTTGAGGAAATTTTCAGATATTTCACCAAAACCGACAATTGTGGGAAAGCCTTGCGACTCAGTAGTTTGGAGCAGAAAGGCATGGGTACCCATTTTAGATTCAGTAGAATGTGTACTTTCCAAAAATATATGGGTTTGGGGGGTAAACATATATTTCTGTGTTTTTACCCCACAAAAAATGCAGTCAATGTGTTGATTTCTCAGTAGCTGAAGTAAAGTCCTGAAGAATTTGGATGTGCTAACTACATATTGGTGTCTCTAAATGCCAGATACTTTGGTAAACCTATGCATAATGGGTATCAAATTGTTCAGTGGACCCCTGGCAATCATATTTCAGGTGCTTTTTCTTGGTACCTAATATAGTTTGGGATATGCGGAGCAGCAAAATAAAACCTTTGAAATGATTTTTCCGAATTTTGAATTTTTTGTTGAAAAACCGCTATGTTCAGACAAGCTTTTATGTTTGGTAGTTGGGAGTAGAGAGACATAGTTACCCATTTTGTAATCGGCAGAATGTGTACTTTTCAAAAATGTATGGTTTTCTGGGGTAAACCTACGGTTTCAGGATTTTTTGCCTTGGAATCTAAAGCATGCCGTTTTCTGCCTTAGTGCTTTCAAAATTCGGTAATATACTGCCGGGAGTTTTTGCTGTACAGAAATCCTAAATCTCCCTAAAACTATACATATCTGGTATTGGCACGTTCGAGAGACATAAGGCTTTCCAAATCAGTTAGATTTTCATCCGTAAAATGAAATATTTTTCTGGTATAAATTGATATACGATGAAAAATGGTAATTTTTCATTTTTTTTTGGTATTTAGCGCTATAAATTTTTTTGCACAGGTGGAAATACATGAAAACTCAGGCAGATTTAGAAAGCTCAGTTTCTACCGAAAAAAACAATGTATAGTTTTCCTAGGTAAACTATAGGTTTCCCCTCAGAAAATGCCCCTAAAGTGAGAGAGCACAAAATGTTTCAAAAACGGCTGGCATTTCGCGTAACCAAAATGTGAAATTCTGCTGGCACTTAAAGGGTTAAGAACTCAATAAAGTCCTATAGGGAGATGACATCCTAGTGATTCAAACAGTACCTGCAAGACCCACATCTACAGGGGACTTATTTACTGTAATTGTATAAAAGCCTTTTCTGCATTTTAACAAATCAGTAATATCCTAGATAATGAATAGAGAATCAGAGCCACTTGTTAATTAAATAAAAACAAATAATGAGCCATAATAAATGTGCTCCTATGTCTGCACATGCATTACCCTATACCTAAATGCTTACATTCTTAATGGTAGAGGACATCTAATTTAGTAACTGTGATTTAATCATTTTGATTATTCCAGTTTAAGAAAGGATATCCACAATTCTCTGCAGAATTTTGCTGTAAAATGCTTCTGCACTTTTATCTGAGCCAGTTATCTCACATCCTTGTGGCTACTTTAGAGCCATTACTAAAAGATTTCACTTTCCTTTTATGAGTGCCTTATGTTTCTAAATATGGCCTTATTTATCATTTCTTCTGTAAAAACACAAAAAGCTATTTTCCCAGTGACTAATGACAGCAGTTTTACTATTAAAATTACATTACATGCAATGTATCAAGAAGGCACTTAGCTTTTCTTTCATTAGTGCCTGGCAGTAAGGATAATGTGCAGTGATTATAAAGGATGCACGAGAGGCAGTAGAATATATCTTATATATATATATGTTTTAATATGTTTCCTTAATAACTGGGATTGTTTTATAGCCATTATTATAAAGAGTTCCAATTCTGATTAGCTGTTAACCATAGATGACTTTAAAAAGCTTCAACTGGTCAGCTGTGTTATAAAATTATATATATATATATATATATATATATATATATATATATATATATATATATATATAGATATATATATAGATATATATATATATCTATATATATATATATCTATATATATATATATATATATATATATATATATATATATATAGATATATATATATATATATATATAAAAAGATGTATAAAGGCATTTTTGCAAAAGAACTGTCAAATAGTATTATAGAGTATTATAGAGCTCTCATAAATCCTGGGTTTCCCAGAACCCTCTCCCTTTTTAGTTGTGTCCCAGTGTCCCATCTCCATGCAATCATGAAGCAAAATGTCAACTTCACCTAGTTCACATTTTATACAGTAACATTCCAATACAAGTATGGGACCCGTTATCCAGAATGTTCGGGACCTGGGGTTGTCCAGATAAGGAATCTTTCTGTAATTTGGATCTTCATATCTTGTCTACTAGAAAATCACGTAAACATTAAACAAACCCAATAGGCTGGTTTTGCTGCCAATTATAATTATTTATATATTCATTTGGATCAAGTACAAGGTACTGTTTTATTATTACAGAGAAAAAGGAAATCAACTTTAAAAATCTGGATTATTTGATTATAATGGAGTCTAAGAGAGATGGCCGTTCTGTAATTTGGAGCTTTCTGGATAACAGGTTTCCGGATAACGGATCCCATACCTGTATTTTAAAGTTCAACCTCGTGGTCAATTTTAAGTGTTAGGTGTTCATGTTGTAAATAGTGGGTGAGAATGAGGATTATGATTAGTTTCACATTTTTGCCCCAACTAATTTCACTTTTTTTCCAAGTTGAATGTCTTGGAGTCCTACAGATGACATTCTACGCCTGTTAAAACTACAGTCATAACTTCCCAAGAGGAGATTTAAAATAAAAAAAAAAAACTGCAGCCAATTATTGTTGCCTAATTTGCATACGGCGGGAAGTTAAAGATGAATGGACGTATATATGACGTATATGTTGCAGCCAATACATTAATTACAATACACAAGCCCGGAAAACCTTAATAAAATAAATTACACTTGTTATATTGCCCTACACATGAGCCCAGTGTATTGTTTATGTGCCATATTTTAGGAAATGTAGGGGGGAAGCCGGGTACCCCAGAAAAAATTTACGATCTTTTGCAGCCTATCACTCTGAAAAATTAAAAGTCGCCAGCGGTTTTTCATTACAACTATTTTTTGATGAAGACCCATCTAATTTATTGCACTTCGCCTGGAGGAAACGTTCAGTAAAATCAGCATCTTAGTGAATTTGCATAGTTTCGTCCATTCACAAGAGCGCAACTTCGCCAGGCGTAAGGGAGCGAAGTACCGCTAGAGTCTATCTCCTTCCCTAGTGAAGTTACGCCTGCGCCTTTTAGTAAATCGGCGAAGTAACTAAATGACGTCACGCTGGCGAATCTTCTCTAACGTTAGTCACTTCGCCCTTTAGGAAATCTGCCCCTTGCATGGATACTTTTCGCAAACCAACCTTGATATTACTACCTTGACCTTGAGGAAGACCATCTCATTGGTTATTTGGCCAGTTCTTTGTTTTTCTGTAATGAATTTCCTTTTATGCCTGTATGTGTGTGCCTTATGTTTTATGTTTATTTTATGTGATTTCTTTGTTCAGGGTTCTGAGTTCATAATACATGGAGCTCATGCCAAATAAACTCTTTTCACCTCAAGTGGTCTCCAGTTCTTGAAGTTCCACAACACTGACTATTTAAGAACTTACTCATATCTGGTCTTAAACCATTGCAGTCTTAATGCCTCTTATTAAGATACAGGATCTAAAACTTTTTTTATTCATGAAGTCTTTCGCTTCATATAATAACAATTATTACTTACGGACTGAAACAGAGCTCTGTTACTTTTACGGTGTATCTTTTCTATCCGTAGCTATTGTGATTTAAGCATTTCTGGTAATTGTTGTACAGTTACATGATTGGATTTGAACTTCTGTTTTGTTTTTGTTCTGAAAACTCACACTCACAAAGGGCCGGTTTAAAAAGCTCTAGAAATTTGAGATGTATTAAGTGTAAAAACCACGAAAACCAAATGCAAAAATTTGCCAAGTTGTCAAGGTTCCAAAGAAGTAAACAGGAACTGCACTGATCTTATTGAACCACTTTTAATCAATTCAGACTTTTAGAGGGTTTCAGAGTTTTTTCGCTAGGATTGTCTGCACTGATCTTATTGAACCACTTTTAATCAATTCAGACTTTTAGAGGGTTTCAGAGTTTTTTCGCTAGGATTTTTTTAGAGGTTTTAAAAGTATTCATATTTGTTAGCGCATCATTAATAAATTCCATGCATTCTGGGTTTTAGAAAATGTGAGTTTATTCGTAGTTTCAAAAACCTCTAAAACCACTAAAATTAGAATGTTGATAATTAAGCCTCCACATAAGACCAAATAAAAACCCAGGCACTTGTTCATACATGAAGCAACGAAGTGTCAGTATATAAATATGAAAATAAATGTAAGTATTCGAGGCAAAATTGGATATACTGGTTCAAATATGCAGTGCAGGAAAAAAGTAAAGTTGCTGCACGATTAATTATATAGCCTTTAAGTAAGAAAAGGCTATAATGGAATTTCCTATGTGAAATAAAACCAAACATGCATGTACCTGCATGCACAGTGTACGTTTCCAGCATAGCCAAAATGCTGTTCTTGGTATTTGTATATGTCATCCAATTCGTATTTGGAACAAAACACTTCCATTTTCTAATGCTAATATAGCTATAAACTGTAAAATAGTTATTATCGGATTCTCTTCAAAAAAAAGACACTAAGAGGGTTATTTACTAAACTCCGAATGCAAAATCACGAAAAATTCGTGATATTTTTAATAAAATCTGACTTTTAAAAAATCAGGACTTTTCTGAATTTATTATACCTTGAGGATGGAAAAAATCAGCGGGAGAAGTTCCAATGATGTTTTGATACGTGCTGGGTTTCGAGCAATACCCCAAAGTTTTCGGGTGGAAATCCCAAAAAGATTGTGAAATTCGTGAAAATAGGATGAAAAAATCTTAAAAAATCTGTTTTTTTTTCCTGCAAAGCAAATTATCGGGAAAATGTAATAATAAATAAGCATAAAAACCCGAGTGGATTTGATCAGAGTTTGTATCAGAAAATATTGAGATAAATACATGCTTTGATAAATAACCCCTAAGGGTTGTATTAGCAATTACAGCAGTCCCCTACAAGTTAGAAAACAAAAGCAAAGATCTGATGCTAAGGCCAACAACACCGGTGATGTTTGTCTCTAATTATAATATATCTGCCCCTAAGTTTACTCCAGGAGCAGTAACCCATAGCAACCTATAAGCAGGAAGCTTTTACTAGTCATAACATAACATCTTATTGGTTGCCACTGCTTACTGCTCCTGGGAAAATTGAGTGCATTTAACCCCTTATGTAATAAAAGGCCTGAAAGTTGCCCAGGAGCAGTAACCCATAGCAACCAATAAGAAATTGGCTTTTAAACAGGTGACCAGTAAATTGTACCTGCTGATTGTTTGCTATGGGTTAGGGCTCCAGGGCAAACTTAGTGGGGGTCGTTTATAAAGTTTGTGCCTCGCATATTTTCCTGAATATTAAAATATTCCACTGCTGTGCCAATCTTTATGGTTTTTTCAAATTCGCATTGCCCACATATTTTCACAAATGACTCTCAAATGAGACAGGCGTTTGCATGAGTGTGCCCGCTGTTCGAGGCTGTTGTGCGTGAAAATAGCAATGACAGTAACTTAAATTCGCAATTTGCTAAATTGTTTTGCGAATATTTTCTCTTGGTGTAATTCAAATCCAGAGTGTGCGCATAAATATTTGCAATTTGCGAGTTTTGCCATATTTAAAATGCTCTTATGGACATTCAGGGGCCGATTCACTAAATTCGAGTGAAGGATTCGATTGAAAAAAACGTCGAATTTCGAAGTTTTTTTTGGGTACTTCGACCATCGAATTGGTTAAATTCGTTAGAATTCGATCGAAATCGAACGAAATCGAACGGTTCGAAGTAAAAATCGTTCGACTATTCGGCCATTCGATAGTCTAAGTACTTTCCCTTTAAAAAAAACTTTGACCCCCTACTTCGGCAGCTAAAAGCTACCGAAGTCAATGTTAGCCTATGGGGAAGGTCCCCATAGGCTTGCTAAGCTTTTTTTGATCGAAGGATTTTCGTTCGATCGTTGGATTAAAATCCTTCGAATCGTTCGATTCGAAGGATTTAATCGTTCGATCGAACGTTTAGCGCTAAATCCTTCGACTTCGATATTCGAAGTCGAAGGATTTCAATTTGAGGGTCGAATTTCGAAGTATTTTTAACTTCGAAATTCGACCCTTAGTGAATCTGCCCCTCACAGTATGGAAAAAAAAATAGCAATTTTGTTTGCACACTCTTATAAATGTAACAAAACTATCTGTGTGAAGTTTTAAATGAGCCCCTGTGCCTTTTATTACATAACCTGTTTATGACATATGGGAGTAAAGGTTGAGACACTGGGATCCTAAAAGAAACCAGAACTTTTCATATGTCCTGTGCAGTACAGTTCACCTGCTAATAACTAGAAATCATGTTGGCAAATGGATCACATCAGTGCATGAATAAGTCACAGTTCAATTGGTATTTTATGGGTCATCTTTTCCTTAGGACCCTGGGACAAACAAGTTCACTTTGGACACCTGCTGTGTGAACAAATTATATTTTATTTTGCCAATCAACATAAAAATCAGCCTGTCTGTAACCAGTTTACATGAAATTGGCAAAGCAGGAATCAGAATTCCAAATTTCTTTGAGGAATTGATCTGTATTTCTGGGCTCTAGCTCTGTAATTATAACATTTTTGTAAAAACAAGTATTCCAAGGATATCAGACATTTGTTAGAAAGTCAATACTGACCTGTCAGGATTGTTTCAAGCAATTGCAGGCATTGCATATTAGCATAGGTCCAAGAAAAAAAAAGTTTTTACAAATAAGTTGAGTTTAAAATTTCCTTCTGACTGTTATTATTAGAATGAGCAGTGAAAGAAAAAAGTTTCGGGCAGTGAGATTCAGGCCTTTAAAGCAGCCTTTACTTTACGCTTGCCGAGTGTCTTGGAGCCAGAGCTCCTATGTTCCATGCAGAAGCTGATTTGTACTGACCCCATCCTGGGGTACATTTGTATCACTGACAATACTACTTTTACTTAAGTTTTTCACCCACCCCCACTAAAACTTTTGACAATGTTTTTAAAAATAAAAAATGCAAAGTCTGTAAGTCTCTCTCCTCTTAAACAAAAGAGAACCAATTTATGACAGCTGGCAAATACAGTATATATAATAAAAAAAGATATTGCCCAACAAATAAGATGTCTTTTATATTAAGGGCATTGGAGTATGCATGTTTCCAGGCATAGCTACATTTGGTTATGTTCTATAGAAGAATTCATTGTACTTAGACCTCTCTCACCTTGATTTCAGGCAGCACAAGAAGACTCAAAAATTCTAAGCCACCACCTGCATGATGGTCTGCATGATGGTCTGCATGGTTCCTGTGTGTACTTGCTGCAAGATTGGACTATAGACCAACTATGTTTTTTGTTGAACACTGTGGACTGGGCTGCCTAAGGCAGTGAAGCAAGCCAGGCCTTTTATCTTTATAATCAAAAAAAGAAAAACCTAAGATATATATATACAGTATGTCCCACATCTCAAAGGATAAGACAAGTGTAATTTTCTGGGTATGTCTAATAAAATGGTATATATAGATCTCAAAGTGTTCTATTACTTCACTATTTCAATTTCCCATAACTTTCCTATTTAATCTTGGTAATTTTGTAGAACAGGGAGATGTCAGTCACACAAACATCATGCAGTCTACAGAAACCCAGATGCTAGCTTTATTATAAACTTCAAGGTCATTCATTAATGAATTAATTAGAGAGGGGTGTCTGGCCAAAAGACAGCCCCCTGAGGTCCTCTTCTAATCCACTGATTTAGATGGTATATTCTCCATTAATCATAATTTTCTATATTTTACTTTCAAGTCAGTTTCAATCCATGTACAAATAATTAGCCATGTAGCTACATTTTAATTTTTACATTTTAATTTTTTAATCCCATACCTTCTTATAGTAGAAAGCTATTACACTTGACAACAACGATTTCAAATAAATCCATCCAAGAAAACACTTATAATACTGACTGTAGTTTATACACTGTGGAGCAGAGGGTAGCAGGTCCTATTAATGTCCCACTGGTGCTCCGTCCTAGCACCTAATAAACATCTGTAAACATTGAAGTGGAGGACAGAAGGACAACAGTGCAGATTTACTGCTAAAGTACGAGTTTATTGCAGTCCACACATGTGGACTCGGTGCATCCCTACTTGTTACCCAACAAGGAAAATATATTATAAAATTGATCATAAACAGGGATGGCCAAATGCTATCAAGTCGATAGGCTGAACAATTGTATCTACATCAGCAAAGGAAATTGTCAGACTGGACAGACCAATATATAGGTGGGAAGCACCCTGTATAGTACACTACAACTAATTGCTTTTGAAAAATTAGCATCCAATTAATGCTGCCAACTTAAAAAACTTGAGAACTCATTTACCCTTGGAAGGGTATATAAGTGAAGGCCTGATCAGCGCCCTTGTGCCAACATAACACAAGCTATAGATTTTTTATTGAAGGAGAACTAAAGCTTAAATTAGAAAGTGGGGTAGGAATATTGTGCATTATGTTTTGGGCTTCTGCACAAGTCCAAGGCAACCACAGCCTTTTAGCAGTAAAGATCTGTGTGTAAAGAACGTACCTGGTGGTCTAGGGGGGAAACGACAGGGACGCCTGTCGCCCCCTCGGCGGGGACGCCCACCTCGACGAGCGGCTTCTGTTAGGCCGCAGGCGTCGGCATCTTAGGGCGCGTGCCGCGCTCTGGGAGTTCTTAAAGGCGCAGGCGCGCTGACGTTGTGACGTCAGCGCGCAAGGGCGCGCAATTTAAAAACTATTTAAAGCCCATTAGGGCGGTGGGACTTTGCCCATGATAGGATTTGTTCCTGGTGCTTCTGAGCCTTGTGTTTATTCTGATTCTGTCTGATTCCTGTTTTGACCTCTACCTGGCTATTTCGACTATTCTGAATTCTGGATCCTGACCTTGCCTGCTTATGACTACTCTACAGTTTAACCCTTTGATTGATCACCCGGTTTTGACCCTTTTGCCTGTTTGACGTTTCTTGCTATCTGCCTGCCTCGACCCAGCCTGTTTGACGATTCTTGTTATCTGCCTGCCTCGACCCTGCCTGTCTGACGATTCTGTTGCCTGCTCCATTTGTACCGTGACCTTCGGCCCAAAAGACTCTGCTACCTGCCGTGCCCCTCGGCTAGCCAGAACATCTTGCCTTGTACCCCTCGTTAAGTCCAGTTGGCACCCAAGTAAGCTGAGGGCTCCTCCCGAAGCCCAACGGTGGTCACACTACTGGTGAAGTCGAGCCGAGACCAGGGTACGTGGCACCTGTTCTGGTATTGGGTGCCGGCAGTGACACTGTGCCTCCAAAGATGCCACATTAGCTCTTCTTTTCTGCTGATTCACTGCAAATGCTCTGTGCTGCTTTCAGTTTCTGAGATTAGGGACCGACTCACGATATACAGTAGACGTGAAGTCTTATTTATTGAAGGTTGAATTTTAGCAGTGTTATCGGTTTTTGAAACTACAATTTAACTCACATTCTCTTAAACCACGAATGTCATGGAATTTATACAAAGATCTAAATATAAAAAGTGTGAAGGAAAACAAAGCTGAACGATGCGCTAAAAAATATGAATACCTAGTTTTTCAGACAATTCCTAGAGAAAATACATCTCAAAACCTCTAAACGTCAGAGATTAAAAGTGGTCCAAATAAGATCAGGACAGCTCCCATTGCCTTCTATAGGACCGTGAAAACCTTTACGACACATACGTTTGCATTAGAGTTTTTCGTGGTTTTACACTTTTAATAAAGCTTTTAATAAAAAAAAACAAGAATTTTTCGAGATTCATGAAAAAAAAATTGATTGTTAGTAAATGGGCCCCCATGGAATATAAATGTCACAATATAAGGCTGATTCATAATTAATACAGATAATTACTACATGGCAGCACAGAAACCAGCACAATTAGCATTAGAATTTAATAATCAGCCCTGTAAAACTTAGGTTCGTGCAATAAGTTCAGGATATACTATATGATATTTTTAGCCATATTGATTTTTAGGGTTTAGTTACCCTTTAAAACAAAGCAGAATGCATTTCCACCACAATTAGTGAGAACAGAATTTTTTCGCCAGGCATGTATTCTCTGCGAAATTCTGCACTTCGCCATCTGCAAATTTTTCTGCGAAACTGTTGCAAAAATCCACTACAAAAAAATGTTACTGCGACAAAAATGTAGCGATAAGAAAAAACACCCATTGACTTTAATACTATTGAAGTGAGAAAAAATTGTTGTGCTCATAAAAAATTTTTTTATGCCTGTTGACTTCAATGCATTTCGCCATTTTTTCTCAAAAATTCACAAAACTGCTAAATTCGCGAAATTCTGTCTTATGTAGCAGGTTATAGATAAGAGAGATCATGATATTTTGCATCTATAAATTTGGATTTGGCATCTTTTATTGAAAAATAAAAGAAATATAGAAAAGGGAAACGTATTTGTGAAGAAACATTTGTTGTGCCTTGGTTGGTTATCTTTGGTTCAATGGTCCTTTCATGTTCTGTATGAAGATGGAAGCAAAAGGTAAGATTAATATGGGTTCTGATCCTGACCTATCTCTCACTTTCCTCAATTGACATGTGACCCATTGAGGTACTGGGGGGAGGGGATCTCTAGATAATCTGATATATATCTACAAATGCTGGTGGGTTGCTGCCTTTTTGGTTCATAAAACTTTTGCTGAAGACATAGTGCATCATGTAATATTCAAGAAATTCTTATAAACAATCTGTCAACGGGTTCACTACTATAATAAACTGCATGATGGTGCTTTAGATATATCTCTTGCTTTATAATGGATGTAATAAATACATGTTTTCAACAAATGCTTACATTTGGTTTTCAAGGGTGATGAATATCTACAGTGTATTGCAGTTAAATTAATATTTTGATGTCTGCCAGTTGATTTGCAAACATAGGTGCTAAATTGCTGATTGACAATAAATATTACAGAATTAATAAGTAAATGCTGAAATAAATACATCGGTAAAGCTTCACAGAATTCCACATTTTCTATACATATTAATGTTTTATGGGAATTATGCAAAACTTTTTTCCTTAGCACCAAATCAGGACACTGATGATGCTGAAAAAGCTGGAAGGCATGTAGGGACACGGGACTGTGATTTGAATCTGATAAAAACATAAAGACAAGAACATCAAAATTCACCTCGTAGTTTAGAGCTTATTTTGCTGTTACCATCTAAGAAATGAGAAAATGTTCCAAAAATAATTGACATTTCTTGTCAGGTTTGGTAGGTAATTGAAAAGATATTTTGTTTTCTCTGAACCAGCTTCAGAGGCTTTGATTAATTTAATGGAAACACAAAGACTCAGCCTTAGACTTTCAGAGCACATCACTCTGTTTAGCATAGAGCTGAAATAATCTTCTCTAAGATGTATTGCCCTCAATTTGTTTTGACAGTATATATTTGTTCATTGCCTAAATTTAAATTTAAAAGGATTTTATTAGCCTGTTTGCAAGCATCAAGGCTGAAACGTTAATCTAGACAAGATGCATTACCCATTCATAATATATCATAATATGTTCCAGTGCAAGGATTTCAATCCCTCATAAAAATAAATAGAAATAATTGCAAGAACATAGTCAACATACTGATTGTTGACTATTGATGATTGCTGAAAAATCTCTATATTTCAACACAACCCAGTGTCATGTAAGCAAAATATTTCCACAAAAAACTGGCTATTAATTATTATATTAATAAACATAGATAATAAAATATATGAGAAATTATTGTTAATATATTTGTTATAACTAAGATAATTTATCCAGATCAACCAGGATTTGTCCCTGCAAGAGAGGGTAAGGAAAACTCATCAAAATAATGTCCTTTATGCACTACACGCAGACTAGATTCCATGTATGCTTCTAACTACAGATGCTGAAAAGGCTTTTGACAGAATATCTTGGGAATTCGATACTCAATGAGGGGCTTTGGGATAAGAGAAAATACAATATCAAATATCATGACACTCTACAAAGACCCCTCAGCGAGAATAAAGATAAATGGCATCTTGTCAAAACAGGTTCAAATGGGCAATCGTACGAGACAAGGTTGCCCTTTATCACCAATATTATTTATTATAGTTATGGAGGTATTATTAGCCCATATAAGGAAGAAGAAAAATATAGCAGGTTTAACCATAAGCAATGAGCTGTCAAACTTTAAAATTAATAATAGTAAATCAGAAGCATTGACTATGAGTCTAGCACTACATGCCCAAAAAGGTCTAGCAAATAATTCCCCATTTCAGTGGGCTCATACAGCAATAAAATACTTAGGAATACTCATCCCAGCAAATCTAAATTACCTCTATAAAATAAATGTCTTCCATTTATTAGATGAGATTCAGGAACTCCTGTCTAATTGGAACAAGCTGTAATTGTCCTGCTTCAGAAGAATATTTTCTTCCAATAGACAGCACTCCAGTAGTATTAAAACCTTCTTTGTTTGTAGGACAGCAGCACAGATGCAACGTTTCGAGCGGCACCCCACTCTTTGTCAAGCATAAAACACTCCACCACCACCTGACCTTAAATACCATTGGGCACAGTGCCCCCTGGTGTCACCACATATATTAACAAGATATAAAACATATTTAAAAGGTTGCAATTTGTCATATGTATCACTTAATATCACATAAGTTGGTTATCTTCAAATGTATCAAAAGAGACTTATCTTGATAATGTCCATTGTTGGTTACAATCCCAGACAAGAGATACACAGTATCCATATAACAACCTACAAAAGATAAAATCATTTTAAAAAAAGGCAGCTATTTCAATAAGAAAGGATTCAAATCGTATTCATGATTCAGTCCATTTGGGAACAATGACCCTAATCTCCTTATCCATTGCGCCTCCTTGCGCAATAGTTCCTTATCCCGGTCACCCCCACGTCTCCGTCTTGGGACTGAATCTAGAATTTGAAACTGCAGCTGACTTACAGTGTGACCATTTTCATTAAAGTGCTTGGCAACAGGTTGGTTTAGTTTATTCCTAATAGCCGACTTATGTTCAGTAAGCCTATCCCTCACACTCCTTATCGTCTTTCCTATATATATTTTTCCACAGGGACACTTAATATTGTACACCACATATGTGGATGCACAAGTAAAGAAACCTTTAATGGGAATACGAGTGCCCTGTAGGGGATGGTATACCCATTCTCCTTTCAATACATTGCTACAATGGCTACACCCACAGCAGGGAAAAGTCCCATTTTTAGGCGTTTTGAGAAAGGTTTGTTTAGATTTTGAAGAAGGGCCAAGGTCCGCTTTTACCAATTTATTTCCAATAGTATCTGCATTCATGTATGACATCACAGGCGGTGATCTAAAAGCAATTTTATCTGGGAAATTTCTAGTCAATAGACTCCATTCCCTCCGTATTATACCTGAGATCTCATTACTGAACACATTATATTGATTTTCAAAAGGGATCCTCTTCCTCCCTGGAATACTATCTCTCTCTGTTCTCCTCGACTCAATTTCAACCCCCTCCAAAATCCTATTAGGATAGCCCCTTCTTTTAAACTTTTCTTTCATTTCATCCACTCTTAGTCTGTTGATGTTCATTTTGGACTATACGTTTCACCCTTAAAACCTGTGATCTGGGTAAAGATTTTTTTATGTGTGGAGGATGGAAGGAGTCATATCTCAATAGTGTATTTCTGTCTGTTGTTTTTACATAAAGGTCAGTCTCAAGATGGCCCTTTCTAGTATTCTTTACCATCACATCTAAGAAAGAAATATTGTTTGTATCACAGTTTATAGTAAACTTAATAAAAGGGGTACATCTATTTAATCTTTCTACAAAGTCAATGAGCTCAGACTGTCGTCCCGTCCAAATTGTAAAGATATCGTCTATATAGCGATACCAGCACTTACAGTTCTGTTGAAATCCATAATCAGTGTAAATGAATTGATTTTCCAATACATCCATAAATAAATTTGCATAGGACGGGGCGACATTCAAGCCCATCGCTGTGCCTTTGATCTGTAGGAAAAATTCATCCTGAAATAAAAAATAGTTCCTACCCAGAACAATCTGTAATAGTGTAACCAAAAACTTTTTTTTGGGCTCCATCAAGGGTAATGTCCCTATCTAAGTGATGTAGGACCGCCTCTACACCCCCATCATGGGGGATGGAGGTGTAGAGGCTTTCCACATCCAAAGTTACCAACATAGAATCTGGAGGCAGATCATTGATCATATTGATTTTACTTATAAAATCACCAGTATCCTTAATATAGGATTTTGTTTTAAATACATACTCCCTAAATATTTTATCCAAAAATGTTGCCAACGGACAAAACACTGAATTGACCCCAGCCACTATGGGCCTCCCTGGGGGCTTGTCCAAATTTTTGTGGATTTTAGGGAGTATGTATAATACAGGTGTAGTTGGATTAACCTGTATCAAATAATAAGCCAATTTCTGATCAATGATCTCCATTTTTAAGGCATGATCCACACAATCCTTCATAGCCCGCTGTACAGAAAAAAGGGGATTGGTAGTAAATCTCTCATATGTAGTGGTATCAGAAGAATACAGGTTATAAAAATGATGATCACCCCTAAGCTATTATATACAATGCAAATGATTCCTGTATCAATCCCCAAAGTATTTTTTTAGCAAAATGAAAACTACGATAATCCAATTTATTTGGAATAATAAAAAAAACAGAATAAAATACAACATATTTACATTACAGAAAAAATATGGAGGCCTAGCAGCACCAGACATTTACCTGTATTATGTATCTACCAAAAGAAATTATACAGCATCCCTTAATGGGGCAACATTTAAAAACTTGGTTTGAGGTAAACTTGCTTTGGTCATTGGCAAATTACCATTCACCGTTAGCCCCTGTTAATCAAAACCCAGATTTTTTTTCCATCCTATGACAAAAGGGCATTTGCCCATTGGGGAAAGCTCATTAATAAATGGATGGTGATTACAAATTTCATTTCAAAAGGGAAAGTAATACCTTTAGCAAGCATTATTATTATTAACATGTATTTATATAGCGCCAACATATTGCGTAGCACTGTAAAGTAAATGTGATTATACAACTAAATCACATGAATTATATATATAGAACATATGGAGTTACATACATCACAATCAATACCGGTACAAAAGGTGAGGAAGGCCCTATGCAAAAGAGCATACCCTCTAAAGGGAAGGGAGTAATACACAAGGTGTGGGAGTGGGCAAGATCAAATGAAGTGGTGAGGAATGTGGTACTGTATTTGGTAGTTAAGATATGAGGCAAACACCCAAGAGATGTGTTGTGTTACAACCGAATACATGATTTTATTAATGCATTAGGATCAGGAAAAGTGAAGAGAACCCTAAGTTGGTGTGAAAGTCTAATATTAGAACCTCCTAAGATAAAGAAACCACTCTCAACCATAAATAACCTCCTGGTTAACAAGGTGTTACCTAGAGAGACTTTTAAGAAAAAGCAAAAGGAGGGTGATTTAAAACTTAAAATACCAGAACCGATTTGGCAGAGAATTATGATGTCAAAACACAATGGTTCTATGGCTTCTAAGACTCAAGAAACAAATTGTAAATTGCTTATGGGTTGGTATTATACACCCTCAAGACTGCATAAAATGTTTCCGCAATCGGACAAAGTGTGCTGGAGTTGTCAATTGAGTGAAGGGACCCCATTACATATTTGGTTTGAATGTAAAGAAATACAAGTATTCTGGGGAAAGATCTTTAATAATATAAAAAAATAACTCCCTTTTTAAAGGAACCAGATATCCCTGCTTTAGTGGTCCTTCATTATGATTCAACTAAGGGCAAGATTATTAAAAAAACTTCGGACACATTTTATGCTGCAGGCAGCAAAAGCTTTATTTCCAAAAAAGTGGAAATCCTCAAACATTCCAAATGTAATAGAATGGGTTAAAACAATGGAAGAGATCAAAAAATTAAAAAAAATTGGGGAAATAAAGGGAATATAAAAAATTTCTGGAAAATTTGGTCATCTTGGGATAATTTTATGATACTTCATTTCAAATAAAAATTGCACAAAGGACTACAAATATAAAATATACGATGCTAGGACTACCAGGAAAGCAACCCCTTCCCTTATTTTTCCCCTGATACCCTTTTTATTCTGTTCAGTTTATAGAATGGTGTATATACACCTTGATTTAATGGAATATGTAATTTAGTTTAACATTAGTGTATGTATTTCAAAGTGAAATGGAATATTAGATTTTTTTCTTTTTTGTGCCCCCTCCTTTTTTCTTTCATAAATAAAGAATTTACAAAAAAAACCCATTAAAGAAAGCTTCATAAACGTTTATTAGAGAAGATCCAATGAAAATAGAATTGGCTTCAAAATGAAGGAAAGGTGTAACAAGCCAATTCAATCAAACGGTACTACATGACTCATAACTTACCTTATTATACAAGAAGTAATTTTTCATGGCAACATCTTGCAGTAAAGATATTACAGTTATGTGCTGAGTAGGAAAAAATTCAAGAGGATTCAAGAAAACCATGCTTCGAAAAGGAGATAGTTATTCTGAGTACTTAAGAGCTATAAATTCAGCAGGACCATTATGTGACTTTTAGAAAATTGGTATGAGGATCATATTAATATTTATTCTTCTCTGGCAATACACTTAAATGCTGACTAGACAGGATTTGGTTTGGATAAAATATAATGCATCTGAATTTAGCAGGGAATTGAATACCATCTCTCTTGCACAATGGTAGAAGTCTACTGTTTACTAATGAGTATAAAAAAAGGTTATAAAAAAGAGTAAAGGTTTTTCTTTTCATGCAGTTAAAATTAACATTTCCAGGCCTGATTTTGCCTCTTCAGGTATGGGATCCATAATCCAGAAAGCACCAAATTACAGGAAGGCCATCTCCTATAGACTCCTTTTTAATCAAATCATTCAAATGTTTAAAAATCATTTCCTTTTTCCCTGTAATAATAAAACAGTTCATTGTACTTGATCCTAGCTAATATATAATTAATCCTTATAGGAGGCAAAACAGTCCTATTAGGTTTAATTAATGTTTAGATCCAAATTACAGGAAGACCCCTTATCCAAAAAAAAACCAGGTCCCTAGTATTCTGGATAACAGGTCTTATATCTGTATATATGGGACCATATGACCGTGTGATTCTGTGAATTATTCTGTGATGAATAGTCAGGTTAACAGGCCAGGTATAGTACATGGGGTTCACATGTTTTGAAGATATACAACCCCTGCCTGAAAAGAACATAACAGCATAGGATTCAAATAAGACAAGTGAACTGAATTACCAGTGCAGAGTCATAGTTAGATCAGTACATCCGAAAGGCTAATACAATGTGTTTAGGAAGCATTATTTTACCCCTAAGGAGGGTTATTGATGAGTAATGCTGAAAACTAATGGGTAGACATTGATAATCACAGAAAGTGCAGTAAAAACTAAAGGGCAGATTAATCAAGGGTCGAATTGAAAATTCGAATTTGAAATTTGAATTTTAGAGTTTTTTTTTAGAGTAATCAATTTCGATTGGCCGAATTTCAAGTTCGTGGGAGTTTATGGGAGTTTTAAAAACTCACATTAATTCGAAATTCGACTCTTGATAAATGTGCCTCCCCGCTAAAGTTAGAACAGGCTAATCCAATACACTGCTATATTATAATTATCAGGCTACCTCAGATTGTACATGGCCCTAATGAAACTTGCCCTAGATGTGGAATAACCTTAGCCAATCGAGTTTTTAAGATTCGCTTTGAATTTGATTCGAGTTTTCGGGTCCATGCTATTCACCCGAGTTTTAAAAATTTAAGTTTTATAACCAATTTCGATTGGCCGAATTTCAAGTTTGTGGGAGTTTTTAAAAACTCACATGAATTCAAATTCGACTCTTGATAAATGTGCCTCCCCGCTAAAGTTAGAACAGGCTAATCCAATACACTGCTATATTATAATTATCAGGCTACCTCAGATGGTACATGGCCCTAATGAAACTGGCCCTAGATGTGGAATAACCTTAGCCAATTTCTTTCACATGATTTAGTTCAGTCCACAAGTACTGTGGTTTTGGCCAGCCTTCTGGGAGTTCCAAATTGAAT
The DNA here is from genome assembly GCA_038501925.1 of Xenopus petersii. Classification (NCBI taxonomy): domain Eukaryota; kingdom Metazoa; phylum Chordata; class Amphibia; order Anura; family Pipidae; genus Xenopus; species Xenopus petersii. Next base: position 63,328,838 of record CM076679.1, read on the forward strand.
TGTTCCATTGAAACCACCCAGACTTACATACTGAATATTATGTATGTGCATTGGATGGGAACCTCCTACTGTTAGAGTCTGAAAGCAGTTAGAAACTAGCATGGTTCCATAGTACAAACTTAAATATGAAAATAGAGGTTCAACCACTAAATTGGATAAGCTCTGTGATCCCTGGTGTGACTGATACTTAATGACTAACACATCAGTCCTTTCATTTACCTGAACTCCCCACCCTTACCAGTTATGTGAATCAACTAAACTGGAATCCATTAGGCAAGTCAACCTGACTAGAGAATCAAAACAACAATCACAACAACACACACGCTGTTCTACCAAAGAATGGTTAAAGAAGAATAAAGCAAATGTTCTGGTATGGCCACATCAGATTCCTGACTTTAATCCAGTTGAAATGTTGTGGAAAGACCTAAAGCATTTGAGGAAACCCACCAACATCCAAGAGCTGAAGCTATTCTATATGGAGGAATGGGCTAAGATTCCTCCGAGTTGATGTGTAGGACTGAACAGTTACCAACGTTTAGTTGCAGTTATTGCTGCACAAGGGGGTCACACCAAATACTGAGAGCACAATTCACTTACTTTCATACCACAGATATGTTATTCAATATTTTTTTTAATAAATACATTACCAAATATACAGTAATAATTTTTGCTTCATTTGTTAACTAGGTTTTCTTCATCTACTTTTAGGACTTGTTTAAAAATCATCTGATGTTTTAGGTCACATTCATATAAAAATATAGAAACTTTTAAAGGGTTCACAAATGTCAAGCACATTGTAAATGTAGCTCATAGCACTTTGGGGGTTGTTCATGAGTACAACATTACACTTTTAGTCCCACCAGGATTTTTGTGTGCCACTGCTTTTATGTTTGTTTGTTTAACCTGTGAGCTAACATATTTGAAGAGGAGGAGGGAGTTGAAGTTTCTTAGTTGATACACATGATTTGGAGGGCATGCATTTCTTGTTGAAATACATTTTTTGCCAAATAAAAACAATGAAACGTGGAAGTACCAGATATAAAGTTGTGTTGTGAATAGTCCGACATTACTTACCTGATCAATCACTGTTTTTGGTAGAAATGATATGTATACATGGCAAATAATTTACTAGTAGGTGTAGTAGAGTAATAGAAAACCAACAGACCCAACAGTCATGACATGCATCAATCGTTAAATGAGGCTTGTTCGAAATAATAGCAGTGTGGAGTTCAATTGGTGGGGGTCATTCATTCTGTGAAAAAACAGGTGTCAATTACGGCTCTTGTTTAATAAAGGAAAGCAGAACATGTTGTGCATGCTGGTTATAATGCATTTCTCTCTGAAAATCTGAATAACATGGGTTGTTCCAGACATTGCTCAGAAGAACAGCGTACTTGGATTAAAACGTTGAGAGGAGAGGGGAAAACAAGTGCAGAAAACGATAGACTCCTTAGCTAAAATTATCTCAAATGCTTTAAAATGGCAACCAAAACATGAAAGATGTGGAAGAAAATGGAAAACTACCATTCTATTGGATAGAATAGCCAAAATTGCAAAGATGATCAGCTCCAGGAAGATCAAAGAAGGTCTAAAGTTACCTGTGAGTACTGTTTCAATTAGAAGACACCTATGTGAAGCCGGCAAGAAGCCCCCGCAAAGTCCCATTGTTGAAAAAAATATGTGTGCTGAAGAAGTTACAGTTTGCAAAATAACACATTGACATTTTGTGGACTGATGAAAACATTGTAAGAAAGCAGAAAACATGTGGAATGTAACAGGTGCCAGAAGTTGGTTGACTCCATGCAACAGTTCTCATAGGCAGTAGTTATACAACTAAATATTAGTTCAATGATTCAAAGGAAACATTTTTCAGTTTATACAGTGAATGTTTGAGTTTGTAAAGAAGAGTGCATTTACTGCTACCTTTAATAAGCCCTTTTCTTTACTTTCTGTAAAGTAATAACACAAATTTGATAATTTTTTTCTTCATGTTTTGATTTAGAATAGAAGGTGCAGTGTTCCCAATGCATTTGTGTGTTTGGAAATAAGTTATTATAAGGATTTTGACCTTTATTCACTTTTTAAAACATACTGCTATTATTCCCTTTTCTTTGTATAGCAGCCAAACACCAAATTCTCCACACAAACTAGATACCAAACAAATTGTGTTGCTTTTAGTTGCCTAGCACAATCAAACCAGCATATTCTAACTGTACCAAAAACTTGCAAAAACTCACGGCATTCAGACACACCGCAAAGTGAATTCTGCTTTTGGAGCTTCCCTACACTGGAATAGCAGGGATACTTTTATAATATTTGTATTTTACTGTATATCATGCAAATTTTCGGGCTCACAGTTTTGTACTATGAAATTTGGTCACTGCAGACATTAGCAATAGTTAATACACCCTAAATGGGTAGATATGGAATGTATGAGGTGGGTTAAAAGTTAAGTAACCATATGGGTGGACCAACATCAAGCTGTTTTTTTCTACCAAAGAAAAAGCAGTAACTGTTAGGATAGCATGACCATTATGAGTTGAGATAGCTAAAAAAAAAAGTATTTCAATAGCAAACAGCTTTCTCCACTACATATTTTACTATGTATTTTTATAACTCATTTCATATGGAACTTCTAAAGTGGTGCTGGCTTGCAACATGGTTTAGATGATAAAATACATTCATAAATTATAATATCTGAATGATATAAATGTGAGTCAATTACACATGACTCACTATAACCAATGATAATCCATAGCACAATTTCCCTAATGCATCCTATTTCTGTGCAACAAATACTTATGTACTAGATCTGTAATGCAGGGTATCCCAAACTCAGAACAAACCCCAAGGGTCTGGTCACAGCCCACTCTTCCGCCTGCAGCAGCCTCCTTTGGCTTTGGGTGGAGCCCTCCGCTACTCCGATGCCGCCAGGTCTTATAGAGTTCTGAGGGAGCAAGGGAACCAAGCGTAGTGTTGTAGAATGAGAAACAAGGTTAAAAGCCAGGCCAGGTCAGTAACAAACAGTCAGTGCAGTACAGATACAGGAGACGTAGGAATGGTTGGGGGTCACAGGCCAAGTCAAACACACCAGAATCGCAGTACAAAATCAGAATCCAGAAGAGTATTCAAAATGGGCAATAATCAGGACAGGCAGCAGACAGGATGAGAACCAGGGACAGGCAGGTTCAGAAACAGCAAGAATATACAGAAGAATCACACCCAGGAACTTTAGGAAAAGACCTTAAGTTGGGCAATGTTTACAATGCAAAGAGCCCTTTCAATTTTCAAATTTCGTGCCAACAGCACATTGACGTTATGACGCCAACAATTGTCAAACCCGGAAGCATGCATACAATAAACAGTGCGCATAAGTTCTGGTGTTCCCTTTGCTATAAATCATCAAATTAGGTTACATAACATGTAAGAGAGCAAATGAGTTGCATCATCAAATGCTTAGAACCAAATACACTCAGTTAAAGAGACGTTTGATTAAGTTCCCAGAGAATAACAAAAATGTGTCAAGATGTTTTACACTAATTCTTCGGATTATTGAGCGAAACCCAGCGCATATCAAGATATATTCTACTTGTAGACTTCTACGTGACCTTGGTAGGTTTAAGATGGAGTGCTTGAGGGGTTTTTTGCCACGAAAAATGTTGTTTTCCCCTTTAAGAGTCCAACCATAAAAAATTGTACTTTAATAAATAACCCCCATAGTGTTCACCCATATAGAGTCATTGTTCATCTCAAATAAATATCTCCCCCCAGCCACATCATCACTTCTGCAAACTAGGGGAACAGATAGGTCTGGTGCCAATGGTGGCGAAAACTGTCCCTGGAAATGAGGAAATTGGCAACCATGATATACTGAAAATATATGCAGAAATACCGTTCTAAAAATAAAAACACTAAGTTTGGGAAATCATCTATAGTCAAAAGCCTGCAGTCAGAAAAGAGACAACACAAAAAGTATCTTGCTTTATCATTCTTGATCCTTCTTGGCCTGAACAGAAGGAATTAGTAGTGAAAGCAGTGTTTAGCTATCTACAGTTTGTAAGGTTAATCGAGTTGTGTTCAATTTTCTTTTTGCTTAATGCCTTTGACCTAACATTCCTCAGAGGATTTTTGCCAACAGTGAAACAGGTTTGGCTCTTGTAAAATAGATCTGAGAGGAGCTTACATTATAAAATTCAAAATGATTTACCTTGGGGTAGATTTATCAACTCTCTGTAATTTTATCAGAGTGGTAACAATTTAGGATGTAATAATTTTATATCCCACACTAGAAAGGATTTTTCTGGTATTGAACATAATTGTGCTGTCCAACTGACGGCCCCCACATGAAAGTCTGCTGTGTCTGCTTACCATGTGTAAACTTTAAAAGGAATCAGTACTGAGATTAATTGGCCCCTGCATTGTTTACACCTAAAATTAAGACTATAAAATCCTGCATTGTTCATACTTGTAACACCTCTATTGTTCACACCCTAAATCCCTGTACTGTTCACCTCACCTGTTCACACCTTATACAAAATGCTGTTGGGGCACCAGCACTGTGTTACTGTATGTAGTCCATCTTAGAGTGGTCCTGATAGGTTTCCCTGTCTATGTTCTCTGTGTGTGCCATACTTTGACTGCCCTATGCTCCCTGTGTGTGTCATACTCTGCCTGTCCTTTGCTCCCTGTATGTGTCATACTCTGCCTGCCCTATGTTCCTTGTGTGTGCCATACTCTGCCTTTGTGTGCCCTACTCTGCCTGCCCTATGCTCCCTGTGTGCCATACTCTGCTTTATATATGCTCCCTGGGTGTGCCATACTATGCCTGCCCTATGCTCCTTGGGTGGGGTTTGTTAGCAAAAATAGTGTTAGGGGTCACTAAGGTGTTTAATCATGTGCTGGAGGGTGCTGTGTTATACACAGGGGCATATGGATGTAAGGGTTTGTCATAATATGCCTTAACTTTTTTCACATATGAGTGATAAGTAATTTCCCTGCAGTGAGCACCAACCATTTGGTTTTTTGGTGTGCTACTTAATGTGGACCTGGTCTTGTGCTAACATGGGTTTGGTTTAAAGTGGGTGTGGTTTAAAAACAGGAAGTAGCTGACACTGGCGTCCATTATTGGCCCACCACCATGTAGGCCAGAAAAATTCAGGCCCTCTGTACCACAGAAGTTGGACAGCACTGCTCTAAATCATTTCTTTGCAAATGGGATTTGCATTAGGTGTGATAATTCAAACAGTTGATAGAGCTTGGCATTGCTGATGAGCACGCTCACTTGGTAGAGCAGAACAAAATTATATTATTTTGCCAAAGTGCATAACCTTGCGTTCATCAATATTGTACCCCATTTTCCAGTGGCAGAATTCTGCATTAAACTTGTAATTCTGTAAAAATAGAAAATGTGCTTTCAATGCCCACCTCCAGGTCATTAATAAACAAGTTGAAAAGCAAAGGATCAAGGTCAGATCCTTGAGTTACTGGTCCAAATTGTAAATGTTCCATTTACCACAACTCTTTGCAATCTATCCTTTAGCCAGATCTCTGTTCAAGCACACATTATATTCCAGGCTACTATTCCTTAATTTAACCATTAAACTTCTGTATGGTAGTATATCAAAATCTTTAGAAAAGTTCAAGTAGATTACACATCCACTGCCATCAGGGCCGGCCTTAGGCCTATTGGACCAATTGGGCCCAATAGGGCCCCGCACCTCTGGGGGCCCCGCACCACAGGACAGCACAGATAATATTTCCCTCAGCACATGATGCTGCCTGGCCTGCCCCCAACTTTGAGAGTCCAGCCCATCCCCAAATCCATAGGTCCAGCCCACCCCCAACTCTGATAAGCCAGCCTATCCCCCAACTCCATAGGTCTAGCCTGCCCCCAACTCTCATAGGCCCAGCTTTCCTCCAACCTTGATAGGCCCTACCTGCCCCCAATCCAACCAAGCTTGCTCCCAAGCTGAATCGGCCCAGCCTGCCCCAAACTAATTGGCCCAGTCCACTCTCATATTTCCTCCCTCTCTCTCTTACCCTGTGTGCCCCTATTTCATCCCTCTCACTCTTGTACCTTGTCTGCCCCTTTCCTTTCTATGTTGTGCCTGTATGCCCTTATTTTCCTAAATACTTGGTGTGTCAGTAGACAGCAACACTTTGTCTAGGGGGCCCCGCCAACATGGTCCCAATTGGGCCCCACATTTGATAGGATCAGCCCTGACTGCCATCCCAGAGTCAAGGTTCCTGCTCACCTCCTCATAAAAGTAAATTAAATTAGCCTGGCATGATCTGCTGCGCATAAAACCATCCTAGCACAAGCTCATAGCATTATTACCTGCAATGAAGTCAAGTATCTTATCCCTTAATACCCCTTCAAAAAGCTTTCTCACCACTCACGTGAAACTAAACTGCCTATAGTTTGAGGCTGAGAATGGGATCCCTTTTTAAACAGCGGCACCACATTAGCAATTTGCCAGTCTCTTGGCACCACACAAGACCTCAATAAATCCTGAAAAATTAGGTAAAGTGGTTTGGCTATCACAAAGCTAAGCTCATTTAGTATCCTGGGGTGAATACCATCCAGTACCAGACCTTTGTTTATGTTTACATGATCTAGTCTCTTTTGAATTTCCTCTTGTGTAAACCATGGATCAGTTGGTGTGATATTAGTATTAAGAAAAAAACCTTCATTAGTTGATTCCTCAGTTGTAACATAGTAAGTTAGGTTGAAAAAATACACAAATCCATTAAGTTCAACCTTTTAAGTCTATACATAACCTGCCTAACTGCTAGTTGACCCAGAGGAAGGCAAACCCCCCGTTTGAAGCCTCTCCAATTTACCTCAGAAGGGGAAAAAAATCCTTCCCAACCTTTAGATGGCAATCAGACTAGTCCCTGGATCAACTTTTACTACAAGCCATCTTTCCAGCGCCGGATTTCACAGAGGCGCGCCCCTAGGCCGCGCGGTCCGAACAGGCGGCCGCGCGGTCCTAGCGCCCACCCCACCTCACTTTACCAGCGCGCCGGCGAAAAAACGCCGGCGCAGCTGCTGTAAATGAATGGGGACGCACGCGTCCCCATAATGCGGCTGGGCAGCATGCCGCCCCTATTTTTCTGCCGCCCTAGGCCCGGGCCTATGCGGCCTTGCCGCAAATCCGGGCCTGCATCTTTCATAACCCTGTATTCACTCTCTTGCTAAAAAGCCATCCAACCCCTTCTTAAAGCTATTTAATGTATCAGCCTGTACAACTGATTCTGGTAAATAATTCAACATCTTCACAACTCTCACTGTAAAAAACCCCTTCCAACTATTTAGACAGAACCCATTTCTTGTAATCAGAATGAGTGATTTCATGTCAGCTGGAAAGACCTACTGGTAAATAAAGCATTCAAGAGATTATGATATGATCCCCTTATATATTTATAAGTAGTTATCATATCACCCCTTAAGCGCCTCTTCTCCAGTGTGAACAATCCCAACTTGGCCAGTTTTACCTCATAGCTAAGATTTTCCATACCTTTTACCAGCTTTGTTTGCTCTTCTTTGCACACTCTCTGATTCAATAATCCTGTTTGAGTGCTGGAACTGTATGGCATATTCTAGGTGGGCCCTTAACAGTGCTCTGTACAATGGAAGAATAACCCCCTCTTTCCGCGAAGCTATGCCTGTTTTAATACAGCTCAAGACTGTATTTGACATTGATGCTGCTAACTGGCATTGCTTGCTACAGCTTTATTATCTACAAGGACTCCAAGATCCTTTTCCATAATGGATTTGCCTAGTGCAGTCCCATTAAGGGTATAAGTGGCTTGGATATTTTTACATCCCAGGTGCATGACTTTACATTTATCAACATTGATTCTCATCTGCCACTTAGCTGCCCAGATTGGCAGTTTGTCAAGATCCTGTTGCAAGAAGAATGCCACATCCTGGATGGAATTCATTGAACTGCATAGTTTTGTGTCATTTGCAAACACTGATAAATTAATTACAATGCCCTCCCCTTAGTCATTAATGAACAAGTGGACCCAAATACCAAGCCTTGAGGGACCCCACTAAGAACCTTACTCCAAGTAGAGAATGTACCATTAACAACCACCCTCTGTACCCGATCCTGTAGCCAGACAGCCCAACAGACCTTAGTTTAGAAAGCAGTCGTTTGTGGGGCACTGTGTCAAACCCTTTGGCAAAATCCAAATAGATCTCATCTACTGTCCACCGCTGTTCAGCATCTTACTTACTTCATCATTAAAAGCAATCAAATTTGTCTGACATGACCTATCCTTCATAAAGCCACGTTGATTAATGCTCATAATTCCATTCACTAGGACAAAATTTTCAATGTGATTCCTTAACAAGCCTTCAAATTATTTGCCCACCACAGATGTCAAATTTACTGCCCTATAATTCCCAGGCCAAGATTGTAATCCCTTTTTAAGTATTGGAATGACATCAGCTTTTCTCCAATCCATAGGTATCATACCAGATGAAAGCAAATCTGGGAAAATCAGAAATAGAGGCTGGTCTAAAACTGAACAAAGCTCTCTTAGAGTATGCCATCTGGCCCTAGAGCCTTGTTTACATGAATTTTTATTAAAGCTGTATGAACCATATCCTAAATCAGCCAATGACTAGATTGAGCTAAGTACTCCAGCACACGTATTCTGCTTAAGGGTTATTAACCATGTTTAATGTCAAGCCAAAAAGGTTACAACATTTCGGGGGTACGGGTAGTAACCCTTAAGCAGAATATGTGTGCTGGAGTACTTCATTTGCACTGATTGGTGGAGGTGCCGTCCTCCTATGCCCCAAGCACCGTGTATGATACTTAGAGGCCAGGTGTGCACCTGCATCCTTTAGCTGATCTAGATTGAGCTAAGCCAACAGTGCAGCTATGAAGTGAGCCTGGGGACTGCTCTATTGTATACAATGAAGAAAAGAACTTATTTAGCACATTTGCTTTTTCTGTATCTATTACAACCATACTTGTACTATTTAAAGGAGCAACACTCTCAACCAGGGCCGGAACTAGGGGTAGGCAGAGTAGGCACGTGGCTAGGGCATAAAGCTGGGGTGGGCCATGCACGTCCTTTCTCTGCCTGCTACCCCTAGTCCGGTCTCCTCTCTGCTACGGTCCCCTCTCTGCTCTATAGTTTTCTGCAATGTGCTCGATCCGCGCAGGCGCACAAGAGTTTCTTTGCACATGCGCACATGCAAGAATGTCCAATGGACGCTTGCACGCGTACGAGTGCCCAGTCAGGGCCCCGAAAGACCAGGTTGCCTGGGGCGACTGACCGGCCTGGCCCGGCTCTGCTCTCAACCCACATTGTTTTAATATTAATACAGTTATAAATGTTTTTGGGGTTAGTCAGCCTCTGCCGCAATGCGCTCCTCATTTCCTATCTTGTGAAGACAGACTAAAAATAACAGTTCAGAATCTCTCCCCCCTCTAATATTAAGGGTCCCACCCCTTCCTGTTCCGTTTTATAACTGTTTGCATATTTAAAAAATGATTTTGTATTCTTTTTATTTCTCACTGCAATACTGTGCACTGGGTCAGACCTTCCATCTTCCATCTTGCTAGCACTTGCTAGCCATAGTCTTTTTGATGGATATGTGTTTGGTAATAAGGAACAACGTGTTTCAGCACTTTAAATACACGGTATCGTATTATTATTCTTGAGAAAAGGGTAACAACTTTAAAAAAATGAAATGATTTGCTTAAAATGAGAGATAACCTTCTCATAACTCATAGCTTTCTGAATATTGTGTTTCCAGATAGAGGATCCCTCTATCTGCACCCATAAAGTGTTTAATGGAGCATCTCAAGTACAAATGATTCAGGCTGATCCATGGCCCTTTGTTAGCGCACACATAAACTTAAAACATACCTAGTTGGTAAATCAAATATCTCTATTTAGGTAAAAGTTTATTATCCAAAAGATTGGATCATATTGTTGGCCCATGATCAAACCAGCAGGGCACTAAAGTCAGTCCATGCATGCCCAGTATTAATCTATACCATTACCTACTACTCCTCAAATTATTTTACCCTAGATTTGTGAGTTTAAGGCACATAGTATTCTGAACTGAAGAAGTATTACCTTCTTGTAATTTTCAATAAAATAATATAAAACTCCTTTTTATTTCCTTTCATGAAATGTATCATAGATTCGTTTGGCAGCAGGTTTTGATAAATAGCTTTACTTGACTGCAAAATAATGACTACATCTTCTAATCAATTCTGTATCAATAAGAAATTTGAAGTTCAGTGTTAAAATAATATTCCCAGGCGGTCCTTTCAGTTGTTTTGTACCATCTTAAGTGCACATTATCAATAACATGACTAGGTTGTATATTGAATAATGAAAAAATGTCTCTTTCCTACTAGCTTTTGTTCTGGTTGTCCAGATACTTTTTATTGTTACATGACAATGTGATTTATGAAAGAAGCAACTAGCAAATGATGTTACTTGTCATAGGTATCACCATGTCCTAGAAAGATGCAGTTTTCTTGTTGCCGGAGCATAATTGTTGCCAATTGCATTCTGCAATTAAATTGACAATGTAATCAAGTGATGTACTTGTCCATGAATGGAAAGTACAATCTATCATCTTTTCTCAAAGACTATAATTATTATATTGAATGAAAAAGTTTTACAGAAGATATGATACTCATATCCTGAAGTTTTTTACAAGATTAAAAAAACTCAAAAATATGTGCTTAAATCAAACTTGACTATGAAATTTATTAAAAATGTGAAAAAAAACCAACTCAATTCTCAACACATTCTTTCCATAATTTTCATTGAGTCTGCCAAATTTCGAATTAGTCTTGAAAAGTCAAATTGAAAAATCACTGAAATGTGAAAAGACTTTGCAATCTTTACATTTACTTTGAGCTCACAAGCTTTTATATGTTAAATTCAAGTTTTCTGTGTTTAATAAATCTCAAAGCTTTATATTTCAGAAGCTAGAAACTCAAATTTCAGTAAAAACTCGCATTCGATTATTAATTAATCTGCCCTATACATTTTGCTCTAGGTATGTAGAGATAGAAAATTGACTAAATATGAAAAAATATCATTGTACTCTATGGGGGAAATTTACTAAAGGGCGTAGTGGCTAACGCTGGCGAAAATTCACCAGTGTGACGTCATTTTGGCACTTCGCCGATTTACTAACGGTTGATGGCGTAATTTCGCTAGCAAAGGAGATAGACTCTGGCGCAACTTCGCACTCTAACGCCAGGTGAATTTTTGCTCTGGCAAAAGATCGTTACTACGCAAATTCATTAAGTTCGTGATTTTACTGATCGTTACGTCTATCGCCAGACTTACCTTCACCACCTCAGACCAGGCGAAGTGCAATGGAGTAGATAGGAACAGTGCAGGGGTCGAAGCTGGGAGAAAAGTCTCCAGGGGGCAGTCTGTTTATGGGGGCGGCGGTGGTAGCAGCGCACAGGGGCAGCCGGGAACCCCCGAGGGAGCTAGACAGCAGCAGCAGCAGCAGCAGTTCCCAGGGCAGCCAGCAAGAGGGGAGCCTGGGCCAGGAGGGCACAGTGCCAGTGTGCAGGGGCAGCAGTTCGAGACGCTACCAGCTCAAGAACTGAGGTGAAGGGCAGCAGCAGCCAGAGCCGGCCGGGGTGTGATTAGCTTCGTGTCATCCCCTGCCCCTCGGAAAGGCTTTTCCTGGTGAAGGAAAGAGTGGACTCCTGTTTCAGAGGCTGCTTGCACCGACCCCAGTCCAACATCAGCTCCAGCTCCTTCCCTAAGTTTGAATCGTTATTCCAGTACTGCAGGCTGGAGCCGAGGTGGTGGAGGAGCTGGGCAGCGACAGGTTCAGCCCATGCTGGGAGGAGAGGCTGTTGGCTCATTCCCAGACCCGCAGTGTCAGTGTGGCCACGTCTGAGAGCTGGAGGAGCAAGGAAGAGGCAAGCCAGGGAGGAGAAATCGAGCACTGCTGGATGGATGGTCGCCTTTTCTCAAGTGGACAGGAAGTGGAGTTTCTGTAAGTTATTTCTTAATAAAGGCTTTGCTATTTTAAAGTTTAATTTGTGTTGGTGTTTTTTTTTTTCGTTGTATAGGAACAAATTGTTTTGAAATTTTTTTTGATGTTACTGGTCCTTTAACTGCACGCCGTATGCAAATTAGCCAACGCTAGCGTAACTTCGAACTGCTGATCATATTATCGTTAGTGCAACTTCGCAAGCATTCCGTACCCTGTGCGCAACTTCGGATCTTCATGAATCAGCGTTGTCCAGGTGAATTTATGCCTGGCGAAGTGTTGCAATGTGCGCGAAGCCAGCACTGGCAGATATTTCTGATCAGGGTTTTAAGGGGAAAATACAAATTTTTCATGGGAAAAATCTTTTTTTTCTTAATTCTGTTGTACCCCGAGGCTGCTAAAACTCTGAATCTGAAAAATCAGATTAGTGGTGAAATGTTTCAGTCACTAGTCTGCTCAGTGACTGATAAAGAGTCTTGCCATACTGTAACGGGGTTATTTACTAAAATCCAAATTTTTTTCTTAATTCTGTTGTACCCCGAGGCTGCTAAAACTCTGAATCTGAATATAATTAATCTCAAGCTTGCTGAGGTCATGTAGAAGTCAAGTCAGTAATGGCCGATGTCCCTTTTACAGTTAGAAGATATAATGATATACGCTAGGTTTCGTATAATAATCCAAATTTTTTTGTGGTTTTCGGGGGATAATCAGAAAAATTTGCAAATGTTTGTATTATTTCAGGTTATTGTATTGATAAATAAGGTAAAATTGCGGATGGGAATTTGTGGCGAATTTGTTTTTATAAAAAAATTAGAAAATTTTGAGTTTATGTAAATAACCCCCTAAATCTACTAAAAAATTATTTAAACATTAAATAAACCCAGTAGGATTGTTTTGCCTCCAGTAATGATTAATTATATCTAAGTTAGGATCATAAATGCATTTGTAGATTTCGAAGTTTGTTTATGGTCATTGTCTTATCCAATCCCTGCGTAACTTCAACTTTGTGACTGATGCTTGAACATTATTCTGAAGAATTTGTTGATCTTGGGTTCACTTCATCAGGCCTTCAACTTTAACAAGGGCCCCAGTCTCTGAACTAACCACACAGCCCCACAGCATGATGGAACCTCCACCAAATTTGACAGTAGATAGCAGGTGTTTTTCTTGGTATGTGCTTTTTGTTATAACCATAACTAATTTTTTGTCTCATCAGTCCAAAGCACTTTGTTCCAAAATTACTGTGGCTTGTCTAAATTAGCTTTTGCTTACAACAAGCAACTCTATTTGTGAGGTGAGTGCAGAAAGGGCTTCTTTCTCATCACCCTGCCATACAGATGTTCTTTGTGCAAATTGCCGTAAATTGTAGAATGATGTACAGATACATCATCTGCAGCAAGATGCTCTTGCAGGTCTTTGGAGGTGATCTTTGGGTTGTCTGTAACCATTCTCACAATCCACCGCATATGCTGCTCCTGTATTTTTCTTGTCCTGCCAGACCTGGGTTTTACAGCAACTGTGCCTGTGGCCTTCCATTTCCTGATTACGTTCCTTACAGTTGAAACTGACAGTTTAAACCTCTGAGATAGCTTTTTGTAGCCTTCCCCTAAACCATGATACTGAACAATCTTTGTTTTGAGTTCTTTTGAGAGTTGCTTTGAGGATCCCATGCTGTCATTCTTCAGAGCAGAGTCAAACAGAAGCACAACTTGCAATTGACCACCTTAAATACCTTTTCTCATGATTGGACACACCTGTCTATGAAGTTCAAGGCTTAACGATCTAATCCAACCAATTTGGTGTTGCCAGTAATCAGTATTGAGCTGTTACATGCATTCAAATTAGCAAAATTACAAGGGTACCCAAATACATGCTGAAAGATGCTAACAGGATCAATGTTATCTATATATATATATATATATATATAAATATATGACATGGCTCGTAGTGCAAGTAATATGGTGTCTAATTCTGATTAGACACCATATTACTTGCACTACGAGCCATGTCATATATTTGATTACTTGCCCCTGCGGTCTGCCTTATGTTGGCAAAACAGACCTTACCCTCCGATTGAGAATGGATGCTCACCGCTCAGCTATTAGCGTTGCATTCAGGGATGGTGCATCTGTTAAACCAGTTGCCAAGCATTTCTTTGAACAGGGACATAGGTTACCTACGTTTAAATATATTGCCATAGACCATGTACCGCCCCTGAAACGTGGTGGGGATAGATCAAAAATTCTCCTTCAGCGAGAAGTTTTTTGGATTAAAAAATTAAACACAATGGCCCCTTTAGGGTTAAATGAACATTGTTCTTTTATGTGCTTTCTGAATCAAAGGTGAAATACTACTATGTGCAATATATTTTAGTTGGGGTAATACTCTTTCTGTATAATTTCATGCTGCTTCTATTGTATATTGTTTATACTTGTGTCTATGTAATTTATTACGCTGCTATAATGTCTCTGCTTATTAGTGGTTTGTTGTAACATTGTTTCTTGAAACATTGTGTTTTTATTTATTATGTTCAATTTTTTCTCTGTCTCTGGTCCAGGTGCTCTTCTTAATTCACATGTTTGGTCTATTCAGGTGATTGGGTTTTGTCACATGACCTGTCTCCACACACGTGATAGGGTGAGTGTCTATACATTTTATCTATATTAAGCTGCTTTCCCATGGTATTTCGGGTCTTGATAATGGTCTGAGAAGGAGACCGAAACGTTGGCCTGTTTTTATAAATTTTTTCAATAAAGTATGTTTTAAGTAACTTGGCGTTAAACGTTCCTGGTGTGCACCCATCTACAAATACATTTATTCATCTCATTTATGGGTAGCACCTGGGTCATTTACTTCTATTTGGAGTGCGGAGAAAACACAAAGACTTTATATATATATATATATATATATATATATATATATATATATATATATATACAGTCTGTCTGCCTGCCTAGGGTATTGCTGCACAGAATAAAGCAATGACATTCAACAAAGACATAAAAAGTCAATAAGAGCCAAAGAACCACAAGTGGACACCACTGGATACAGGATAAATCATGTAAGAAATGTGTCAGTTGTCTGCAATTAGGTATAAAAAGCACTGATTGAACTTCACTTTGACCACAAATGTCATCAACCTATTTCTCTTTTTCATTTGTTCAGTGAAGACCTTGAAGTTGCTGTTGGAAGTTAAAAAAAGCAATGCAATTAGCTAAAAGCAGGTCAGTTACACTCTTTGGAGAAATTTAGACAAAATAAAAAGTAGCAAGTAAAAGACTGATGAGGTTCAAAATGTAGGATTCCAAGGTCATGCACATAGGTAGCAAAACAATCAAATTATATAGATATTATATATTTATGTATAGAGACCAGTCAGATGCCCAAATTCTTTAAACCATGAGCTAAAAAATATTTGCAATTTTTAATGACTAATTTTCAGCACAGTTTGTCCATTCTTTCTTCCTGGAGATTAGAAAATAAAATATGTTACATTATGCAGCAGATCTATTAATGCTAGAGTTTTTGTCCAGTTCAGAATCAAATAGAATTGCCATTATTCTTCCATTTGTGAAAAAAAATTCTCAAGCAGTGAAGGTTTTTTCATGATTTTTCATGGGCCCCACACCCTACTCAGTTGGATCTTTTTCCCTCATTACGACATCATTTTGCTAGTTAGATACTGTGACTTCTTTCAATCATCTCAGCACTTGTGTTGCTTTCTGTAACAGTGGGTGTGTCACCATGGTTCCATGTGATCTAAGTATTTTATGTATGCTTGTATTTCCTTTTCTCAATATTAGTACTAGAAATTACCCTAATTTCCTGTAGTAATGCTTGACAAAAGACTTTTGTCCTGCCATCATATACAACTTTCTGGTTTAATGACTTGTTCAGTTGTACTATATTATACAGATTAATGAACATCATGACATTTGGTTGTGTCAGTGACACCATAAGGGAAAGCCCAATAACTTAACATAACACACCATAACCCCAATCAATTTTTCATAAAGTGTCATGAGGGTAGTTACGTTTATTTACAAGTGTGATATTGTATAATAAATCCCTATATTACAGGATACTGCATATTATTTTTTTCTTCTGATCGACAAGATGAACGTTGGGGGGCAGATTTATCAAGGATCGAATTTAGAGGGTTAAAAAACCCTCGAATTCGACCCGCAAAGTAAAATCCTTCAAATTCGAATATCGTATTCAAAGGATTTTAGCGCAAAAGATTCGATTGAAAGATCGAATAAAAATTGTATGATGAAATCAATCGAATTGAACGATTTTAAGCGATCGGTCGAAGGATTTTTATTCGACACAAAAAAACTTAGAAAAGTGCTGGGGAAGGTCCCCATGGGCTAACATTGGACTTCGGTAGGTTTAAAGTGGCGAAGTATGAACACAGTACTTAGATTATCGAATGGTCGAACGAGTCTTACTTCGAATCGTTCGAATCATTCGATTTGATCACATTCGATCAAATTTGACCAATGCGATGGTCAAATACCCAAAAAATTACTTTGAAATTCAAATATTTTTTAATTCGAATTATTCACTCGAGCTTAGTAAATCTGCACCTAAGCCTATATTTACAACCAATAAGCAATTAGTCTATCAGTTAAAAAAAATGAAAGCAAAGATGATTAAAAAATCAAAAGATACAACTCTAAGGCGGAAATTTACTAATTTACGTTAATTCGCCAGCGTGACGTCATTTCGGAAGTTCGCTGGTTTACTAACGGGTGCTGGCGTTAATTCGCTAGTGAAGTAGATAGACTCTAGCGGTACTTGACATTCTAATGCCAGGCAAATTTTTGCTCTGGACGTAACTACGCAAATTCACTAAGATGTGGATTTTACTGAACGTTACCTCTTGCGCCAGACTTGCCTTTACCACCTCAGACCAGACGAAGTGCAATAGAGTAGATAGGAGTTTGGACTTATAACTAAATAAAATTTACCTTTAATTTGATCCCTAAACCTTTGCTGAAAAAGTTTGTTCGCTAAAAAACTGGACCGCTGAGTCGTTAAAGCAGAGAGAGATGAATCACGAGACCGACACGAACGCCAGCATACGTGCAGAGACGCCGCAACCATTTGATCCAGTAGCCGCTCCGAATAGGTAACACTATTTCTTATCCACCGACAAGGGAGTGCACCATTGGAAGACACGGCATCTCTTGAATTACACGCTAGATCTCAAGCTCTCCCTTCACTAGATCTCAAGCTCTCCCTTCACTACCGTCTGGTAAGTGCAAAACGTCTCGCAGGGCCGACACCTGCAGCTTTGACGATATAACACCATTTGAAGCCTTTGTATTTCAGGATTACATCAAAGACGATATACCCGCATTTTAACATCAAATATGTGAGTAGTTCCATAGAAGTTTTCTAAGCAATCTATTCTAGGCGTACTACTCTATATATTGTCTCTTTGTCTAGGTTTCTGGGAACTACCTTTTCAGCATTAATTAGCGCACCCTATCTAAAAATCTTCACAGAGTAGATAGGAGGTCCTCAAAAAAAAGTTGAAAAGTCCCAAAAACCGCTGACGTCTATTACTTTTTACAGGGTGATAGGCTGAAAAAGATAATTTTTTTTTGGGTTCCCTCCTTCTCCCCTACATTACCTAACATATGGCACATAAACTATACACTGGGCTCATGTGTAGGGCAATATAACAACTCTATTTTATTTTATCAAGGTTCCCTGGCCTTGTGTTGTGTAGTTACTGCAACATATGCGTCCATTGTACTTTAACTTCACGCCGTATGCTAATTAGGCATCGCTAGTGTAACTTCAAACTGATTATTGTATTATCAATAGTGCAACTTCGCAAGTGTTCGGAACCCTGGACGCAACTTTGGATTTTCATAACTTAGCATTGTCCTGGCGAATCTACGCCTGGCAAAGTGTTACGATGTCAGCGAAGCCATCGCTGCCGCAATTTTGGAGGTAAGCAAATTTGCCCCTATACCTGTTGTCATCTCTATCAATCAGAATGCTGCTCAAAGAGGCCATTAGTTAGAAAGTTAACTTTAACTAATCAAAGATCTCACTGAATGTGCAGGCACTAAGACTTTGGGGCTCATTTATCAACAATGGGCAAATTTGCCCATGGGCTGTTACCTATAGCAACCTATCAGTGATTAGCTTTTTAAAGCCAGCTGCAAGAAGAACAATGAATGCAGCAATCTGATTGGTTGCTATAGGTAACAGCCCATGGGCAAATTTGCCCAG
The DNA here is from genome assembly GCA_038501925.1 of Xenopus petersii. NCBI lineage: Eukaryota > Metazoa > Chordata > Amphibia > Anura > Pipidae > Xenopus > Xenopus petersii. Next base: position 63,347,100 of record CM076679.1, read on the forward strand.
TGTTGATAAATGAGCCTCACTGACTGGCAGCACAAGCCTAGGGGCTGATTAAGTTGGACTTGCGAGATGGATATGACCTGCAGCCCACCAGTTACACTACTATACAAAAGGTTCTCAGCAGGGCTTTTGAAGTGTGGAAATCTTTGAATTAGAGAGAAGACAGACATGACCTGGTTGAAGTTTTGATATGGCGTTACTGCTTGCATGTTTAACTATATTCTCATGCAACAAACACATTGCTATTTATTTTAGCTTTCAATATGCATCATTTTCATCACACATTCCTGTGAACTCACCTTAATCCTTAACTTTCAGACATTAGGGAAATGTCTGAACAGAGCTTCCAGTTTATAACAAAACACATGGCAGGAATAAATGCAGGATATATACAACTAAAGAATAAAAATAGATTTTTAAAGCTATTTTAAAAAGTAAATAGAAAATGGAATTAAAAAATGGGAATAAAAAATATCCTCTGGTGTTCTAATATTTGTAAGGTACTGCATAACTTACATAACCAAAAACAGCATGGCAAGTTGTTTTTGGAAATTGTGGTTAGTTATATAGTTGTTGAATACTTTTTTTTTTTAATTATGACCATTTCGTCTTAAAAATCGAGTGCATCACATAACTTTAGATGACTTAGGTTGTTGCCCTGTAAAGCTGCAAATCCTCAATTGAGCAAAGCTGCTGCAATCTCAGGATTTGAGAAATAGAAAACCAGAGAACCGTACCTGGTTAGGTTTAGATGGGCTATAAGGAGCCAAAAAAGCCTTTCATGTGCAATGACATGCAGTAAGTACTTGCAAGTAAAAACCTTCTGTTTTCAGAATAGCCTATCATACTCTAGGGAGGTGACTTTGCCAATCCCTACTAAAAATCACCAAGTCATCCAAATAGGTGGAGGTGTAGTGCTGATGAGGCCTAAGAATGTGGTCCACCATTATATGAAATGTGACTGGTGCCCCTTGGAGCCCAAATAGCATTTGTACATACTGGAAGAGCCTTTGAGGAGTAGAAAATGCTTTTTTCTCCTAAAAAAAATCTTCATAGTCATTTTCTCCTAAGTCGTTTCTGTCAATGGGACCTGGCAATAACCCCTAGTTAGGTCAAGGCTCCTTATGTACCTAGTGTAGGGAGTGTGTGGGGTTTATACATTTATAATACACAAAAGCCATGAATATCTTGTAAATTATATTCGTATAAACGGTGAGTTCTGATGTCGTCGGTTATAAACGGTGAGTTTTGTAAAATATAAGGATATTGAAAGATAAAACGGAGTTCCATGACCTGTATAAAAACACTTGGCCTTCGGCCTCGTGTTTTTATATGGTCATGGAACTCCTCTGTAACTTTTAATATCCTTATATTTTACAAGAGGGGGTACTTTATTCACTATATAATACACAGAAGGCAAGTATATCCTGTAAATTATATCCTTATAAATTGTTCTTAGTGATGTCATCAGTTATAAATGGAGTGTAGTGTTGTTATTTTTGTCATGACTCACTAAAACTTGTATATTATAATAAATAAAGTAACCCTTGTTGAAAAAGAAAAAAAAAAAGAAAAATTGATCAATGCACATTCCTTTGTCCCCTGTCATATCAGTAATCTATGCAGATGCATGTATTTACAAAGACAGGGGTTTTTTTAGTTACAAAATTATGATCATAAGATTGATAAGCCACCATACCACGTCAAGGTAAAACCCATATGGCGGTCCCTAACTATTTACCTCTGGTCATAATTTTAAATGCTAAAGCCTCCTGGCATAAGAGCATTACCTGAAAAATAAGGTCTCCCGACCTGGGAATTGGTTTTCATCATAGGGCTTAGTCCTCACCCGCCATTAGCTTTCAAAGGGGAGAGATAACCTAGACCCCAGCATTGCTTCCATGAGATTAATCCTCCCCCGATTGCGGCTTTTAAGAGAGAGAAACTGCCCAGACCAACACCCATTTCCAAAGGAATTGTATTGTAGCAGATCTATTCTGTTTGGAAGTTCAGCAGCTATGCTGCAGGCCAGGCTTCCATGTGGTTGTAGCACCCCCACACCTGTCTCTTTAAATGGTGGAACAATTCCTTTGGAAATGGGTGTTGGTCTGGGCAGTTTCTCTCTCTTAAAAGCCGCAAGCGGGGGAGGATTAATCTCATGGAACCAATGCTGGGGTTTAGCTGGGGACCAGAGGTAAATAGTTAGGGACCGCCATATGAGTTTTACCTTGACGTGGTATGGTGGCTTATCAATCTTATGATCATAATTTTGTAACTAAAAAAACCCCTGTCTTTGTAAATACATGCATCTGCATAGATTACTGATATGACAGGGGACAAAGGAATGTGCATTGATCAATTTTTCTTTCTTTTTTTTTTTTTTTCTATGTCTGTAGTTAATTTGGCCAGATCAGTAGCACTTCCAATGTATTTTAGTACATTTTTATTAAGCCATGGAGTGCTCTCACAATTTTTCCTTTTTGTATTTTGTATTGTAGCAGATCTATTCTGTTCGGAAGTTCAGCAGCTATGCTGCAGGCCAGGCTTCCATGTGGTTGTAGCACCCCCACACCTGTCTCTTTAAATGGTGGAACAATTCCTTTGGAAATGGGTGTTGGTCTGGGCAGTTTCTCTCTCTTAAAAGCCGCAAGCGGGGGAGGATTAATCTCATGGAACCAATGCTGGGGTCTAGGTTATCTCTCCCCTTTGAAAGCTAATGGCGGGGGAGGACTAAGCCCTATGATGAAAACCAATGCCCAGGTCAGGAGACCTTATTTTACAGGTAATGCTCTTATGCCGGGAGGCTTTAGCATTTGAAATTACGACCAGAGGTAAATAGTTAGGGACCGCCATATGGGTTTTACCTTGACGTGGTATGGTGGCTTATCAATCTTATGATCATAATTTTGTAACTAAAAAACTCCTGTCTTTGTAAATACATGCATCTGCATAGATTACTGATATGACAGGGGACAAAGGAATGTGCATTGATCAATTTTTCTTTTTTTTTTTTTTTTCTATGTCTGTAGTTAATTTGGCCAGATCAGTAGCACTTCCAATGTATTTTAGTACATTTTTATTAAGCCATGGAGTGCTCTCACAATTTTTCCTTTTTGTATCTTGTTGAAAAATATGAGGCTATTAGAAGTAACCTTGGAGTTCCATGACCTGTAGCCTACAGCCTTGTGCTTTTATATGGTCATGGAACTCCTCGAGACTTATAATATCCTTATATTTTACAATTGAGGATACTTAATTCACAATTATTTTATCTGCATTATATTATACATTTATAATATAAGGAGTGAATTGCTAAGTAACACAAGGAGCACATTACACAACGGTACAAACAAGTTGTGCAGTTGTATTGTAAATAGCTAACTTACATTGGCAGGGGGTTGCATGCTATTGTTTATGTGTAAAGAACTGTTGGGGTTGCAAAACATCAAAGAACCTCTTCTGGAGGAGTGATTTTCTCAGGCCAAAGGTGGATAAGAGAGCCTTGTTGTTTGGCCTTAGTATGATTTATGGGTAGCAACGTTTAACATCTCTCTGTGCTGTCTCCCTGTACCAAGTACAAACTACTATTTAGTTACTTTTACTTGTTGATTGAACAAAGCAATAAATATATTGTATTCTATACAGCACCGATTCTGGGGCTGCTGCCGCCTGAAGCAGCAGCCCAGATGCCGCCCCCCTCCTTTCCCGCTCCGCGCTTAAAAATTAGCGTCAGAGCGGGTTTCAGGGGGCAGTATCGCTAGTGCATTGAGCGCAATAGCGCTCTTTGCACTAGCGGAGCCGAATTTCCGGGTTAAAACCCGGGAAGTTAGGCTCTTAAAGTTACAAGAGGCGGCTTTTTGCCGCCCCTTGTAACTGGCTGCTCGCTGCCGCCTGAGGCAAGGGTTTCACCTTGCCTCATGGCAGAAGCGGCCCTGATTTTATATAAATACCACAAGCCTGAAGATTATCATCATACCCTAGACACACAAATGAGTCGGAACTTGTTTTAGTAGTTGCACAATACTATTAAATCTGTAAGCAGTAACTGAAGCCTATATTCTGACACCTAGCAGGGCCTAGATGTTCAATTAATCAGTTCATCCTTGGCATGGGGTAAGTATCAAACAAAGATACTTCATTGACTTTCTGGAAGTCATTGCAAAACTACAAAGACCCATATGGTTTGGGAACAAGTACAATAGGACTATTCCACTCACTTTTCAATTACCTCTTAAATCCAGCATCCTTTGCACTTCCTCTTCCCCAACCTGATCTGATAGGGCTTAAGTTGGACCCGAGGATCAGTAATGACATGTTTTATCACATAATACAACCTGGTAGAGGTGCTGACAAGGTTGCAGTCCTTTTGAAAGTATGTAGAAACGTCTCAGCATCATCATGCAGCGTCATCTTTTGCAGACAATGGCTGGCCCTAATTGGGCTATCCACACTCTGGGCCACATTTGATACCCTGGGCCCTGGGCAGCCAGCTGCTGTAGCACCTCCATCAGGATTTGTCAATCAGCCTTAGAAGCCTTTGCTAGCGCCACCAGTTGGGCTGCAAGCAAACAATTAGTCTCTTGCTGGGTAGCTATACTCTACTACTGGATGGCATTGCTATCTGGCTAACGCTGACCAGCTGCAACACTGCAGCGAACAGGCACTGCCTCTTTAACAACTGACTGTCCATTTAACACTCGCTGTGGGGGGGGGGGACTCTCAATATCAGAGGCAGTTTTTTACATAGGCAGCCTTTAAGTTTCTCCCAGCTTACTTACTCCTTTAGCACAACCAGGACCCCCTTAAACAGTCCCACCTGTAGACTAATTGGCCTGTACTTTAAAACCGTGCTCCAGGGCCTTATCCTGTCAAAATGGAGATTTAAAGGATCCAATACCTCAGTCTGGGTGCTATATATTTGCCCTAGGGATGCCACCTCACCCCCAGGGGTGTAACTACAGAGGAAGCAGACCCTGCAGCTGCAGGGGGGCCCCGGGAGTTATAGGGGCCCTACAAGGCCCTAATTCATATACAATTTAAATAAATATTGATAAAACAAGTCAACCTCTAGATATTTTGGTAGCCTGAAAAATAATTTGCTGTGGGGCCCAGTAACATCTAGGTACACCACTGCTCACCCCTTTAAAACCGAACACATATGGAATCTACAGTCTGCATGGCTAATTAGCAATTAATTTAGATGCATGCTGCAGATTGAACTGATAAATGTGCAGCCATGCATCATGCCTCTTAATGAATTGCTAATTAGCCACTAAAGGGGTGAGGTGGCAACCCTAATTTTGCCCTCATATTCTGAAATCCTACTGGGACAAACATCTTTGGTGATTCCAGAACATCTAGTCCAGCCATTCTGAGTAGAGCTTGAGTTCCAGCAGGGTATAATTGCCCTCTGTAATAAAATATATTGAGCAGCATTAGAAATTAATTTGCCCTGTTAATTTGCTTTCATTATTAAACACTAATGTGCCCACAAGAGCAAGGCACACAAAATTGGATAACTGAGCTCTCAACATGTCAGTCCTATACCCAGTCCACATGCTCTAGCAACTAATATCGGAAAAGTCATTTTTAGACAAGCATTTTGCAAGGACTTTCCTTTTATACCACACTAAAAGTACATACACACACACACACACACACACACACACACACACACTTCTACTTGTCAGAAAACTGCTTCACACATTGTCTGTGTCAGGTATAAGCAATATATCCTCCATAATGCAATAGTTGATTTTATTTATTCCCTGCCTAGATGTATAATAAAGGCAGTGTCCAAATGGTTCCAGGAAAACTCATGGTGTACTTGTACTTGTACGTGTACTTGTACTTAAAGTACTTATAATAAATAAATAGGATTCAATACACTCACAATTTTACAGGAACATCTCATAACATTTTCTGGTCAGAAGTAAAAAAATATGCAAACTTACGCTTACAACTTTCTGTTGTGCACTTGGAGGTACTATTTTTTGTAAGTGTGCATCCTTTTTTACTTCTTACTTCAGGTTGGGTGAGGGCAGCTTATTGCCTACATCAGCCAATTGTTTCTTAGCCTGCCTACCTTCTGCATGTTCCTGAAATGGCCCTTCAACTGCCTGTAGTTCCTGAGCCAGCCCTCCAGCTGCCACTTCCTGAATTGCCCCCTAAGTGGTTTTAGTTTTTTGTCCTCAGTGGACTGTTTCAAGACCAGTATGTGTTTTATGCATTTTCTTTTAAGTCTGTCTTTGTCCCTGTTCCCCAGCTATCTGGGTCTGTCCTGTCTGTTTGCTCTCTGACCTGACTTACTGCCTGGAAATTTTGTGTTGTAACCCACTCTGTGCTGAGCCTTGACATTTAGCTAGCTGTGAGCCTGTTTGTCTGTCTATTAACCCTGTTTGAGCCAGTATTTGTCATCAGCGTTGTTTTGTTACTCGGTTACCCATGTGCCTGTACCTTCTGTTAACCCTGCCTGTGCCACTCAAATGGCAGACTTGGCGATACCTTTTCCAAAACCAAAGACAGCAACACCCAGTATGGCTGTAACGAGAATTCTGCATGTGTTATTAACAACAGATTGTTTCTTGCTGCTGTGCAGCTGTACTGGTTCTCTCAGCCTTTGTTGAATCTAATAGAGCTTTCTGGGAGAGATATATCTTCCCTCTACAGTTTTTACAGACACTGTACCACAGCTTCAATAAAGCATATAAAGCATATGGTCTTAGATTTCTGATGGTTCTTCATCATCATTAAAATATACCATCAATTCTAACTCAATAACATATATTGTTTACAGTATGCACCCCTTTTACAAAGGAACTACAGTTACATATGTGTATACCTTTGTACTCTTGTGCTCTCCTTTAACTCATGATATCTCTATCACCACAAATGCATGTTGTTTAATTATGCCTTCAGTGATTGTATTGCTCATTAAGGATAATTTACTCTTTGAGCCAGTGGTAGCTCCAGGTTTCCCAGCATAAACAGTCACACTTGTGCACACTTTTTCTAAAAAGACTAGGGATGCACCAAATCAACTATTTTACGATTCACCTGAATCCCATCCAAATCCAAAGCCTAAAAGGAAACCTCAAAAAGGACCACATGACTTTAAGGACTCAAATTTGGTTTGGCAGGGCACTTGGATTAAGCCAAATCCTGCTGAAAAGGCAGAACTCTGGTCAAATGTCGAACTAAGTCATGGATTGGGTGCATTCCTATAAAAAACTGGAAAGACACCATGACACTTGTGCCAAAATTTGCAAGAGCAAGGACTGGCTTTGCATGCAAGTACCTTTAATGAATGGAATGGATTTGCTCAATGAATATCTCCTATTTAAAGGGGTTGTTCACCTTTGAGATAACTTTTAGTATGAAAGTAGAGACTAATATTCTGAGACAATTTGCAATTTTTTTTTTTTTTTATTATTTAAGGTTTTTGAGTTATTAGTTTTTTTATTCAGTGGCTCTTCCATTTGTATTTAAAGCAATCTGATAGCTAAGATCCAAATTACCCTAGTAACCATGCACAGATTTGAATTAGAGACTGGATTATGAATAGGAGAGGCCTGAATAGATGGACTAGTAATAAAAAGTAGCAATAACAATACATTTGTAGCCTTACAGATCATTTGTTTGTCAGCGACGCCCATTTGATAGCTGCAGAGTGTCAGAAGAAAAAGGCAACTATAAAAAAAAAAGAAGGAAAACCAATTGAAAAGTTGCTTAGAATTGGCCATTCTATAACATACTAAAAGTTACCAAAAATAGGAAAAACCCCTTTAATATTTTAAGCACTTGCAGCTCTAAATGTGCCCTATTACCTTCCACTACTATGCTCCACACATACTAATTAAAATCCTCCAGCCTACTGTATTTGGAGTTATACCTCAAAGTATTACTTGACTCATCATCTGCAAGGAAAGGCATCAAATCTCTATGATGAAAATTTTAGGGTGACCCATGTCTCTGAGATGTACAGAAAAAGAAAATAATAATTTCATATTTAAATGAAACCTACAATTCTGTTTAATATTCATTTAACATATGCTGACATTGATAATTATGGGTGTGAACTAAACTAAAATACTAAATAAAACAGTTTTAGGAGTACTTATTTTAGGAGAGCTTACTGTGTCCGCATCATGAAACAGTGAAAAAGAAGGTGACCATAATGACATTATATTAAAAAAATCTTTTCATAAGCAAAGCCAGTGGTGAAACAAGACTGCGCAGGCCCCCTCCAAATAAAAAATTGGAGGTGCCCAGTACACATTACCTCTCAAACTCTGCTGGTCTTGCATCACGCCCCCTGCTGCATGCTCATGAAGGCACACAAACGCATCAAGTTGAGGGGGGATTTTAATATTATAGAGGAGGGTGACCCCCCAGTGACCGCAGGGGTCTGCTTCCTCTATAGCTACTCCATTGAGCAAAGCATATGAATTTGTATTTAAAAGCACAGCACAATATCATGAGGAGGCATAACAACTGATGCTGCTCAAGGTTTGTTTGTTTGTTTGTTTGTTTAGGTCAGGAATAATGCAGCAGGTAGAAATATCTGTGGTTAAAGTCAGTACAATGTCATTCTATTAATCATGACTACCTAGTTATAGCTGACAAATGAATGCTGTCATTGGCGCTGCTTATTGGCCTGCCATTTGTTTTTGTTCCTATATATAGAAACTGCTATCAATAACACACTAACCCAGAACTAACTGAACTATCATGAGATTATTTCAGCTACAAAAAATAGCACCTATATCAGAGGACAATTTCCTATAATCTTAATTGAACACATTCTAATTTTTGTTTGCATTTTGGATACACAATTAATCTTGAAGCAGTTTACATTGCTGTCTCAACATTGCAAAATCAGGGAGGCCTGACTCACTGTTTGGCTCGGTGCTCCCAACTTCATTCGTATTGGCTGCATTCTGTATACGATCAAAAGAGGCCATAAGAAGTAAAATGCATTCGCTGGATCCTAGAGAGGAAAGGAGAGAAAGCTGCTCCAAATAAAGTCCTGCCTAAATGTACTGGACTATCAATGGTAGAAGCTTTTCCCTTCTTCAGAGAGTGGCTGTATCAGCCAGTAAAGAAAACTGCATGCGTAACTGCATATGTATTGCTCGTGTGACATTAAAATGAGATAAGACATTAAAATGAGTCATGGTTCACAGCTCTAAACTTTACTAAATTGTAGTCAGAAAAGGTGATGTTAGGCTAAGTAGAATGAGATCAGAAGAGAACTGTTATAAATAAGCATGAGCAAACCTTTTCACTTGATGCAGGTTTCACCAGTTGCAATTTTTGTTTTTGCAAATTTCACTATGTGGTCTGTTTTGCTCTCTTGGCTTGCCTGCTACATCCCTGCTTGAAGATCAACTCGTCTATCACATCCCTGCATCAAGACTGACTCACCTTTCACCTAATATCCCTGTGTCAAATCAGCACATACTGTACAGCTCTATAGTTAGTATGGGTATATAGAATTTAATTAAAAGTAGAGAGGGGTGTATGTATGGATGCTGGGTTTTCATTTGGAGGGGTTGAACTTGATGGACTTTGTCTTTTTTCAACCCAATTTAACTATGTAACTATGTAACTATGTACATGCATTATGTTGCTGTCTGTCAAGTGTCAGGAAGCCTATGCTAAACCCAACAAACCACCTGGACCAGCCAACTTAAATAGACATGCATGATACCGTATATACTCGAGTATAAGCTGAGTATAATACCTAATTTTACCTACGAAAACTGGGAAAACTTATTGACTCGAGTATAAGCCTAGACACAACTACAGCCCTGTCTCCCAGCAGCGCACGTTCAGCCAAAGCAACCCCCCAGTGATCAACCAGACTTCTTTGCAAAGTTGATGGTGACAGAGAATTGCCAAAGAGGATTACTGTGTGCATTGTCCCACTGTCCCACTACCATGTACAGAGGATGCTGTGTGATATTGCCATCACTGTTAATCCTTCATATAACCAACAGAGGGTGCTGTGTGATATTGCAGTCACTGTTATTCTTTCATATAACCAACAGAGGGCGCACTGTTATTCTTTCATATAACCAACAGAGGGTGCTGTGTGATATTGCAGTCACTGTTATTCTTTCATATAACCAACAGATGGCGCTGTGTGATATTGCAGTCACTGTTATTCTTTCATATAACCAACAGATGGCGCTGTGTGATATTGCAGTCACTGTTATTCTTTCATATAACCAACAGATGGCGCTGTGTGATATTGCAGTCACTGTTATTCTTTCATATAACCAACAGAGGGCGCTGTGTGATATTGCAGTCTCTCCCCAAGCAAACTGTTGGTATAGGAATGATTAAAAGTGACTGCAATCTCAGCTACTGCCTGCTGACTCCAGTATAAGCCGAGGTAGATTTTTTCAGCACATTTTGGATGCTCAAAAACTCCAGTATATACGGTATATGTCAAGTTTATATGCCAGACACAGTGCTACATGTGTGCGCTAAGGGGATTTGTAAGGACTTACCCTAGTGGTCTAGTGGCCGCAGAGGACGCCTGCCATGTGCGTCCTTGTTCCTTCTGTGCCGGTTCTCCTATGGCATGCGCGGCGCGCACTTCCGGGTTTTACGTGCTGGTGTGATGATGACACCGTGCATTGGCGCGAAATTAGTAAGGGAATACAGGGTTATGGGAAATAGCTCATAGTCCAAGTTGATCCAGGGACTAGTCCGATTGCCATTTTGGAGTCAGGAAGGAATTTTTCCCCCTCTAAGGCAAATTGGAGAGGCTTCAGATGGGTTTTTTGCCTTCCTCTGGATCAACTGGCAGATAGGTAGTTAATACAAAAAAAAAAGGTTGAACTTGATGGACATGTGTCTTTTTTCAACCTTACTTACTATGTTACTATGTTACTATGTTACTATGAAATTCAAATCTATTTAAAGAGATTTTGGAATTGAAGTGATTCCCCATTGTTAGCTCTAACTTGTTTAATTCCTGGGTGATTTTTTCTACATGAATCCTTTTGTGTATCTTTGCTTGCCTTTCTAACTATTCTGAACTCTGCAATCCTGACCTTAGCCTGTCTGACTATTTTGAACTCTCCAATCCGGATCCATGCCTGTCTGACCTAGCTTGAACTCTGTACTGTACTGACACAGCCTGTCTGACCACGCTATTCTGTTGGTTCCTCCTGAGTTGTGTGGCCTTCCATCCAAAATCCTTGGTAAACAATCCAGAACTCTTGCTAGGCTCCTCTCTTATTAAAGGACCAGTAACATCAATTTTTTTTTTCAAAAATTCGTTAGTACATAACGAAAAAATAACACCAACACAAATTAAAATTTAAAATAGCAAAGCCTTTATTAAGAAATAACTTACAGAAACTCCACTTCCTGTCCTCTTCAGAAACGGCGAAAAGGCGACCATCCTTCCTGCAGCGCTCGATTTGTCCTCCCTGGCTAGCTCCAATATTCTACTGACAGCGTGTGAAGTGAGGTGAAGAGAGTTGAAGCTGCGGATCAAGACCCTGCGGGACCGACACATGAAGACCTTTCTGCTGTAGGAGTGCAAGAAAACCAACTGGTACAGGCAGCCAAAGATGCAGACAGTTTCCTGGGAGCAAGCGGTTCTCCCTCCACAGGCAGCGGAGCGCTGAGGTGTCACCCGGCTGACTGAGAAGAGAACCTGGCAGAGCGACTTCAGGAAAAACTCAGGTTCCGGTTGAGAGAAGTAGTCCTGATTCCGGATCTCTGTCCCCATGCCCTCCTGGTTGCACACAGTTGATCCCAGTATGGGACGACGAATGGGACGACAGTAGCTCCACTGCGGCCGAGGAACCAGCTGGTCCGACGTGTGGCAGTTACTCGGGCGGTTACCATGACTACGAAGGCTCCGGCAGCAGCAGATTCCGCTTATCCACCCGCTCCGACCTGCCGCCCGGCCCTTACTCCACCTCCGCCTCCATCGCCTCCTCACAAGCCCGGGCAAAGGCTCCGCCACGGTCAGCCGCAACCTCAACCGCTTCTCGGCCTTCGTGAAGAGCGGCGGGGAGGCTTTCGTACTGGAGGAGGCGGCGGGGTTCGTGTGTGACGGGGACAAGCTGTGTCTGGTGCAGGGGCCGGACGGGCCTGAGTGGCAGAAGAATCCTTACCCGTTCCGCTGTAACATAGACGAGCCCACGAAGCAGACCAAGTTCAAGGGCATAAAGAGTTACATCTCGTACCGACTCCTCCCCAGTCACACGGGGCTGCAGGTTCACCGCCGCTACAAAAACACTTCGACTGGCTCTACGCGCATCTCCTCTACAAGTTCCCAGTCGTGTCACAGCAGAAAGGTCTTCATGTGTCGGTCCCGCAGGGTCTTGATCCGCAGCTTCAACTCTCTTCACCTCACTTCACACGCTGTCAGTAGAATATTGGAGCTAGCCAGGGAGGACAAATTGAGCGCTGCAGGAAGGATGGTCGCCTTTTCGCCGTTTCTGAAGAGGACAGGAAGTGGAGTTTCTGTAAGTTATTTCTTAATAAAGGCTTTGCTATTTTAAATTTTAATTTGTGTTGGTGTTATTTTTTCGTTATGTACTAACGAATTTTTGAAAAAAAAAATTTGATGTTACTGGTCCTTTAAGATCCGGAGGCATCCGATTAGTGGAGGGCTCCTCCCGAGGTGAAAGGTGGCTGCTATAGGTGGAAGCGGAGCTGAGAACAGTGAGCCTAGCACTTGTTCTGGATTTTGGGTGTGATCGTGACAGGATTTCTGCATTATCTGGTTTTTGCAAAGCAAGCAATCCACCTTGGTCTCCAGCTACTGATGGACTACAATTCCCAGCATGCTTTGTACTAATAATGAAGCATTTCCAAGTGGATCTGACTCAGTGCAGCTAGCATTCATTAATGTAAAGCATTTTCTAAATAATAACTGAGTTGATGATATAAACAATTATGGCCCTAGGAGGTATTCCATTTACTTATAAAATAATATGCATCTCTGATGTAATATTGTGCTGGCATTGAATAGGGCTGAATATATAGGCACAGATCCCCTGCCTGCAAAGAATTCAGCAAGAAAATTCACTGCATAAAAAAAACTTATGTTTGGGGGAAATTTATCAAAATTACACTCAACTGAAGGAGTCCGATGCAATACAATGTTCCAGTCTGATTTTATTTAATTCCAGCTTTGCAGCAAATAAAAATGTATCATGTTCTGCAAATGCCTATTCCCCCTTTTTTAATTAGATTAAGAAATACATAGCAACCCTACGATTTTATTAATGTTCTCTTCCTCAGCCCATGGATCTGGAATAACAGAGGACCTTTGCGGAAAAGGCAGCAGCTGTACTAAAAACTTCAGCGACAGCAAAGTTTACAATGATTTATTGAACAAAAGATGAAATATGAGGCAAGCTAAACACAAAAAATATATGAGGTACATAGTAAAAGGAAAATGAGAGCACAATCAAACAAGCAAATAGCAACTTGAGACCTCTGGGCTCATCATTTTCAATGACAAATATGCAGTTTCTTATTGTCATTGTTAGAAATTAATAGGGCTCTATGGAGGAAATTTATTATGGATCCCAATTATTTTACCTGTAATGTAATTAGCCATTCATTTAAAGGGAAACTGCTCTACTCTTCTCACAGCCAACAAAATAGCATATAGCAAAACACATTCTACTCAGAGAGCTACCTGGCAACACTAACTACATCACTAGAAAGCACAATACTATGGCAACACCTCTAGTATATCTCTGGTAGATATCATACACTAGGAATATGACATCTTAATTGTAATGCCATAGCATATATATGCTGAATATTATGCACAGTTATGCCAAAAGCATCTCTTATAAATATAAGGTAGAATAAACTGACAAGCTTAATATACTGTATGAGGTCTTCATGTAGATAAGATGTCAACCAACAGATTATGTCAGCTGCAGAAATTGGCTGTTGCATGAACAACTTCAGATCATGGTCATTAGGAGCCTAGTCAAGCACATAGATCAGTTTCAGGTTTTTTTTATCTGTTTTGTCATGTTTTGTCAAAATGGTTTTTCCATTATCGGTTATGAAGTTTATCAGTTAAGTTAAAAAAACAAAACAATATATATATATATATATATATATATATATATATATATTCAAAAAACAAAAATAGGCTGTTCGCACACCAACAAATCGAGATACACCAGGTGCTGCCACAATATCGAATATTTAACAGTCCATGGGTAGTTTGCAGCGCACACTGGAATTTTTAAAAAAACGTAATTTATTATACAAAAACTTTATACTCTTCTGTGAGCCTAAACAGGAAATGAAGTCACTGAAAAATCACTAACACATAAAACCAGACGGTTGTCACAGTATCAATGATCATTTAAATGTAACAACTCTTAAACATGTTTGTTAAATCAGATACATTATTGTAATCTAAGATAACCCGTATCAATTCAAACATTATATAACAACCTCGGCACTTAGAGATATACTGAAACAAATATAGCGCATTTAATTGGATCTTTATCTCTGTTCCAAAAAGCACGACAAGGAAAACTGCTCATTGAGACCGTGAGGTGCCAATGTATTAAGTTTCTTAATCCAAAAGCATTCCCTCTGGAGAAGCATTTTGGACCCATCACCCCCTCTCCTAAGTGGAGGAATGTGATCTATACCAATATATTTAAATGTTGGTAGGTGGTGACCTTTCTCTAAGAAATGTTTGGCAACAGGCTTTGAGGTGTAGTTGTCCCTAAATGCTGTACTTATAGCCGAACGATAGGCAACCATCCTAAGGCGCAATGTAAGATCAATTTTACCGACATAGGAAAGACCACATGGGCAAGTTATTAAATAAATCACATGTGTAGTAGTACATGTGATGTGTGATCGAATGGCAAATCTTTTGCCCGTATGGGGGTGATTAAAACTCTGACTCAGGCTCATATATCTACATGAAGTGCAAGAGGGACATCTGAAACATCCCATTTTTCAATTGGCAAGCCAACCGGTCTGCAGTTTTTGGTAACACTCTATCGGATCTGTCTTCATCAAAAGATTCCGGAGGCTGACACCTCTCTTATAAGCTATAGTGGGGGGACTAGACAATACTGTTTTCAGACTACTTTCTGCTTGTAGAATGTTCCAATTCTTATGTACACTGTATAACCTTTTTAATTTGTCCTGAAATACCTCCAAACTGTGTGGCAAACACTAAATTATTAGATACACGATCCTCCTTGTCACCCCCCAGTACCCTCTTTTTAGCAATATAAAGAGCACGTGTTTGTACCCTTTTCGGATACCCTCTTGCCAAAAACCTGTTCTCCATCTCCTTAAGTTGTATAGCCCTGGTTTTCTCTAAGGAGTTGTTTCGCAAAACCCGACAGAATTGAGAAATGGGGAGAGAAGACTTCATGGATTCAGAATGTTGACTCTTGAATTGCAACAGTGTGTTACGGTCAGTGGTTTTTCAATATAATGAATAATCAAACCTGGTGCTGTTACGAATAATCTCAACGTCAAGAAATTGCACACTTTTACTGCTAGTTATGGCTGTAAACTTCACTGGACCGTCAAGACTGTTTAGATGGGACACCATAGCCAAAAAGGACTCCTCACTGCCCCTCCAAATAATTAGTATGTCATCTATAAAGCGTTTGAAAAATAGTAAACTTGTTCCAAACTGTGGCATAATATTGTTGAGTTCGAATTGATGCATAAACATATTTTCATATGCAGGTGCCATGGCCGCTCCCATTATATATATATATATATATATATATATATATATATATATATATATATATATATATATATATATATATATATATATATATATATATATATATATAATATTGCCTTGGGAAAAGTGTCTCAAGGCCAAATCTCCCAATAAAAAGCTACAGCAAGAGAAAGGATAACTGAGACTATTAATCAAAACTTTTATGTGGTCATGAAATTCCTTAGTTACTTCTAATATCCATACCTTTTACAACAAAGTGAATAATATTCCTTTCATAATGTAGTAAAAACATTAAAATAATAAATGTTTAAAGGCTACTATAAATATGTTTGGCACATGGGAAGAGCTGCTAACGTAGTTTTAACAGCCATAACTCTCTGTAGTGGCTGATTTTGACTGGCCATGGCTATAACAACATCTGACCATGTCTGTCATGCCAGAGCAGTATTGGGAACATTTTTTGGGGGGTCCACAAAGAGGCCCTTAATTAGAAACTTCTGCAGAGGGGCTATGAAAAAGTGATATCTATATCTGCCTTCTGAGACAATTCAGAGTTACACTATTTGGGCAAGGAAGCTGGGCCAGTCAGTTCTTTTGATCCATTAATCAAAAAAAGAAGCTGTGAGCCTGGAGCTGTAGGGGGACAGTTAAGAGAAAATATTTGGATTATAGGAAAGTATCTTTATCTCCTCTGTCATAGGATTCACATCCTCATAACTCACATATTAGTTATGAGGAGATCACATACTTCCTAATGATACCAAACAGGGCCAGCCTATACCCACCATTTAGGAGGGGTGATTCCTGGGGGACTGGCAGGCCCGGTTTGTGGCAAGGCCACAAAGGCCCGGGCCTAGGGTGGCAAAAATTTAGGGATGGCATGCCGCCCAGCCGCATGCCACAGGAGCACTGGGGACTCAAAGCCCCCACAGCGCTCTGGTGATTGAAAATGCGCTCCATTGCACATCACACAGCCAGCTCTAGGACCATGTAACAGAGGCGGCAGGGGGGCGTGCGCAACAGAAGATGCCGGCGCTGGGACCAGGTGGCCTTGGGGAGCCGCTACTGAAAATCCGGCCCTGGGGACTGGAACATGAGGAACCCCTCGTCTTTGGTATCATTCTGATTGTCCATGTATGGCTCACCCCATGCCCCTATTTTCATTATACTATTGGGTACTGGCAAGTCCCAATATTATATTGCAGAAAAACTGCTCTGAAACCAACAACCATTTACAGGGGGTCATTAGTGACGTGGTCCTGGGCACTCCTACCTCATGCATAAGGTAATGAAGGTGAGTTAGGGTGTCCCAGCAGCCCATAAAGAGGTGGGGAGATGTAACTATGGCAGCAATACTTGAGGACTCACCTATGTGGGAGTATGTGCCCAAGTTTCCAACTCTTCAGGAGGACACAAATAAATTATAGCTTGGTATGTATAGGGTTTCTCAGTGTTTTATTCCCTTTATTTTACTTTTTTACTTTGTATTTTATGTATGTCTTCTTGGTAAGAAGTTTTTTCAATCTAAACATGCACTGCTTACTTCTGTAATATTAAATATAGTTACTTTTTTACTTTGTATTTTATGTATGTCTTCTTGGTAAGAAGTTTTTTCAATCTAAACATGCACTGCTTACTTCTGTAATATTAAATATAAAATGTACTAAGTTTTATCCTTGTGCTCTAAAGAACTCATCGCCGTTATGGAAGCTGGTGCCTTTGTGTATTAACTCTTTGTGAAAAAATCAATTCCAATAACCTTCAATAGAATTAAACATTCAACAATATAATAAGGATATATACAGATATTGATCAGATCATTGAAACTAGCCAAACTGATCGAACAGTTGAATCAATTCCTTAAAATTCTACCAAAATGTATTTGGTAGACGTTACAAATACACCCTAAGTGCAGGTGCTCTAAGATGGGCATGCTTAAAAGAACATATTTATGCAATTCATTGAGGTACTTATGTGCAAACACACTCCTGCACTTGCATATGGCTGTCAATGCCTCTACCCTACGCAAAGATCCTATCGTATGATTCGAGGATTCGTAAGATTTTCGGACCGTGTGTGGAGAGTCTCGACATTTTTCGTCCAGCGGAGATCGGTCGTTTGGTCGATCGGACAGGTTTAATTTTGTCCCTCTCAGTCCCCGCCAGAGCCCATTGCGCTCTCATCGTAATTCGATTGTTCGGCTATAGGGCCGAACATTCAGATTACCCCCGATATAGCCATGACCGTTAGTGGTATATCGGGGAAGGATCTTTGCGCCTATGGCCACCTTAACTTTTAGCCTCTCATCACATAAGATAGATAAGCACTTAATGAGCATGATTACTTGGGGAAACAGGAATCAGAGAAGGTAGAATCATCAAAGGCTTCTATTTATAGTTATGTGGAGCAATTGAGAAAGATATATTAGAACTCAGCAGAATTCATAAATAATAAAGACAAGAAGTGCCTAGTAGTCCTAGTAACCCATATAACCTTACTTCCATGTTAATGTTAATTAATTTAGCCCACAGTTACTATACATTATATATTCTAATTTCCCCTACTTCCAAAGCCACATTAATAGCATTCTGTTATCTAAAAATATTCAGATATTTTAAAGCAAGGTAACAAAGATTTACAGTATTTGGTAATTTAAAGTAACCTTTCTTCATTCAAATTCAAATGTTTGCAATTGTTTCTATTACAATGATCTATTCTGCTCTTAAGGGAGAATGCAAACCTAAAGTTAAAAAAACCCTACCCCCCCTACCCTACATTGACCCCCCTCCCTCCTCCCCCCGGCCTAAGTGTTACCCCTGGAAAATGCCCATAAGTCTTTACTTACCGTGTAAATTCTGCGGAGTTCACGGGTGCCACCTTCTTCGCTTCCGTGATCTTTGGGAAGTAAGTGCCGTATTGGTGCATGTGCAGTCTGAGCAACTTTCTGTTTTCCGACAACTTTTCCAAGCAACTTTCTGTTTGCCGATAGGATAGGATTTTGATAACTTTAGGGTTTAGTTAAAAAGGAACTAAACCAACTAAACCCTAAAAATTAATAGACTAAAAATGCCATAGTTTACATGAACTTATTATACCAGCATAACGTTTGAGCTTCTCAATAGCAGCAATGATGCAGGACTTCAAACTTGTCACAGGGGGGTCACCATCTTGGAAAGTGTCTGTGACACTCACATGCTCAGTGGGCTCTGAGCAGCTGTTGAGAAGCTAAACTTAGGGGTTGTCACAAATTATCAAGCAAAGAATGAGGTCTGTCTGTAATATAAGATGATAAAGGGCTGATTATTAAATTCTGATGCTAATCACACTGGTTTCTGTGCTGCCATGTAGTAATTATCTGTATCAGCCATATATTGTGACATTTATATTCTATGTGTACTGTATATTGTGAATGGGTCCCTAAGCTCAGTAACTTACATCAGCACAGAGCATGTACAGTGAATCAGCAGAAAATAAGATGGGAGCTACTGGGGCATTCTTGGAAGCACAGATCTTCCCTGCTAAAGGACTGTGGTTGCCTTGGGCTGGTACAGAAGCCAAAAACATAATGTACAGCATTTCTAGTCTACTTCTTAAATTAGGCTTTAGTTCTATTTTAAAGGGGACCTGTCACCCAGACATAAAAAAAAACTATATAATAAAAGTCCATTGCAAATAGAACATGAAACCCAAAACCTTTTTTTTTTTTTACTACAACACTTGTACCTATTATTAGGGTTGCCATCTTTATTGTTTTAGGAAAATGGGGGTGGGACGATGATGTGGGGGGCCAGCCGGGTGATGTTGGGGCAGTGATGTCAGGGGCGAAACGAATGATGTAGGGTGCAGGGCGGTTGACACAAGGGGCAGGACTGATGATGTGGCAATCAGCGATTGCTTGATTACCATGTCATTCACTTTAATATGTCCGGATTTCTAAATTTGGAAAATATATGTAGGTTTACAACAAGTCATTTCTATGACAATCATAACACTTCACACACTGATGATATATATAGCTTAATCTACTCTGGACTAAACTAAAAGAAACTAAACTAAAAGAAGCTAAACTAAATACCACATTTCATTTCAGCTTAAAATTCTATAGCCACGGTTTCCATATAAATCTGTACTAGTTAAGTTATTTTGTATTAAACAAGTGATTTCATCTAATTTCCTAGTCCATTCTACTAAGTTTATCCATTCACTTTTTGTCGGGGGATTTAAATTCTTCCACCTCTTAGGGATCATTGCAAGTGCTGCACGAAAGAGGTGTAAGGTGAGTTTCTCTGTTATTATCCCTCCCATTTTTTTTATCAATCTGAAATAGAATCAGAGGTAGATTTGTATGTTTGTATCTAGTCCCAGTTACATAACTAATGGTCTTACATATTTCTTCCCAATATGTGGAGATGGCCAGACATGTAACCCAAATGTGTTTAAAAGAGCCAACATCTGATGCACATCGCCAACATTTCTCTGAAGATGATGGACATTTCTTAGATTCTAGAAGCCCTGGATTATTTATGAATATTTAGTAGTATTTTCTTCCTAGATATATTAGGAAGTATAATGTCCAACTCCTTTTCCCACTCATCAAATTATTTAGGATACCTTGATGTCTTATTTGATTGCATAAATTTATATATTTGAGATAGAGGTCTTTCTGGCAGTTTCTGTAAATCAAAAGACTCTCCCATTTCTCGGGCTGATTCATCATCTCTTTACTACTAATTTTATTCAAGAAATGATGAAGTTGATTATAGCACCAGGGATCTCTTGGACGACTTCCCCAAATTTTTTGAAGTGAGGCCAGGCTGATAACCTTGTCATTTATTAAAAAGTTTCCCTGTTCTTGTAAGAACCCCATCTGGAAAATGTCTTAGGATCTGGCACTCGTTAACGAAGAAGCCGAGGCTGACGAACATGGTGCCCCTGTGCTCCGCTGTTCTGCATGTGTGGGTCTGTATTTCAAAAGGGATCCCAATTCTGGAGTAACACTGTGCAGGGGGGCCAGTGGGGACTTTTGATTATTGGAGGTTTAGTTCTCCTTTAAGGAGATATCCGTTATAGTGCATGCCAGTTTCTTTTGTGGAAAAATAAAACACGACTTTCAAATCAAATATGAATATAAACAAAGTTAAAAGCAGCACCCAGGTATACAATAGAGAAAAGGAGAGTATGAAAAACAATAGTATGGGGCCGATTCATTAACTTCGAGTGAAGGATTCGAAGTAAAAAAACGTTGAATTTCGAGTAGTTTTTTGTGCTCCTCGACTATCGAATTGGCGTAAATTCGCCTGAGTAGAATGATTTGAATAGATCGAGCACAAAAACGCTGCAACTATTCGCCATTCGATAGTTGAAGTACTGTCTCTTTTAAAAATACTTCGACTGCCTACTTCGCCACCTAAAACCTACCTAATTGCTTTAAAAGCCTATGGGAAAGTCCCATAGGCTTGTTTTCCAAGTTTTTGATAGAATAAAAAGGCATTCGATCGAATGAAAATCCTTTGATCGAATATTCGATCGAGCGCCTATTCGCCTAGCGAATATTCGCCAATTCGACTATTCGCCAGAGCGTAAATTCGCCCCGAATTGCCTATTCGATTCTATTCCCCAGTCAAATTTCGAGGGATTTAACCCCTCGAAATTCGACCCTTGATGAATTTGCCCCTATATGTAAGATATCTAGTATAGCTTGAAATCTCCTTAGGTACATGGTGAATGCATGCAGCATTAGTTTGCCCACATATCAAATACACTAGTTACGTAAAGTCAGAAATTCACCAATGCACCCTCTGTATGAGGGGCTGGCTGAGAAGTAACATACTGGGTGTACTGGGTAGTCTTCTAGCCAGCTAGGACAATCTTCTCCCCCCCCCCTCCCCTGCACCAAAGTATATGGTTAGCCCTCACACAGAAGCTGTGTTTTTGATATTATGTAAGTGACATAACTTTACTGTGATTTCTAATATTCTTACTATTTTGGAGTAGGGTGTGCATTATTTTTATAAGGCATAAGATGTTTAGCTTTGCATGGATGATATGTGTTAATTTGTAGGGAAGTGATGTGGGACTTGGAGGACTGTCCTTCCCATATAATGGGGCACCAGTCAGTCAACAAGTCAATAACATGCATAAGTCTGACGCTGGACTGCAGAAAATGTAAAGGTTTGTACTGACCAAATCCATTATTCTCTGATTTGGTGAAAACTGCATTAAAACATTTATTTGAATATCAATACTTTTTTGGATATTCAGATCTGAGCAACATCAGGTACATTGCTACTTCTACCTTGGACAAAGTTCACTGCAGCACCCTGTCAATAGTTTTGCTTCAAAATGCTTCTAATGCCTCAAAATATTGAGCACAAACACAGCAATGTTTCGAGCCTCACTAGGCCCTTTATCAAGCCTGACAGTGACCAGCTGAATGCATTAATACAGGCCATGCTAGCCATATCAATTGCAATATTAAGGTTAGACTACTGTAGCCAGATAAGTGCAATAAAGCTGAGTTGTCAGAGTAATAACTTGCATTTGGCTAGTTAGTAGCATGAAACAGATTATATAATTATATACCACATATCTGACTAGGATTCCTGAACAATACTTTCACAAATACTTGCCTTCTTGCTTCTGGCTTCCACCTACACAAGACATCCGGTTTACCAAATGGTGCAGATGATCCCATTGGTGAAAACTTGCAGTTCCCCCTCTTCCCCTCAATAAATTTGGGCTGCACTAACCTTATGGTCCAATAGAAAGAAACAATGAGAATGGTTATGTTGTAGAACACCTCCGCTCAGATAAATGTGTTTCAGAAATCAGTCCAAACCATCAAAAGGGCATCAAATTAAAAATAAAAGCAAATAGAGGAACCAGGTTAATTCCCAATATTAGGTCTTTCTGATCCTAGCTGTCTTGTGGCTGTAGCAGGTTCTGTCATTTCTAAGAGATGCTTTGAACGTTATTGCAGATGAAAGGGCTAATGGCCATCAACTTTCTTGTGCCTCTATTTTAAAGCTGCTCTATATGAAATACTGATTATTTGTCAGGGTCCGAAGGCTCTGGTTGGGATATACGGACCAAGGAGGGAGTAGCAGGCACCAAACACAGTTTGTGGTATTCAAGGGGGTTAAGAAGTTTAGCGTAGTCAAGTCCAGTCAAGGGTCGGTTCAGGCAGCAAGAATTCTATAGTCAGTGAAACAGGCTGAGGTCAGGAAATCAGTAATAAGTAGTAATTAGTGCACTTAGGAAAACACAAAGTACAACCTATAATTGGGTTCAGGTGTCTATTTAAAGGGGATTTTCATGCCAAAATGGGCATGCTGGCGTTGTGCATCACACACTGAGGTTGTGCGTTGATGCGCAAATTTTGATGCGCGTCCATCATGACACCGTGCATGTTTTGATGCTCATGTGTCATAACATCACAACAAGATACACCCGGCCCCTAGACATTGCCATCTTGCCTGCGGCGCGGAAGAGGAGCGCCACCGGGCGTTCCTTACATTATTATGCCACTTAGAAGAGCTTCTATAGGATGCATTTTAGTTGCACAGCTCTTTTGCATATTAAGCAGAGAAGTGCTATATATCAAACAGTTTAGTTCTCTGTTCACAGACACAAAGCAGAAATAATGCACAACCTCAGACCCAGTTTGATGAATACATTCTTATGGGATCTTATTCTTGTGTGGTGCTTCATGACAACCTCTATCACTTGTATGCTTTTGTGCCATAGACCCACAATAGAAACAGTAGAACTTTTGTGTAGTGAAAGAGAGGGCAACTCAGCCCATTAGACTTGTTAGTGTAGGAAGGAATAAGTTAAAACAATGGTTCAATACAGGCCCGACAAACCACAAAAGCCTATATTATTAGAATATCTAAAACTGAGCAATATCATTTATGAGATTTTGTTTGTATAGTTGTTGGGTTTCTTTTTGTTTACCACACAAATTTTGTGATCATGTGATGTTGGTGAAGATCCAGCTCAGATCTAGTTCAGTCTGTTCTGAAGCACTGTGAATCTGTTTATTGATCAAGGCACACTACTTCCATATAAACCAGTGCTTAGAATAAGGACAATAAGGATACCAGCACAGAAGCAGGGGAAACGTGTACAAACTCTCTCAGCTAAAAAAAATAAATAATTGGCTGTTTGATTGTGTTTGATCTGATTCTGTATGCTAAATCATTTATTAATGATCTCTACTTCTTACAAAATTCCTTCCAGTGTGGAAATAATCCTTTCTCCCTATATGCAATAGGATTGATGTTAGTGCTCATCACAAATGCTGAGAACTGCACTGAGCACTGAAAACGCCATTGAAGATCACAGCAAACCCATCTGATGAATTGTAACAGCTTTGATAAATCTGTCAATATGTTGAAAATTATGTTAAAACCTCCCAAAAAAGTTGAAATACTTGGAATCTTTCTGGACTCTTCAATTCAGTATTTCACCCACAGTCTTATCTCTTTAGTTTTAGGTGTATGGTGCAAATTTGTGAAGCACATCAAACTGCCTTGAAATAGATTTATATATAGATTTGCAGGTAAAGTCGCTGTACCGTGTTAGCCAGTAAAAATGTTACAGGGAAACCCTTTTGGAATAAAATAATAATAAAAGTGGTATAAAGGATAACAAATATAATCATAGCAAGCTTTCAGAACATTTTAGTTCCTTTTCATTCCAAAAGGGTTTCAATATATATATATATAGAGAGAGAGAGAGAGAGAGAGAGAGAGAGAGAGAGAGAGAGAGAGAGACAAATACAAGAGTCCTCTGCACTCAACCCAGACAGAGACATTTTGTGCATACTGCTACTGAAAAATGCCTTACCCTTTAAACAAAACAGGGATTGTTTGTCCATATATTGCAATATATTTAAGATGGCCAACTACGTCAAAGTCATCCCATATCTGGCCAGTCCTATGCTCAATTTTCACTGATTCATTAAGAATTCTATTGCTTCATTATACATTATATAAATACACACATCAAATAAAAATTAACCCCTTTCCAACTACTGTTGCAATACCATCATCCCTTTAAGAGATAATACTTGCACAAAGGTTGCACAGCAATGATTTACTTCCACATAGAATATAGTACAGATACAGTCGACATACAAAGCAGACATGGAGTTTGCCTTCAGCTTTAAACCCTTTCTAAATTTCTCTTTAAACGAGAGCTAAATGTCCCAGTATTATCTGAACTCAGTACTTGCTGAGGTTTCTATGGAAACAACAGTCATGACGGTAATGGCGCGTGGTGCAAGCTGCTATATAGAGAGAAAATAACACAGGGCTTTAATTGCACAAAAATTAAACAAAATAAAGGTCTAAAAAGGTTTAGTTCCTGCTACTGTTTCTGCCAATAAGTGTCGGTCAAGATCTTGTCCTATGATCAACTCAAGAGGCCTAGGATAACTTTGAAAAGACCTTATCTGGAACACGTTTAACTATTTATCAGCAGGAAAAATAAGCACTATAATATATTGTTATAAAGGAACTAAAGGTAATAATTAATACAGTATTTTGTTATCCCCTTCTTAGGGGTAAATCTCAAAGGGACTTAAGAAATCTGTCAGTGCTTCCTGTTTATTGTTTTTATTTTTTTCTAACAATAAACCAAACCTCCACCCCTTGTTGTGGTAAATATAACATGACATTCCAGCTCCAAGTTGCCGGGACATGACAGTTGCTGAAAATGAGACATGACAGAGCGGCTGTTAAATGTAAGGTACTTGAGATGAAGTGCTCCCTAAGGAACTGGAAATGACAGAACTGAGTATTGCAATCAGCGAGAGCTGCGCTGTATAACACAAGGTCTGTACTGCAGGAGGTTAGTATCAGCCGATGAGCTGGAAATGCCACAAGTCTTCTCTTGACAGGTGTGTTTCTCTGGGGCAGAGGCTTGAACAGAGCTTCTTATATATCAGACATGAGATCTTTCATCTCTCCAGTACAATATGCATGTATGACTACCTGTTTATGGAGCAACTTTTACTGATAAAGCCGTGCATGTTGTTTTCACTGAAAACTGTTTGCCTAGTTAACTAGAAAATCACTCAAACCTTTATCTTACTGCCATTAGAATAGTTATAACAGGAATGGGCAACCTTAAGGTTTTTAGATGCTCTGAAACTTCTGATCCCAAATCCCAAGGCTAAAATAATAGATGCTTCATCCGTTACATTTCATTTGGTCATACCCAATTAATACCTATAGCATGCAGTCATGTGCTCCTTATGCTTCTCCGCACTATAGCTCTTATCCATTGTATTACTCCCTCTGTGACTTACTTCAGTTCATGCAAAACAGGAACATTGCCATAACGTCATATACATTTCAAATGCATTCCAGCAAATAATATTGTTGTATTTTGTTATATTAGATTGGCATTCATTTGTGGCTTGAATCATTAATTTTTTTGTGTTACAATATAAAGTACAATATAAACATTGCAGATAGATACCTAAATGGTATGTTTTACTTGCCTATCTAGAAATCGGTGTGATCATATATAACAAATATGGGCTATCAATACGGGGGTACTCACTAAGCATCAGAATAGCAAAAATTCCCTTCTCCACCTAAAGCTAATCCTTATTCACATGAATAGGAAACACACTGCCCATGGCAAACATCAGCACTGCCAGTTCAAATTTCTTAAGACATTTTTTCAGATAATATCCTTTTAGTTACTTAAAATCTCCTTAGTTTTGGTGAGCACATGTAGACGTGATACCAGTGTATAGTCTGCTTAGTTTAGGTCCCATAAAGTATGAAATAAGTTATGGTCATTGTCAAATAAATACATGTCTTCTATAAATTAGAATGTGGGTTGCCATGTTTGTTGCTCCCAGTGGCTCAGCTCTTTGTGCTGTTAGCTGCATCTTCCTCTGAACTGATAATCTGATTTACTAGTCACCTTCTTCTGCATTATATGAATTATAGGGTTAATGTTAGCAGTCTGGGACTACTACCAATATTCTCATCTATTTTTTTTTCTAAGGCAAATGGCTTCTTTCATGTAGATTTGAAATTCCAAGGCAAATAGTCAAATAGACAATGTATCTCTCAACAAATAAATCATGCTAAATATTTAAGCAGTGCAATGGACACACAGATGGGATCCAATTTTTCAAAAAAGGGGGAAAAGCTATGATAGGAAATTTCACAGCTTCATGTTGTTTACCTGGACAGAGAACTGGCTAAAAGATAGACTACAAAGAGTGGTGGTAAATGGAACATTTTCTAATTGGACCAGTGTTGTTAGTGGAGTACTGCAGCACTCTGTACTAGGTCCAGGGCAGCCATCAGGGGGGGACAGGGGGGAGAGTTGTAGGGGGCCCCCATCTTTCTGAGAGCTGCTGACTTCGGAAAGGCATGGACATTTAAGGTGCCCTGGCCACCAATTTTCTTATAATGGGGGGGGCTGGCCACCAATTTTGGCCACCAATTTTTTTCTCATAATGGGGGTACCCTGGCCACAAATGTTTTTTTATGGGGGGCCCTGACCACCAATATCTTTTTATTCTTTATTAATATGTGGGAACCCTAGCCACCAATATTTTTTTTGTTTTTTTTACTGTGTGGTGGGGGGCGGACCTGTGGGGTGGGGAGGGCGGACCTGTAGGTGGGGCTTGCAGTGGGTGCAGCCCAGGGGGCCCAGGAAATTTTGTCGTATGGGGCCCTGTGATATCTGATGGCGGTCCTGACTTGGTCCATTGCTTTTCAACGTTATTCTATTTTTGCAGATGATACTAAATTGTGCAGAACTATAGGTTTCGTGAAGGATGCTGTCACTACGCAGAGTGATTTGTCTAAGTTGGGAAACTGGGCAGCAAACTGGAAAATGAAGTTCAAAGTTGATAAATGCAAGGTTATGTACTTTGGCAAAAATAATATAAAGGCAAGTTATACACTAAATGGCAGTGTGTTGGGAGTCTCCTTAAATGAGAAGGATCTAGGGGTTTTTGTAGATAACAAGTTGTCTAATTCTGGGCAGTGTCATTCTGTGGCTACTAAAGCAAATAAAGTTCTGTCTTGCATTAAAAAGGGCATTAACTCAAGGGATGAAAACATAATTATGCCTCTTTATAGGTCCCTGGTAAGGCCTCATCTGGAGTATGCAGTGCAGTTTTGGACTCCAGTCCTTAAGAGGGATATAAATGAGCTGGAGAGAGTGCAGAGACGTGCAACTAAACTAGTTAGAGGGATGGGAGACTTAAATTATGAGGGTAGACTGTCAAGGTTGTGGTTGTTTTCTCTGGAAAAAAGGCGCTTGCGAGGGGACATGATTACACTTTACAAGTACATTAGAGGATATTATAGACAAATAGCAGGGGACCTGTTTACCCATAAAGAGGATCACCGTAGCAGAGGCCACCCCTTTAGACTAGACAAAAAGAACTTTCATTTGAAGCAACGTAGGGGGTTCTTCACAGTCAGGACAGTGAGGTTGTGGAATGCACTGCCGGGTGATGTTGTGATGGCTGATTCAGTTAATGCCTTTAAGAATGGCTTGGATGATTTTTTGGACAGACAGACTATCAAAGGCTATTATGATACTAAGCTCTATACTTAGTACAGATATGAGTATATAGAATTTATGTGAAAGTAGGGAGGGGTGTGTGTATGGATGCTGGGTTTTCATTTGGAGGGGTTGAACGGGATGGACTTTTTTCAACCCGATTTAACAATGTAACTAAGTAACAATCACAAGAGATAAATTTTTGTTTCATGAAATAGTGATTTCTTCATAGCCAAATATATGATGTCCCTGGAATTATGTTTAGTCGTCATCATCTACTATGTACTATAGGTACAGACACTTCTGGGCCTGCTTCCATCTGAGGTAGCAAACCTAATACAAAGTAGTGATTGCTCACGCACACATAGTAACATAGTAAGTAAGGTTGAAAAAAGACACATGTCCATCGAGTTCAACCTTTTTTTTATTTTTTTATTTTTTTTTTATTTATTTACTACCTATCTGCCAGTTGATCCAGAGGAAGGCAAAAAACCCATCTGAAGCCTCTCTAATTGCCTTAGAGGGGGGAAAATTCCTTCCTGACTCCAAAATGGCAATCGGACTAGTCCCTGGATCAACTTGGACTATGAGCTATTTCCCATAACCCTGTATTCCCTTACTTGCTAAAAAGCCATCCAACCCCTTCTTAAAGCTATCTAATGTATCAGCCTGTACAACTGATTCAGGGAGAGAATTCCACATCTTCACAGCTCTCACTGTAAAAAACCCCTTCCGAATATTTAGGCGGAACCTCTTTTCTTCTAATCGGAATGGATGACCTTGTGTCAGCTGGAAAGACCTACTGGTAAATAAAGCATTAGAGAGATTATTATATGATCCCCTTATATATTTATACATAGTCATCATATCACCCCTTAAGCGCCTCTTCTCCAGCGTGAACATCCCCAATTTGGCCAGTCTTTCCTCATAGCTAAGATGTTCAATACCTTTTACCAGCTTAGTTGCCCTTCTCTGTACCCTCTCTAATACAATAATGTCCTGTTTGAGTGATGGAGACCAAAACTGTACGGCAAATTTTGAATGTGATCCCTTAACAAGCCTTCAAATAATTTGCCCACCACAGATGTCAAGCTTACTGGCCTATAATTGCCAGGCTGAGATCGTAATCCCTTTTTAAATATTGGAATAACATCAGCTTTTCTCCAATCCATAGGCACCATACCAGATGACAGTGAATCTGAGAAAATCAGAAATAAGGGCTGGTCTAAAACTGAACTAAGCTCTCTTAGAACCCGGGGGTGTATGCCATCAGGCCCTGGAGCCTTGTTTACATTAATTTGTATTAAAGCTTTTTGAATCATATCCTGAGTCAGCCACTGACTAGATTGAGCTGAACCATTCGTGCAGTTATTAAGTGAGCCTGTGAACCCAGACTCCTGTATTGTATACACTGAAGAAAAGAACTGATTTAACACATTTGCCTTATCTGTATCTGTTACAACCATACTGGTACCATTATTTAATGGAGCAACACTCTCAACCTGCATCTTTTTACTATTAATATATTTAAAAAACTTTTTAGGGTTAGTTTTCACCTCCACCGCAAACTCTTCATTTCTTTTCTTAGCCTTCCGGATTGCTGATTTACAACATTTATTACAGTGTTTATATTCATTAAATGCAGCTTCTGTCCCTACAGATTTGTAGTTTTTAAATGCCTTTCTCTTCTGTCCCATTAACTTCTTTACTTCTGTATTAAGCCACACAGGATGATTCTTAGAGCTTCTACGTTTAGTCCTTAAGGGAATAAATTGAGAACAGTAATGATTTAATATCATTTTAAAGGACAACCATTTCTGTTCTGTGTTTTTAGCTGAAAACCTAATGCCCCAATCAATGCTCTGTAGGGCAGCCCTCAAGGCACTAAAATTAGCTTTTGCAAAATTCATGGTTTTTGTTGCCCCAGTATATTTTTGTTTTTTGCACCAGACATTAAAAGATATAACCTTATGGTCACTATTACCCAGGGGTTCAATGACTTGCACATTTGCTATAAGTTCTGGGTCATTTGAGATCACTAAATCAAGAATAGCATTTTTTCTGGTAGGCTCCTCAACAACCTGTGCTAAAAAATTGTCGTGCAATAAGTTTATAAACTTGTTCCCATTAACTGATCTAGCAGTACCGTTGCTCCAGTCAATATCTGGGTAATTAAAATCCCCCATTATCATTACTTTACCTAAACTAGCAGCCTTTTCTATTTGCATTAGGAGCTTTGTCTCTTCCTCCTCACTTACATTAGGGGGTCTATAGCATACGCCTACAATTAATTTGCTGGATTCTTTACAATTGGTGAAGAACTCCACCCATACGACTTCTGCCCCCTCATTTTCTAACATAACCTCCTCCTTTATATAAGCTTTTAAATCCTGCCTAACATACAGACATACCCCTCCTCCTTTTCTATTGCCTCTGTCCCTCCGAAACAATGTATAGCCACTGATATTTACTGCCCAGTCATGCGACTCATTCAGCCATGTTTCGGCCACACCAATCACATCATATTTTCCTTCCATCACCAGCAGCTCCAGCTCTCCCATTTTACCAGCCAGACTTCTTGCATTTATAAACATACATTTAATACTGGCACCATATTGAACATATGACATGTGGTCCTCCCTCTCCTTAACAGTATCCCCAGCCAAATCTCCTCCCCCATTTTCCCTTTCTTTGCCCACTATCTCATCTAACCTGTCTACCACTGAATCTTTTATTGAACCCTCCCCCCCCACACCTAGTTTAAAATCTCCTCCAACCCTCTAGCCATCTTCTCTCCCAAAACAGCTGCCCCATCATCATTGAGGTGCAGCCCATCCCTAGCAAAGAGCCTGTAGCCGACTGAAAAATCAGCCCAGTTCTCCAAAAACCCAAAACCCTCCTCCCTACACCAATCTTTTAGCCACGCATTAATCTCCCTACGCTCCCGCTGTCTCCTTAGCGTTGCTCGTGGCTCAGGTAATATCTCTGAGAAAATTACCTTGGAAGTCCTCGCCCTCAGCTTTGAACCTAGTTTTTTAAAATCATTTTTGAGGACTTCACCACCTGCTCTAACTTTGTCATTGGTACCTATGTGTACCAAGACCGCTGGGTCTTCCCCAGCCCCTCCCAATAATCTGTCCACTCGTTCCACCACATGCCGAACCCTAGCACCAGGCAAGCAGCAGACTGTTCGGCATGTAGGGGCCTTGCGACAGATTACCCTATCCACCTTTCTAATAATTGAATCCCCTATAACTAGAACCTGCCTTTCCTTCCTTGCACTTCCCCCACCACCCGTATTAGAGCCACTGTCTCCCGGGGTGCTCCAAGAGTCAGCCTGCTCCATACATGCCAGTTCGGAGTTTTCCTCCCCAGCATCTTCAGCCAAAACGGCGAATTTGCTGTTTTGGACAAACTGTGGACCAGCCCCCCTACTCTTCTGTCCCCTACTTCCCCTCTTGACTGTCACAAACCTTCCTCCCTCATTAGCCTCCACTGCCCCTTCTCCTCCCCCCGCTCCACTAGCCCTTGCCAGTGGTTGCTCTGCGAGCCTCCTGTCATTTCCCTCGTTTGCCGATGCTCTCAGTGCTGCAAGTTCCCCCCTTAGAGTCTGCAGCTCAGATTCCAAGATGAAAACCCACCGACATCTCTCACATGTAAATACTGCATGGAACTGCTGCTCCAACACCACATACATGTGACAAGACACACACTGAGTAATACCAGCAAATCCACTCATATTTACACTGGGTACTTACAGTCTCCCAAATGTAATTCCTCACCAACGCTTTTTCAGTTTTAAACGCCTTAAGGTTTTTAACGCTGCTTAACACTTAATTCACATGCAACACTTAATTCACATGCAACACTCGCTTTGCCTTCACAAGTGTAAGGTTTCAACCAGAGCACACAAGCCTGTTCAGAATTTACCTGATTAACCCCTCCCCCTTAATTAGAATAAAGAGGGAAAGGAGAAAAAAAAATGCTATTTGCTACCAGCAGTAAATAAAAACCCTTAACTTTTTTTTTTTTTGTTTTATGTTCCCCTTAGACCTCTAAAGCTAAAACACAAAAAGAAAGTAAATGCTCTTAATGTATCAAATAGTTTACCCCAAAGAGAGAAAAGAAAAAGCTGTTTGTCTCAGTCAGATAACTCACAGAACACACAGCAGTCAGTTATTTGCACTTACTCCCTCCTTGCACCCAGCACTCCCAGCATGCACAGCAAACACCAACGCCTTAAGGTTTTTAATGCTGCTTAACACTTAATTCACATGCAACACTTAGATCACATGCAACACTCGCTAAGCAGCTCCCACACTCGCTTTGCCTTCACAAGTGTAAGGTTTTCAACACACCTGTCTGTGGAGATAATTCCAGATTCCCTTGGTGCACAGTGATAGAGGTAATCGGCAACCTCAAATCTGATACTAAGAAAAGGCACACTGGCACACAAGTTGTGGATGCAGGTGAAGACCTTGCAGTATTTTTTATTCACCGGAAGTGCAACCAGTGCACTTCCGGTGAATAAAAAATACTGCAAGGTCTTCACCTGCATCCACAACTTGTGTGCCAGTGTGCCTTTTCTTAGTAGCAAACCTAATGCCATACCTTCATCACCCATGCTTACCTTACGCCTGGGGCAAGTTAGAAAATGTTGGTACCTCTGTGAAGAGCTGTCTGGGGCAATAGTCTTACCTTGATTCATGGCAGAAACAACACTGACAACAGAGAACAAAATCTATATATATATATATATATATATATATAATTACTCATTAAATTGTGTGTTACCGGTAAATATTAACTACAATTAAATATGAATTAAAAATATTTTTTCTAATATAAACATGTGATGTCATATCACATGACGACCTATAAAATCATTAACTGCATTGTTATCATTCCCTATCCCATTCTTAGCACTAAAACAAATAAAAGTAAATAACTTAAAATATATGTTTTATTTCTACTGCCTTTATGTAAAATTATTCTAACTGCTTTTAATCAGTTAAAATGAGGATGTAGGTAAAATGCAGAAGAGGTAACTGTAACAATATAAATGATTCGCAGCTGTAATCAAGATAAAGTACACACTGGAGAGGCTGGTTAATTAAAAATGTTAAGAGGAACTTGAATTAATTATCCAATCAGAAGAAATGTCACATTAATATATGAGATATGGGAAGAGCAGGCCCTTGACAGACAAAAACAACAATATAAATATACAGTATCTTTTGATTCCCTCATAGACTATATTAATGGATGTGAAAAATTACACTAGATTGTACATATAAATTTGTAATAAATAAGAATTTATTGCGTCTAAATTTATCTATGTCTGTGTAGCCAGGGGTGCTTTGCCAAAGAGTTGAGAAACTTGCCTCAGGTAGCAGCATCCCACGAGTTATCAGGGGTAGCAAAAAACAGAATTAAGGAACAAAAAAAAGATATTCGTAACTTTAAGCAGGACTCATATACAGACACAGTTTCCCGGCATTTTAATGCAGCAAAGCATACACATGGGCAATTAAAATGGGCAATATTGGAAGTAGTTCAACCACTGAGTAGAGGAGGTAACTCTAAACAAAAAATGTTACAGAGAGAGGCGAATTGGATCCTGAAATTAAACTTGGTAGCTCCCAAAGGTCTAAATGAAACTTGGAGTGCAAAATGTTTTTTGTGATTGGTAATCATTTTTAAAAATATTTTTCCTTTTTCAGATTCTTTTGATACCGGCTCTCATATATTACATTGTTATTTGATCTAAAGTTGGTGCACGGTAAGGTGTCATTACACTGGTTTAAATCAATTGTCTACATTTCTTGATATAATTTTTCAAGAATTTCAAAAATTTGCAAAACACATTTAAGACAATGGGTGTTTTTTCTCAGTGACCACACAAAAATTATTTTGCTTCAAACACAGCCAGTTATGCCTCCAGCAATGTTTTATTGTTTGTATAGCACCACCTAGTGGTTTAGTTGTGCATTGCTTTTAGAAATGTCTTTCTTAGATTACCATACTGTACCATGGTGGTGTGTGGTGACCATGCCTACCACAGAAAATAATGGTAGCATCTGGCATTTCAGGTACACAAAGGCCCAATCAGCCCCCATAGAGGCCCAAACAGTCCCCACCAGCCCACTAAATACTGACTTTCTGCCCCTCTGGCATTTGCCAGAACCCACAGATTGCCAGTCCGAGCCTGATTGGTAGGTACAATTTATCTCCAAACCTGATTTATAAATGCAGATCATTATTTTCCTGGTTTCTTGTGCTACTGTTTTCTATATAAATGTATAACTATATATGCGCAGTCACCGCATGGCAATGCTATATTAGTAAGGTTGCCACTGGTCTGGTTTTGAACTGGACAGTAAGGTTTTTACACCTGCTATCCGGTTCGAAAATACCTGCATGGTTTTCGGAAGTCTGGAAACCGAACAAGCCTGTTCCCCACTTCCTGAGCGATTTGGGCAATCACCGGTTGCCACGTCACTGACCCGCCCCTTCATGTCACTGACTTGCCCCTTTGTGTAATCAGCCCCGCCTCTGACATCACTGGTATTGCCCCCTACCCAGATTCCAAAGGAAGAAAAGGTGGCAACCCTATATATTAGTCATTACCCAGGCATCTAGGCCTTGCTCCTACTTAGATGCTTATTCTCTCATTGTTTACGCATGTATATGTTGTTTAATTATACTGTCCACAGTGTTTTATTGTACTTTGCTATGTTATGCTGTATAGTAAGCACTGTTATTTTTCTGTCTCCCTTTGCCAATAAAACTGAAACTCACTAATCTGTCTCAGTGGATTAAAGAGGAACTCCACAAAAACATAACTTAAGCTTTTTGAAAAGAAAACATAATTTCAAGCAATTCTGGAATATACATCAATTCAAAAATATGCAGAATTTTCATGATTTTTAATGGTCTCTGACAGTTCCCTAAGCCTAACTACTTTCCTGAACTGGCTGACTACTGTTACTTACATCAACAGCCAGCTGTCCTCAGCCTGCATCCTGCAAACCCCACAACAATTCCCTGCATACGTGATTTCAATATGGAACATAACATCACAGTGCAATGCATTGTGGGTTATGTAGTTCCTGCATGCTGTCTGTAAGCTGTGGAGAAGTTGTTACAATTTGTAACATCAGTGTTTAGTCCCTCCTTCAATGCCAGGATTTCAAATGATGCAGAAAGAGAAGAACTGTTAAACAGCTGGATTTCAGCATATAAAATGGCATTTATTCATACTTCTTTATGAAACAGGTAACCGTTATGGATATATTATGGGTTCCTGTGTCATGTGGGCCTCTTTATCAAATTTTGGTTTGGAAGCCCGAGTTCCCCTTTAAATCCATGTGCCTCTTCCTCCCCTGTGGATAACACAGCATCCCCCCCAGCACATAATTAAACAACTTATGGGGCCCCTAACAACTATTTCCAAATGATAACAAACCCTACCAGTATGGCACACGGAGCATAGCGCAGACAGAGTATGACACATACAGGGAGTATAGGGCAGGCAGATTATGGCACACAGGGAGCATATGGCAGGCAGAGTATGGCACACAGGGAGCATAGGGAAGACAAAGTATGGCACGCACAGGGAGCATAGGGCAGGTAGAGTATGGCACACACAGGGAGCATAGGGCAGGTAGAGTATGGCACACACAGGGAGCATAGGGCAGCCAGAGTATGGCACACGCATGGAGCAAATGGGAAGCCAGAGTATGGCACACACATGGAGCATAGGGGAGGCAGAGTATGGCACACACATGGAGCATAGGAAAGGCAGAATACAGCAGGAGACAGGAAACCCTATCAGAACCACTCTAAGATTAAAAGTTCCTACTGTGCTACCTACAACATTTTGTATGAGGTGTGGAAGGTGAACAATGTGGGCACTTTCAATATGGGTCTAAGGTGTGAACATTACAGGTCTTTAGAGTTGGATTACAGGTGTGAACAATGCAGGAGTTTACTGTCTGAATTAGAGGTGTAAACAATGCAGGGGCCAGTTAATCTCTGTATTGATACCTTTTAAATTTTACACAAGGTAAGTAGTCACAGCAGGCAGACTGTCACTGGCCACCAGTTGGACAGCACTGGGCTAGACAGTAGACTGGCAAACAACCCAGCAGCATTGTCAGTCCTGTTATTCAAGACCAGCAGCATTGTCACCATAAATCTATGATTGATATTAGTTGTACTTCTGCACTATACTAATATTTTAATGGCAATTTTTGATTGATAGATATTGTTTCATTATTTGTGAATCTCTATTTTTGATGACTTTACACTGGAGTTATTGTTCGGTCTGTTGAGTTGAACACATTAGAGAGCCAAATGTTTTAAGCTTCTTTGTTTCTGATAATTAAACAGATGTTTTCAATTTCTGTTGTGCCCCACTCAAGGCTTCAACTTCGTAAAAGCCAGTCATAAAGAAAATAATCTATTTATTTGTGTAATTGTTTAGATTGTGTTCTCTATTTCTAATTCCCTTGTTTATTTTGGGGATTTTAACAAGGAGAAGACAAGGCTAATTTTTATGGAATCTGAGACAGGCCCAAAAGCACCATCCACAATGAGCCAATTCTTCCCAATGGGCATTATTTAGCTATCTAGTATGTAGAATTTGTACGTTCAATTCTAAAGTTAAACTGCTAGTTCTTATTAATGAA
Source organism: Xenopus petersii (assembly GCA_038501925.1). NCBI lineage: Eukaryota > Metazoa > Chordata > Amphibia > Anura > Pipidae > Xenopus > Xenopus petersii. The sequence goes on from CM076679.1 coordinate 63,384,075, forward strand.
AACAATCATGTCATTATCATGGGAGACATGCAACAATATTGTTTTTGTCTAACATACCCTACCTTGCCATCTCCCCTAGCTCAATGATAACTTTCGGAGCAGGCAGGCAGCTGTGTTACTGTTGTAGTGCTGGTGCTGTCAGTGTTCTTTGTATTGGACCGAGTGGTGTGTTGATACTCAACAGTTTCTGAAGAGATTCTATCTATTTTTTCACCTGTGACCCCCTGTTCAGTATCAATGGAGAAACTGATCTAGCGGATGGATACAAATAAGAGTTATTGAGACTTGCAGGCAAAGGAATTGCTCAGCTGAAAGTAGAAGGTCTATCTAAAAATAATTACACTATTACTACGATATATATAGGATTGCTAACGTTGCAAAGATGCTGACGTGATATGGATACTTGTAGCTTAAAGTTTCAATCAGACACTTCAAAGCAAACTGTAACGGTCGGCACCCAACACCAGAACAAACACCAGGCACCCTGGTCTCAGCTCGTGCTTCACCAGTAGTGTGACCGCATTTGGGCCTCAGGAGGAGCCCTCGGCTTACTTGGATGCCACCTGGACTTAAACGAGAGGTGCAAGATGAGGGTTCTGGATAGGCAGAGGGGCACGACTGTAGAGCAAAGTCTTTGGGCAGAAGGTCGTAGTACAAGGCGTTAGGCAATAGAGTAGTCAGATCAGGCCGGGTTGAGACAGGCAGAAAGTCAGCATAAACAATTCAGGCCGGGTCTGGGAGGCAGCGTTCAAAGCGAGGTCAGGCAGGCAAGGGTCAAACCCCGGAGATCAATCTGAGGGATACGGAAAGGAGGTAGTTGAAATACAGGCAACAGGTAGTCAGAATCAAATACAGAATCAGAATAGCAACAGTTAAAGGCACCAGGAACAACCTATAACGGGCAATGACAAACTGTACGATGGGCCTTTAAATTTTCAAATTTTCGCCATTGCGCACCGACATCATCACGCCAGCGCACATGGGCCGATAAAAACAACAGAGGCGCAGTGCGTGCCCCTTAACAGTTCGGCGCAGGAAGAAGCAGACGTGGCGGGCGTCCCCGCCGAGGGGGCAGCAGGCTTCCCTGCCATCCCCCCCACTAGACCACCAGGGTAAGCCTTCACACAAACCAGTTCGGTCTGAGACATATACAAAGTAGCTAGCGGTTAAAACATAACCTTTAATAAAGTAACACTTAAAAGAGAAACACTCATTAACCACACACTCACTGCTAAGACCATCTGTCTGCAGTGCTGGACACGTGTCCTTAAAAAACAAACAATTAAAAACTGCATATGGTGGAACGGTGATGCCAAGTGTGAAATTGAAAGCACCTCTCAATGAGTAAGATTCTATACATGCCTCAGTACAGTGCCGCCCGCTCCCACCCTTCCAGGGTAGGAGCTAGGCTTCCCACTGTCCACTTATGCCCCAGAGGAAGCGAAACGCCCTGGGTGGCATAGGTGGACGATGGGAAGCCTAGCTCCTACCCTGTCCCTACGTAGATAGGCAAGCTTTGCCCACTAGGTACCAGGAGCGGCAAAAATCTAGGATCCAGTTACAGAGGGGGGTGTCTATGCCTAGATGTTCCAGCTTCTTTACCAGTTGCTGCAGTATAACAGTGTTGAATGCTGAGCTGAAATCGATAAATAGCATTCTGACATATGTGTCCTTTTCGTCAAGGTGAGAGAGGGTGGGCAGTTGAAATTGCATCATCTGTGGAGCGATTTCGGTGGTAGGCAAACTGCAGCGGGTCTAGGTTCTGTGGGATTTTTGTTTTCATATTTTTAAGTACAAGCTTCTCAAAGCAATTTGAGATGATAGGTGTGAGTGCTATAGGCCGATTGAGGCAAGACACAGTAGACTTTTTTGGCACAGGGATGATTTTGGTGGTTTTTAGGCATGCAGGAACAACAGCTGAGCTCAGGGATAAGTTGAAAATATCAGTGAAAATGTCTGCAAGCTGTTCAGCGCATTCCCGTAGTACTCGACCTGGGATGTTGTCAGGTCCTGCTGCCTTCCGCGGGTTTATTTTGTGGAGGGTAGACTTGACGTCTTCGCTGGTAAAACAGAGAGCCTGGTCATTCGGGAAGGAAATCATTTTCCGTGTAGGTGTCCTGTTTTCGGTTTCAAAACGTGCAAAGAAGTTGTTCATTCGGCAAGGTTGCCTCTTTGTTGTTTATTTGATGTATCTTTGTATCTTGTAATGGCTTAAATGCCTTGCCACATTCGCCGTGTGTCTTTAGATAGTAGAAAGTGGTTGTTAATCTTCTTTGCATATGCTTGTTTTGCTCCTTTAATGGCCCGCGATAGATTGGCTCTAGCTGCTGTGTAGGCCTCTCTCTCTTTTGATTTGAATGTGAGATCTCTGATCTTCACTAGGATGCGAAGCTTTATGGAAAACCAGGGTTTGTGATTTGCCAGGATTGTGGCATTTTTGGAGACAGCAACATCATCAATGCATTTCCTGATATAGCCAGTACTCGTCCAAGTCTGTTTCATGTCCATAGGTAGCGGCATCTCTGAACATTTTCCAGTCTGTGCATTAAAAACAATCTTGTAGAGCAAGTATGGCATCTTGTGGCCAAGTTTTCACTAATCTTGAGATTGGTCTGGATTGTTTGTGAATGGGTCTGTACATGAGTAAGAAGTATGGAAATATGGTCTGATTTTCCTAAATGGGGAGTGCATTAGCCTTGTATGCTTGCTGGACATTTGTGTATACTTGGTCCAATATGGCATATCCTCTTGTAGCGAGTTAATGTTTTGATGAAATCTGGGTAGAACAGATTTTAGTGATGCATTGTTGAAGTCGGCAACAATGAAGAAGCCATTAGGGTAGGCTGCTTGAAGATCATTTATAATTGCATAAAGTTCACTCAGTCCTTCACTAACTTTTGGCTTTGCACTAGCGTTTGGTGGTAAATATACAGCAATAAAAATCACCACAGTGAACTCTCTCAGAATGTAAAGGGTCTGCATCTGACTGCTTAAACCTCTGCGGATTCAGAACAGTGTACAGATGCAATTGCTGCATTTGTACACCAGCTATTTTTAATAAAGATACATAGCCCTCCACCGCGTGTTTTTCCTGACAGCAAGTTGTTCCTGTCAGCTCGAAAACAAACTAACCCATCTAGCTGTACTATAGAGTCAGCTATACCTACATGCAACCATGTTACTGTAAGGATCAGTGCACAGCAGTGCATTAGCTCTTTACAGGAGGACAAAAGTAGCATTAGACAGTCCATTCTATTGTCTATAAAGTGCACGTTGGAGAGGAAAAGAGAAGGTAGTGCTGGTCGGCTGTAGTTCTCCTTCAGTCTAGTATTTATTCCAGCCCGCTTACCTCTTTTTCGGTTCCTTGTGCACCTCTTTCTAGGCTTCCTGTGCTTCAGGGGAGCTTTCGTGTCTTGTCTCGGAAGCTTTGTGCAAGCTTTAGCATGGTCGTGACAGGTTTTTGATGCTGCTGAGGTCTTTTTGTTTTGGGTTCTATGATGATCGCTTCGTAGGATTCAGTAGAGGTGCAAGTTATTTAGTATGTCTCTCTCCAGTTCTGTTTCTCTGCGTTTTCATATGTACAGGAGCTTCTTCCCTTCTCCAGCAGTAGGGCACACAAGGTGATCCACAGCCGATTGGTGCTTTCTGCGAGAGACTGAATATACCAGCAGTCAATCTCAGCCAGTGGGAAAAATACCTTACCGGAGGACTCTGGAACTTTTTAAAGTATGCGTAAGCATGTGACAATAAAACACTAGCACTGAAATACTGACTGGTACATTAACTTCCTGTACTTAGGGGAAGTTTACCCATTTTGGCACTACTCTGAACAGGCCTGGACTGGGAGTCAAAATAGGCCCTGCCATTCCAAGTACACAGAGGCCCAAACAGCCCCCTACCATCCCAAAAAAGCCTCCTACCAGCCCACTATATGGTAACTTTCTATGGATAAATGGAGGAGAGCAATTCCGCACACCAGGACGTTAATTAAAATAGTTAAATAATCCAGACACTATTCAAGAAATTAATACTGTTTCAACACCTAATTTTGTCGAGGTAATTAATAATGTTTCTGAAGTGAATCAATATGATGTAAATTTTTCTAATTTTTCTGACCAAATGGGCCTTCAAAACTTGGAAGATTTACTGTCTGAAGGGAATACCACGAATAAGGAGTCTATTACACAAATATTTTTGGGTCTTAAACCAAATAGCACTTTCTATCCCATTAACTCACGCTGTCCTTCAATGGATGTTTTCCAAGATCTTATAGAACAAGATCTGTGGAAACTATCCAAATCTAAAACTAAAAATGGGATGACTAATTTTAGTTCCCAAGATAAATCTATATTGAAACAACTTCATGACAATTCCAATATCACCATACGCCAAGCAGATAAGGGTGGGACTGTGGTGATATTAAACACTGCTGATTATATCTCTGAGACGATACGCCAACTTTCGGATTGGGACACATATTTGAAGCTACCAAAAAATCCTATCGAAGGTTTCCAATCTGAGCTTGTTGCTCTTATTAAATTTGGAACATCAATGGGAGTGATTAACACTAGAGATGTACCTTTTTTGATTCGAGAATTCCCTATTACTCCAATTTTTCACCATCTACCTAAGATTCACAAGTCTATGACCCGTCCCCAGGGCAGACCTATTGTCTCTAGCATTGGTTCTTTAAACGAAGGCCTCTCGATTTGGATTGATAAATGCTTCCAGCCCATTGTAAAGAATCTGAAATCTTATCTTAAAGACACGGGACATCTGTTATCGATTCTTAAAGACATAAAATGGTCTAATGATTTCACATGGGTTACCATGTATGTTCAATCATTATATTCATCCATTCCCCATGATAAAGGGCTGGACTGCATTAATCACATTCTTGCCAAATCAGAACTATATTCCCAGGATTGTGTAATTTTTTTGATTATGGCTTTGGAATTTTTGCTAACTCATAATTATTTTTACTTTGACGGGTCATACTATCTCCAAAGACGGGGAGCGGCGATGGGTGCTGCTTTCTCACCTTCCTATGCGAATTTATACATGGGTTGGTGGGAAAGAATCCATGTTTTTGGTGACAGTAACCCCTTCAGTGACTCCATTGATTGGTACGGTCGCTACATAGATGACCTCATATTCATTTGGTGTGGGTCATCTACTAGACTTACCATGTTTTTTGAGTACCTCAATACCAATTCTTTCAATTTGACTTTTACTATAAACCAAAATCCTACCCAAATTGAATTTTTGGATACCTTATTAATTGGATCTCCAAGTACTGGTAAAATTGACTCTAAAGTTTACATTAAACCTACAGCAGGTAATACTATCCTTAGGGCTGAAAGTTGTCATCCCAGTCACACGAAGACCAGTATTCCTTTTAGTCAATTTTTACGTTTTAGACGGAACTGTTCAACACTACAGTTTTTTGATGAACAGTCGACAACATTAAAAAAGAAACTAATAAGCAGAGGTTATTCTCCGAATTTGGTGGAAATAGCTTACCAGAAGGCTAGAACCAGGGATAGACAGAACCTCCTTTTCAACAATAAGAACAATGATAACAATAAAAATAAAAATAAACATAAAAATAATAAAAATCTAAACGAGGAACTAAATATTGAGGTTAATAACATCCTATCATCAAAGATTAGTAATAAAACTCCGATTTATTTCAGTACACAATACAGTATGGAATATAACGATAGATGCAAAATTGTACGCAAACGTATTCCGGTTCTGCTTAATGATCCCATTATGAAGAGAATACTCAATGATGACCAAATTAAAATGATTTCAAGACGATCTCCCACCTTGGGGACTTGGCTTTCACCAAGTATGGTCTGCAACCGAGATTTCCCTTTGTCCAATACTTGGTTAACAACGAAGGGTACCTATAAATGCGGAAAATATCCCTGTAAAACATGTATGGTTATCTCAATAAGCTCAGATTTCAAATCAAATGTCACAGGAAAAGTGTATAGTAACCATACCTACAATAATTGCTGTAGCAATAGGGTGATATATTTATTGGAATGTAAGTCCTGTAAGAAACAATATGTTGGACGTACAATCCGCCCTCTTAAAGATAGAATAAGGGAACACTTACTTGCCATAGAAAAGGGTGATATGAAATCCCCCATTGGCAAACATTTTAAATTCTGCAGCAAACGTGGGACACAAGACTTGGGAGTAAAAATAATAGAAAGAGTGTCTATGCCCATAAGGGGCGGTGATCCACTTCGCTCACTAAATAATCGTGAAGCTTTTTGGATTCTAACCTTACATGCACGCAATCCAGACGGATTAAATACTAGATTTGACATTTCCTATTTTACTTAAGCAATCTGAGTGGCTAATCATAATGTATCTTTGTATGTATCACAATTGTTTTATGTTTCACTTAATGGATACTTTTAAGATGTTTTGTAATCTATTACCCTGCTTTGACCATTAGGAGTCACTGTGGGCATTAGCTATTTAAGTTGAGATCTTCACTTTTTCGCTATGCTTATGATTAAGGGCAGCTGAGCCCGAAACGTGTCAAGCGGAAGATACAGCGTGTATTTTTAAAACATGGCTAAATAAAGATTTTCTATTTTAATTAACATCCTGGTGTGCGGAATTGCTCTCCTCCATTTATCTTTATCGTTCACGACGTGGGACGCCGAACTTCCAGCACCCAAACTTGGATTTACTGTGCCGGCTGCCTTCTAATCAACTCTAATCAACTTGCGGTGAGTCGGAGCGGTTCTCGCTCTTCCTAATGTTATGAACTTTCTATGGAACCATACAGCAGCCCCTCTGGCATTTGCCAGAACCCACAGATTGCCAGTCCGGGCCTGACTCTGAACATAAACTTAAAGTATGGTCCAAATAGATGTTTTTCGTTTGCCATCGAGTTTTAGAATGCTACCTTCTTCCCTTCTCCCCCTTTTCCTGCTGGCCTTGATAACATGGTCCTGGCTATCTGTTGAGGTATGTGGACATACTAGGGACACTGAGAGCTTGCACTATTACAAGGACCAAGCTGCAAAATCTTCCTCCTTTTGACTCATCAATTTCCCAACTGATCATTTCCATCTCCAAAATAATATGCATCTAAAAACCACAACCAATACACATGTCAAGATGTCAGCTTAAATGTGAATGGCTTATCTCTCCCAGCAAGCACATTTTACTTTTATTCAGGAAAGCCATTATAAACAAAATTCCTGTCCACCCTGGAGAAACCTCCATTACCCAGAAGCTTATCTGGGCTCGCCACAGCCCAATAAGATCAGGGGCGTTGCTATTCTTTGCTCAAATTTCATACTACAGATCACAAAGCAGATAAAAACAGTACATTTGTATTTGTTAATGGACTATTAAAGGAAATAAATACACATTTGCTTGCTTATACTTACCAAATACACATCAAGCAAAAGCACTTTCCCAATTTGCAAAAGGTACGGTGTTAGTTGGTAGACAGAGACTTTTACTTCTTAATGGAACCCAAGATACAGTAGATTTGCTCAACAGGCAGATTGAGCAGCCTGTATTAATAGATAACAAAATGTAAAAAATACTTTAGAAAACTACAGGTTATGGATGCTTTTCGCTTCCAACATCCCTCTGGGAAGGACTATAAATATTAATCGGCAAGATATAAACAGTACTCCATGATCAATTACCTCCATCCATCCAGTCACTGCATCCCAACCGAAACGTACCTCTTGGCACCTCAACAAGATCCTTCTCAAAGATCAAACAAATGTCAAGGACCTGGCTAACAAACTTCATAGTTCACTGAAAATAACCCTAATGATACCACTTCAGTAATAAACTGGGAAGCACATAAATGTGTTATGGGAGGCCATTTAATCCAAATATGCTTTCTCCTTTTCAAGTTGTTGTAGGCAACCGATCACCTTTTTCTTGTAACCACTGGTTGGGTCTTTCCCTAAGGGTTCATATGTATTGCTATCACTGAGCAGAGTGGTTATCTTGCAGTCATAGTCAGTTGTGTTAAGCACAACTGTGCATCTGCTGGCAGGATAGTGATGTTCGGGTCCTTACTCAGAGAGCTGAGTTACAATGTGCCATTGTAAATGGATTAGTGGAAGAGTTTATATGCCGAGAACTTCCCACACCAGTCAGTTGAACTGAAGAAGCTGCTCGGATGAGTAGTGAAACGTCTTCATTGATTACTCAGCAAGTCCAGTTGTTTTTAGATTGACCTATACTAGATATACTATGACCTGGATGAATGAAAATCTTCATAGTCAATTTGCAAGTGTAAGGCCAAAGGCCTCAGAGGTAGTAAGGACCAAGGGAGGAAGTAGCAAAAGTCCAAGTTCGCGTTACAGATAGGGATGAGACGAAAGAATGGTCAAACAGGCAACAATATCAGTCCAGGCAGAAGAGGTTCAATGTCGAAGAATCCAGGCAAGAGGTCGATACACAATTAGCAAGAATATCACAAGAACACACCCAGGAATAGCAAGCTAAAACCTATAATTGGGCACTGATGACTTTCCAGAGTTCCTTCTTATAGGCCCAGATTTGGCCCAGATTTGGCGCCAATTTTGGACGCATCAGCGTCATGACGTGTGCGCGGACGCGCTGACGTCAGCGGCCGACGCGCTGACGTATGCGACCGACGCCGGCGCCAATTATTGATGCCGACGCCCATTCCGTCGCCGGCGACCAATCCGAGTGCGGGAAGAGGTCGGCGTCATCCGGCTGCGTCCGTGAGGAACCAGGGAGCCACCATCTTGGACGCCATCTTGGTCACCAGTTTGGAATCCCAGCTCAGACTCCATTACAGTACCCCCCTCCCTAGGGGAGGCCTCAGGACCACCTGAAGGAAACTGCCGATGAAATTTTTGGACCAGGAGAGGAGCATGGACATCTGCACTTCTTACCCAGGAGCACTCCTCAGGGCCGAACCCCTTCCACTCAATGAGGTATTGTAGGGTGCCCCTTGAAATTCGGGAGTCCAGGATTCTTTTCACCTCAAATTCTTGATGAACGTCCACCATGACAGGAGCTGAGGAGGAAGAAGAAGAAGAAGTACCTGCAGGTTTGAGCAAGGAGACATGGAAGGCGTTTGGAATCCGCATTTCCGAGGGAAGTTGTAAACGGACAGCCACCGGATTGATGATCTCAGAGATGGAGAAGGGACCAATAAACTTGGGACCAAGTTTAGGAGAGGGGACTTTGAGACGAATGTTCCGGGTAGATAGCCAAACCTTGTCACCGGGTGCATACAGAGGGGAAGGAATTCTTCTTTGATCAGCGAATCTTTTCTGGACCAAGGAACTTTTCTCCAGATTGACAACAGTGGCGTGCCAGATGGCCGACATGTGGGCAGCTTGGTCATTGGCGGCAGGGACATTGGTGAGTAATAAGTCCTGAGGAAAAGCCAAAGGGTTAAGACCATACATACAGAAAAAAGGGGATTTTTCAGAAGAAACGTGTAAAGCATTGTTATGTGCAAATTCAGCCCACGGAAGCAGATCCGCCCAATCGTCTTGGCACAAAGATACATGGCATCGGAGAAACTGTTCAAGGGCCTGGTTAACCCTCTCTGCTGCTCCATTAGACTGTGGATGGTAAGAAGAAGAAAATTGAAGAGAAACACCAAGGGCTTTACACAGGAACATCCAAAACTTGGAAACAAATTGAGAACCACGGTCAGAGACAATTTCGGCAGGTAAACCGTGGAGGCGGAAAATGTGTTTAATAAATAATAAAGAAAGTTCAGGAGCAGAGGGGAGTTTCCGAAGAGGAGTAAAATGTGCAACTTTACTGAATCTATCAATTACCACCCAAATAACTGTGTAACCAGAGGAATTAGGGAGATCCACAATGAAGTCCATAGATAGATGAGTCCATGGGCGAGAAGGAATGGGTAGTGGTAGGAGTAACCCCTTAGGAGGGGAACGTCCAGACTTGGATACGGCACACACAGAGCAAGAAGAAACAAAGTCTTTGACATCCTTTCTTAGGGAAGGCCACCATACCAGGCGAGACAGAAGTTCAGTGGTTTTTCTGATTCCAGGATGCCCGGCCTGCTTGGAGCTGTGGCACTGAACCAGAATGGAATGACGAAGTTCAGGAGGGACAAAGGCAACACCAGCAGGAGTTCCTACAGGAGCAGAAGATTGAACCGACAATAACTGAGAGGCCAAGGAGGGAAATAGAGCAGCGATGATCTTTGTAGGAGGTACAATGGATTCCGGTTCTACAGAAGAGAGATCTTCGAGAAGAAAGCTTCTGGAAAGAGCGTCCGCCTTCTTGTTCCTAGCACCAGGCCGAAAAGTTAGAATGAAATTAAAACGAGAGAAGAATAGTGCCCACCTGGCCTGACGAGGGTTGAGGCGTTTGAGTGTCTGGATATACTCTAGATTTTTATGGTCCGTATAGATGGTCACAGGGACGGAAGAGCCTTCCAACAAATGTCTCCATTCCTCTAGAGCAAGTTTTACGGCCAGTAACTCACGATTTCCAACATCATAATTTTGTTCAGAAGAGGTGAATTTTTTCGAAAAGAAAGCGCAAGGATGTAGTTTCCCATCAGTAGACGCTCTTTGGGACAAAATTGCTCCAGCACCGACATCTGAAGCATCAACTTCAATGAAGAATGGCTGGAAAGGTTCAGGATGTCTGAGAATGGGAGCAGAACAAAAAGAAGTTTTAAGACTCTTGAATGCTTCCAAAGCTAAAGGTGGCCAATGCTGAGGCTTACCCCCTTTTCGGATAAGAGAAAGAATGGGAGCAATTTTGGATGAAAACCCCTTGATGAATTGTCTATAATAGTTAGCGAAGCCAATAAATCTTTGGATAGCTTTAATACTGGTGGGGAGAGGCCAGTCCTGGATAGCGGAGATCTTGGCAGGATCCATTCTGAAACCCTGTTGAGAAATGATGTAACCAAGGAAGGAGATGGACGATACTTCAAAAGAACACTTCTCCAACTTGGCAAATAAGTTATTTCTCCGCAGACGGGAAAGGACTTCTTGGACTTGAAGACGGTGCTCCGCAAGGTTCCTGGAAAAAATAAGGATATCGTCCAAGTACACCACCACGTATTGGCCCAGTAAATCCCTGAAAATGTCATTTACAAATTCTTGGAAGACCGCGGGGGCGTTACAGAGGCCGAATGGCATTACTAGATACTCATAATGCCCGTCACGGGTGTTGAATGCGGTCTTCCATTCATCTCCCTCTCTGACCCGGATTAAATTATAAGCCCCATGAAGATCCAACTTGGTGAAAAGACAAGCCCCTTTGAGTTGGTCGAACAGTTCAGAGATGAGGGGAAGGGGATAACGGTTTTTAATTGTAATTTTGTTTAAACCTCTATAATCAATGCAGGGCCGCAAACCTCCATCTTTTTTTTCTACAAAGAAGAAGCCGGCTCCAGCCGGGGAAGAGGAAGGACGAATAAAGCCTCTTTGCAGATTCTCTTGAATGTACTCCTTCATGGCACAGGTTTCAGAAGGAGAAAGCGGATAGGTGCGACCCCTGGGAGGCATGGTTCCAGGAAGAAGTTCGATGGGGCAATCATAAGGACGATGGGGAGGCAGGACTTCGGCAGACTTTTTATTGAAGACATCAGAAAAGGCTTGATAAACAAAGGGCAAAGAAGAATTTGAAGACACAGATGAAACTTTAATGATGGATTTGGTGGGTAAACAATTTTGTTGGCAGAAAGAACTCCATCGGGAGATCTGAGACGAAGCCCAGTCTATTACTGGGTTATGAATATTCAACCAGGGCAAACCAAGCACAATGGGAGTAGAAGGACAGTCAATTAAAAGGAAGGACAATCTTTCAAGATGCATGGTTCCCACAATAACAGAAAGTTCATCGGTGGAGTGGGAAATTGTAGCAGAAGACAATGGACGATCATCAATCGCCAATGCACGAAGGGGAACAGCCAGAGATCGCAGGGGAAGGGAGTGGTTTTCAGCAAAGACTTTATCCATGAAATTCCCAGCTGCGCCGGAGTCAAGGAAAGCTTCAGAAGAAATCATCTGGGTCCCAAAACGAATCTGCACAGGAAGGAGGAAGCGTTGAGCAGAAGAATGGGGAGAAGGACCAATTCCACCCAGGTAAGTCTCCCCAGTCTTACCTAGGTGTTGGCGTTTCCCGGCTTCACTGGGCACTCATAGGCGAAGTGGGATTTTCCACCACAATAGAGGCAAAGTCCAACAGCCCTTCTCCGAAGCTTTTCCTGTTCGGTCAGACGGGCCCGTCCGATCTGCATAGGTTCTTCCAAAGGCAGGGAAGAAGAAGCAGAAGCCGCAGCAGTTGGAGAAGGCAAGGTGGAAACCGGATTGGGAAGGAAGGGTCTTTGAAATCGAGGAGCCAGAGTAGGTTGGAACCTGTGGAATCTCTTGGTTGGGGAGCGCTCTCTGTCGAGCTCAGCTTGAAACTCCCTCTGCCGAGTATCTACCTTTATGGCCAAGGCGACTAGATCTTCCCAACGGGATGGAATTTCCCTGGACACCAGATCCTTCTTGATGCGCATCGCCAGGCCGTTGTAAAAGGCAGCGTGATACCCGTCATTGTTCCACGAAGTCTCAGCAACCAGGGTGCGGAACTCAATGGCATACTCCGAGACAGGGTGAGTTCCCTGATGAAGTTGAAATAGGCGTGCAGAAGAAGCAGTGGCACGACCCGGAGCATCAAACACCGTACGGAGTTCGCGAATGAAGGACCTGGCATTGTCAATGATGGGATCTTCCTTCTCCCATAGAGGTGAAGCCCACTCCAATGCCTTCCCTTGCAGGCGGGAGAATATGAAGCCCACCTTGGCACGTTCCGAGACAAATTGGCTGGGTAAAAGTGCAAACTGGACCTCGCACTGGTTGACAAACCCGCGGCAAGCTTCGGGGTCACCACTGTAGAGTGGGGGAGCCGGGATGCGGGGTTCGGAAACCTGGAGTGGAGACACAGGTACCGGTACAGGAACAGGATCAGCAGGTGTTAGGGCCGACAACTTTGCCAATATTGTTTCCAGGGCTTGACCAAAATGAGATTGCTGTACCTCATAGGACTGCATCCGAGAAGCCAGTCCCCGAAGCGCTCCACCGACATCAGGCGGCGGAGGATTTTCCTCCGAAGGGTCCATGGCCCAATTATAATGTAAGGCCAAAGGCCTCAGAGGTAGTGAGGACCAAGGGAGGAAGTAGCAAAAGTCCAAGTTTGCGGTACAGATAGGGATGAGACGAAAGAATGGTCAAACAGGCAACAATATCAGTCCAGGCAGAAGAGGTTCAATGTCGAAGAATCCAGGCAAGAGGTCGGTACACAATAAGCAAGAATATCACAAGAACACACCCAGGAATAGCAAGCTAAAACCTATAATTGGGCACTGATGACTTTCCAGAGTTCCTTCTTATAGGCCCAGATTTGGCGCCAATTTTGGATGCATCGGCGTCATGACGTGTGCGCGGACACGCTGACGTCAGCGACCGACGCGCTGACGTATGCGACCGACGGCGGCGCCAATTATTGACGCCGACGCCCATTCCGTCGCCGGCGACCAATCCGAGTGCGGGAAGAGGTCGGCGTCATCTGGCTGCGTCCGTGAGGAACCAGGGAGCCACCATCTTGGACGCCATCTTGGTCACCATTTTGGAATCCCAGCGCAGACTCCATTACAGCAAGAAAGCTAGGGAATGCTCTAGATTGAGATTGATCGCTAAAATTGCCCGATGCCAAAGTGCGCATAAAGTATCACAGTCATTAGCAGTAACATGAGAATTAGCACATGCCCAGGAAGAATTAAAATCACAGATTGACTCTTTCACCCAAAAGCAATAGCAACTTTGAAACACAGGTATTATGAGCACGACAATAAATGTGGGAAAATGCTTGCAAACTTGCACCAGTTTTTACCTGTTCATTGGCCTGCACTGAAAAACAATTCAGATCACTACTATTAGATTTATTTTATTACAATAATTAGGGCAGATTTACTAAGGTTTGAATGGTAAATTTGATTTCACAATTTTAAATTTAATTTGAATTGATCAAATCTCGACCTTGAAAACAGTTCTAATTCTATACTCCGCCACCTAAAACCTGCCAAATATATGCAGAAGTCAATTGCAGAGGTCCATTGAACCATTTGAAGATGTTAATAGCCTTCCTGACATTGATGTTTCTTTTTCATAGGAAAACGAATTGATCGAATGTTAGACGTTCGAGTGTTTTCTTAAATAACCTCCAATTTGAGTTGTGAGTACATTTGAATTTATTAAAGTTTTAAAAAATTCATATAACTTAAAATTCAATACCCCCTAAGTATTGCTAATCTAATTGAATGTTCCCTAATGCAATCTTTTAAAGAGCACATTGTACAATCGACTGTTTTCTACACTTGCAGCAAATGATCAAATAAATCACTCCTACACTGTTAAAATTAACAAATTGTTTTATGCATTATTTTTCATTCGTAATTGTTGATTGAAATTCCTGGGAAACCTCCAAGAATTTACAGGTGATGCAGCAACGGCTGCCGCATCTACAACAGTCCTTAAAGGTTAAAAATTAGCTTGCTTTATGGTTTTACTTGTATATAAACTAGGCGATAATAAATCACCCAGCGTATATGCTCTCCTTGCCACATTACTCACACCTTGATTCAGGGTTCTCTCCATCTGCATACAATTTGGGCAGAAATACGTACTATTTTATTATATTGTCTACAATATCTTGTAATAAAGGATAGTCTTCTATTGCCATGCTGTTTATCTTGTCTCTTATTTTTAGACCCTATTAAGGTATCCCTGTCAATCCTAGCTGCTCTTAAAAAGGCATTCCTGCTATATATTATGCATTAATACTAAAGTATTGCCCTGTAGCCAATTTTGTTAATGTTCACCATTATTACTGGCCATTACCAAATGGATCACATTTTATCAGTAACTAGAGGCGCATATCTTCCTCCTCCTGAAACCCAGAAAAGATTCACAGGAACCCAGCAGCTACCGTCCAATTTCTTTGATAAACGGTGAAGTGAAGTTATTGGCTAAAAATCATCTCTATGAAACTCCAAGCCTATTTACCTAAACTAATCAAATAGGACCAAGTTGGCTTTGTGCCTGGGCGTGAATCCAGAGATAACCTAAACAGGCTGGTTAATCTGATATACTTTAATAAGAAGTCTAATTCAAGATCTTTCCTACTCTCTACTGATGCTGAAAAGGCATTTGACCAAGTTAACTGGATTTTCATCATGGAATACCTAAAGAGATATGGATTGGGGCCGAAAATGCTTCATTGGATAGCATCGCTATGTACCACACCTAATGCAAAAATTAAAATAAACCAAACCCTCTCACACCCATTTTCCATTAGCAAATGCCAGGGATGCCCATTATCCCCGACAACTACTACACTTCCTAGATAAGGGCAACTTCAATGACAAGGAGAAATTAAGGAAATTTCCTTCATTCACCTTGTCTTCTCCATGGTCTTATATTAATATCATAGCCTCGAAGGTCAAGAAGTCCTTGGATGCTCTTTAACCCTATTGGAGACCATCTGTTCAGCAGATCAACCCCCTGGAATCTCTCAATGGTATATAAGATGCTATATGATAAATCAGAATTAAACAAATTGCATTATATCAAAGTATGGGAGGAAAATCTAGGACTCAACCTGCAAGAAAAACAAGCAGGTCAATCGATCCAAAACCTGATAACCAGCTCACGTTGTTGCAGAATCCAAGAGACAAATTATAAAATATATTCGCCATGCCATAGCCCCGCCCCTGACAGCATGACCCACCCCTGCAGTGCCACAGCCCAGTCCCCATTGTGCCATGGCCCCACCCCCTGCCTGGATTCAACTGGGCCAAAAGGTGGTAACCCTATATATATGCTGACGTTGTCACGAAGCAACAGGCTTGTTGTTCCATATCTTTTGGAGCAGTTCTAAAATACAACCCTACCGGTAATCAATCCTTGAAATCAATTATCCAAAAAACAGTTTGAAACAGTTAATGTAACAATAAGTCAAAGATTTTATTAAATTGTGGTGATATCAATTATTTCAAATAACAAAATTTGCCTGTGCATGGCCCACTTTATACAGAGTTTCATCTGTGGCCCATCATATTTGAAGAGAACCTTCTTCTCTCTATAGTATGCATTTCTGATGCATTTGTAGTACAAAGTTGCCAATTTCTCTACATGGAGTATATATTATGCGGTTTCAGGCCACAGAATAGCATCTCTGTTCTACACCTTCTGGAAAGCAAAAGGACTAAAAGGATCTTTACATACTTAAAAGCTGGGGAAAGGGTTACATGAAAAAGAAAATCAAGAGCAATAATTTCAGGTTAGCTGATATTCAGATTGAAGAAAAGCATCACTTCTAACAGTAAGGTATTCATGTCTCAGTGAGAGCACTTTTAATTACAGAGGTCCATTTTATCTGAAGTATTATCAGATGTACCCAATCTGACAGCATTCATCCAAGCTTAAAATATCATATTTTTCTCCCACATGTGGCACAGGTAATTGTAAGAATACAATAGAGAAATGAATACTGAACATATCATTCTCGTTTTCACTCACATTTCTTTAACCCTGGTTCCATTAAGAAGATATAAATGTTTTTGTTGTGAGATGAATTTTAGTAATATACAAACTAGGGATGCACCGAATCCACTTTTTTTGGATTCGGCCGAACCCCTGAATCCTTCACAAAGGATTCGGCCGAATACCGAACCGAATCCGAACCCTAATTTGCATATGCAAATTAGGGGTGGGAAGGGGAAAACATTTTTTACTTCCTTGTTTTCTGACAAAAAGTCACGGAATTTCCCTCCCTGCCCCTAATTTGCATATGCTAATTAGGATTCGGATTCGGTTCGGCCGGGCAGAAGGATTCAGCGGAATCCGAATCCTGCTGAAAAAGGCCGAATCCCGAACCGAATACTGGATTCGGTGCATCCCTAATACAAACTGGTCACTGTGAGGTTACTAGTTACCTCTTACTGTTATCACACTGAGTGAAGGTCACTGAATGACCAAGTGACAGTGATACCGTAATGTTTCATGTGAAAAAATAATTATATATTATTTCTCCAGATACATCCGTGGGTCTTCAGCTGTTGCTGAACTACATCTCCCAAAACCCAAACTGTTCTAGGAGTTGTAGTTAAACATCATATTAAGAGTTTCAGATTGGCCAACATTGATTTACCTTGCCCCCTCACACCCTTGAGATTGGGATCCTAGATTTTCTGAATTACGCCACATATGTATATAGTATATGTATAGGTATTTGATCCATTATCCAGAATGCACCAAACTGCAGGAAGGTCATTTCCCATTCAGTGCATTTTAAGCAAATCATTTTTCAAAAGTATATACTGTACATTTTCTTTGTAGTAATATGGCAGTACCTTGTACTTGATCCCAAGTAAAATATAATTAATTGGTGGCAAAACAAACCTATTGGGTTTATTTAATGGTACATGATTTTTAGGATGATCCATTGTCTGGAAACCCAGCATTCTGGATAATGGGTCCAATGCATATACTGTATACTATACACAGAGGGACAACTTTATATACTGTACATATACAAAACATCTTTTTTGTTTTGTGTAAATATTTATATAGCTTATAGTCAAAGGAGCGGGCCCCTTGCTCTACACTAGTAGCTATACCCCAAATTGTGCTCCGGACAAGATCTTTTATCCCTGGCAATGGTGTAGAGGCAGGGTGCAATATATACTGTATAGTCAAAAAAAACTGGTTTATTATAACAAATCCACAAGGGAGAATAATGCAATCAATGGATAATCTAATATACTCACAATACAAAACAATAGAAAAGTCATCCATCTTGTAGCACTTGAGAGGGGAATATCACACTGTCCTCCCAAAGTGTCTCCTGTTTTTTTCGAGGGACGCCTTCGATGTGGAACCCAGGTGGGAATCTAGCTATGTCCCTATAACTTGGCTTTTGTTCCCTGTCTAGGCCACAATGCCCTTGGGAATCTAATCCCTACTAATCTATTTGGTGGAGCCCAGAGTTGCTCAATATAAGAACTCCTACTCCAGACTTGCTCTCCTGAGAGGTAATTAAAGGGTCTAATTGATACTCACTTAACCCTGTGCTCTCCTGTGATTCCACTCCTTCCCTCTTCTAACTTGAAGAAGCTGCTAGCAAAAAGCCCCTAAAGCTGCATGGCTCAGCCATTTATATTAGAGCATACTGCCACCTTGTGGCCAAACCCAGGATAACTACGAGTCATGCTATACCCAGAAAGTGGGAAATTACTCCCTGTATTAACTAAGGGTCCCCTTGGTGACCAATCCTTAGGGGATTGCACTATAAATGGGGATGCATTACTCAGCCCCCTACAATATATATACATCCCGAAGATGGTTCAAGGAGAAACAAAACACATTAATGTGGGGAACCATGTGCAGGTTTAATAAACAAACTCTGTTTTTCATGCCCGTGAGTGCTTCCTTATCTGTGCTACTATATATACCAACAATCGCTTCTGGTGCACAATGAAAAACATCCTGAATAATGCCTTGGTGCCGGTTTAAAAACACATCATAATATTCTTCCAATATATATATATATATATATATATATATATATATATATATAAATATATAGCGAAGGGACGTAACTAGACTAATTCACTAACTTGCGCATTTTACTGAACGTTACCTCTTGCGCCAGACTTTACTTCGCCAGGTCAGACCAGATGAAGTTCAATACAATAGATAGGAGTTTGTACAAAAATAGTTGAAAGTCCCAAAAAACGCTGGCGTCTTTTACTTTTTTAAGGGTGATAGGCTGAAAAATAGCGTAAATTTTTTTGGGGGTAACCTCCTTCCCCCCTACATTTACTAACATGTGGCAACTCAACGATACAGTGGGCATATGTGTAGGGCAATAGAACACCTTTAGTTTACTTTTTAAAGTTTTTTTGGGCTTGTGTAGTGTAATGTAGTTGCTGCAGCATTTACGTCCATTATATTTTAACTTCGCGCCATATGCAAATTAGGCATCCCTAGCGTAACTTTGCTTTGCCTGGTGAAGTAACGGTAGTACAACTTTGCTACCGTTCGCCTCCCTGAGCGCAACTTCGCATTTTTGTGAATTTGCATAGCGATGGCGAAACTACACCTGGCGAAGTGCGGCGAAGCTGTTGCTGGCGCAACTTCAGATCTTAGAGAATTTGCCCCAGAGAGAGGCCATCCTGTTCCCTGCCAAGCTGCCAGAGACTCAGAAGGAGAAAGGTGCCATTGGTGAGACTGATTCTGTAATCTCCTATGTGATTTCCTCTGAGAGCACCCCGTTGAGTGAGCCACCCAAGGGAGGATACTGGCAAGGATACAAGCGTGGAGCCCCAAACTGACTACAGGTCTTGTGTATTTACCTGCTGCGTTGGAGTGCTGCTGGGTTCCACAGAGAGAGGTACTTTTGGGAAAAGTAGCGCTACCTGGGAAATAAGAGCTCTGGGGAAGGGACATTCTGTTTGAACTGTGTGGTTATTAACCCCTTCCAGAGGATTGGGACTTGGATACTTAAAAGGACTGTGTTGGAGAAACAGTCGGGTACCTAATAATGATTTAGGTAGTGTCCCACATATCCCAGTGCAGGAGTGCATTGTGTATTATATTGCCCAATTTCTTTATTACTGTTTTATATAAAGTTTATATTTGTTTCATCTGCAAACTGTGTGTTTTATTATTCCTAGTGGAAATCCCCTGAGGTGTGCTCCTCAGTTGTCCCTAGGTGGAGGAACTGCGCTGTAATTCCCAGTTCCCAGTACTTTTCATATGCAAAAGGGACTCAGGGCCCCTGGACTGCCAAGGGTTTTTGCTATTTAAAGAGACAGTAAACCAAATTAGTGTTTTATATATATATATATATATATATATATATATATATATATATATATATATATAATACAATGTTAAAATGTAGGTACTACATTCAGCAGGACTTGACAAAATTTCTTGATCAGAAAACAGTGGCATACACAGAGACATACAGATAGACAGAGAAAATCCCAATACACCCATATAAATACCTGAAATGGGTCAAGGGGTCTTGGTTGCCATAGCATTCCATATTGTACACAACAAACAAAAGTTTACAAGTCAACAATATATGCATAGCATAAGGTTTAAGAAAGCCCACATGATTCATACAGGCAACATATAAATGCACATTGAAAACAGTATATAAGAGCAAATGTGGTTGCTATGGAAACTAGTGTATTTGCTAGTTGTAATGAACAATAGTAGTATTTAATAAACAAACTGTTTACCCCTGTCCTCCTCCATCTAATCACACGTAGCCAGAGCACCAAAATGGAAACATGAAACTAAGGGCCCAATTTACTAACAATCGCATTGTGTTTTTTTCCATGAATCTCAAACATGAATCCTATAATTCTAAAAAGGTCTAAAAATGTGAGATCTATAAAGTGTAAACACCATGATAACCTCTAAGGAAAAAAATCAGCAAGTTAAAGTTGTTAAGGTACTATATGACTCAATGGGAGCTGCGCTGATCCTATTGGACCGCTTGAAATTAATTTAAATCAATAATTTAGAGGTTTTCAGATTTTACCTTCGCTAGTAACTGCCCAAAAACTCATATATATATATATATATATATATATATATATATATATATACACAGTATAGTATATATATTTAACCTGTGTCAAACGACCGCACTCTGGGTGCAGGGTCCAAAAATTCATACAGAGGTTTGTTTGCAAGGATCCGCACACCAATGTTTTCATCAAAATAAGTGCTTTATTTAGTACATAGATCTGACGTTTCGGCCCTTTTGGGCCTTTTTCAAAGCACTTATTTTGATGAAAACATTGGTGTGCGGATACTTGCAAACAAACGTATATATTTATATATATATATATATATATATATATACAAAGAAGAAGGAAAGCACTCACAGGTCTTAAAATGTTCAAAAAGTGAAGATTTATTGAAAATTTTTTTCTTTTTTTCTTTTTCTTTTTTTATATATATATATATTTTTTTTTAAATGCATCTTTTTCGTTCATACTTCATACAACTGGTTTATTAGAGCTCCAGAAGGAAGTCTATGAAACCATAAGGAGCAAACAAGAGGATGAAGCTAGAAAAGCACATCCACTAGCAGAGAGAATGCATAGCAATAAAAGAACATTTCGACAAGCAGCTCCTTCTAGTGGTACACAACAGGATACTTTAATAAATTCAATGACATTCGTGGTTTTAGCATTAGTGAGTCTAGTTGTGGTTTCAAAAACACACAGACAAGGCAGATGCAGGGTACTAAACCTAAAACTGGCCACAGATGTTCAGATTTTATTCTTTGGCCAACAAAAGTTCAGATACAGATTGTTCACATCAATGCCACAATCTTAAACTAACCATTAATGTTTAAATTGTAGGATTAACCCTTTAAGGGTCACATGTCGATGCAGGCCTGTAATAGTTAATAAAACAGGCCAAGGTATAATGAAAAAACATTCTTCTTCACCTAAAGCAGACACATAACAGGCCTCACTTCACTAAGGTTGTGAATCAGCCATGTGAAAAGGGGTCATGGCCTGTGATGCCCTTTTTCAAGCCCTGGCTAAGAGCCATTTCATGTGGAGGGGGAGGAAGCCCAAGGAGGGGAATCTTAAAGTTTACAGCAAGGCCCCTTATAGGTGAAGTGGAGGTCACACATAAGATATACGCAAACGTATTTATCCTCAAACTCCTATTCACAAGAGGTCATAAAAAACTCAATTTGTGTCATGCTAGGCAATGCTCCCTTGTATTCCTGAGGGAAGCTAATTATAGCTAAGTATAGGTTTTCCATGTTTTTCCCTTTTATTTTATAAGCTGCTTGTATTATTGTTTTTTTGTAACATCTTTTTATTTAGGATGTTTTATATTGGTACCCTACAAAATCTGGGATATATCATGGGGTAAATTGCAAGCTTTGTGATAATTTTCAGGTGTAAACTGCTACGTTAAGCATGACCTTACATTGCAGTATTTTTTCGTTGTTTGCTTACCCATTTTTTGATTTGTCAGAATGTGTACTTTCGGAAAATATATGGCTTTCTGGGGTTGACTTACTAATTTGCCGCTTTTACCCCACATAAATCAGGCAGTATCTTCTTCTTTTAGTAGTAGAAAAACATGCTATGAAATGTGTATGCAATATCTTCAT
The DNA here is from genome assembly GCA_038501925.1 of Xenopus petersii. Taxonomy (NCBI): domain Eukaryota; kingdom Metazoa; phylum Chordata; class Amphibia; order Anura; family Pipidae; genus Xenopus; species Xenopus petersii. The sequence goes on from CM076679.1 coordinate 63,406,317, forward strand.
TTTGAATCTTATGCACAATGGGTTTTCAATGTATTTTGTATTTTTACCCCCCAAAAGAATACAGTAAATGTGTTGATTTTTCAGTAACTGAAGTGAGATCTGGTACAATTTGCATGCACTAAATTCATTTTGGGGTCTCTAAGCACCAGATACTTTGGTAATCCTATGCACAAGGGCATCAAACTGTTCAGTGGACCCCTGGCATTTATATTTATGATGTTTTTTTCTTGGTACCTTATGCTTTGTGGGAGATACAAACTTGCAAATTGAAAATTTTGAGGTGATTTTTCAGAATTTTCATAAATTTAAATAAAAACTGCCAAGTTCAGAAAAATCTCTACATTACAATCCTGCCCATAAGACACTACCGATTTCCTTTTGAGGTTTAAATCTATTTCTGAAACTTGCACAAGCATAAAACTTGGGGTTTTCAAGAGTGCCCTATATAAGAAGCATAGTCAGCCTACCAATAAGTGGACTATTATGGTATGTTGTGGTTTTGTAAAATTAAAGAATAGTTGAAGGGTTGAATATCATTTTCAGGGGAAGAGTATGAGGATTTATTGCCATCTAGTGGAATATGGATGCCACGATCTTATAACACAATCATCTGTTCCCATTTGTGTTTTCTACAAGTTGGGGTATTTTACAGTTATCATATAATTTGTGTGTTTAGTAAAACAGCTTTGAACAGTGTATAAATTAAAAACATAGGAATTGTCTTTGTTGTAGTAAGCAAGATCCATCACTTTCGTCAGCCCTGGCTCTAGTAAGATTACAATCTAAGCTTTGACTAAGCACACCCAGTAATAACCCTAATTACTACACGTGATGCAGCAAATCCACAATTTTTGAGACCTATATGTTTTGTTGTATAAAATTATTTACACTGGAAAATTATGTAAATAGCAGTGTAAAATAAATAGTGACTTTATAAAACTGTGTTATTTTCTTTTATAGTACAATATTGGTACAAAACCTTCTGGCTTAATTCTTTTACCAGTTTAAATAAGTGTTTTATTTAAAGTAAATCTATAATATTAAAAAAAATGATCTGTTTTCTTTTAATTTCTGTTCTTATTTACTGTATTTATACAGTAATATAATTCTCTTTGGAAGGATTAATTATCTTAAGGGTTACAGCCCCGGCCATCTAGTATACACCTTTGGGCCCTATGCATACCCCCTCAGTACATGGACATGTGACCCATGGTTAAGTACCACACTAAGCCCCCATTCCCCCAAGCTACTCTGTAACTGTGAGGTCTGCATTTCATATAGTTACAACATTGTTCACCACTTGACTCCTGTAGGGAGGTACAATTATATATTTTAGACTCAGCTTTATTATTGTATATCATACAGCACTTCAGCTGTAATATTGCCTCTTTGATATTATAATCTAGGGCCAATTGCAACACAAGCAAACATGCTACAAGCTTGTGTTGGAGAACAAAGAACCCTTGAAGTCACAACATGGACAAATGTGGATGTTCAATGAGTTACCCAATCTTGATCCCTTTCCCCAGCCTCTTTTACTATATGGGATTTATACTTGAAATTACTTAATAAAAATTATTGAAACCGTAACTATATGGGATTCCCCAGTTTTTGATCTCATCCTGTCACAATAAAAACATTAAAAAAATGTTCAAAACAGTCTCAAAGTTATTTGTGAATGTAATTGAAAGCAGAATTTCTGTTCTCTGGTTCTGAATCTTGAAACAATAGGGTTCATTTACGTGAATCCTCCGAATAAAAAAACCCGACCTAGGTGAACAGTGCAACATTAACTCCTGCCTCTTATAAATACAGTGCTGCTAAATGAAACAGAGCACAAAGACCTGCAAAAAATATTTAAAATATGGAAAACAGTGTGCAAAGAAATGCTCAATTGTATCTGTTTTTTGCAATTTGCACTCTGCCTTCCCAGATGTAAATAAGAGATAAGAGGTTCACAAAAGAGGAGTCATGATGAAGCAAATGAAGTGATGAGTACATTTGGAGTAAAATGTTCCCTTACACTTGAAAATTATTAAATGGCATTCATAATTGTCTGCCCTACATTTTTTTTACTACACTCTCCAAAATGTTGGGGGGAGGGGGGATGTTTCTTCAAAAAGGCAGACTAATTTCATCAGTTTCACCAGTTTATTTGAATTTAGCATTATAAACTACAGCAAAATTTTATTGAATTTAAAAGACTTACACCTACCTTAAATTGGCATAAATTGTACTCCAGATTTGTATTATCACTAATGTAACATTTGGAAATTATATTTTAAACTTTGAAGTGTACATTACCAGTATATTCATAAAAAACAGGCGTCGTTGGTTGGATTTGTGATTGTTTATAAGGGAACTGTAGTACTCTTGCTTGGCCTTTCACAAGGCAGAATTGAGGCAGTAAAATAGAAATTTATAGTGAATAAAGTCTGCTTGCGTACGGGATTTCTTCCACATACGTTCAAAAGATCTTGTACAGGAGCGTAAGAATCTGGTTTGTGAATTCAGCCAGGGGCGTGGGTTCTGAGCACGTGTACGCTTAGCCTGTAAAAAGGGAAATGTGCCAATGGTTGAGGATAGTATGTGATTATACTCACTCACCAGGGTATCAGGATCAGACGGAAATGAGACTGGACCTAAAAGATTGAGCTAAGGCTGGAAGGTCAATGTCACATGTATCCCGAACTAAGACAGTGGGGGAAGAAGCAGGTGCGCACGGAGAGTGAGAGATGGAAAATGTAACCAAATTGTGATCGGAAATTTCTATAAGAGGAATAAGTTCCTATTGTAAGTATCAGAAGCTGCCAGTGTGTGAGTTTGTGCACAAGCGCAATCTGATCCTAACACTATACAGATTTCAGCACATTTCACCCTAAAGCAGTTATCCTTGCTACATTGCAAGGTTACTCAATCATTTGAAATTTAAAAGGGCACAATGCTGCTGATTGGAATGCTGAATGAAATGCAATCAGTGTAGCCACTCTACCTGGAATTATTCCCTTACTGCTTACATAAACAGGTATACAGATAGATATCCTTATTTATATGATGAATGTAAAGTTACCAATGATCACAACATATATCACTGTTGAAGCATAATTGTCTAATAACATCCAGTGGCAGAACAAGAACAAGACTGTGGTGTTCGAAAAGCTCAGAAAAAAATATTTCACATAAAAGCATCAAACAGCTCAATCAGACTAATGAGCAAATGTTTGGTGGCTCTGTGCATATCAACGACAGAGACTGTTAAGCGTTTGTCTGCAGTCTCTAGAACACTGCAGAGAGTGTGACACTATAAAAATAGATCAAACAGTATTTTGTACTCACATTTGTAACAATCTGGGGGTAATTTATCAAAGTCCGAATTTATATCACTATTTTCTGGTACAAATTACAATCAAATCCGCTCCGTTTTTTTACGCTTATTTATTAATATTCCCGAAAATTTGCTTTGTGGGAAAAAATCATATTTTCACAATTCTTTTGGATTTATCATCCAATTTTCAAGATTTTTTCGGATTTTTCACCTGAAAACTTTGGGGTATTGCAGGAAACCCAGCGCACATCATAAAATTATTTGGACTTCTCCCATTGACTTATATGCAACCTCGACAGATCTGAGATGCCGGATTTTCTGATTCAGACTTTTCCATCCTCGGGGTTTAATAAATTCCGAAAAATTCATGATTTTTTTATAAGTCCGATTTAAAAAAAAAAATCCCAAATGTTTCGTGATTTTTGCATTCGGAATTTAGTAATTGACAAGAGGTGAAACATACAGTTAGGTCCATAAATATTTGGACAGAGACAACATCTAATTTTTGTTCTGTACAATACCATAATGAATTTTTTCATGTGGCAATTCCTTCGTTATGTCATTATCATTATGTCATTATTAGTTGTATAATATATGTGACATTTTTGCAATATTTAGTACATAATTTTTTTTTGCACTTGAGAGATTTTGTAAATGACTTTTCCAATGAATCCCTTTTTATCAGAGGTTAATGCAAGTATTTGCTCTCATTGTTTCCTCAAATTCCTTCTCAGCTATGTGTGGAAAAAAATATTTTAAACTTGTTTGTGCAGTTTTTAAAAAAATTCTTTGTGCGCACCACAATTTGTGAGCTTGCTCTTCTGTCACACGTAAACTGCACATACCAGCTTTGCCAAAGTCACCTCCAAATCACAAGAGTAGCGATCTTATAACAAATATGACATCACAGTGCTTCTCCTTTAAGTGATGTAGTTGACAAGCTATGCTCGGTAGCGAAATGGCTGTTGAGAAATGAAAATCCCTATAGTAGAAGAGGCCCCTCTCTGTTCCTGTGAACAGAAGTCTCCCATTAACAGTCTCTTCCCAAGCGCATACTGGGTGAATTTAAGAGATGTGCTGCTCATTGGATGTAATTAGATGGAGGTCTTCACTGAAGCTACAGCGATGTATGGAACATTTGGTGTTTAATATCAAGTTAATCTACATCACACCTGTAATGGTGGATAAGTATTGACGCCATGTGAAATGTTCTTATTCAATATGCTGTTAAACACTGAACTATAACTCACACACTATCTAAGGATACGAGCAACACACTGACCTTATACTGATGTCACGACCGGCACCCAATACCAGAACAAGTGCCAAGCACACTGGTCTTGGCTCCACCAGTAGTGTGACCACCGTTGGGCTTAGGGAGGAGCCCTCAGCTTACTTGGGTGCCACCTGGACCTAACGAGGGGTGCAAGGCAAGATGTTCTGGCTGGCAAAGGGGCACGGCTGTTAGCAAAGTCTTTTGGGCCGAAGGTCACGGTACAAAGGATTAGGCAGAAGGATGGCCAGACCGGCTGGGTTGAGGCAGGCGGATATCAGAATCGTCAAACAGGGAAAGGGTCAAATCGGGTGATCAAACAGAGGGTTAAGCAGAAGAGTTGTCGTAGGCAGGCAAAGGTCAGGATACAGATTGTCGGATTGGTAGGAAGCAGGCAGGGTCAAACACGGATAATCAGATCAGAATTTCAAAGACAGACGCAGAAGGCTCAGGAAAACCACTAGAACTAAGTTCTATCACGGGCACTGGCTGGGGGTCAGAATGGGCCTTAAATACGGTTAAAGTTCATGCCAAAACGTATGTCAATGCGCGCTGTACCTTTAAGAGGCGCACAGGCGCGCCGCGTGCGCCCTAGGAATCAAAGATGGGCGATAGATAGGCCTAACACCATAGTATGAGAAATATCCCCATATCATGATGCTTGTGCCACCATGTTTCACTGTCTTCACTGTGTACTGTGGCTTGAATTCAGTGTTTGGCTTATTTATACAGCAGTTTGCTTTTCTTTTTTTTCCCCAGTCATAGCAGGGCAAGGGAGAGGAACAAGCAGTGAAGGGAGAGGGAAGGAGGATGAACAATGAATAGTGCAGGGAGGGGGTTAAATGAACAGGGCAGAGAGGGAGCAAAATGACCACTGTGGGGAGGGGGTTAAATGAACAGGGCAGGGAGGAAGAGAAACAAACAAGGTAGGGAGTGGGTTAAATGAACAGAACAGAACAGAAAGAAAAAAGACAGGGCAGAGAGGGAGAGAAACAAACAGTGCAAGGAGGGGGTTAAATAAACAGGGCAGAGAGGGGGAGAAATGAACAGGGCAGAGAGGGAGAGAAACAAACACAGCAAGGAAGGGGGTTAAATGAACATGGCAAAGAGGGAGGGAAATGAACACTGAAGGGAGGGGGTTAAATGAACAGGGCAGAGAAATGAGCAATTCAGGGAAGGGGAAAAAGGGCAGTAAGGGTGATCTGTTGTCTGCAGGGAAGGACTGAAGCAATAGAATTTTAATGAATCAGATGCCTTTGACATAGTTGGCCAGCTTAAATGTATTGCAATATGTGGACAAACAATCCTTGTTTTGTTTAAAAGGTAAAGCATTTTTTAGTAGCTGTATGCACAAAATGTCTCTGTCTTAAATATATTGATAATGGGTTGAGTGCAGAGGACTCTTGTATTACTCTATATGCAGGGAAGAACTGAGTGTGACATCACAAACACGCCCACTCCTCCCTCAGTGGCTGCTGCTCTGGCAGAAGGTGCTGGTGGCTCCCTGATGCCGGAGACTCCTGGACAGGAAGTTACAAAAGGGGAGGGCTGAGCACAGTTTTCAAGCTAATACAGACGTTTTTGACCAAAAGATATTCAAATAAAATCAATTTCTTCTATTTTACAATTTTAGGCTATATGTCCCCTTTAAAAAATAGAATAAAGGAACATATTTATGTTCCAATTCCCCTATAGGAAGATACATTAAAAGTTGCACTTCGAGAGGTTCTAAAGATTTAAAGGTTCAAATCATAAAAAAAAAAGTTGAGACTCCAATAAGAAGTGGTGACCTTTAAAGGATTTTTGAATTCTAGAGAAGCTTTTTTGATGTTTGAGTTAAATACAAGTGCCTCTCTGGGGTTATAATCCAGATGTAATATTTCTTATGTTATAAGCATAAATGATTTTACAATGTTCATCTTCATGACAGAGACCTGTGTGAGATTGTTACTGTAACTGACTAACTGTAAGGAGATACCTATTTAAAGGAGAAGGAAAGCTACGGAGGCATTTTATTGCCAATAGATTAGCTGCAATAGTGCAAGCTAGAATGCTATATTTATTTTACAGAATGCTTTGCCATACCTGAGTAAAAACCTTTAGAAGTGCTGTTTGTTTAGGATAGCAGCTGCAGTATTAGCTTGATGTGACATCACTTCCTGCCTGAGTCTCTCCCTGTTCACTTATAGCTCTGGGCTCAGATTACAGCAGAGAAGAGGAGCAAACTGAGCATGCTCATGCCTGGGGCAAGGAGGTTTAAGATGAAAACAGGAAGTCTAATACAGAAGCCCATGTATACACTATAGAAGGAAAGAAATACAGTGTTTCTCTGTCCTCTAACAGAATTAAGATGTTCGAGCAGAGGAACAGTGATTACACTATAGAAGGAAAGAAATACAGTGTTTCTCTGTCCTCTAACAGAATTAAGATGTTCGAGCAGAGGAACAGTGATTGCTGCGAGCCAACTACCGCAAATGACTAGCTTTGTAACGCAGAGTGAGTGCATTACGCTGACTCGCCACTCCCACAAGGCGGCTACGTGCGCGTCACTGCGCTTACGTGTAGTCGCGACGTCAGTCTCGCGGGATGAGACTTGCAGCGTTTGGATTTTCTGTAAGACAGGAGGGTAGGACCCGCAGTTAACAGTTTTGCGGCAGGTGTAAGTAGTGATGTGGAACTGCGGGCTGTGTTGGGGGAAATTGGGACTGTCGGGCTGTGTTAGGATAATTGGCTCAGTTAGGCACTGTGTAATGGAAGCATCATGCAAGCGCTATAACAGCCGCCCTACTTCCCGAATTCTGGAGCTCACTGACAGCTGTGGGCTCGGTAATCCGAGTAAGTGTAGCACTGCCCCTTAACAGCCACTAGACTCTCCTCACCCTAATGGCGACCCTGTGTCCAGCCTTTATATTTGCCCATTCTTGCTCTGGATGTGTCTGTGTCAGGTTTAGGGTTGTAGTTTCTCCAGCGTTTGTTTCGTTGTGTTATCCGCCTGACGCTTGTGTCCTTTTCACTCGGGCAGATGTGAGTTGGACATTATGGTGACGTTTAATTTAGACGGGATCAAATATGATTTACAAGGGGCAAGCGTTTTTTTGCTTTGCAACGTCCTGGTTTGTCCATGAATCACAAGAGAGAGAATTTAGTAATAATCGGTAGTATTTATCTCCACTGCCATCCTGGCTGTGGGAGGCTGCTGTGAAGAATTCTAGCAATTATCTGCATATAGGATTGCCACCTTTTCTGGAAAAAAAAATGCCAGCCTTCTTTTAAATGTCAAAGTCAATAAACCGGTATATTTACCCTTCCTTCCTTATTTTGGTATCAGGAACCCTTGCATCCATCCAAAGCAATGTAAATATAAATGTATCATATTTTCCCTATTAATAACATTGGGATCAACCATCATTTTTACTGGCCAGGCCGGTAAACTATCAGCCAGGTGGCAACCCTACCTGCGTAGTATGCTTGGTCTATTTATCCCTTCCCAGATCACTAAGGCACTTGTAAATGTGCACAGGGTCCCTACCTTAATGCAACACTGAATTCAGTGTGAAAATAAAACTGTCTAAATAGATAGCCTGTGCAAAATACAAAATGTTTCTAATATAGTTAGTCAGCCAAAAATGTAATCTATAAAGAGTTACTGGATGTCTAACATAACAGAACATTACTTCCTTCTTTGCAGCTCTCTAAATCTGAGTTAGTCAGCGACTTGAAGGGGGGGCCACATGGGGCATAAGTGTTCAGTGAGTTTGCAATTGATCCTCTGCATGCAGCTCAGATTCAAAAGCAACAGATGTGTCCCCCCTCAAGTCACTGATTGGTTACTGCCTGGTAACCAATCAGTGGGAACCAAGAGAGCTGAAAAGCAGGAAATAGTGTTCTGCCTATTATGTTGTACATTCAGTCACTCCAGCCTTTATACATTACATTTCTGGCTAACTATATTAGAAACAAGTTTTATTTTGCACAGCCTATCTATTTACCCAGTTTTTATTTTAACACTGAACAATTCCTTTAATTGACAGAAATTGACAAAATCCAGCAACAGAAGGTACAGTGGGTCGTGTGGGTCGCTAGAACTGCATAGACAGACCCTACTGTAGTTCAAGAATCCCTACAATGAGATTTTACTTTGTAGGCAAAAAAGCATTTTCTGCTCCAGTTCATTTTGTTTTGCGTGTTTTCCTCTGCATCTGCCTGCCTGGGACAAACTCAAGAGGTGCCCTCATTCCAAAGTTATCATGCACATGTTTTTTATTGATAAATTAAGAGGAAAGGAAAGACAATCCTCTCAAGGTCTCTTCTGTTTACTTCTGTTTAGGAGAAAAAAAGACACCTTTCAAAATCTGAAGTGTACATGTTCTGATTGGTGAAGCATGTGGATGGTAAGGAAGAGATCCCCTATAATTTACTGCTATGTGAGTAAAATTTCATTAACCACCCTACTGTTACATAATAATAGCTCCTGGAGCATTTATTTTTCTAAGTTTCATCAAAATTTTGCTGCCACAGTAATTCAGACCAGTCAACTTGCCTGTTCTACATGGCCTTCAAAAATTCCTACTAAAAGACACGCAGGTTGCCCAATACCAGTAATGCCTAGCAACCAATGCTTTTAGATGGGTTGTGGGTAAATGCTGACTGCTGATTGGTTGCTATTGGTCATAAGTACTGTATCAAACTTTACTCCTTATATTCCGCTAACCTCCTTGGCCTACATACACTGACTGACCTCAACATGGCAAACTGCCTCAAACCTTGACAGTCTGTTGTGCAGTCTGTTGATCAGTCTGGCCAACTTTTAGAAAGTAATGATTGGCAGTTTAGCGCTTATGTAGTTACAATTGCCTCTGGCTTTGAGAACACTGCCTGAAGCTTTCATTAGCAGGTTTAGCCCCAGACGGGCAATCTGGAAGTTCTAGCACATCCTAGAGCAGCGGGTATATGCTGCCATAGAGCAGTATTTTATGTTAAATGGATTGTTCACCTTTAAATGATCTTAAGTGTAATATAGAGAGTGATATTCTGAGACAACTTGCAATTGGTTTTCATTTTTTATTATTTGTTTGTTTTTGAGTTATTTAGCTTAGTATTCAGCAGTTCTCCGGTTTGATTTGTCTGCAGTCTGGTAGCTAGGTTCCGAATTGCCCTAGCAATCATGCATTCATTTGAAAACATGCAATATGAATAGGAGAAGTCCTGAATAGAGAAAAGAGTAATAAAAAGCAATAACAAAACATTTGTAGCCTTATAGAGCTTTTGTTTTTAGATGGGGTCAGCGACCCCCATTTAAAAGTTGGCAAGAGTCAGAAGAAAAAGGGTAATAATTCTAATTATAAAAAAATAAGTAATTAAGATCAATTGAAAAGTTGCTTATAATTAACCATTCTATAATATATAAACATTTAACCTGAAAATGAAGCACATGTTTAAGTCTACAATGGTCTGTTTTGGCCTTTGCATTTTGCTCTCTGCACACCAGTTGGCACAATCTGGCCCCCCATGGGCCTCACACAACTCTGCCAATGTGCGGGGCTGGGTGGGACCCAACAGCTTACAGTGGTGTGCAAAACTATTTGCCCCCTTCCTGATTTCTTATTCTTTTGCATGTTTGTCACACAAAATGTTTCTGATCATCAAACACATTTAACTATTAGTCAAAGATAACACAAGTAAACACAAAATGCAGTTTTTAAATGAGGGTTTTTATTATTTAGGGAGAAAAGAAATCCAAATCTGCATTTTCATGTGTGAAAAAGTAATTGCCCCCTGAACCCAATAACTGGTTGGGCCACCCTTAGCAGCAATAACTGCAATCAAGCGTTTGCGATAACTTGCAACGAGTCTTTTACAGCGCTCTGGAGGAATTTTGGCCCACTCATCTTTGCAGAATTGTTGTAATTCAGCTTGGTTTTCTAGCATGAACCGCCTTTTTAAGGTCATGCCACAACATCTCAATAGGATTCAGGTCAGGACTTTGACTAGGCCACTCCAAAGTCTTCATTTTGTTTTTCTTCAGCCATTCAGAGGTGGATTTGCTGGTGTGTTTTGGGTCATTGTCCTGCTGCAGCACCCAAGATCGCTTCAGCTTGAGTTGACGAACAGATGGCCGGACATTCTCCTTCAGGATTTTTTGGTAGACAGTAGAATTCATGGTTCCGTCTATCACAGCAAGTCTTCCAGGTCCTGAAGCAGCAAAACAACCCCAGACCATCACACTACCACCACCATATTTTACTGTTGGTATGATGTTCTTTTTCTGAAATGCTGTGTTACTTTTACGCCAGATGTAACAGGACGCGCACCTTCCAAAAAGTTCAACTTTTGTCTCGTCGGTCCACAAGGTATTTTCCCAAAAGTCTTGGCAATCATTGAGATGTTTTTTAGCAAAATTGAGACGAGCCTTAATGTTCTTTTTGCTTAAAAGTGGTTTGCGCCTTGGAAATCTGCCATGCAGGCCGTTTTTGCCCAGTCTCTTTCTTATGGTTGAGTCGTGAACACTGACCTTAATTGAGGCAAGTGAGGCCTGCAGTTCTTTAGATGTTGCCCTGGGGTCTTTTGTGGCCTCTCGGATGAGTTGTCTCTGCGCTCTTGGGGTAATTTTGGTCGGCCGGCCACTCCTGGGAAGGTTCACCACTGTTCCATGTTTTTGCCATTTGTGGATAATGGCTCTCACTGTGGTTCGCTGGAGTCCCAAAGCTTTAGAAATGGCTTTATAACCTTTGAAATTGAACTCAGGTGTGATAAACCACAGTTAAGTTATTTTTTAACAAGGGGGGCAATCACTTTTTCACACAGGCCCATGTAGATTTGGATTTCTTTTCTCCCTAAATAATAAAAAACCTCATTTAAAAACTGCATTTTGTGTTTACTTGTGTTATCTTTGACTAATAGTTAAATGTGTTTGATGATCAGAAACATTTTGGGTGACAAACATGCAAAAGAATAAGAAATCAGGAAGGGGGCAAATAGTTTTGCACACCACTGTACATCTCTGTGGTTTGTTCCCATCAAATAATAGTCATTTTGGCCTCCGTGAAGCAGGTTTTACCACTGTACTTGAGCACCCCAACTTCCATGGCCGTCTGGAGAAATGTTGCCTGCAGAATGTGACTCCTCTCACTCTCTCATGTGGCGGATGGTTAGAGCCAACCATAGCGTTTGCTGGCCAGCATTTTTAAAACAGAGCCAATAGGTCTTGCGTCACATGAAATATACATTTTATACTTGTATAAATATTTACACACACAAATGTGGTGTAGTTGTGTTGTTCTTGTTGTCTGTGTAGTCCTGCTCCCCATGATATGTATAAATGCACAGAAATTCTGATAGAATTGGGTAATAGGGGTCACCTAACTTATTTATACAGGTATGGAAGCTGTTATCCAGAATGCTTGGGGATTAGGGTTTTCCTGGATAAGGGATCTTTCCGCAATTTGAATATCCCAACTTTGTCCTGTTTAAACATGATTCAAACCCAATAAGATTGTTTTGCCTTTACTAAGGATTAGTTTTATCTTCGTTGGGATCGAGTACGAGGTACAGTTTGGCTATTACAAAGTAAAAAATTTAACTATTTTATTAAAATAGAATCTATGGGATATAAGACGAATTGTTAAATGAAAACAAACAATAATCCTTTCCACATGAGTTAATGTATTCATTTGTTTATCAATTCTTGCTTTTGTCACAGAAAAATATTGGTTCCACACCAATTCATTATCCACAAGGCAGAAAATCTTTTATCTTCTTTACGCTACCTTTTAGTGTTTTATTGAAGGAACAATTTTAAGCAACTTTTCATTTGGCCTTAATTTGTATTTATTTTTATCGTTTTTTAATTTTTTGCCGCCTTCTGACTTTCAAATTGGGGTCACTTACCCCATCTAAAGAACATTTGCTCTGAGAGGCTACACATTTAGGGTCAGATTTATCAACGGTCAAAGTGAACTCGAGGGGATTTTCTAAGTAAAAAAAAAAAATTCAAAATTCGAAGTAATTTTTTTGAATACTTAGACCATCGAATAGGATACTACAACTTTGAATTTACTTCGACTTCGATTCGAATGTAAAAAATCGTTTGACTATTCGATAATCAAAGTACTGTCTCTTTAAAAAAAAAAACAAAAAAAAAAACCTTCGATTTCAATACAAATTAAACCTGTCGAAGTGCTATGTTAGCTTATGGGGACCTTCTTCAGCATTTTCTAAGTTTTTGAAGTCAAAGTAAAAATTGTTCGATCGTACGATAAAATCGTTCGATTCGAAGGATTTAATTGTTCGATTTTACTTCAACTGCAGAATAGCCAAATTAGATGAAAAAAAGTTTGAATTCGATATTCAAAGTATTTTAATTTGATGGTCGAATTTCGAAGTATTTTTAACTTCGAAATTCGACCCTTGATAAATCTGCCCCTTATTGTTATGGCTACTTTTTATTACTCCTCTTTCTATTCAGGCCCTCTCCTATTCATATTCCAATCTCTTAATAAAAGCCATGCATGGTTTCTAGGGTAACTTAGACCCTAGCAACAAGATTGTTGAAATTGCAAACTGAAAAGCTGTTTTATAAAAAGCCAAATAACTTAAAAAACAAAAATAATAAAAAATGAGAATCCTCATACTAAAAGTTAATTCAAAGGTGAACAACCCCAAAATAAAGTTGTTTGAAATCTTCAGAGTCTTCTATAGGAACTCTGCAGATTGCTAGCTAGCTCGCTTACACTTATAAAAAGTAATAAAATATTCCTACATATAATAGCATTTTTGTATTTTGACACATTTATTTTTTAATTGTGGGAAAATGCAGATCTCTCCTGGAATGCTGTTAAACCTGCCCATAGTGTGCTATACTTGCCTATACTTGGAGCTGGTTGTCAGTGATCCAGGGTGTTGTCAGCCTAAGACAGTTCTCTGCATATCATACATATCTTTTACATTGTTTTGCCTGTTTTTTTATATCTTCATACTTGTGTAGCTGTAGGATGAGTAATCCCTAACATGAACGAATCTTTCAAGAAAGTCTTATTTTCTGCACTAGCCTTTCTTGCATTAGGTTTATGCTGAGAACCACTACCAGCCATGCAAACAGTCAAAATATCCTTTTTTGTATATATTTAAACTCATCTATTCAAATCTATTAACCAGAATGCTTTAACCTGTTTTCTGGACAAGTGATTTTTCCAAAATATGGATACCCACCAAGTAGTAGTGTTTTCCACCAATATGGATTTATTTAGCAAAGTGACCATCATGCACAAGATGCTTTTTATTAAAGAGGAAAAATAAATAATTTCAAAAATTTGAATTATTTGCTTAAAATGGACTCTGTGGGAGATTGTCGTTAAAACAAGTGGCTTATCTGCAGGAGGAATAAAACTGGGGCATCTGAATTGCCATTATTTTCTTTTTAGCCTTTGCTACCCTGACTTGAGCTCTGCAGAGATGAGGCAAGAACTGCTGGCATTGTATTCTTGCTGTCTATATTTTTCCCCTATAGTGAGTTATAGGTTAAAACTTTTGATATGAGGCATAACAAAAGTGGTATAAAGCTGATACTGGTATGGGAACTATTATCCAGAATGCTCTGGACCTGGGCTTTTCTAAATAACGGATATTTCCAATATTTGGATCTTCATATCTTAAGCTTACTGGAAAATCATGTAAACATTAAATAAACCCAATAGGCTGGTTTTGCCTCCAATAAGGATTGATTATATTTTAGTTGGGATCAAGTACATGGTTCTGTTTTATTATTATTATTATTATTATTATTATTATTATTACAGAGAAAAAGGAAATCATTTAAAAGAATTTATATTATTTGATTATAATGGAGTCTATGGGAGACGGCCTTTCCATAATTCAGAGCTTTCTGGTTAACGGGTTTCTGGATAACTGATCCTGTACCTTTATTAGCTAACTAAGGTGATAATCATAGCAAGCTTTCAGAACATTTTAGTTCCTTCTTCAAAACTGATTACCTGTAGTGAGGTAATTACTAATGTCTTATATTTGGGGTATGGAATCCATTCATTATGATGTCCTATAAGAAACTTCATGGGTCATTTCAGAAGACAGGAGTGCATTAATATCCCTTGGAGAGCTGGGTAACCACAACTAGGCAGTCCTACTCTGCATTCAATGTGTTTGCTGCATTCAAACTAGACTGAGTTGCCAGGAAGTTTATTTTAGAAGCTTTAGCTGCCTGCCTCCTGGAACAATTTCTCTGTTTGCAACGCTTTGTGCACACATTGGAACCTGCTTCATTTTTGTTTTGCTTTTTCAGTATTTCTTTATATATCATTCTATAATCCAGGCTACATAGCATTGCAGTGTCCTGTACCACACTGTAGCATAGAGAAATATACATAACCATAAAAGCATTTAAGCTACTCAAGAAAGTTAATATAGATTTCATTTATCACCCAGCATTGCAGACAGGTGCACTCTGTTAGCCATATTTTTTATATTATCTAGTCTACCCTGTACCTGTGTCTTTAGAAGGAAAGGAGAGAGCACCAGTTGAAGGCCATAACCTATTTAGCAACTGCCATTAGGAATACAGGTTTGGCACCTGTTAAAGGGGTGGTTCACCTTTAAGTTAACTTTGAGTATGTTATAGAATGACCAATTTTAAGCAACTTTTCCATTGGTTTTCATTATTTATTGTTTTATAATGATTTGCCTTTTTCTTCTGACTCTTTCCAGCTTTCAAATGGGCATGGCTGACCCCATCTAAAAAGCAGCTGCTCTGTAAGGCTACAAATGTATTGTTATTGCTACTTTCTATTTATCATCTTTCTATTAAGGTCCTCTCCTATTCATAATCCAGTCTCTTATGCAAATAAATGAATGGTTGCTAGGGTAATTTGGACCCTAGCTATCCGATTGCTTAAAATGCAAATTGAAGAGCTGCTGAATAAAAAGGTAAATAACTTAAAAACCACAAATAATAAAAAATGAAAACCAATTGCAAATTGTCTCAGAATATCACACTCTGTATCATACTAAAAGTTAACTCAAAGGTGAACAACCCCTTTAAGACTGCTCGTGGCCGAGGGTTTCCTGGATAAAGGGTCTTAATGAAATGTTACATAAAGTCTGCTAAAATCATTTAAACCTTGAGCAGAGTTCATTCTGATCTGCAGTACATAAGTGTGAGTAGCAATCCTGCCTTATTACCAAAAGGAACTACCTAGGACAAGTCCACCATGCGTGAAAGTAACTTGCATGGTTTGCTGAACCAATTACATGAAGTGGTGGGAGAAAACATGCTTGCATACTGTATATACACCATTTAAAAATATATTGGCATTTCGATGCACCATTAGTTTCCATACCTCAATCCAACTTTCTGAGGAGGTTGCACTGTGTTTGCTTTGCTGAGCTCCGGGGCTAGACCCTGATTTAGAATACAGGAGATACCCGTGTTGTTTTATAGGGAAATCTGTACCTGCTTTAAAAAAAATCCCTCTAAAGTTAGAGAATATTTTCTGGAAATTAGTGAAGTGACATTTGGTGGTAAAACTGGCAATTCAATTGTATTGTTTGCGTTAGATATTTTACTATACCCATGCCTCTAAAGCATGTTTGTATAACTTCTACATGTGAAATGTTAACTGTGCTTTATAGCATGTCAGTCTAAATAACGGAGGCTAAATACAGTGAAACCTGTTTGTGGTCCGACTAATGTATACCGGTATGGGACCTGTTATCCAGAATGCTTGGGACCTAGGCTTTTCCAGGTAAAGGATCTTTCTGTAATTTGGATCTTCATACCTTTAGTCTACTGGAAAATAATGTAAACATTACATAAACCCAATAGGCTGGTTTTGCCTCCAATAAGGATTAATTATATCTTTGTTTGGATTAAGTACAAGGTACTGTTTTATTATTACAGAGAAAAAGGAAATCATTTTAAAAAAAAATGTGGATTATTTGGATAAAATGGAGTCTATGCGAGACAGCCTTTCTGTAATTCTGAGCTTTCTGGATAACGGGTTTCCGGATAACGGATCAATGGGATGCATAATGTTTTTCCATGATTTAACACCATTTGTTACTGGTCCCCTGAAAAACATAAAATGAGAATCCTACTATACATATTTTATGTTATGAGCTTTCAGAACTGCAGCTTTTGAGCAGTTGCCTGACTCACTCAAACAACCCTGTAAAATAGTAGCTGCTGCATTCCCTGTCTGCATTTTCTTTTTCTTTTTTTAAATTTTATTTGGTTTTAGCATTTAAGTTTCCAAGCATAATAAAATCACATGATACAGCCCTGTCTGCGTTTTCAACCAGGTATGGAACACAGAGCAAGCCCTGCTGCATTTGAAGCCGTCCTATTCACAGCTCTCTTTGCATCCTACTATGATTGAGGACAGTTTTATTCTCATTTGGAGCAAATAAATGCTCATATTGCCTTACATTTTGAATTCTAATAAGTTTATTCTGGTTCTGATCGTAAGTACATGTGTAAAATTTCAATCATTTTATTTGGTCAGACTTGGGAATTTTTAAGAATTTTATATTCTTACAGCTGTAACAGTTTTATATGTCTCTCTAGCATATTCTGCAGACATTCAGACTTTAAACGCATCCAAAACTGTGTGGAGAATTCTCATTTTGGTGCATTCCTGACACACCCAGCAGAACAGATACTTCCAGCTCACATGCCGTTCCCAAAATCTTGTTGCAGACACGAGACGAACATGTCTGCTGGGATGGAATGTTTATGCATTTGTTCTGTGTGTCTTGCTGGACTTTATTTACTGTAGTGCCCTGTCATTTTTGTTTTCCTGTTTATTTCCCACTGTCCTCTTGTCCCTTGGGAATGAACTAAACAGCTGCAGATTTTGCAGATCCGATTGCCTGTTTGTTTATTGAAATATATTTGTACCTTTCTGAGCTGTTTTATATTCAAGCAGATATTCAAGGTCCCTGTGACCTAGGCATTGTCAAGGTTTTTCTCTCTCTCCATTTAAAATTGTATCTGTAGAAGTTGTATCATGGCGTGTTAAAGGAAAGGAATAGTTACATTTATTGTTTATTTTAAGCAAAGAAAATCTCAATTCGCACTCTATAGATTAATATCAATTCATTGAATTTTATTCAAATTATAGATTATCTAGTCATTGAATTTTATTTAAATTATAGATTAATATGAATTTATTGTATTTAAATAAAATTCAATGGAATTATATTAATCTCTAGAGTGCAAATTGAGATTTTGTTGCTTAAAGGAGAAGGAAAGGTACAGAAGCAGTTTATTGTCAATAGATTAGCCACAATAGTATAAACTAACACTATTTATTCTGTAGAATGCTTTACCGTACCTGAGTAAACAGCTCTAGATGTCCTCTGTTTGTTTAGGATAGCAGTTGCCATATTCACATCCGACCTGAGATTCCCTGCTCAGGCGTAGCTCTGGGCTCAGATTACAGCAGGGAGAGGAGAAAACTGAGCATGCTCAAGCCCTAGCCCTGGAGGTTTAAGATGAAAACAAAGTCTGATACAGAAGCCCATGTATACACAGTAGAAGGAAAGAAATGTAGTGTTTCTTTTGACAGAGGACTCAGAGCAGCATTACTTTGAAGGTTTACTGGTGTATTTATATAGACCTAAAGCTTACTTCATTTTAGCCTTTCCTTCTCCTTTAAAACAATTGTCATTTTCAGTCTCATGCAGCGCCAGCTATTGCTGACTAAATAGATTATCATTAAAGCAACAGTGTGCACAGCCATTCTTAAATAAATACATTTAGGCTAAGGGCACACCTGGAGATTCGGGGAGATTTAGTCACCCGACGTCTAATCGCCTCTTCTTTGGGGGCACTAATCTCCCCTAACCGCTTCCCCGTGTCTTCCGTCTGCTCCAATGAAAAAACGACTGCGCCGATGCACTCGCAGCGCTTCGATTTCCGAAGTCGCCAGAAGGAAACTTAATTTAATTGAATACCACATATCTATCATTACAAAGATTTAATTTTTAAATGTGTTTAAAATGGGAAGGCTAGTTAATTTTAAAAAAGCAATTACAAGTGGTATCACTAACAACTGAGTAAATACAGAAATAGTGCATGTTTCACAGATAATTCGGTTTTAGCCATATATTCAGTAAGAAAGAGGGTAAAGCAATTTTTTTAAATGATGTGTTTCATATTTTCCAGTCATAGTGAGTACCTTATTGATTATCTTATGGAATAAAACAAACCACAATATAGAAATATAGTTTTTATAAGCACTAAAAGCCTCTTGTTTTAAAGGAGAAGGAAAGCCCCAGGGCGCAAAACCCCTCCCTCCCTCCCCTCCGTTGCCCCCCCTCCGAATGTTACGAAGTGAAATCGGAAAACTTCGTGACATTCGGCGCATGCGCAGTAGAGCCGTACCGGTAAGAACGGTCAGAGCAGGAAGAAGACGCGCGTGGAAGAAGATGGTGACTGCGAACTCCATGGACAGGACCTGCGCAGAGGGGTGAGTAACAAGTTAGGGGCATTTGCCCAGGGGGAGGGGTAGGCCAGGGGGAGGAGGGAGGGGGGGCAACGGAGGGGAGGGGGAGAGGGGTTTTGCGCCCTGGGGCTTTCCTTCTCCTTTAAGGAATTCTGCCTGCACTGTTCTCCAGCATGGAAAGTCTCCGCTGTCACGGCCTGTAATGACATTATTGTAGAGTTTAAACTACAAATGACATCTCCTAGCTGGCCCTAAAATAAGAGCTTTGAGTCAATAATGTTGTTGTAAGTTAGTGACGATTCAGTACTGGAATGAACTACATGAACGATTGCTGCCAGAGGTATCAGGAGTGATGCATCTTGGGACGGTAAATCTCCTGTTAACTAGAGATGCACCAAATCCAGGATTCTGTTTGGGATTCGGCCTTTTTCAGCAGGATTTGGATTCAGCCAAATCCTTCTGCCTGGAAGCATTGAAGCAGACGGAAGACACAGGGAAGCAGTTTGGGGAATCCTAATTTGCATATGCAAATTAGGATTTGGTTCGGTATTTGGTGTATCTTTTGCAAAAGATTTGGGGGTTTGCCTGAATCCAAAATAGTGCATTGGGTGCATCCCTACTATTAACATAAGTGTACAGTACATAAAATAATGTACTCTCACAGAAAAAACACTATCAGTGTGACTAAATCTCTCATGTACCAGAGGTAAAGGAAGTAAACACTCCCTAACTATTCTATATATTTTTTAGATTTCCTCTAAACCAGACTGTTTCTACTCTGAATAATAAGGCTTTTGTTTATGTGTCTACGGTAATACATTCTTGTAGTGCTCATGTTAATACCATCAGTAAAAGGTTGTGGTGTAGGTAAAATAATGATCAGGATTTCCCAATTGACAAATGTTTTCAGTATTTCTCAGGGCACAATGGGGGGAATTCACAAAAGTGTCGGTAAAAAAAGTAACCCAGAAGTGACGGTTGACAAATTTGTAAAATGTCGTATGAACGGCAAATTCACAAAGGCAGATGTTACCATCTCTGAATGTCTCGTAAGTCTGACAATTTTCTAAAATGTCATATATCTTTTCATCATACAAACGACATTTACCAAGACTTTTTAAACGACAATTTGTCTGACATTTTCATTTTGGAGAGCTTAAAGGGGGGAATTCACAAAAGTGTCGGGAACAAAAAAATGTCTTTAAAATGTTGTAGAAAGTGTCGTAGCAACAGCCGACAAATTCACAGAGTATTTCTCCGCCAATTTTCCGACATGTGCGACACTTTTGAATTAGTGTCGTTAAAAGTGGGCGTGTTTTTTTCTGCGACACTTTTCCCGACATTTTTATGAATTACTCGTAAACTCATGTTTTTTTACCGACAATTTTTCAGACACTTTGGGGGGAATTCACAAAAGTGTCGGTAAAAAAAGTAACCCAGAATTGTCGGTCGACAAATTTGTAAAATCTCTGAATGTCCCGTAAGTCTGACAGTTTTCTAAAATGTCGTATATCTTTTCATCGTACAAACGACATTTACCAAGACTTTTTAAACGACAATTTGACTGACATTTTCATTTTGGAGAGCCTAAAGTGTCTGAAAAATTGTCGGTAAAAAAAATGAGTTTACGAGTAATTCATAAAAATGTTGGGAAAAGTGGCGCCGAAAAAACCACGCCCACTTTTAATGACACTAATTCAAAAGTGTCGCACATGTCGGAAAATTGGCGGAGAAATGCTCTGTGAATTTGTCGGCTGTTGCTACGACACTTTCTACGACATTTTAAAGACATTTTTTCGTTCCCGACACTTTTGTGAATTCCCCCCAGTGGGCTCTCCAAAATGAAAATGTCAGTCAAATTGTCGTTTAAAAAGTCTTGGTAAATGTCGTTTGTACGATGAAAAGATATACGACATTTTAGAAAATTGTCAGACTTACGAGACATTCAGAGATGGTAACATCTGCCTTTGTGAATTTGCCGTTCGTACGACATTTTACAAATTTGTCAACCGCCACTTCTGGGTCACTTTTTTTACCGACACTTTCGTGAATTCCCCCCAAAGTGTCTGAAAAATTGTCGGGGAAAAAAAATGAGTTTACGAGTAATTCATAAAAATGTCGGGAAAAGTGGCGCCGGAAAAACCACGGCCACTTTTAACGACACTAATGCAAAAGTGTCGTACATGTCGGAAAATTGGCGGAGAAATGCTCTGTGAATTTGTCGGCTGTTGCCACAACACTTTCTACGACATTTTAAAGACATTTTTTCGTTCCCGACACTTTTGTGAATTCCCCCCAATATGTCTAAACAATAAGGATTAGTAGACCTTGAATTTTTGTTTCATTATACAGGTATGGGACCTGTTATATAGAATGCTCGGGACATGGGGTTTTCTGGATAATGGATCTTTCTCTTAATATGGACCTTAAGTCTACCAGAAAATCATGTAAACATTAAATAAACCCAATAGGCTGGTTTTGCTTCCAATAAGGAAGATTAATTATATCTTAGTTGGGATCAAGTATTACAGAGACAAAGGAAATAATTTTTAAATATTTGGATTATATGATTATAATGTAGTCCATGGGAGACGGCCTTTCCGTAATTTGGAACTTTCTATATTAAGGCTTTCCAGATAACGAATTCCATACCTCTATTGGCAAATTGCATTCCACAAATTGGGTATGTGCTTATCTTGCTAGTTACAGATTTTTAGTCAGAGCCAGAACTAGGGGCAGGCAGAAGAGGCACGTGCCTAATTTGCATGGTTTAAGGGGCACCAAAACTCTTTTACCACCTTCCCCTAGTTTGGGCCCTTTTGTTGCCCACCTTGGCAGTTCTTTTACACGCACCAGTGAAAATATACTCTTCTGTGCGTACACACTTGTTAGAGGAAGGCAACGTTACCGGCGGGTTGCTTAGGGTTTTCCCTGGCTTGGCCCGGCACTGTTTTTAGATAATGGCTACTTGTGTTTTACAGTGACGCAAGATTGGATCTCAAATGATGAACCCTTTCTGGAACATGCCATCTGCTTCTGTTCGCAAGGTAGGTGTGTGTATATAAGTATGGGATCTCTTATCCAGAATGCTCATAACCCCAGGTATTCTGGATAAGGGGTCTTTCAGTAATTTGGATCGCCATACCTTAAGTCTCCCTAAAAAAAATATTCAAACAATTAAACCCAATAGGATTATTTTGCCTACATGTATTTATATCTTAGTTGGTGCCAAGTGCAAGGTACTGTTTTATTACAACGAGGAAAAGGAAATCTTATTAAAAATTTAGAATCATTTGATTAAAATGAAGTCTATGGCAGGCAAACTTTTTGTAATACGGCACTATATGAATAACTGATTTCCCGATAACAGATCTGATACCTATATAATATATGTTTTTAATGTGATGTTGTTTAATGTAAACCAAAAGAAAAAGTAATTTTTTAATGTCGCTGTTTTCCGCAACAACCTTTTTTGACATAAGATTTGTACACTGTTCTGGAAGTAATCTGGCACCTTCTTCCAGGCAGTGTTGTTCATCTTGGCCAGATAGCACTTTAACATCCATTTTATGAAAAACTATTCCACAGATTCTTGGCTGGATTGAGATCAGGGCTTTGACTAAGCAATTGTAGGGCATTTCATTTTTCGTTCTTCAGTCGCTCCTGCGTTGCTTTGGAATTGTATTTGCAGTGTTTCCTGCATTTTGCACCATCATTTTTTTTATTTTTTTTTAGCAAGATACCCAAAAATTTTGCATTAATGTCACATGACTGGATGGGGATTATCTACTAAAATCCAAAAATTTCTCATTTTCTTAGAACCACTTCGACTAAAATCTCATCCCCCCCCCCTTTTTTTTAACCGTATTTATTAATAAATAGTTATGGGCGAATTTGACCCATTTTGTTTCGCCAAAAATTCGCCGCAGGCGAAATGTCGCTGACGCCTATTTAAGTCAAAAAAATTTTTATTGTGCGGTGAATTTTTTTTGACGCGCGGATTGTTTTTTTTGTCGCACACCGCTATACAAGTCTATGGGCGTCATTTCTGCGGCGAAACAAGGCAAAAAAAAAACGCCCATCCCTATTAATAAATTTAATTGAAAAAATCTGGTGCGGGAAAAGACTTGCTAAAATATTGAAGAAATCAGAATCTCACTTTTTTTTTAGATTATCACCGGGAAACCACAAATTCTTTGGATTATTGTACGAAACCCAGCACAGATCATGATATCTTCCAATTGTAAATGGGACACTGAATGACCTGACTGGGTGAAGCTGGCCATACATGTACCAATAATACTGTATCATTTTAGGTACATGTATGACAGCCTGACAGTCCTGAAGTGCAAAGCTTGTTTTTTTGGGGTTGGCAATGTTTGAAAATCCATGATGTGAATACAATATGGTGCATTGGGGGTTTAGGAAGAGAACAGGAGCAGCTGCTGCTTACCAAACACACTGGAACAATAGAAAGGCTGACACGCTGTCTAATAATGCTTCCGAGCAGAGAAACTTCTCTTTGTGTTAGGAGCTGTGATGGGTCTGCAGCAGCATTTTAGGCCAGCAATTGTTTACATTTTTTTTTGTCAAAACCACATTTTAATGCCATGGGTGTTTATATGTAGTTAGAATACACTACAAGTAAAGTAATTCTATCCATCACTACCAGAGATCTGACAATGATGAGAAGATTGCGACAGGAGACCAAAAGATAAGCCCGGCTCGTTCATCTTCTGCCAAGAAACAGCTTCCTTCTATACCCAAGAATGCAGTTCCTATCACAAAGCCCATATCCCCGCCCCTATCCGTACAGTCCACTAATGGGACCCACGCATCCTATGGTCCTTTTTATCTGGAGTACTCCCTTCTAGCAGAATTGTAAGTTTGCTACCTACCTTGTTGCTTTTTTTAGCATAACCTTTGCTTATAAAGATCAATGTTAACTACAGAATGTGGGTGACTAGAGAACAAAACATGCCATGCCCTTTCAGTCAAAAGTACTGAAAATATGATAACCACAGAATGTTGTTGGGGTTTTTTTTGTTTTGTTTTTTGCTAGATTTAGATTTGATTGAATTCATCAGATCTTGCAGAATCAAACTCTAATTTGTACTGCAATGGATAACAGAAAGCATAGCAATGTTATATATTTATGTACTTGTTTGATATTTATTATTGTATTAATCCAAATCTTTATGAACACACTATTGAATACAGGGGAAGTACAGGGTAACACTTCTGATATGAACATATGCAGGTATGGGATCTGTTATCCAGAATGCTACAGATCTTTTTGTAATTTGGATCTTCATACCTTGTCTACTAGAAAATCATATAAACATTAAAGGAGAAGGAAAGCTACCGAAGCAGTTTATGAACAATAGATAAGCCACAATAGTGCAGCTAGAACACTATATTTATTCTGCAGAATTCTTTACCATACTGGAGTAAACAGCTCTAGAAGCTCTCTCTCTGTTTGTTTAAGATAACAGCTGCCATATTAGCTTGGTGTGACATCACTTCCTGCCTGAGTACCTCCCTGCTCACTTGTAGCTCTGGGTTCAGATTACAACAGGGAGGTGGGGGGGAAGCAGAGGGAAAGAGGAGCAAACTGAGCATGCTCAAGCCCTAGCCCTGGAGGTTTCTGCAGAAAACAGGAAGTCTGATATAGAAGTCCATGTGTACACAATAGAAGGAAAGAAATGCTGTGTTTCTTTTGACAGAGGACTAGCATTACTTTGAGGGTTTACTGATAAAGCTTACTTAATTTTAGCCTTTCCTTCTCCTTTAAATAAACCCAATAGGCTTTTGCTTCCAATAAGGATTAATTATATCTTAGTTTGGACCAAGTACAGGGTACTGTTTTATTATTACAGAGAAAAAGGAAATGATTTTTAAAGATTTGAATTATTTGATTATTATGGAGTCTATGAGAGACAACCTTGCCGTAATTCAGAACTTTCTGGATAACGGTTTTCCACATAAACTTCACACACTTCAGATCATTGTCAAATTTGAATACTGCTTTATTTCTGATTTTAACTGACCTTTGTATATTGTATATATTTTTTTTATTTCCACAGCACATTGGTGGTAAAACAGAAGTTGCCTGGTGTTTATGTGCAGCCTTCATATAGTTCAGCATTAAGTAAGATTTTTTTTACGTTATCGGTAGGGCAATGACATTTGTCTGTATTAACTCTTTAAATTAATCAACCTTAATTGCATAGTCCTGCAGCACTAGCCTGTTCAACATCTGTGGAAACACTCTATTGAATGAAGTCTGCTTATCAGTGCAGCTGCTATCATTTTTAATTACAGCGAGTCACAGGTTTGGCAGTCATACGTCTTTCTGATAATGGAGGAGGTTATAGGATGAGGGGATGTTATGATTCTTGCTAAATTAATTTGCTCAAACACTCCTTGTGTCACTGGGAATAACCGAAGCTGCTGGTTGCTGCAATTGACCCAGTATGAAGTATAGTGAAATTATTGGTTTGCTTCTAGAAGAAAAAAAAAAATACTGAAAATGTGTTTTCTAAAATCAGAATTGGTCAATATCCCTTAAGAACAATGATAGTTTTCTAAATTCACATAGGTGGCTAGGTCACTCAGAGAGGACTGTTTTGATGAGGCAACTGTTCCCTGGTGTCTTATATAATTGTGAATTGAACCACACTATTAGGGAACAAATTCAAACACATCAATCAATTTGCATTGCTTAACTGCATTGCTTACTTAATGTCAGGATGAGAAAGGCATTTACTTCCTAACGGGGAAATACAATAAATGCATTAGAAATAAGAATATTACATTTTGCAGGGTAATCTTCCTCAAAAATGCTCCCACAAGGAATAACTTTCCTCATTGGTAACATTGTCCCACTATCTACTTTTATTGCATTCCTTATTCCTATTCCCCGTGTGGATAGATGCAGCTTTGGACCATAATATACTTAGACATATTTAAAAAGAGTGAGAACAATACCCTGACTACCAGGGAATTTTGGTTTCCCAATTAATATTGAACCAAATTGTATAACCTTTATGAAACCAATTTATCGGTTTTCCTGTTAGTCATAGGGCCACTATCAAACATTGCATGAAACCATCGTATCGATAAGAACACGCATGATGTTTTATTTGAACATCCTTAAAGGGGATGTAAAGGCAAAAAAATACAATCCCATTTTTACTTTCTTTAATGAAAAAGAAATTTTAACTGTATGCAGTGAAATTTTGACTATATGCAGTGAAATTCCCCCTTCGTTTTACTTGCTCTGACAGCTGCATATAGGAAACTTCAGACAGTCCCTAACCGCTCTGCAGGGAAACAATCATACTTTCAAAACGGCCCCCACCTTACTTCCTTGACCTCGAGCAGCTTTTTTTGTTTCCCTGTAAAGCAGCCAGCGACCATGTAGGGATTTGTATCTACAGACCCAGTGCAATCTGTAAATTCTTAATTAATCTGATTATTAATCAGTCTTGCTGAATCGGCTTCTATGGCAGATATTATTTGACTTGTGCTGTTTTGATCATTTATGATGATCCCTAAGCTTAACCTCCCAACTGAAGCCCAGACCACACTGAGCATGTGTGTAGTAGTATTGCAAAGATGTTTAACAAAGTTACAAGATGACATCCCCCTGTGCCAACTTTGAAAGCATAAATCATTTGTTTAATTAGGCTTTTGGTGCAGTAAGTTCATGTTTATATTTAATATACAAAATACAGCATTTCTAACATTATTCTATTTTAGACTTTAGTTCCCCTTTAAAAAAGTACTCCCCTTTCCCATAAAAAGATGAACAGGAGGATACAAAGAGACCACTCTGCACTATTAACAATGTGCTATTAATTATCCAAGCATCATTTTTAACCCTTTAAATGCCACAGATCGTAGAATCTACGTTCTGTGGAAAGGTACTTGAAATGCCACAGAACGTTGATTCTACGTTCTGCAGCACTTCCGGGTTCAGAAGCGGAGGAGCGGCTGTTAGAGCCGCTCGCTCCGTTCCTGCTCGATCCCCTGCCCCTAGGCAACGAGCAGAGCAGGGGATCGAGTGGCCCCTGGGGCGCGATCGCCCAGGGGCCCAAAAACAGCAGCAGGCACGTGTTACTTACGTGTCCTGCTGCTGCAGCCTGCACCGGATCGACGATCTCCGCCCCCACAGCACACAGACAGGAACCACGAGGCAGATGTCTTCCAGGGAGTCTTCCTGATCGCCTGCAACAGTCTCCAGCGATTTTTTTCAGGTTAGTGCAACAATTACACACACAAACACACCAACACACACTTATTACAGTAATACACACTTAGATTCACACTTACACACACTTACACATACATTTTTGGGGATTGGGGGGGTCACTTACACTCACTGCACTTACACACATGTGCACACGCACACACGTGCACATAACATGTAATTTACCATTTGTACACACGCACACGCACATACATGGCATTGTGGCTTTTTTTTTTTTTTTCTTATCGCATCGTCTCTTTTTTTGGCTGAAAAAAATGTTTTATTGCCATTACGAATAGCGTATTCGCTAACCGTACTGTGCAATATCTTTTTTATGTTATTTCGGTGATTATATTGCAATTTTGGGTATTTTGGTGCATTTTTAGCCATTTTATTGAATTTTTAGCCATTTTATTGCATTTTCAGCTCTGCGTATGTTGTGTTCACTTGTTTCTAGCCGTATAACCTGTTTGGCCCAGCTAAAATATTCAAACTGTGATTCTGACGGCCGATAACACTAGTCTGGAAAAAAAACATTGATTTTTGTGGTTTTATTGGATTTTTTTGCATTTCACTCTTTACTGCCTTATTTTGTTTTGCCTTGTAAATTTTATCTACTTTATATCCATTTGGGGGTCTCTGTGCGCCACATAGTTTGGTATATCTATGCATATTGGGCATCAAAGTGTTCAGTAGACCCCTGGCGTTCATATTTAGGATGTTTTATGCTGATACGTTACGAAATGTGGGGCATATAATGGGGTAAAATTCAAGCTTTGTGACGATTTTCAGAAATTTGATAAAAACCGTTATATTCAGCATTGCTTTGCAGTTTGGCAGTTTGCAGTAGAAACACTTATTTACCCATATTGGATTCGTCAGAATGTGTACTTTCTGAAAATATATGGTTTTCTGGGGTCTCTGTACTGTTAGGGGGGGTCTAAT
Organism: Xenopus petersii; assembly: GCA_038501925.1. NCBI lineage: Eukaryota > Metazoa > Chordata > Amphibia > Anura > Pipidae > Xenopus > Xenopus petersii. The sequence continues at coordinate 63,434,570 of CM076679.1, forward strand.
GTCGCATAATACACACACCAGGTGCTCATATTGCAGCAGCCAGCGCGCCAGCCGTGAAAATGTATATACACTATTGTCATTTGGGGGTCTCTGTGCGCCACATAGTTTGGTATATCTATGCATATTGGGCATCAAAGTGTTCAGTAGACCCCTGGCGTTCATATTTAGGATCTTTTATGCTGATACGTTACGAAATGTGGGGCATATAATGGGGTAAAATTCAAGCTTTGTGACGATTTTCAGAAATTTGATAAAAACCGTTATGTTCAGCATTGCTTTGCAGTTTGGCAGTTTGCAGTAGAAACACTTATTTACCCATATTGGATTCGTCAGAATGTGTACTTTCTGAAAATATATGGTTTTCTGGGGTCTCTGTACTGTTAGGGGGGTCTAATGTCGCATAATACACACACCAGGTGCTCATATTGCAGCACCCAGCGCGTCAGCCGTGAAAATGTATATACACTATTGTCATTTGGGGGTCTCTGTGCGCCACATAGTTTGGTATATCTATGCATATTGGGCATCAAAGTGTTAAGTAGACCCCTGGCGTTCATATTTAGGATGTTTTATGCTGATACGTTACGAAATGTGGGGCATATAATGCGGTAAAATTCAAGCTTTGTGACGATTTTCAGAAATTTGATACAAACCGTTATGTTCAGCATTGCTTTGCAGTTTGGCAGTTTGCAGTAGAAACACTTATTTACCCATATTGGATTCGTCAGAATGTGTACTTTCTGAAAATATATGGTTTTCTGGGGTCTCTGTACTGTTAGGGGGTCTAATGTCGCATAATACACACACCAGGTGCTCATATTGCAGCAGCCAGCGCGTCAGCCGTGAAAATTTATATACACTATTGTCATTTGGGGGTCTCTGTGCGCCACATAGTTTGGTATATCTATGCATATTGGGCATCAAAGTGTTCAGTAGACCCCTGGCGTTCATATTTAGGATGTTTTATGCTGATACGTTACGAAATGTGGGGCACATAATGGGGTGAAATTCAAGCTTTGTGACGATTTTCAGAAATTTGATAAAAACCTTTATGTTCAGCATTGCTTTGCAGTTTGCAGTAGAAACACTTATTTACCCATATTGGATTCGTCAGAATGTGTACTTTCTGAAAATATATGGTTTTCTGGGGTCTCTGTACTGTTAGGGGGGTCTAATGTCGCATAATACACACACCAGGTGCTCATATTGCAGCAGCCAGCGCGTCAGCCGTGAAAATGTATATACACTATTGTCATTTGGGGGTCTCTGTGCGCCACATAGTTTGGTATATCTATGCATATTGGGCATCAAAGTGTTCAGTAGACCCCTGGCGTTCATATTTAGGATGTTTTATGCTGATACGTTACGAAATGTGGGGCATATAATGGGGTAAAATTCAAGCTTTGTGACGATTTTCAGAAATTTGATAAAAACCGTTATGTTCAGCATTGCTTTGCAGTTTGGCAGTTTGCAGTAGAAACACTTATTTACCCATATTGGATTTGTCAGAATGTGTACTTTCTGAAAATATATGGTTTTCTGGGGTCTCTGTACTGTTAGGGGGGTCTAATGTCGCATAATACACACACCAGGTGCTCATATTGCAGCAGCCAGCGCGTCAGCCGTGAAAATGTATATACACTATTGTCATTTGGGGGTCTCTGTACGCCACATCGTTTGGTATATCTATGCATACTGGGCATCAAAGTGTTCAGTAGACCCCTGGCGTTCATATTTAGGATGTTTTATGCTGATACGTTACGAAATGTGTGGCATATAATGGGGTAGAATTCAAGCTTTGTGACGATTTTCAGAAATTTGATAAAAACCGTTATGTTCAGCATTGCTTTGCTGTTTGGCAGTTTGCAGTAGAAACACTTATTTACCCATATTGGATTCGTCAGAATGTGTACTTTCTGAAAATATATGGTTTTCTGGGGTCTCTGTACTGTTAGGGGGGTCTAATGTCGCATAATACACACTCCAGGTGCTCATATTGCAGCAGCCAGAGCGTCAGCCGTGAAAATGTATATACACTATTGTCATTTGGGGGTCTCTGTGCGCCACATAGTTTGGTATATCTATGCATATTGGGCATCAAAGTGTTCAGTAGACCCCTGGCGTTCATATTTAGGATGTTTTATGCTGATAAGTTATGAAATGTGGGGCATATAATGGGGTAAAATTCAAGCTTTGTGACGATTTTCAGAAATTTGATAAAAACCGTTATGTTCAGCATTGCTTTGCTGTTTGGCAGTTTGCAGTAGAAACACTTATTTACCCATATTGGATTCGTCAGAATGTGTACTTTCTGAAAATATATGGTTTTCTGGGGTCTCTGTACTGTTAGGGGGGTCTAATGTCGCATAATACACACACCAGTTGCTCATATTGCAGCAGCCAGCGCGTCAGCCATGAAAATGTATATACACTATTGTCATTTGGGGGTCTCTGTGCGCCACATAGTTTGGTATATCTATGCATACTGGGCATCAAAGTGTTCAGTAGACCCCTGGCGTTCATATTTAGGATGTTTTATGCTGATACGTTACGAAATGTGTGGCATATAATGGGGTAGAATTCAAGCTTTGTGACGATTTTCAGAAATTTGATAAAAACCGTTATGTTCAGCATTGCTTTGCAGTTTGGCAGTTTGCAGTAGAAACACTTATTTACCCATATTGGATTCGTCAGAATGTGTACTTTCTGAAAATATATGGTTTTCTGGGGTCTCTGTACTGTTAGGGGGGTCTAATGTCGCATAATACACACTCCAGGTGCTCATATTGCAGCAGCCAGAGCGTCAGCCGTGAAAATGTCTATACATATTGTCATTTGGGGGTCTCTGTGCGCCATATAGTTTGGTATATCTATGCACATTGGGCATCAAACTGTTTAGTAGACCCATATGTTTATATTTAGGATGCTTTATGCTGGTAATGATACATGGACAATACGATGCTGGAAAGTTGAAGCTTTGAGGCAATTTCCAGATATTTCACCAAAACAGCCAAATTTGGCAAAGCCTTGCGACTCAGTAGTTTGGAGCAATAAGGCATGGGTACCCATTTTAGATTCGGTAGAATGTGTACTTTCCAAAAATATATGGGTTTGGGGGGTAAACATATATTTCTGTGTTTTTACCCCACAAAAATGCAGTCAATGTGTTGATTTTTCATTAGCTGAAGTTACCCACGGGACTGTTTGTATGCGCTAACTTCATTTTGGGGCCTCTAAATGCCAGATACTTTGGTAAACCTATGAACAATGGCCACCAAACTGTTCGGAGGAACCCTGGCAATCATATTTAGGGTGCTTTTTCATAGTACGTAATGACACATGGGTGATATGGTGCTGGGAAGTTGAAGCTTTGAGGCAATTTTCAGATATTTCACCAAAACCGACAACTTTGGGAAAGCCTTGCGACTCAGTAGTTTGGAGCAGAAAGGCATGGGTACCCATTTTAGATTCAGTAGAATGTGTACTTTCCAAAAATATATGGGTTTGGGGGGTAAACATATATTTCTGTGTTTTTACCCCACAAAAATGCAGTCAATGTGTTGATTTTTCATTAGCTGAAGTTACCCACGGGACTGTTTGTATGCGCTAACTTCATTTTGGGGCCTCTAAATGCCAGTTACTTAGGTAAACCTATGAACAATGGCCACCAAACTGTTCGGAGGAACCCTGGCAATCATATTTAGGGTGCTTTTTCTTAGTACGTAATGACACATGGGTGATATGGTGCTGGGAAGTTGAAGCTTTGAGGCAATTTTCAGATATTTCACCAAAACCGACAACTTTGGGAAAGCCTTGCGACTCAGTAGTTTGGAGCAGAAAGGCATGGGTACCCATTTTAGATTCAGTAGAATGTGTACTTTCCAAAAATATATGGGTTTGGGGGGTAAACATATATTTCTGTGTTTTTACCCCACAAAAATGCAGTCAATGTGTTGATTTTTCATTAGCTGAAGTTACCCACGGGACTGTTTGTATGCGCTAACTTCATTTTGGGGCCTCTAAATGCCAGTTACTTAGGTAAACCTATGAACAATGGCCACCAAACTGTTCGGAGGAACCCTGGCAATCATATTTAGGGTGCTTTTTCTTAGTACGTAATGACACATGGGTGATATGGTGCTGGGAAGTTGAAGCTTTGAGGCAATTTTCAGATATTTCACCAAAACCGACAACTTTGGGAAAGCCTTGCGACTCAGTAGTTTGGAGCAATAAGGCATGGGTACCCATTTTAGATTCGGTAGAATGTGTACTTTCCAAAAATATATGGGTTTGGGGGGTAAACATATATTTCTGTGTTTTTACCCCACAAAAATGCAGTCAATGTGTTGATTTTTCATTAGCTGAAGTTACCCACGGGACTGTTTGTATGCGCTAACTTCATTTTGGGGCCTCTAAATGCCAGATACTTTGGTAAACCTATGAACAATGGCCACCAAACTGTTCGGAGGAACCCTGGCAATCATATTTAGGGTGCTTTTTCTTAGTACGTAATGACACATGGGTGATATGGTGCTGGGAAGTTGAAGCTTTGAGGCAATTTTCAGATATTTCACCAAAACCGACAACTTTGGGAAAGCCTTGCGACTCAGTAGTTTGGAGCAATAAGGCATGGGTACCCATTTTAGATTCGGTAGAATGTGTACTTTCCAAAAATGTATGGGTTTGGGGGGTAAACATATATTTCTGTGTTTTTACCCCACAAAAATGCAGTCAATGTGTTGATTTTTCATTAGCTGAAGTTACCCACGGGACTGTTTGTATGCGCTAACTTCATTTTGGGGCCTCTAAATGCCAGATACTTTGGTAAACCTATGAACAATGGCCACCAAACTGTTCGGAGGAACCCTGGCAATCATATTTAGGGTGCTTTTTCTTAGTACGTAATGACACATGGGTGATATGGTGCTGGGAAGTTGAAGCTTTGAGGCAATTTTCAGATATTTCACCAAAACTGACAACTTTGGGAAAGCCTTGCGACTCAGTAGTTTGGAGCAGAAAGGCATGGGTACCCATTTTAGATTCAGTAGAATGTGTACTTTCCAAAAATGTATGGGTTTGGGAGGTAAACATATATTTCTGTGTTTTTACCCCACAAAAATGCAGTCAATGTGTTGATTTTTCATTAGATGAAGTTACCCACAGGATTATTTGTATGCGCTAACTTCATTTTGAGGCCTCTAAATGCCAGATACTTTGATAAACCTATGAACAATGGCCACCAAACTGTTTGGAGGAACCCTGGCAATCATATTTAGGGTGCTTTTTCTTGGTGCGTAACGATACATGGGTGATATGGTGCTGGGAAGTTGAAGCTTTGAGGCAATTTTCAGATATTTCACCAAAACCGACAACTTTGGGAAAGCCTTGCGACTCAGTAGTTTGGAGCAGAAAGGCATGGGTACCCATTTTAGATTCGGTAGAATGTGTACTTTCCAAAAATATATGGGTTTTGGGGGGTAAACATATATTTCTGTGTTTTTACCCCACAAAAATGCAGTCAATGTGTTGATTTCTCAGTAGCTGAAGTAAAGTCCTGAACAATTTGGATGTGCTAACTACATATTGGTGTCTCTAAATGCCAGATACTTTGGTAAACCTATGCATAATGGGTATCAAATTGTTCAGTGGACCCCTGGCAATCATATTTCAGGTGCTTTTTCTTGGTACCTAATATAGTTTGGGATATGCGGAGCAGCAAAATAAAACCTTTGAAATGATTTTTCAGAATTTTGAATTTTTTGTTGAAAAACCGCTATGTTCAGACAAGCTTTTATGTTTGGTAGTTGGGAGTAGAGAGACATAGTTACCCATTTTGTAATCGGCAGAATGTGTACTTTTCAAAAATGTATGGTTTTCTGGGGTAAACCTACGGTTTCAGGATTTTTTGCCTTGGAATCTAAAGCATGCCGTTTTCTGCCTTAGTGCTTTCAAAATTTGGTAATATACTGCCGGGAGTTTTTGCTGTACAGAAATCCTAAATCTCCCTAAAACTATACATATCTGGTATTGGCACGTTCGAGAGACATAAGGCTTTCCAAATCAGTTGGATTTTCATCCGTAAAATGAAATATTTTTCTGGTATAAATTGATATACGATGAAAAATGGTAATTTTTCATTTTTTTTTGGTATTTAGCACTATAAATTTTTTTGCACAGGTGTAAATACATGAAAACTCAGGCAGATTTAGAAAGCTCAGTTTCTACCGAAAAAAAAATGTATAGTTTTCCTAGGTAAACTATAGGTTTCCCCTCAGAAAATGCCCCTAAAGTGAGAGAGCACAAAATGTTTCAAAAACGGCTGGCATTTCGCGTAACCAAAATGTGAAATTCTGCTGGCACTTAAAAGGTTAAATCACAGTACTGAATTCAAACATTCCAAAGAATAATAAAGCAGGATTTGAATCAACCACATTGTTCAGTTATACCAGTATCAAATGGTTTTAGAATAGGTAACATTGCTAGACCACTGTGCTGGGCTGTACAGCATCCAAGTAATCTTCTAGTTCAACAATGCATACACAGGAAATGCATCCCAGAATATATATGCTCCTAAAAACGTAGTCACTTATGTCTAATGGTCAGTATAGCTCCTATAAGGAAGCTTATTAAATCATATTTATCCATCATAGAATTGTATAAATAAATAACATCCACATTTCCACTGCATAACCAGCACATAGTTATACCATATCAATTCTACAGTGTTGTAAAGCAACAATCAAGAAGGCAAATAATATAAAATAAGAAACATTAATATGCAAAGACTAATTATAGAACCCATTCTGCAGCAGTTTATACAGCTTAGTGTTAATAAGGTGTCTGTTCCTGAAGCAAGATATGGTACTTAAATACAGAGTTCTCTATATAACTGGGCCCCATGCCTGATATGTAATGTATAAAGGCTGGAGTGACTGGATGTGTAACATAATAGCCAGAACACTACTTCCTGCTTTTCAGCTCTCTAACTCTGAGTTAGTCAGTGACTTGAAGGTGGGCCACATAGGACATAACTGTTGCTTTTGAGTCTGAGCTGAATGCTAAGGATCAATTGCAAACTCACTGAACAGTATATGTGACCCCCTCCCCCCTTAAAGTCGTTGACTAACTCAGAGTTAGAGAGCTGAAAAGCAGGAAGTGGTGTTCTGGCTATTATGTTGCAAATCCACGCAATCCAGCCTTTATACATTACTTGTTGACTAACTATATTAAACATTTTTTATTTTGTGCAGCCTATCTATTTACCCAGTTTTTATTTTTACACTCAACTGTTCCTTTAATAAAGTTGAAAAAAAAATTGTCTGGCCCAATGGCAATAGTTAAGTAATAGTTTTGCTGGCCTCCAGATGTAACATTTCTGTAAAAACCAATATTTCTATTTTTTGTACTTTTTACAGTGTGGTTTGGTGTAATATTTATAAGACATGGACTTTACCAGGATGGTGTATTTAAATTCACAGTTTATATTCCTGATAACTACCCTGATGGCGAATGTCCGGTAAGTAGAGGTTTTTAAGCTTTCAGCACACAAAACTCTTACATTTCTCCTTCCCCCCAACTAAAGGTGCCCTAAGGTGCTTCATTCTTCACTGCAGCACTCTGTAGAACCTAACTGTTTTGAATAAGTACTATTTATTCTATGTATTTTGATTGATATGTGCTTCTTTTCTGTTTCAGCGGCTCGTATTTGATATCCCAGTGTTCCATCCATTAGTTGATCCAATTTCGGGAGAGCTGGATGTTAAACGCGCTTTTACAAAATGGAGGTGAGTTTGAGGATAACTTCATCCAATCACTTATCTCAAAGAACATGACTTGCTGCACCCTCTCCCAAATCTTCTTTTCCCCACACTCATATTGCCTTGGTAAGTGTGTTTTTCACTTAATGAAAATGATGTGTAGCATTTCTGTGTAAGGATCAGTAGAGATTTAAGGACCAGTAACACTAAGTTTTCAAGTTCAAAATCCACTCTACCCATTTCCACCTGCAGATTTATCTCTCAGAAATGGTACTATGATTAATGCTTAATAAGCTGGAGAGTTGCTGAATAAAAAGCTAAATAACTCAAAAACCATAGATAATAGAAATCCAATTGCAAATTATTTTAGAATATCACTCATACTAAAAGCTAAAGGGATATTGTCATGGGACAAAATGTTTTTTTTTTTCAAAACGCATCAGTTAATAGGGCATGCCCCAGCAGAATTCTGCACTGAAATCCATTTCTCAAAAGAGCAAACAGATTTTTTTTTATATTTAATTTTGAAATCTGACATGGGGCTAGACATATTGTCAGTTTCCCAGCTGCCCCCAGTCATGTGACTTGTGCTCTGATAAACTTCAGTCACTCTTTACTGCTGTACTGCAAGTTGAAGTGATATCACCCCCTCCCTTTCCCCCCAAGCAGCCTAACAACAGAGCAATGGGAAGGTAACTAGATAGAAGCTCCCTAGCACAAGATAATAGCTCCCTGGTAGATCTAAGAACAACACTCAATAGTAAAATCCAGGTCCCACTGCAACACAGATACATTGAGTAGGAGAAACAGCCTGCCAGAAAGCAGTTCCATCCTAAAGTGCCTGCTCTTTTAGAAAGCACATGACCAGGCAAAATGAGAGATGGCTGCCACACACCAATATTACAGCTAAAAAAAAATACAATTGCTGGTTCAGGAATGAAATGTTATATTGTAGAGTGAATTATTTGCAGTGTAAACAGTGTGATTTAGAATTAAAAACTGCATCATAAAAATCATGACAGAATCCCTTCAACTCAAAGTTGAACAACCCTCAGAATGGTGAAAAACAAGTCATGTCTCTCAGTCAGTGGCTTATGGAAGAGTAGGGGCTGGCTGGAAAGGTAACTATTAAAAATATGAATATCAGTAAAGTCTAATTTCAGGATTCATCTGATCTCTTGCTGCCAGTCAGTTGCAACCTGCTTTTTAGGGCAATGGCACATGAGCAGTCTGCCGCTGCCATCCAGTTCAAAACAGAGGTGGTCAAAAAGCCCCAGTCCACTCCTGTAATAACAAACAGACATCCACAGAAAAAGCATTCAAGAAAGTATTTTGGCAATCTGAACAAAGCACCTCTCCATGCATCTGTATAAACATACCGTAACCTTTCCTTTCCCCCAGATGAAATTTTTGTTAGGATTTGTGATAAGGAGCAGCTCATTATACAGAAGCTTCTCAGTAGAAGCAGGAAAATAGAATGCAAGTTTACTTTTCAGGTCTGGTTTAGCACAAGAAATAAAACCACCGATATGCAAAAAGCTATGTTCAGCACTAGACCTAATGAGTGAACTAATGTTTAAAAAGAAAATGTCCTGTCCCTTTAAATAGTTTGAGATTACTATGTGTTGGTGATGTGGCGGGTCGAGAAAACCTCGACCCGCAACCGACCTTAACTCCATGTGCCCGCCCCGTTGTGATGTCACGAAAGGGCCTGTGCAAGTATATCAAAAGGCATGCGCAGAAGCAGGGTAGAAGAAGGCTGCTGGTGTGAGAATGGAGGCTAAAGGTCAGTGCGAACCCACCCGAGGATGTACTGCAGAATCGTCCCGCACCTCACTATTATGTGTGTCTGTCTGTACTACTCTCCTATGGAAAAGTTCACAATGTGAGTCCTTCCCCCACAGTTACCTTTACAACAGCATTCTAGGTATTAAATTGTTCAATTTAACTCTTATTTAGCACCAGTAGGATAGATAAATCTGCTTACACATATATACACACATTTGAATGAACACATATCCAGACTCATTTCCCTTAAGATTTCAAAGCTGAGCTGAAGATTTACCAGACTTGTTTATATTTGTTTTATTGCATTGTTTTGGGAAGTACCACATTATAATTCCTGTTTCCATTTCCTCCCCAGGAGAAACCATAATCACATATGGCAAGTGCTGATGTATGCACGCAGAATATTCTACAAAATAGACACTACCAGTCCACTGAATCCAGAAGCTGCTGTATTGTAAGAACTCTATTCACTTACACGACTTGCTTTCTTTCTGTAAATATTAAAAAATGGCCAGTGACTCAGATGGACAGAGGCCCAGGTTGAACTCGTAAAACCTAAAAATAAATACAACATTCCTTTGTAGTAGAGTAGAAACAGGTACTTTTAGGACCTGTTATCCAGAATGCTCGGGACCTGGGGTTTTCCGGATAACGGATCTTTCCATAATTTGTATCTTCATACCTTAAGTCTATTAGAGGATCATGTAAACATTAAATAAATCCTATAGTCTGGTTTTGATGCCAACAAGGATTAATTATATAATAGTTTGGATCAAGTACAAGCGACTGCTTTATTATTACAGAGAAAAAGTGAATCCTTTTTGAAAATTTGGATTATTTTATTATAATACACAAAAGCCATGAATATCTTGTAAATGATATCCTTATAAACGGTGAGTAGTGATGTCATTTCTGTCACATGACTCCCTGAATCTTGAGTATTAAAATAAATAAGGTACTGATTAGTAGTACAAAGTATCTCGAAATCTGCACTCGATATTGAGTCTATAGTTTGTTATATTTTGTTTTAATTATTCTCACAGCCACCTGATTCAATTAGTTAGTGATTAATTTATGTGTCCACTTTTATGAATTAATTTATTAATTAATAAATTAATCAACTAATGAATTATCACATCCTTAACAACTAGTCCATAATTATCAAATTGAATATGAATTCATCATGAACTTTGATTAACAGCTTCTAATAATCAAATTTAATATGAACTAATGAATGCTATTAATATTGATTAATTTTGATATATTTATGTGTGAAATTCAGGCACTTTACAAATGTATTAATATATGTGTTTTTTTGCATACGTGTAAATAAAAGGTGAATAATTTGTACTAACATGTGTGTCACTAACTAATTGAATCAGGTGGCTGGGAGAATAATTAAAACAAAATATAACAAACTATAGACTCAATACCGAGTGCAGATTTCGAGATACTTTGTACTACTAATCATTTCTAAATTGTTTTATCTCCTGCACCACCCTATTCTATAGGGTTGAGTAAGTCTGTTTAATTATTTAGAGAGTGCGGTACCATTTATAAAAATTCCAATAAATAAAGTACTCCAAGAAATAACTGAATCTTAAACAGCTCCAAGCAGTATTTTTAAACTGCAATGTGTTTATTAGCAGTGATGGAACACTACATGTTTTGGGCAGAGCTGCCTTCTTGATATAATTAAACAATATTATTTACACTTCAGCAGAATCTTTATTTAGGAGGGGCCAGTTTCCTATTGGGATATGAATATGCTAATATAAATATGGGATATTTAGTCCATGTGTTGTTATCTGTGCTGTTCTGTAGGTTAGTGGTGATAAGCAGTAGGAACACATTTATGCATTGGGGTATTTATTCTGCTTTCTGTCTTTTATCAAGATATGAGAAGGATGTTCAGCTGTTCAAGAGCAAGGTGGTAGACAGTGTAAAACTATGCAACAGTCACTTGTTTGACCAGCCTAAAATAGAGGATCCCTATGCAATTATGTAAGTATTAACCAGTTTTGTAGGAAAGCAGTTTGTCACCTTTTATTGTCATTTTAATATGTCTTTGTACAGTCTTATCTTGTCCTTTAATGTAAACTGAAATACCACTTGAAGAAGAAGAAGAACCCATTGTAGCGTAGTGCAATTTCAGGCATCCGTATAGAGTGTGTTTTCTTTTTGTTTTTGTCTAAAAATGTATGTTTATGTAACTTCTAAATAAAAGAGGCCACTTTTTTGGGCCAGTTCTTTTGTCTCCATACTAAACGTGACAGAATCATGTTTGCACTGATTATAATTAGGTGCCAAACGTGTTTCACCAGAAAGGGCAAGGTTTCCATATATATACACACCCAGGCATTAGCACTCCAAGCATTAAATGATTTAAGTGGCTTGCGTCAGGCATCTGTAATCATAGGGAGTTCCCTAAATCAGAGCTTGACTCAGAGCTTGATAATCCTGTCTGTATGTTTTAGATTTGTGATGCTCTCTTGTTTTGGATGGACCTGCTCTGTTTATTTCTTGTTCATGGCTATACTGCTTAAAGGAGAAGCAAACCCTAAAGTTAAAAAAAACCCTACCCTTCATAGACCCCACCCCTGGCAAATGCCCCTGTTTACTTACCCCTCCGTGCAGATTCTGTCCAGCGGAGTTCACCGGTGTATCTACAGTATGTAGGGTAGGGTTTTTTTAACTTCTCTTTTAACTTAAAGGGTTTAGTTCTCCTTTAAAGGAACAGTAACACCAAAAAAATGAAAATGTTCTAAATAAATTAACATATAATATACTGTTAGCATGCACTGGTAAAACTGGTGTATTTGCTTCAAAAACACTGCTATAGTTTATATAAACAAACTGCTGTGTAGCCATGGGGGCAGCCATTCAAACACAACGATAACTGGTCTGTTATCTGCTGTGTATCCTGGGCATTTTCTCCTTTTTCCGCTTTGAATGGTTGTCCCCATGGCTACCCAACAGCTTGTTTATATAAACTATTTCTGAGCAAACACACCAGCTTTACCAGTGCAGCACATTATACTATAGTTTCATTACTTTAAAACGCCTACATTTGTAACCAATGTTTAACCAAACATTTAATGTATGTCTGCAAACCCATTTGCTTCCAACATGCAGGAAAGTGAAATGGCGAATTCATGTTTCTTCTGCCTGACCAATAACTGGTACATCAAATTGTTCCTGCTGTCAGGCCAGGACTAGGGTTGCCACTTGGCTACTAACTTTTGGTAAATTTGTAATTCGCCCTGTTTGCTAAATTCATCACCCTGGCACATCTATTTTTGGCCTGAATGTCACAAGGTCACCAAAGAAGTGGATCTTTCACCAATATACACACATTGAGGTGGGTGATACTGGGCTTAACCAGATTGTTGGACTCTAAAAAATGCAAGTGGTTTGAGCAGGAGCTGCATGAGGAGCCGATACAGTCCTCGCTCCGACAGGATTTCTAAACCTGTCCCAATAGGTATCTGCCAGATGTTGGTTGGGGAAGCCCATTAAAGGACCCCATGCACAGACCAATAAGAGTCTATTAGTAGGTTTTATGAGCTTGTGTATGGCCACCTTAAGAGAATTGTTAGATCGAAGGAGCTCACGAATAAAACACATTCATATCTCAAATTGTATCATTTGTGAAAATGCTTTATTAAACATCTTTTTAGAATTGCAGTGTCCGTTCCTCTACAGGCTTTATCCTTTAACGCTGTGTTTAAATGTTGTCACATGGTATAATGAAGACAAAGCACACCTATGTTTGAGGAATTCCTCATAGAAAATTGTATTGTTTTTTGTAGTTTTGCCATTTGTTTATTTTTTTTATGTGTGTTTGTATTTTTTTTTTTTCCAGTTTCTCTCCCTGGAACCCAGTGCTGCACGATGATGCCAGAGAAAGAATGTTAGCACAAAAAGTATGCGGCTGAATGTGTCACCTTTCCCATACACTGGATTATCACTGTACAAGTCTCACTCTTTATGTTGAAAAGGAGACTAAGAAAAATATGTTAGGGCATACATTTGATGTGTGATATTCTTCTGGTTTCAGCTTAGCGACTATTGATTTGCTACATAGAAGGGCAGAAACGGGTGGATATAGAGACTCATGTTGGAATTATACATTTCCTGGACTGTTAACTTAAGCTTTTTGAAAAGTAAACATAATTTCAAGCAACTTTTCAATATTCATCAATTAAAAAAAAAATGCAGACTTCATGATTTTTTCTGACAGTTCCCTAAGCCTAGCCCCCTGCTCTCCTGCTGATCTGTCTGACTACTTTGCTGAGTTGACTGACTACTGTTACTTTGTCCTTAGCCTGCATCCTCCAAACCCCACAATTCCCTGCACACATGATTTCAGTAAGGAATGGAACATCATAGTGCAATGCATTGTGGGTTATGTAGTTCCTGCATGCTGTCTGTAAACTGTGGCGAAGTTGTTACAATTTGTAACATCAGTGTTTAGTCCCTCCTTCCCTGACAGGATTTTAAATGATGCAGAAAGGAAAGAACTGTTAAACAGCTGGATTGTAGCATAGAGAATGGCATTTATCATACTTTTTTAAGAAACAAGTAAATGTGATGGGTATATTAGTGTTATGTGGGCCTCTTTATCAAATTTTGGTTTGGAAGCCGGAATTCCCTTTTAATTTTAAAGGAGAAGGAAAGGCTAAAATTAAGTAAGCTTTATCAGAAAGGTCTATATAAATACACCAGTAAACCCTCTAAGTAATGCTGCTCTGAGTCCTCTGTCAAAAGAAACACCACATTTCTTTGCTTTTATTGTGTACACATGGGCTTCTGTATCAGACTTCCTGTTTTCAGCTTAAACCTCCAGGGCACGGCCTTGAGCATGCTCAGTTTGCTCCTCTCCCCCTCCCTCCTCCCATCCCTACTGTAATCTGAGCTCAGAGCTGTTAGTAAGCAGGGAGAGACTCAGGCAGGAAGTGATGTCACACCAAGCATATATGGCAGCTTCTATCCTAAACAAACAGAGACAGTGTCTAGAGCTGTTTACTCAGGTATGGTAAAGCATTCTGCAGACTAAATATAGCGTTCTAGCTTGCACTATTGTGGCTATTCTATTGGCAATAAACTGTCTTGGAGCTTTCCTTCTCCTTTAAAGAGCATTCTGCTAATGCCTAATAGATACTTTAAGGTTTCATGCTGAGAATATGAACAATAACTTATAAATATTCCCAAATAGCATCAATCATTTGTAAAGCATATCCTGTTGTTTATTGGTTAGTGACCTGTATCACACTGATACATGAAAACCTGATTCATGTACCTTATACTTTAAAATATAAAAAGTAACCTCAGAATTCTATGTATCAGCGGATTCTATTGTCCTTCTAATTTACAGCAGTGGGTGTGGGGGGCAGAAAGTCAACGTTTACCACTAGGAAGTGTGTTTTAATTAGGGATGCACCAAATACAGGATTTGGCTTTTTTTCAGCAGGATTCAGACAAATCCTTGTGCCTGCCCAAACCAAATTCTAATTTGCATATGTAAATTATGGGCGGGGAGGCAAATCACATGACTTTTTGTCACAAAACAAGGAAGTACAATTTTTTCTTACATTTTCCTTTCCCAAATCTTTCATGAAGGTTTCGGGGTTTCGGCCGAATCCCAAAAAGTGGATTCAGTGCATCCCTAGTTTTCATTTTATCATAATCCATTCAAAATTCCATACTGATTGATTCTGAATTAATTTGCTCATCAGTATCCCCCTCTTCATGCAGGAATTCCGAGTTTAATGGACAGTTAGGTCTAATACTTCACTGGGTAGTGCCCTTTGCCTAGAAGATTTAGCTAGGATTTGGTTTGGAGTTGGTCATTTGGAAAGACTGGTCAGAATGAATTCCAGTTCATAATCTAAGCTAAGGGACCCCATACTGATGTTCTAGGCTAAGGGCAGGCCAAGACTGGGCATTCTGGCAATGAACTTTGCTGGCCAACATGCCTAGCACTAAATGGGCTAAAGTTAAAAGAACAAGTATCATTGGAGGTGAGAGTAAAAAGGTTTGAGAATAAAACAGAGATGTTCCACCTAAACTGTACCTAAACCACATTCTCCCATCTGAAACCATCAACCGTTTTCCTCTGAGAGTAAAAAATATCTTTCTGGCTCCAAAGGAGGGTTTGACGTAGTTTATTACATGACTTTTCACAAACCTCAATTCCATTAAACATATTTTTTTTTTAAGAAAGGCAATTCCAACCCTTGATTGTTTAGTCTTCTCATTCCCGGTCTTGTCAGGTAGCATTGTTGTATGTTAATGTCACCTTCTAGGAGCCTTCCTACCAGACTCAGATGTGG
This sequence comes from Xenopus petersii, assembly GCA_038501925.1. Classification (NCBI taxonomy): domain Eukaryota; kingdom Metazoa; phylum Chordata; class Amphibia; order Anura; family Pipidae; genus Xenopus; species Xenopus petersii. The sequence goes on from CM076679.1 coordinate 63,450,450, forward strand.
GTTGTAAATATAGTGAATGAGGAATAACCCTACACCAGGACATACTGACAAGGGGTTTTTGTTTGAATGTGTTATCTGTACATTAATGCATGAAGAATACACTGACACATGCTTCTCATTTTTCCTAGAAGAAGTCAGAAGAACAAAGCAGAGGTCTCCATGTCTCTGGCCTGTCTTGGGTGAAGCCTGGTTCTGTTTTACCCTTCAGCAAAGAGGAGAATTCATTGCAGACCTAGTGATCTTGGGAACAGTAGCCCAGCAGTTATGGGCTTAGTTAATGACTAGTACTGGCACTTACTTTATGGTGGAGCGGGTACCTCACAGACTCTCAAGATTTAGCGCTTTTTTCCCCCTTAAAGTTGGATTTTTACCATGAATTTGCATTTTAACGCCTGAAAATGTAGGATTTTTTTTTTGTTTTTGATTTTAAAATTCCTTTACTGATGATGCAACGCTTCCATACATCAGACATGTTGAAAAGCGAGTTATTTTAGTAGCGGAGTATGGCCACTCTCCTTCCCTCATACTACTATTGTAGTGTCATGTTTGGCTTCGCTTGTGACTTCTGCGCTAGGAAGCCCGTGTGACTGACGCAATCAAAAGACGCTAAATCAGAGGCGGGGCTGGGAGTACAAAGGAAGGTGGAGAAGCAATGTAGTAGTATTTAACAGTTTTAAATTTTTTTTTTTTTTTTGTAAATATGGTTAGTATAGATAATTTGTATATATCTTGTTTGATAATTCCACATCTTGCACTTTGTGGGGAATCGGGGAGGTTATGGTTTTGAAACTGTGGTCTTAAGATACTCTGGCACTTTTACCCCTGTAGGGAACCACTGCTAAACTCTACAGTCGGTAAGTGTTAAAGGAGCAGCACGCTATTTTTTTTGTCACTGAAGCACCCATCAGTCTTAATAGAAAACAAACATTGATAAACTGCTATAATTTTTTTTTTTTAATGATCACTTCCTCCAAACTGTGTTTTTATTTGGTCACAGCTAATAAAATGACTCCACTGGCCATATTGTAGGGCTCCCTTACTGTTTTATTCACACCGATCCTTCTGCAGTGACTGTGTGTTGTTCAAGTGACCAAAGTGCAGATGTTATTGTGCGAACTGTTTGCATTCTCACATACAAACCTAATGTAGCATCGGATAAATCAGTTCAGCCAATGAAAGCTTTAAAGGAGAGCTATCGCGAAAATTAGAACTTAATATAACCTTCAGAATACTAAAATAAGACGTTTTCTGTACTGTTTCTGAAATAATCAAGTTTATGTTCACTATCCCTCTCTCAGCATCTGTTTCTCTTCATTCTGTTGGGTGTCAGATATTCATTGACAGTTAGATCCAATATATCTTATAGGGGGGCTTCTTTTGCCTATCAGATGTATTAGAGCTCATTCTATTAAAATTGCCAGAAATACTGTCTCTCTACCTGCAGAATTTGTGCAAAAGGCAGTTATTTTGTTTGTACTGGAATCATTTATTTGAGTGAGCTTTAATTCATCTGCTAGGAAAGGAGCCCCCCTATAAGATATATTGGATCTAACTGTCAATGAATATCTGACACCCAACTGTTGCACAAAGACAGAATGAAGAGAAACAGATGCTGAGAGAGGAATAGTGAACATAAATTTGATTATTTCAGAAACAATGCAGAATATTTAATTTATTGTATTTAGAAAATTTCTTTTCTCAGTATGATGAAGCTTATATTATAAATGTTCATTTTCACAATAGATCTCCTTTAAGTTGCTGTCTTCATGAGATTCTGCAGCAGCCCATTGAATGGTGTTTTACCTTTCACTAATGCTGCTGGAAGAGCAATATATTCAGCAGAAAGGGGTTGCTTGTACGTTACTTTCCATAAAATGCTGTTTTGCATTTTCAATGAGGTTTCTTATTAGTTTACTGTTCGAGTGGTGATTCAAAATCCCAAAGTTGGAATAAAGGATTCTAAAGCCCAGCAACTACAGACTAGTGCAGCGTGTTTTTTTTTAAGTACAAGCACCAGGTTCCCGCTTAAATCATGCTCCTATAATAAATTCCTTTTTACAATGAATGTACTCCAGAATGTTCTCAGTGCATTAGACAAAACCATGGCATACAATAAACGTTGTCTTTTCACCAGCGGTCTGCTTAGTACAATTAATTTGACTCCGTGTCATTCTGTTAAGCTTTAAAACTTGGTGAAAGAAAATTTTCATAGTTCTACTTTGGTGGAATAAAGCGATTAGACTCATGGCCAGTGGGGTAACAAAGTGGTCACCACTATTTCTAGCTATTGGTCTAGTCATCCATAGCATCTAGTCAAATGCCTTTTAAGTGCAAACTTCCTTATTTGTTGCTACGGGTTACTGCACCTGGGCAAACTTAGTGCTTTTTTTTGATACATGGGGAAGATTGTGTCAAATCTGCAGATGGAAATTGGGTAATGTTGTTTAATAAAGACTACATGAATATCTCAAGCTGTGCTTGTCCACTGGAATATGCTTTGTAGGATGCTTTGTTAGTATTTAAAGGACCAGGATGAAGAGATGATGAAACGCGTCATGCCTCAGAAGAGAAGCAATAAAACATGAATGTGTTCATAAGGACCTGTCTCAGTTTAAGCAGAAGTTCTGTTATAGCTGAAATACTAGATTTAGATATGAGGATTCTGGTACATAGGGTGCTGCCATCAAAAACCACAGGACTCCGCCCACACCACAGTAAAATGGCCACAGCCAAGAGCACTAAAACAGTAAAAATACTTTTGGCCAAAGGATTATTAAGCGTACCACAAGGTAGGCTCTTTAAGCTGACACCAACTCTAACCTAAATTGCACTTCATTTTGGAATGTCTGCATTTCTAATGTACAAATACATTTAGTCATTTATGTCATCTGGCTAATCTCCCGAAACTGCTTTCCCATGGGCTAGAATGAAAATAGCAGATGGGATGGCATTGGGTTTGGGAATCCCATGGGTTGGGATGATCAATATGCAACTGTATATAATTAGACAGGGAAACATCTAGCTGGGACTGGAGTCCATGAGCTCTGCACACTCAAAACATTAGGATCATTCTAATTTGGCTAAATGCATGAGTGACCTATCAGACGTGGAACAATTGCTTCACAATTCTAAACAGACATGAGCTCACGGCTTTGCTGTGACTTCTTTAATGGGTTCGTTCACAGTAAGTTAACTCTAAGGATGTCCTATTCCTAACAACTTTTCCAATCATCTTTATTTTTAATAGTTTTTTTTAAATTACTTGTCTTATGCCTCTGCCTCTTTGCAGCGTGACCCAACAGCCAAAAACACTACTGCTCTGTGAGGCTACAATTTTATTGGTCCTTATTTTGTTACATTTCAGGCCCTCATCTATTTATCTACCATTATCACATTCAAACCACTGCCTGGTTGCTAGCATGAACTGGACCCTAGCAACCAAATAAGCTGCTGAAATTCCAAACAGGAGAACTGCTACACAGTAGTAGAAAATGAAGGCCAACTGCAAATTATCTCAAAAATATCAGTTTACACCATACTTAAAGTTATATTTAAGATGATGAGCTATCACTTTATGGTGACCACAGCTTTAAAGTTATTGTTCAGTATAAAAATAAAAACTGGGTTAACAAATAGGCTGTGCAAAATAAAAAAAATTCTAATATAGTTAGTTGGCTAAAAATGTAATGTATAAAGGCTGGAGTGACTGGATGTGTAATATAATAGAACATAACCCATCTTCCTGCTTTACAGCTCTCTTGGTTTCCACTGACTGGTTACCAGACAGTAACCAATCAGAGACTTGAGGGAGACCACATGGGTCATATCTGTTGCTTTTGAATCTGAGCTGAATGCTGAGGATCAATTACAAACTCACTGAACAGTTATGTCCCACGTGGCCTCCCTTCAAGTCGTTGACTAACTCAGAGTAATAGAGCTGAAAAGCAGGAAGTAGTGTTCCGTTATGTTACACATCCAGTCACTCCAGCATTTATACATTACATTTTTGGCTAACTGACTATATTAGAAACATTTTTATTTTGCACAGCCTATCTATTTACCTAGTTTTTATTTTTACACTGAACTGTTCCTTTAATGTTTGAACCCTGTCCTAGAGTCCTGCTCAGGTCTATTTTTTTATACCCGTAGCCGACCCTCAATTTCCCCCACTGATCCACTACCTGAGCGTGACAAAGTACCTAAGAGGTCAACAAAATTTAAGATGAGGCTACAAAGTGTAAATGAAAAAAAAAACAAGACAATGATGAGTTCCCGGTGCAGAATATTTTTGTCATTGTTTTGTTTAGATCTGCAGTAAATCAGCAGAAAAGAAGATGTGGAGCTACTAGGGCATCTTTGGAGACACAGATCTTTACTGCTAAAGGGCCGTGGTTGGACTGGTAGCCATCTTGAGAAACATTTCTGTCCTGCTTCTTTGGTTATGCTTTAGTTCTCCTTTAACCTGTCAAGAAACTTTAAATCAATGCAGCAAATCACAGGTTTTATGCTCTTGAAAATGTTCCAATAGACCTCTGCTATAATTTAAATGCAATACCAATGGAGAAAAGATTTTGACTTACAAGAATATTAAATGTGAAATGAAACAGTTTTAACTGTTACTAGAATAAAATGGGATCAATTATCTCGGGTGTTCACAACACAAGTAGAGAGTGTGAGGAATTAACTGGATGGGGATTATCAGACTGTGAATGGAAATGTACTATTATTTAATCTGCAGGGTTTTCTCACAAGGAAACTTCGGGCGACTTCGGAAATTAAGCGTCACGTGCGAATTGCCGCAGGCGATTTTCATTTTACCCATGGAGGGCAGAGGGAAGGCAGTTTGGGGAGATTGTTGCCCCGTAGAAGAGGCGATTTGTCACTGGGGCAACTAATCTTCCTGAATCTGCTCGTGTGGACTGACCCTAAATGTTGTCTTGTCCCGTATTAAAGGGGCACTTAGAATAAAGAAGAATAAAGACTTTAGTGCCCAGCCAACCATTGATAAATAAAAACAAAACACATTGTAGATTTTAAAGTCCCAGGGACTGTTTCTGTATTCAGAAACTGTGCAAGATGCTTAAAAATAGACACAAAATAAAAGTGACATTCTTGTAGGTCAAACAAAACATATGCAAATATACTCTGGGCTTGTTTACCTGCACTGGGCACTGTTGCACCTGGATGGTAACCTATAGCAACCAATCATTCATGAACTTTTTACAGCAAGCTGCACGTAGAGCACTTAAAGCAAACCCGATTGGTTGCTATGGTTACTGGCTGTTGCAGATCTACCCACTGTTGAGACAAACTGTTTTTTGTTTTTTTGCCTGTACAAATATATAAATATGAACTAAAAATCCTACATAGCAAGATGTTTTGCATGGCAAAATCACAACTTATTTCTTTATATAAAGACAAATAATCACGGTTTTAGAGCAACCAAAAAATCCTGGCTAAAAAGGAATTTCAACAACAAACGCCATAGTCTACAGCACAAACTCGACATTTTCAGATTAAAAGCCTGGAATACAGACTTGCACAATATTCCCAGCACATGTTCATCATGACTAGTGTTACAGAGAGGTTTTGGCTTTACAGATTGTTTGTATAATAAGATTTGATCCCTGAGGCCACATTTCCAAAGCAAAATAACATTTCCTTAAGTAACTTTCACAGCTGGTGTTCCTTGTTCTTTAATCGAGCACCATTGCTGACAGTGCATTAAGGTCCCTCATATATGGGTGGGCTGATAAGATCTCATTTATTTTATGCCTCTGGTCTGTCTCTGGAAATATTCTCAAAAGGGCTTCTTTTAATTCCATGGTCTCAGACAGACCTCTCTGTAGAGGCATGATGGGATGAGGCTGGGCAATATTGTGCAGACCTGGCGGAAAAGGTTCTTGAGGTTTAATCCGGTGAAAAAAACTGGACTCATTAACTCCGGTTTTTGGTGCCATGGGCTGATTAAGTCTGATTGTTGGTGCCATGGGCTGACGGAGTCCAATTGTTGGTGACATGGGCTGATTGAGTCTGATTGTTGGTGCCATGGGTTGACGGAGTCCAATTGGGGGTGCCATGGGTTGACGGAGTCCAATTGGGGGTGCCATGGGCTGACGGAGTCCGATTCTTGGTGCCATGGGCTGATTGAGTCCAATTTTTGGTGCCATTGCTCTTGGAGGAGCAAAATGATCCATAGGAATGAGCACAGCATTGCTGGAGGGGGAAGTGCTGTGGATGGTTCTGCAGAAACAGAAATATACCAATGAATAAATGACAAGTGAATGATCATATGTGGTTTTAAATTACAACAGAGAGCAGTCTGAATGACAGTAAAGGCATTTACTGTGTCATTTATTATTCACATTTTGCAGAATGACAGTAAGAAAGTGTATGAGAACAAAATGCTCAACCCCTGTTGTGGTCATGTAGGATTTAAGCAAAAAAGTAAATTTAGGTTAAAGGACATAACAGAGGAAACATCTTGATAGCAAGTTATCCATGGTGTTGTGCAGTAAATGTTCTCAAACTGTGACCACATGCCACTGAGTGTTCTGGGTAACCCACATAATAACACGGGAGTTGTCCGAATTGCTAAGCCTTTTACTCATTCACGTGTTGCTGCTGTAAGTTTATCTAAGGAACCATGTTGTGCTGGCAGGCCAGGATTGAGAATAACCCTACTAATATTCCCTCTAATTCCTTCTCGTCTATGTAAGCTAAAAATTATTTTATGCTTAAATTTTAAACTTGCGTGCGCAGTTTTCAAAAACGGTGTGCTCAGGTCAGATTTAGTACAAAACGTTGTCTCTTTACACAAAACTCTGTGTGTGCACGACAATTTGTTGTGTGCTCTGGCCTCAAAATATGTGTGCGCACGCACAGCCTAGAGGGACTACTAATAAACTAGCCTGTTTGGCAAGCGAATACAATAGTACATCTTTAATATCGAAACACCCAGAGCAGTATCAAACCACAAAGAACTCTCTACTCCAAAATAAACTATTTATTTAAAAAGAACTGCCCTGATTTGCAGGTTGTGCCAACATAATAACACTTGCCTTATTAGCTATAGCAGCTCAGGAAAATAAGCAGCACACCACTCTACAGGCCTGGACAGACATATCATGTTGTGTGGTGTATAAAGGATCAGTTTCAAGGCATTGTTTTGGGCCATTACATCATATGACTCCCAAACCTGGAAGAAAGTATCCATCTATTGAGCCAAGCAAGATTTTCTTTGGTAGAAAAATATCTTCTGGGTGCTTCCCAGTGTATCAGTCATAACCACACGTTTGCAAAACCATTGCTTACTTGTTTCCTCAGCTGTCAAAATAGCTTCCTGCATTTGTATCCTTATCCTGTTCCTAGCAATTTTATATTTATACACACTAATATATATATACCCAAACCACCACAGCATTCTGACAGCTTCAGACTTGCTCTTTACACAGCAGACATGCATATTGCCTATATGTATGCTATATCACAGGTCAATGGTTCAGCTTCAGCGCTGGAGATTGGTTTTATTTTTTTTTCCTTGCACAATCAAACGTAATTATAAGATACTTTTCAGTACACTTTTCTGATTCACACAATGCTTTGTGCATTCTGGTACACTGAAACCAGTGTAGCCCAGCAACGTGCATTTATCAGAAGTGCCCCTGAACAATCACATGATCTGGTAACCATACTTTAAAGCAACTCCTCTTGTGCAGTGAGGATTTTAAATAAAATACATTTGTGGTATGGATGGTTGGGCAAAGTATAAGCCAACCCATTTTCATCCTAATAGGTCAGTTTTTGTTTGTTTTTTATATGCTGTATAGATTCATGGGAATGGATTGGGAATTTATGCTGTAGCTCATACATGTCAGATAGAGTTTTGTGTGTTTAGTTGTATTTTAAGTACAGTGTACAGGTATGGGACCTGTTATCCAGAATGCTCAGGACCTGGAGGTTTCCCGGATAATGGATATTTTCGTAATTTGAATCTTCATACCTTAAGTCTACTAAAGAAATAAATTTTAAAAAAAAATTTATATATGACAAACCCAACAGGCTGCTTTTGCTTCCAATAAGGATTAATTATATCTTAGTTGGGATGAAGTACAAGCTTCTGTTTTATTATTACAGAGAAAAAAATGTGGATTATTTGGATAAAATGGAGTCTATGGGAGAAAGCCTTTCTGTAATTCGGCACTTTCTGGCTAACAGATCCCATACCTGTGCTTAATTTAATAGTCTATCTAATCTTGCATCGTAAAAGTTGCCAGGCTAAAAATAAAATGATTGGTTTTGTGCCAGCTGCCATATCAGTGGTGTCACTGTAAGAGTGGCCTCGAGCACCATAATCATTCCATGTAGCATTTATTGCTGCTCTGGAGGTGTTGGCCCTCACCTCGGGTAGTTACACCACTGCTTTCAATACCAAAATATTAAAAGTAAATCAGAAGAGTTGTTTAGCTCTTTCATTGCCAGTCGCTTCTGCTCTTTCTGTGATGTTTGCAAATTCAATGTGTGGCTGATTAAAAGAAAGGAAATATTTATTAGTATGTAAGCAGTGGCGGAACTACCGAGGGAGCAGGGGGTGCAATTGGGCCAGGGCCCGCACCCCCTCAGGGCCCCCCGGCAGCTCGGGCACTGACGATTTCCAGCCCCATCGGCCGATTTTGTGTAAAATAATCAGGTACGGAGGGGGGTGGGGGCCCCTCCAGTTACGTTACTGATTGTAAGGTGCTAATTTACCAAACTTTCCCTTAAAATGATGCTCTTATTTTCTTGCACACTTATTACCCTCTGTTTGAACATGCCTTTTATTGCTCCACTCCCAGATATATCAAGCCGGTGGCACAGCTGTAGAAAGCATTGATGATACTCACTCACAACTAATCACGTGACAGCCTAGAACTTCAGCTTTGTAGCAATAATGAATCCTTTAAATAAAATGACCTGCTGCTCCCAATAACAATATATATATATATTTATTTATTACATTGTCATTTATATATAGACCCTACATCCTCCAACTACTTTTATGTGTAAACTTTTTTTTTTTTCTTTACTATTAATTAGGGGGGTGAAAACATTTTACAACATCCCTTTAATAAGAATGTGCTTGATCAAGCACTCTGCAAGTGAAGAAAAAAAAAAAAAAAAAAAAGCAACCTTTATTTTCTACATTTTATGTAATATCTTCAACATAGCCTTTATTTGTTTTATTCTTTCAGTTGTTAAAAGCAAAAAGACAATTATTCTGAATCAAAATCTTAAATCAAAAAAATTTAAAATCTCCATTCTGGCCAGATTATTTTTTGAGGTGATGCTTGAGGAAGATGAACGCACGACATCCAAGCCGTCTTCAACCATGAAGAAGTCAGTGGTGGAAAGAGGTTCTTGCATATATTGTGCCATCGCATACATAGTGGGGTCTTGGCCTCATACGGTTACTGAAAAGCGAATCACAAATGGGTACTATGCAGCTTAGGTCATTACTAAACTTAAGCCCAATGGCTCATTCTGCACTATGCACAGGTGTAAGGACAGCTGTTTGTAGAACACCCATGCTCCTAGCTGAAAATATTGAGCCATCACATTGAAGAGCTGTTGCTATAAAAGAAATTTATAAAAATAAAAACTGGGTAAATAGATAGGCTGTGCAAAATAAAATAAAAATGTTTTGAATATAATTAGTTAGGCAAAAATGTAATGTTTAAAGGCTGGAGTGACTGGATGTCTAACATAATAGCCAGAATACTACTTCCTGCTGTCTTGGTTTCAACTGATTGGTTACCAGGCAGTAACCAATCAGAGACTTGGGGGGGCCAGATGGCTCATAACGGTTTGCTTTTGAATTTGAGCTGGGTCGGGCGGGTTCGAGCTGACCTCGGAATCTTCTTTGTGGGATGGCTTCCACCTTCAAAGCCGCGCGCCCCGCCCTTTTGTGACGTCATCCATGGCCCAGCGCAGGTCTGCAAAAGGAACCCGGATGTCGGATGCAGGCCAGCGCAGGCTAAGGGAGGGTGCGGTCGGGAACACCCGACCCGCACTTCACTAATGCACAGTGATCATTAGTGATTATTTGACCAATGTCTAGGGACTATAAGGAAAATGTAATATTAGCTTCAGCACACTGAAAAAAAGAAACTTTCTAAATACAATTAAATATTCTGTAACATTTCTGAAGTAATCAAGTTTATCTTCACTATTCCTCTCTCAGCATCTTTCTCCTCATTCAATCTTCATTAAGGAGTTGGGTGTCAGATGAATGATCCAATTTATCTTATAGGGGGGCTCCTTTTGCCTAGAAGATGTATTAGAGGTCACTCTATATTAAAATCACCAGAAAGTATGTCTCTCTACATGTAGGATTTGTGCAAAAGGCAGTTATTCTATTAGACTTTGTTTGTATTGGAATCAGTTATTTGAGTGAGCTCTAATTCATCTGCTAGGAAAGGGAGCCTCCCTATAAGATATATTGGATCTAACTGTTAATGAATATCTGACACCCAACAAAGAATGAAGAGAAATAGATGCTGAGAGAGGAATTGTGAAGATAAACTTTATTATTTCAGAAACCAGAATGCATACATTTTTAATTGATTGTGTTTTGAAAGTTTCTTACTTCAGTATGAGGAAACATATTAAATTTTCATTTTAGCGATAGTTCTCCCTTAATTAGCAGCACCAAAAATGTGAAGTGCAGCTCTCTAAAATACAGACTATTTGGACTTGGTGCAGCATTAGAAGTGAGGTCATTTTTAGTATGCTATAGCATGGCCAATTCTAAGCACATTTTCAATTGGTCTTCATTATTCTTTTTATTGTTTATGAATTAATTTGCCTTCTTCTCCTGACTCTTTCTAGCTTTCAAAAGTGGGTCACTGACCCCATCTAAAAACCAATCCCCTCTAAAGCTACACATTTATTGTTATTTTTCTGTTCCAACCCTCCCCTATTAATATCCCATATTCTCATTCAAATCAATGCAAGGTTGCTAGGGCAATTTGGAACATAGCAACCAGATTGCTGACACTTGCAAACTGGAGAGCTGCTGAATAAAAAGATAAATAACTCAAAAAACACAAATAAAAAATGAAAACCAATTGCAAATGGTTTCTGAATATTGCTCTGTACAACATAATAAAAATTAAAGGAAAACTATACCCCTTGAAACAATGTAGGTCTCTATGAAAAGATATTGCATAAAACAGCTCATGTGTAAAACCCTGCTTCATGTAAATAAACCATTTTCATAATAATATACTTTTCTAGTAGTATGTGCCATTGGGTAATCATAAATAGAAAATTTTAAAAAATAAGGGCAGCCCCCTGGGATCATATGATTCACTGTACTCACAAACATACCAACAAACCATACATGTTAGGTTACATGAGCCAATTAACAGACAGAGTTGTGTCTTTTGCCTCCACACTTCTTCCTGTTACAGTTAGGGGCCAATTCACCAAGCTCGAAGTGTTTTTTGGGCTACTTTGACCATCAAATGGGCTATTTCGACTTCAAATCAAAGGATTCAAACTAAAAATCGTTCGACTATTCAACTATTCGATAGTCGAAGTACTGTCTCTAAGAAAAAACTTCAACCCCCTAGTTCGCCACCTAAAACCTACCGAATCCAATGTTAGCCTATGGGGAAGGTCCCCATAGGCTTGCCTAAATTTTTTTGGTCGAAGGATAATCCTTCGATCGTTGGATTAAAATCCTTTGAATCGTTGGATTAAAATCCTTTGAATCGTTGGATTCGAAGGATTTAATCGTTCGATCGAAGGATTATTCCTTCGATCAAACTATTTGCACTAAAATCCTTCGACTTCGATATTCGAAGTCGAAGGATTTTAATTCCCAGTGGAATATCGAGGGTTAATTAACCCTCGATATTCAACCCTTGATGAATTTGCCCCTTAGAGTTGTAGTATTTCTGGTCAGGTGATCTCTGAGGCAGCACACAGATCATCACAAAATTGTGGCTCAAGGCAAGAGATGTAAAAGGGCAATATTTACTTAAATATATATTCCAGTTTGATAAGATTCTTTAATACGTCACTTAATTTGATATAAACGATCTGTTGCTCAGTATTCATTCTGGGGGTATAGTTTTCCTTTAACTCAAAGGTGAACAACCCCTTTAACAAACACCCATTTCCTGTAACCCTACCGAAATAAATACCTGAATAAAAAGCATGAAGGAGATTTAGACAAGTTGTTGACAATGTCTTGAGATCTACTGATCACAAGATAAAGGTCTACTGGTAGATCCTGATCTACCTTTTGGGCACCCCTGCTGTAGTGGTTTCCATTATAACAAAGGTATGATATCTGTGGGAAAGCCTAGGATGAAGGAAAGCAACGTAGTACGTTGAACTCAAGACCAGTCAAATCCTACACATTTTTACTCCCCACCAATTGCCTTATTATCCGTATATTTTATGATCAATGATGTGAGTAGACAGACACAGTATTACCTTTTGTATTACAGCTACAGATCCTATACAGTTACATATTTGGGAGATGGGGTTTCCAGATAAGGAGTCTTTCCGAAAATGTGGAACTACATATCTTAGATTGAATAAACTCAGTAGGATTGTTTTGCCCCCAATAAGGATTGATTATATGTTAGCTGGGATCTAGTAAAATGTACTATGTTATTATTACAGAGAAAAAGGAAATCGTTTGAAAAATGTGAATGATTTCATTAAAATGGAGTCTATGGTCAATGGCCTTCCTGTAATGTGGAACTTTTTGGATAATGGGTTACTGGATAACCAATCCCATGCATAGAGCTTTACTTTCTCATCAATAGATTACTCATGGACAGTTTCATCACTAAAAAAACAAAACTCATTTGGATACGGTGTGTTCCACATATGCTGGATATATTTAAACAATTGTGGACTATTTTTTAAATGCCTCTAGCACAAATCTGCTAAAAATACATTTGACTTATAAGGAAAAGGAAACCTCAGGATTATTATTCCTCAACACTTAGCAAGTGGAAGAATTTGCAAAACACTGAAAACACATGCAGGAGGCAGTGGGTACTGAGGAACAAGCCAGGAAGAACTATTTCAAGGATAAGTAAACCTTTGAAAAAAGTTAATGTAATATTGACGAGGGTGCAATTGTAAGCACTTTTGCAATGTACATTTATTATTTTTTTTTTTTAATTCCAAGAAATTAAAGGATACATGCACGGTTAATTGAATGACTTTTGTTGTTGAATGACCAGTAGGTTGTGCTGTTGTAACAAAATTCATTCATATTAACAGTACATGTATCCGTTAATATCTTGGAATTATATAAAATAAATAATGAATGTACATTGAAAAAGTGCTTAGAATAGCACCCTCATCAATTTTACATTCACTTATTTTAAAGGCTTACTTATCCTTTAATAGTAAATGTTGTCTGCAATGGTTTTATTTTTAAATGAGTAAAAAAAATATGTTCTGAACACTCGCACTTCTGCATAACAGTATTAAAAGCAGAATCCAACATATCTTTTCACATGAACAAATTGCATTTTATCATACAAGAAAGAACCAAAGAACTGACTGGTAGATTCGATGTAGCAAATCTGAACTGCGGGTTCTTTTCATTCTGCCTTGTTGCCCCACAGGGACAATATAAGTCTTAACAAAAAAAAACACAGAAAGGTGTAGGTAGTGTTTTCCCAAATCATGTGCCCTAAACTGCAACCCAAGTTAGTTAACTTAGAAATCTGTATTGTGTGCCTTAATTAGTTATACAGCAACCAAAAAAGGCTATGAATCACTAATTTCTACCTTTCTTGAGACAGTATTGATATTTAAAGCACAGTTTCTTTATTTTGAGTGCTCAGATATTGCTGGACTATACCTCCCATCATTCTTCAATTGAGAATTAACAGACAAAACATGCAGAGAGTTGAATTTTATAATCATTTAGGAACTCAAGAAGATTAAAGGAATAGTTCAGTGTGAAAATAAAAACTGGATAAATGGATAGGCTGTGCAAAATAAAAAATGTTTCTAATATAGTTAGTTAGCCAAAAATGTAATGTATAAAGGCTTGAGTGAACAGATGTCTAATAAAACAGCCAGAATCCAACTTCCTGCTTTTCAGCTCTATAACTCTGAGTTAGTCAGCGACTTGAAGGGGGGCCACATGGTACATTTCTGTTCAGTGAGTTTATAATTGACCCTCAGCATTCAGCTCAGATTCAAAAGCAACAGAAATGACCCATGTGGCCCCCCCTCAAGTCTCTGATTGGTTACTGCCTGGTAGCCAGTGTAACCAGTCAGTGTAAACCAAGAGAGCTGAAAAGCAGGAAATAGAGCTCTGACTGACTTGTTATACATCAAATCACTCCAGCCTTTATACATTACATTTTTGGCTAACTAACTATATTAGAAACAGTTTTTATTTTGCACAGCCTATCTATTTACCCAGTTTTTATTTTTACACTGAACAATTCCTTTAAGAAACAGGCAGATTTGTACCCGAGTAATAACCCATGACAGATATTAGCTTTTTAATTCATAATGCCAGTAGAATAGGGAAACCTAATAAGTGATTCTCTGGAATTCTTTCCCCCAGTCTGTGCGACTTTCTCCCAACCTCTCAAAAGATCTCTTAAAACAGCTAAATTTAGAAAAGCCTACTCTCATTCAGTTTAGCTACTTAAAGCAATCCCATATGCTACATTAATTCTGATCTTGCTGATTCCCACACCTTGTGTTTCAACTCATTGCAGATTCAGGGCATTGGAGTTCACAGCAACCATCTTCTTCTCTTCGGTCTTCATTGGGAAGTAAGTTCCGTATAGACGCATGCCCAGTTGGAGCAGTCTTCAGGTTTTTGTCAAATGCACAGGTGCTGAAAGTCACGCACATTGCCGAAGCACCAGAAGACCCGATGAAGACCGAAGAAGAAGATGGCACCTGTGAACTCCGATGCCGTAAATTTGCCCTGAGGGCTAAGTAAAAAGTTAGGGCTAGTAGCCCGGGGTAGCAGCTAGGCTGTGGGGGGGGAGGAGGGGGGTCTATGTAAGGTAGGTTTTTTTTTTTTTTTTAATAAGGGGTTTACTTCTCCTTTAAGGGCAGAGACACGTGGAGATTCAGTCGAACGACAACAAATCGCCTCCTCTTCGGGCGACTAATCTCCCCGAACTGCCTTCCCGCAGGCTTAGAATCTAAATTGCTGGCAGGATGGCACTCGGAGCGCTTCGTTTTACGAAGTCGCTCAAAGTTGCCCCACGAGGAAACTTGGGAAAACCAAACGAGCAGAGTGCCATCCCCCCCGGTGATTTAGATTCTAGCTGGCGGGAAGGCAGTTTGGGGAGATTTGTGATAGCTTTTCTAATATTGAAGTTTAAAGTTTAATTTTTCACCTTCTTAAAAATATTTCTGAAGCAGCAGGGAAGGGGGTTACAGACTCTGTATACTGTACTAAATTGATTTACGGATACATTTCTTATATTTGGCCCTGCTGTATAGATATGTCCAGATACAATAAAAGTTAATATTCCACAGATGCTGCTGAGAATGTAGCAAATTGTAGCAGTTCAGAATCTGCACCTGGATTAATGTTCCACTCTCTGGTGTTGCGGCTCAGTAGACTAAACTTAAATTTTGGAAAAACTGTAAAAAAATGAAACAAGAAAAGCAAGTGGAAAAGTCTATTTTTGGTGATCTAAAAACAACTAAACTGGAAAAAAACAAGTGTTTGGAAGGTGAACAACCCCTTTAAAGACACAAACTATGTGAGTAAATCAATATGCACATCTTCAAAATTATCACCACTTCAAACTTTGTAATGAATGTTGCCTTTTAAATGGTGAAGATTATCGGGAGATAATGAGAAATACATGCCTTTATAAATCCCACTGTTACTATTTACACTGTTTTTGTGGAGTCAATCATTGCACACTCCTTTATAAGTAGGCTACTAGAGGGAGAAAACTTCAACTAGAATTTTTTTCCCAATACGACAGGTAAAATCATAAAATGTATAACTATTTTACCGGTTGCTTGGCTGCTTGCTAAGGAAATCATCCAGTTTGGGTCCATATCTTCCTAAAGGATCATCAGGTAGCATAAAAATGTCCCCAGCAAAAGTGTACTGTAACAACCTGCAAGTCCAAAACAAACGGTTTAAACGATGTAGTCCCGTACTTCTGGATAGAATAATGTTCCAGTAAATAAAATAAGAAGAATAATGATAATAATAAACAAACAAATTACTACTCTTTAACACAGTGTAAGATTTATTAAATGCATCAGTGGCATGTAATTTTATTTCAGAATGATGGATGAGGTTTTTTTTTGTTTTAGGTCTTCAGGTAATGCCCAGCCATCTCTAATCTACAAAAATGATGTTCATTCAGCACTATTATTTATATTTAAAGGGTTAGGTCATGGCTACAAACTGCCAGAAAATACCCTGCCATAAATAATAATGAGAACGGTCTCTTCTTAAACACACAGTGTCTTATGAGATACAGTGTCTTATAACTACTGTATTCTGCAGCCATGACAAGTAGATCTGTGTGTCATTGCCCTAGTAGGTCGGTACGCTAGGTGCCAACTAAACAATTACAATTTGCTGCAACAATAAATATATATTTCTCTGCATGGGGCAAATGTCAACAAATAATATTTCAATCCACAGGGGTATGCTCAGAAGGACTGAAGTTAAGAAACTTAACTAATATATCAAATATTAACAGCTGCTGTAGCTGATAAGAAGGAGTATTAAAGGAGAATGAGCGCCAATCGTTGGACAATGCCAAATGTTAGGGCACCCCTAAGGATAATAATGGCTTACCCGATACCCTGGGAGGGTGCTCCAGTTAGCAGAAAACTGCACCAGGCAAGTTTCTTTTTATCCAGCATAAGCAGACATGCGCAGTTGAGTTAAAAGTTGAACAAAAAAAAAAAATGCTTTTTTTGCTCTACTGCACATGCATTAGCCACTTGATTCTGGAGAAAGAAGGGAGGAAGAGTGCAGTTTCCCGCCAACAGGAGCACTCAGGCAAGTCATTACAATGCTTGGTTGGTATCCAAACATTTGGAACCCTCTGATTGGAGCATTTGTTCTTTTTTAAAGGTGAACTATCCCTAACATAAATACCAGACCTTTGAGCACAAGCAAATGGAAAAATGCACACGTCTACTCCACGATTACTAAATAATAATTGCAATCGTGTTTTTTCGGTTATGATTTGGTTTTGCCAACACACACACACATCTCTGATCAATAAAGTGTAATGACTTCTACAGGATTGTGTTATACTACTCCAGATGATCCCACGTTAAATATAAATATTACTTAACACAACACAATAGAAGGAGAAATAAAGATACCTTTCTTTGATAATTTCCCTCCACATAGGTGATTCGACCACAAATTCTCTGAAGTTATCATTTGTTACGATTATGCCTGCAGTCCTCTCGGCAAGATGCAAAAGAAACCTATAGTGCCAAGACAAAAAAAGGTTTTGCAAGCATAGATGCAGCGCACAATGCAATTTATTCTATTCTCAAAGCAAAAAAAAAAAAAAAACACATGCTTCCTACAAAGTAGGAATATGAAATGGAAAACATATATGAAGGTACCCAGCAGGTAACTTAATAAAAAGCACAAGATTTCTTACTAAAAACAGCACAGGTGTGAGTTGCCTAAATGCCAATACTATGAGGAGCAAGGCATAGTACTTCTTGCACATCGACATCTTCTTCCACGCGAACTTCTTCCTGCTTTGAACTGCGTTTTGGCGCATGCGCAGTAGGAGCATTTCGCCGGTACAGATCTACTGCGCATGCGCGAAAGTCACTATGTACTTTTGGCGCATGCGCAGTAGATCGTACCGGCGAAATGCTCCTACTGCACATGCGCAGTTCAAAGCAGGAAGAAGATCGCGTGGAAGAAGATGTCGTCTGTGAACTACCTGGACTGGACCTGCGCAGAAGGGTAAGTAACAAGTTAGGGGCATTTGCCCAGCAGGACGGGTAGGCCAGGGGGGAGGAGGGTGGATGGGCAACACGGGAGGGGGGGGAGGGTTTTTGCGCCAACTAGGTTTCTTTCCCCTTTAAGAAAGAAATCTAACAAAAGCTACAGATCTTACTCTTATGATGAATAATGTAAATATAAGAGAGTAACCACTGCAATCTGCTTATAAATGCAAAATGGAAGTGGCATAACAGAGACCTTGTGGGATGAAATATGTGACGGGATATGAATTTAGATGGTTACATCCTTTATAGAATTGATATAGGAGGGATTAAATTTTTAAAAAAAAATAAAAAAAAGACAGAGGAGTTTGTCTTTTTTCAAAGCCAGTAATCCTGTGCGAAATATGCATTTGACATAAGGTATTCTTCTGTGATCCTCACCTGTCATCATGTGAAGCAATTCGAGCTCCCAGCACTGTCCTGGAGGGAGTAAATGAAAGAATTCCCAGTTCCTGCAGTTGCTGTAGGAAGTGCTGTTCTGTACAGATTAAGGAAAAGGATTATAATAGAGATAGGAACTGCACACTTCTCCAAGTTCCCTCTTGTTCCCTGATAAAATATTGCTTGTTGAACTGGTTTTATAACGTAATTTTTGTTGTGTGCGTCACATATTTGCATACCAGGAAAAACATTAAAGGGACTCTGTCATGGGAAAACAAGTTTTTTTTCAAAATGCATCAGTTAATAGTGCTGATCTAGCAGAATTCTGCACTGAAATCCATTTTTCAAAAGAGCAAACAGATATATTAATATAATGAATATAATAAAGTTCAATTTTGAAATCTGACATGGGGCTAGACATGGCCAGTTTCCCAGCTGCCCCCAGTCATGTGACTTGTGCTCTTCAATCGCTCTTTACCACAAGTTGGAGTGATATCACCCCCTCCCTTTCCCCCAGAAGCCTAACAACAGAACAATGGGAAGGTAACCAGATAGCAGCTCCCTAATACAAGTAACAGCTCCCTGGAAGATCAAAGAACAGCACTTAATAGTAAAATCCAAGTCCCACTGAGACTGATTCAGTTAAATACAGTAGGAGAAATAACAGCCTGCCGGAAAGTAGTTTCATCCTCAAGTGCAGGCACAAGTCACATGACTGGGGCAGCTGGGAAACTGACAATATGTCTAGCCCCATGTCAGATTTCAAAATTGAATATAAAAAAATCTGGATTTTAGTGCAGAATTCTGCTGGAGCAGCACTATTAACAATACTGAAAATGTCCCATGACAGTCTACCTTTAAGTTAAAAGTGTTAATTATAACTTTTTGCCAATGCTTTATATACTGCTAGAAACAAAAATAATTGTTTTAAATGCTACTTTACACAAAATTTCCCCAAAAAAACCTTACTTTTGCAATCCATGCATTGCACTTCTTGCTGGCTGCTTTTCCAGTCTAACCTTGCACCTTCAATGTAGGATGGCAGCATATCAGCAGTTAAACAGTTCATCTGTTACTACTATCATGTTGAAAGGGGGTTAAAACAGTAGTAGGATGTCTAGGGGTATACATAAGGAAGCTTGTGTCAAGCTAGCCAATAAAGGGCATCTTAGGCAAAGCAAACCAGAAGGAAAATGAAAAATTGTAGATTAGCAACTACTGCTGAAAGCACAGTCTCAGATAGAACAGTAACATTTTAATAAGCAATAAAATATGGACCAGTTGTGTTACAGGGATTATAAATAATATTCACATCACCACAGGTATAACTGCAACATATAAAACGGTTTAATTCAATGCAACTTGGTGTAACAAGTAGAACAGTACCTGTGATATAAGGATCACGTTTTGTTCTCCACTGAGGAACAAAAACTGTAATATTCCTGTGACCCTTCTTCCAAAAGTATTCAACAGCTAAGGCTATTCCCCGACAAGAAAAGAATTGTTGCAATCCATGACTATATACAAGAAAAACAAAAAATCTGTTACAAAGAGAAACAGGCTGGATACAAAATGTACAGAATTTCAGTAAGCTGCTGCACATCAGTGTTACTGTTGCCCAATTTAGCAAAACACACCGTATTGTATAGTTCATACAAATACTTTTTGCCTTTTTTTTATCATCATCTCTTCTGCCTGCATTCAAAGCTTCCAGGCTGAGGCAGATCAGGAGCAGCGGGGGAGCGAATTCTCGACCTGCATTTCTCCACAGGCCAAGATCCGTAATCATGTGGCCCTAGTCTAAAGGACATTAGTGTTTGCCCCCAAAAAAATAAAATGCAGGGTAGAAAAATAAATACATGCCCACCCCTTCTGCGGTCTAAAATAAAAGCTTTTTCAAATGCAGATAGGACTGCGTACTTCAGCAAACGCAGCTCACAGACCTCCTTGCAATCCAACTGCAACATGCTAAACACAGTTTCTCGATGCAAGTCACCATTTTTTTAGCCACATTCCATTTTTCCCCCAGAATCGGTGCTAGGAAACCCTGAAATTACAGGCAGGTGCAGGTTTTTGGTAATTTCAGGCTTCCCCTGCAGTAACACTTGGGTGTTATTCATCAGAGCAGGTTAAAGCCACACACTGGAGCCAGATGCATGTTGCACAAGAGCATGTATAAATGCAAGTACCTTTCTGAATAGTGTCAATGCATGCATTTTAGTGTTCTGAACTTGCATTTGTAACCAGGTTTAGACAACAGCATTATACTTGAATACACAGCTGAGAAATTTAAAAAAGAAGTCAAAAACAAGGCTTAGACAACAGCATTATACTTGAATACACAGCTGAGAAATTTAAAAAAGAAGTCAAAAACAAGGCTGTTTTCACCACTGACCTCATCGCAACATTGCTTCCATCTATGATAATGTGTTTCAAGTCCCATTTTCCAGGCTCATTTTTCAGTTCTAATCGATATGGAACTTTTAAAGAGTTTTGGAATATCTGTACTCCGGTTAAAGGAGGATCAAAGTTATTATGAAAGGGTCTTTCAGCTGGTGTCATAGTAGTTTTCTGATCTTGAGGTATAGTGTTTTCCACAGTTGCTTTTGTCTGGGATTTGTCATAAGAAGAGTTGGAGGTTCCTGCTTTTTCTGCGACAAGTGGAGCTTTATATTGTGTTTTTGATGTTACAGCAGATTGCTGTATAGTCTTGGAGATGGCAATTTTACATTTAGGTGGACTTGATGTACCTCTGGCCATCAGCAACTCTGTACTATTACTGCTGGGATGGCTGTGGGGTACAGGCAGCTCTTTTTTGCTCTGCTTTTCTATTTCTTCTAGAAGTTTTAATGGTTCCTCCGATTGGCCAAGATCTCCAATTACCTTCTCAACTACATTCTGAGAATACCCCATAGTTTTAAAGAAGTTAACAAGTATTTTATACTCTGTTTCTGAACTCACACAATCATCAGCTTCCACAAGTATCACTGAATCCTCAAAGTCACTAGGTTCGGAGATCAAGTCAATAATGGGAACATTGTTTGTGTCAGCATTTCGGTTAACAGGGCCATCTACTTGAACAGCCTCTAAAGAAAATGGCTTTTTGGAGAATCTTTCCTCCACTTCTGAGCTGCGCCTTTTAACGGACAACCGGTCTTGTTCAGAATATGGCCTTTCCATGAAGCATGGACCATCTTCTGCAACACTTGAAAACACAGAATCCAGCTGACTTGTTAGTTCTGTTACTGGAGTGCCTGCGCCATTTCTAGACACTTCGTCTTTCTGCTTTACTTGGCTTTCAACTTTGTCATCTGAACTCTGACTTGAGCAATCCTCACCTGAAAGTTGGTTATCGTATGCAAGACTTAAGAGTTCGCTTTTTAGTGCACTTGGCAAAAGCAATAAGTCAACAGTATACTTATCAGCATGTTTTTCAACATACAATTTAAACTTTTTTTTCACTGCAAGTTCTTTAGGATTGGGTAAACTTACATTATCTTTAAAAAGCTTAATGAACTGCTGAACATGACTCTGTGCCATTACTACTGGTTCAGTTCCTCCATTAATGCTGAGGACCCCTATGTCGAATAGAGACACATTTGAACAAGTGTCCTGAATTAGATGATTGAGAAATGATCCCTGGGCCCCTGCAAAGATGCAGTGCATTTCCTTGGGATAACTCTGCTTTTCCTCCATTTCTGGCTCACAGATGCCTTTCACATATTCCTATAACAGACAAATGATTAAAATATGTTAAAAACAAATCTTACAATGAAAGGTTAAAAGAAAAAACATTGAAGTGTGTGAAACAAACATACATTCATTTACATAAACACACACATTTTTAATTTCCTCTTTTTCTTGTTCAAGGGAGTTTTTAAGAGAATAACAAATTATAAGTTTACACACTGTCCAGTTCACATCTCCAGTACATGTAATGCAATGCATTGAGTTTACCTTATACATCCTCAGAGCTTACATTATATCCAACAGTTCCATTGTACAGATCAACATTATGGCTAATTGCATGTTTACTGGTTCACAAATTCAATATACTGCTGGTTTCAAAGGGGTTGCTCACCTTTAAATGAACTTTTCATATAATGTAAAGAGGGATATTCTAAGAGAATTTGCAATTGGTTTTCATTTTATTATTATTTGTGGTTTTTGAGTTAGCTTCTTTATTCAGCAGCTCTCCAGTTTGCAATTTTAGCCGTCTGGTTGCTAGGGTCCAAATTACCCTAGCAACCATGCATTGATTTGAATAAGAGACTGTAATATGAATAGGAGAGGCCTGAATAAAAAGACGAGTAATAAAAAGTAGCAATAACAATACATTTGTAGAATTATAGAGAATTTGTTTTTTTAAAGGGGTCAGTGACCCTCCTTCAAAAGCTGGAGTGAGTCAGAAGAAGAAGGCAAATAACAAAAAAAAATATAAAAAGAAATGAAGACCAATTGAAAAGTTGCTTAGTATTAGCCATTCCATAACCTACTAAAAGTTAACATAAAGATGAACCACCCCTTTAACTATGCTAGTGTCAAGCCATTTCTGCCAGCAGACTGGTTGGGCAGACTAAAACCCACAAATTTACTATTTACAACAAATCTGACACAGAAAAACAAAACAAATGTGTGGTAGGTAGAAGAAGCCAGTCGGGAAAGTACAGTATTATGCATGCTTGATGAGGAAGTATGCTTAACAGACTTATCTATTGTCAGAGAACAACATGTTCTTGACTGTATAGGAACTACACTTAAAGGAAAACTATACCCCTCAAACAATGTAGGTCTCTATAAAAAGATATTGTATAAAATAGCTCATATGTAAAACCCTGCTTCATGTAAATAAACCATTTGACCCAGGGACTAGTCCTTGATGGACGTGTGTCTTTTTCAACCTAACTTACTATGTAATAAACTTTTCCAGTAGTATGTGCCATTGGGTAATCATAAATAGAAAATTGGCATTTAAAAAAAAATAAGGGCCTCCCCCTGGGATTGTACGATTCACTGTGCACACAAACAAACTATACTTGTTAGGTCACATGAGTCAATTAACAAACAGAGTTGTGTCTTTTGCTTCCTCACTTCTTCCTATTACAGTTAGAGCTGCAGTATTTCTGGTCAGGTGATCTCTGAGACAGCACACAGACCATCACGAAATGCTGGTTCAAGGCAAGAGATGTAAAAGAGCAAAATTTACTTAAATATATATTCCAGTTTGAGAAAATTCTTTAATATGTCACTTGATTTGATATAAACTATCTGTTGCTCAAGTATTTATTTCGTGGGTATGGTTTTCCAAGTAAGATAGGTTATTAGGAATATCCCCGTTGGCATTTATTTTACATAAATATACACCTGATAGAGGCTAGACAACAGGTGGAAAAACTGTCTCTACTGCAAAAAACAAAACAAAAAACATTTTATTTGCAATGATAACCAGCGCTTCCCCAATTATCCACCTAATGTATGAAAAAATCAATATATGCATTATAAAATTAAACACTCCAGGAGGGATTTGTGGTATGTCAGAGTTCCTAAGACATGTGTGAGCAGATAGATATCACCAAAAAGTTAGGTACCCCCAAATGATTGTATTTATTTACCAATTGAAAAGTTGCTTAGAATTAGCCATTCTATAACATACTAAAAGTTACCTCAAACGGTTTTCTCGATCAGGGATCCCATACCAACGTCTGAGAAAATGCTCAACGTGAAAAGGGTGCTTTAAGAGCTTTTGTATAATTTCACATTATACATTTTCTCCAACTTTGGTATGGGATCCCTGATCAAGAAAACCTTTATCAATAAAGCTCTGAATTGCAGGAAGGCCATCTCCCATAGAGTACATTTTAATCAAATCATTTGTGGGGCTTTTTTTTTTTTTTTTTTTTTAATTATTTCCTTTTTCTGTTCAATAATAAAACAGTACCTTGTACTTGATGAGAACTAAGCTTTGTGAATCCATATTGGTACAAAACAATACTATGGGGGTTTCATTAAAATGTACGGAGATCCCTATTATGAAAAGACCCCTTATCCGGAAACCTCAGGTTCCAAGCATTCTGCACTTCGCAATAAACACGCATGGCAGCTTGCTTGCAATTATCCTGTGTGCCTTGGGATTCTTTCTGCTAGACTGTTTGTGAGGCGGCCGATCCTCTACCTTCGTGCACCAGGTGTCATTCTTTCAATTTACTAAGGGTAGGCGAGAGCTATAGTTGAACTACCACAGGTTAAGTAGCAGACACCAGATAAGCTCAGTATAACTCCATTATTTTATACAGAGCTTTTCTACAATCTTACTTGAGCTTTTTCTAGCACCATAGCTTTATAGCAGCTTATTTACATAAACGATTATAGCTGTAGTGTAGCAAAACATTGGTTATACCAGCGCAGGGCAACAATACATTATACAGCAATTACTTTAAATTAAATGAATTCCAATTTAAAAGTTAGAATTATTTGCTTAAAATGGACTCTGTGGGAGATAGCCAACCCCTAAAACCAGAACTGTCTGGATACGGGGTTTCTGGATAAGAGGTGCCATACCTGACCATGGTTACCAATGCCAAGGCACTGGTTGATCTGGAAGGATATTTATGGTACAAAGATATTGGTTGGGCCACCAAGCGCACACACCGTCAGTTCCAAGCCAATATGGAGAAACCACACACCTCACAAACCTGAGCAGAGCTTCCTGGTGCTCGGCGGTAGGGGAATCGGCAACCACCCAGCAAAGGTACGTGGAAAGATCACCGGCACACAGGAGTTTGTTCAGCAGGGCAAGCCCTTGCAATTTTAATAATGCAGTGCAACGTTTCGGGGCACGAAATTGCAAGGGCTTGCTCTGCTGAACAAACTCCTGTGTGCCGGTGATCTTTCCACCACCAAGCACACACCACAAATGGTACAAATGTTATACATAATTCTGTTGATATGTGTCAGTCAGATTAAGACAACAATCAGGAGGCATAGCGAGCCCTATGATAGACAGCGTGTTTCCTACAGCTAAAGAGACGAGTGCAGCCCCTGACATGAACCTAGGACCCAGTCGTTTACTGTAGGTCATTCAGGAAGGGGGACTTCTAGGGCTGTCCTATTAACAGACACACCATTCATACATACATACATACATACATACATACATACACACAGACACACATACACACATACATACATACACACAGACACACATACACACATACATACATACATACATACATACATACATACATACATACATACATACATACATACATACAGGCAGTACCTTGGCTCTGTGCACAGCTTGCTTCTCTCCCTTCAGCCGCAGCCATATCCGACCCGGCTTCTCCCCGTCCTCTTTCACATCAGACTGCTGGAAGGTTTCTAACGATCCCAGCACTGTAAACAGCACAGGGAACAAGGCCTGAACCCTCGGGCGGCTCCTCTCCAAAAGGCTTTTCTTGTCCCCGGGTGCAGTGAATTCATCCACCACAGTAGCCGCTTGGCTTCTTCCATTGCCGGAGGAACGCTGGGCGAAACCCGTAGCCATGCTAACTGCCCGGCCTCAGCTCACTCCTGGAGCGATACTCCTAAGCAGTGCAGCGGCCATGACAGCACAAACAAATACACTGCGCGACACCGTGTGTGTGACGCACTCATTGTACACTTTGGCTCAGAGGCGGGGCTTGGGGTTTTTCACCATTTCAACCTGCGACTAAACTAAGGACGCCTTTACAATACACTGCTCCGTCTTCTGCTCTGGATTCCCCTTTGCGCAACACTAAAACACGTGACATTACAGCTGTATTAGGAAATCATCAGGAGAAATCACGTCACCTTATCTGGGATAAAAGAACTGGCCTTATTTTTGATTACAAATAAGATCAGTATTTTTTGTCTGCTAGATATATTTATGCCATGGCTCACCTTAAAGGACACCTTTTGGGCAAAAAATATTATCCCATATTAGATATTAGGGTTGCGACTTGGCCTGACTAACTCTGGGCAGGGGGCAGAGCTGTAATGTTATGGGGGCGTCACTCATAGCAAATACCTGGCAGGTGGCAACCCTTTTCCCAAACAAAGGTGCCGCTACTAGAGGCCGCATTCCGGTTGGGAGGTAACTGTTTTTTTTTTTTGTTAAACAGGTGTCCTTAAAAAGCCCTTCCAGTGCTGCATTTAGACTGAAAGAAAACCACACATGGCTATTTAAATGCAGGCGACATGGGCCTAGAAAACAAAGTATCAAATTACAATGGACCTGACACCTTAAAGGAACAGTTCAGTGTGAAAATAAAAACTGTGTAAATAGATAGGCTGTGCAAAATAAAAAATGTTTCTAATATAGTTAGTTAGCCAAAAATGTAATATATAAAGGGCTGGCGTGAACAGATGTCTAATAAAACAGCCAGAATCCAACTTCCTGCTTTTCAGCTCTATAACTCTGAGTTAGTCAGCGACTTGAAGGGGGGCCACATGGTACATTTCTGTTCAGTGAGTTTGTAATTGATCCTCAGCATTCAGCTCAGATTCAAAAGCAACAGATATGACCCATGTGGCCCCCTCAAGGCTCTGTTTGGGTAGGACTACATGGACTTTTTTCAGCACGATCCGACGTGCTGCAACAAAATGCCAGGGTTGCATCACATGCGACGGAAATAAAGTAAGCGAATGCATTGATCCGACGCGACACGACTGTCGGATGCAGACGATGCATCCGCATCCGACAGTCGTGTTGCGTCGGAACAACGCTGTGACTTCATCCGACATTTCCATTACTTAACTCATTTCTGTCGCATGCGATTTGAAGCTGGCGAAAACTGCGAAAACCCACTATATATATAGTGGGTGAGGGGGTACACACACCTTGTTGCATGTCCCTGGTGGAAATAATGTTACACACAAGAGCATATGACATCACACGTTGTCTACACACATGCGCAATTGCATGCCGAGGGGGGCACACCACCTTAAGCACTGGACCTAAATACAGCACTGCCCACAGTCCCCATCAAACCTCAATATACATGCAAAACAAGCTATGTGGACTGAATATTAACATATATGAAGAGTTTCAAAGAGAAGAAGTGAGGCAACCATACCTTACAAATCTGTAAACAGCAATATGGTTCTCCAAGGCACTGTTTCAAATAACTGACATTTCAGAACAGAGTGACCCACGGAACGGAGTATACAACATGGATACAACATTGTTGTATACTTTGAGAAAGAACATTAGTTCTTTAAAACAAAAATAATGAGATATAAAACATCCTATATAGCCTGCATTTACTATTAACTAGAAAGGGGTTCTCCACTGCAGTACTACAAGATAGGTTTATCAACACTCAAATTCCACTTTTTACCATGACTTTTGTGTGGTTTTTGCTCCAAAATAATCAATAAAAAAATTTGACATCTTAAAGATGGGGGGATTCCTGTGGAAATCAATGGGAGTTGGATTAGCAAGTTTCAAGATATGTTTGAATTAGAGTTTTTGAGAGTAAAAGTTGTTTCTTCCCATTTTTACGCAACTGAGTTTTTCAGATTTAAATTATTCTTTAAATAAGTGCATGTTACAGATGTTGGTGTTACTGTTCCTTTAAGCAGACTCATCTATAAAATGTTATAGAATGTTGTTTTTTGCATATTGCAGGTTATAAAAGAAGGTAGATGTGGTCCTGGTTATACTGCTGCTCAACTGGAGGACCAGGGAATGAATGTGGCAATCAAAGGGGAGTTTATATATATATATATATATATATATATATATATATATATATATATATATATATATATATATATATATATATATATATAGATATATATAATACACAAGTGCCACAACTATCCTCTAAACTATATTACATGACACATTATTCACTGAAACTTGTGTATTATAATACAGTAAATAAATAACCCCCTGTCACCTTGGAGTTCCATGACCTGAATAAAAGCACTTGGACTTCGGCCGCTGCCCTTTATATGGTTATGGAATTCCTCTATTACTTATAATTTCCTAATATTTTACAACTGGGGGTACATTTTCACTAAATGTATTACTTTGTATGTACTGTATATTCATTTTAATATAACTCACTATATGCAACCAGGTGTCATTTTGGATAATAGACTATCTAGTTGGAAAAAGTTAGTTATCTATTTTGGGATTAATCAAAAACTGTAGTGTTAAGATAACATTCACCTGATTTTTAAATCTGTTGCTGTTCTACCCCCCTGTATGTTGTAAACATCCTGCAAAGTAAGTGCTCTTACTGACGAGCGTTTTTACCTGCGCTCCCCTGCGTTCCGTTTTTCTGCGTTCAGCCGCAGGGGAGTGCAGGAATAGACGCATTAGATTTTTTCCAATGGGGCTGTACTCACACAAGCGCATGTAGGAGCCGAACGCAGGTTGAGACGCAACATGCTGCATTTTTCCTGCATTCGACGCCTACAATCGCCTGTGTGAGTACAGCCCCATTGGAAAAATCTAATGCGTCTATTCCTGCGCTCCCCTGCAGCTGAACGCAGAAAAACGGAGCGCAGGTAAAAACACTTCTGTAAGAGCCCTAAGTCAGAATACTTCCAGGAAAGCAGGTCAAATGATCTCAGGAGTAGATATTTCTCAGGTGGCCTTAATTTAGCGTATTATCCTGTGCCTAAGGGCCAATTACCTGCTATGTGCAGTCATGAATCTTCGGAGTATAAACCCTTAGTGGCTTCTTAAAAGGAAGTAACACAGGTTTTCCACTCTAGTCTTTTTTTTTTTTCTTTTTTTTATATATATATATATATATATATATATATATATATATATATATATATATATATATATATATAATTTTGGAGTTACCAAGTAATGTATGTTCAATGAGACACGTGTTTATTAAGAATAGGCAAAACTATTCGAGAGAATAATACTTTTTTTGCCAGATTAGATTACTGTTAAATAAAAGAGAGAATAATCTGAGCCACTGTCCTCCCTAGTTGGTAAATGTTACACCTTTGCACAGCAAAGTAACATCAACCAGAGCACACAAAGATCTGCACTGAGCTACACAAACTGTAGAGTTAGCAACAACCTTTATTGAAATATGCAGTAATTACAGGATATTGGGCACTCCCTGTGGTGTGACTCAGGGCTAATCCTACACCTATAAAATTGGGTGTCTAGTGTGTCCTGACCATTGAATACTTTTCACTGAATACCCATTTCCAGTTTAACCAAGCTTCCCATGAACACATATTAAAAGCATGCCATAATTGAATAAATGGATGGCATTATGTGATAAACTGTCAGAATTTGTAGAAATGTGCCAATGGTTCTTAGATAAAGTCATTTTGTGGCTGAAGTTAATGAGAGATAAGTAGATCATAAATATTTAGTTATACATTGCTTAGAAGTCTTAGGATTGGTTGTTTTGCACAGGGTTAAAAACAGCCTTGAATTTGGCAAGAGAAAAAAATACAAGAAAAACACCCATTGGCTCTAATACATTTGGGAAGAGAAAAAACGGCCATTGATTTTTTTTTAACATTGTTCATTAGATACTGGTGTACTTCTGTACAGCAGGGAGTTCAAATGAAAAGGGGACCCAGATGTTTGTGGGGTCTGTAGTATGATTACTGCCCCTTACAGTCCACAGTAGTGGGGGCCTCTACATACTTTTGGTGGTGGGGGGGGGGGCAGCCAGTATAATTGTGTCACTATCATTATATTTTGCATTTTAACTGCACATACAACATTCTTCTTAAATATGCCATTTTTTATGGTACAAAAAGATTTTTCATTAAGAAGTTTTATTACAGACAATGTACGCTGGCAGAAGTGATAAAGCACACACATTTTTGGCAAATGGCTTGCTAAAGTTATATTATAATTGCACAAAAGTAACATTGTTCCTATTTCCCATATTTCAACACATTTTATTGCATTCCCCCCAAAAGATAATTATTATTTGTTTTATTGTGATTTTGAATGTTTAGCATGTGTATTCTGTTGCTTGACCACAAGAAGGCACTGTACAATAAACTATTTCTATGAAGATTTTCATTCACCCAGGTCAAAATAAACAGTATCTAGCAGAAAGTAAATGGACTTGCTGTATTTTCTTGAAACCACTTTACTCACCATTGTTGAGTTGATGCAATGCGACACAACTGTCGGATGCAGACGCATCGTGCAGCGCCTGCATCCGACAATCCTGTCGCATCAATGCTGCGGCATGATCCGACAATAGACTTAAGCTGGCCATACATGGGCCAATAAAAGCTGCCGACAGACCGAGCTTATAGGGCCGTGTATGGGGCCCCCCGATGGGCTTCCCCAATCGAAATCTGGCCAAAAGTCGACTGGGACAAAAAATCCCGTTGGATCGCGGCCGCATCTGTTCGTTGATGAGGTCCCGCGATCCGACCGCCCGTTCCCATTCGTTAGGATCCGATTGTTGGGCCCTAGGGCCCACGATCAGATCAGCCCCATATTGCCCACATCAAGATGCGCATATCGGAGAGAGATCCGCTTGTTTGGCAACATTGCCAAACAAGCGGATTTCTCCGTGTATGGCCACCTTTACTTATCTTATTTCTGACGTGACGCCTGCGTTTTTGCACAGTGCGGCGGATCGCGGTGGAATTGTTCATGGAGTCCTGCCCTAAGGGTAATACAGTCACAGACAGAACAGTATTTCAGGCAGAGATGTTGATATCTCTGGTCTTGAGTCAGTCTGAGAATGGATCTGTGAAGTGTGTTTTTTCTAAAAAGTGACATTTTAACATTTAGGGCCTTATTTATCAAAGTCCGAATTTTTCTGACTATTTTAATGAAAAAAGCTAGGGGCAAATTTACTGAAGGGCGAAGTGGCTAACGATATAGAAAATTTGCCAGTGTGACGTCATTTTGCTACTTCGCCGATTTACTAACTCGTGCTGGCGTAAATTCGCTAGCGTAGTAGACATACTCTAGCGCTACTTTGCATCCTAACACCAGATGAAGTTGCTCTATGGCAAAGGGATGTAACTACGCTAATTCACTAACTTGCTGATTTTACTGAACTTTACCTCTTGCATATACTTGCCTTCGCCACCTCAGACCAGGAGAAGTGCAATAGAGTAGATAGGACTTGCTCAAAAAAAGCTGAAGTTCCAAAAAATGCTGGCGACTTTTACTTTTATAAGGGTGATAGGCTGAAAAAGATCGTACATTTTTTGGGTTGGTACCCTCCTTCCCCCCTACATTTCCTAACATATGGCACCTAAACTATACAGTGGGCACATGTATAGGGCAAAATAACTGTATTTTATCTTATGAAGGTTTCCCAGGCTTGTGTAGTGTAATATATTTGCTGCTACATATATGTCCATTGTACTTTAACTTGGCGCTGTATGCAAATTAAGCATTGCTAGTGTAACTTCGCTTGCTTGACTAATTAACGCTAGCGCAATTTCGCTACCTTTCACTTCCCTGGGCACAACTTCAGATTTTAGTGAATTCAAGCAGCCCTGTCGAAACTACGCCTGGCGAAGTGCAGCGAAGCCGTCGCTAGCACATTTTCGGCGCTTAGTGAATTTGCCCCTCAGAATTGGATTATTATTAAAAAAAATCATAATTTAATTGGTTCAGGGACAAATTTGAACAAATTGTGTGAAAATCAGAATTTTTTCAGATTTTTTCCCCGAATTGCTCAATTTTTTCGGGTTTTTCCCCAAAAAAGCCAGACTTTTTTGCTTGAAAAGTCCGGAATAGTCAGATTTTTGATCTAATTCCAAAAAAGTGACTTCCTACATTTGTATATAGGTGCATTCTATTTATAAACCTCTGTATTGGTGGGAAGAAATGTATTCTTATTTTTGAGGGCTGGCATTAGCACATATGACCATCATTTCCTAAATCCCTTAATGGAAAGGCAGGCATGTGTCTATCACAACCCCTATAGTCCCAATGTAGCACAGACCCTGCTAAATGTCTGTTAATAATCCCAGAAATTACTTTGACTATGCTGAAAACATAAGCAGTGTAAATATAATACAGATTGCCTTTTTGCTGTGGGTTGATGATGACAATACACAAATGTATTTAAAAAGAAACGATCGAAATTCCATATACTATGGGGCCGATTCACTAAGGGTCGAATATCGAGGGTTAATTAACGCTCGATATTCGACTAGGAACTAAAATCGTTCGACTTCGAATATCGAAGTCGAAGGATTTAGCGCAGATAGTACGATCAAACAATCGAAGGATTATTCCTTTGATCGAACGATTAAATCCTTCAAATCGAACGATTTGAAGGATATAAATCCAACGATCGAAGGAATATCCTTCGATCAAAAAAAGTTAGCCAAGCCTATGTGGACCTTCCCCATAGGCTAACATTGACTTCGGTAGCTTTTAGATGGCGAACTAGGGGGTCGAAGTTTTTTTTAAAGAGACAGTACTTCGACTATCGAATGGTCGAATGGTCGAATAGTCGAACGATTTTTACTTCAAATCCTTCGATTTGAAGTCGTAGTCGAAGGTCGAAGTAGCCCAAAAAAAACGTAGAAATTCAAAGTTTTTTAACTTAACGAATCCTTCACTCGAAGTTAGTGAATCGGCCCCAATATCTAGTATCTAAATCCTTTATGTCGAAAAGTTGTACAAGAAAATGGGAGGGGGTCAGGGCAGATCAGAAGAATGGGCTGTGGTTGCTGGGCAGGCTATCTACTTTGTTTTTTTAGCATTTCCACTGAATTTCTTGAGATTAAAGTTCAGCTATTCAGCATTGTCATTTCAGAAATGACAGGAAATTGTTTAAATATCTTTTTACAGTCTTGCTTGTCTAGCATTGAAAAGTGAAGAATGCTGACTTGGTATTGTGAGCTATTATGGGAAGCTACTGTCACGTCACTGCTAAATATATCATCAAAATCATTAAAGTTGGATGCAATGACTATTGGTGGCACGATCGTTTGCATCTGCTATTTATTCGTTATAGAAAATTCACCTACTCGCTGCTGGCATTTCTGCTACTAATTTATTTACTAAATAAATCTAAACTGACATTACAAGGCAAACATGAGAAAGCATTTCTGCTGAGACACTTGCTTGTAAATCTGTCTGTGAGCAATATCCTAGTGTCACTCGCCTTTTATTGCAAGGGCATAAAGAGCTTTATTTTTTATCATTACACATTATATTTATATATCCCAACAAATTACACAGTACTTTATGATTTTGCTCAAAATGCACATCATTCCCTACATCAGTGGAGCTTGCAGTCTACATTACCTGCTACATATAAACTTACAGTACACAATAGTCACTTAACCTGCCTGTAAGTTTTTGGAATGATGGAGGGAATAGAAAACCAGTTAACATACAAACTACTTGCAGAAAGTGCCTTAGTTTGGATAGAACTCTGGATACCAGTGCTGCCATTTTAACAGCTACACAAGGCACTACAAGGCACTGCAAAAAATAAAATAAACTTTTGTGAAAGACAGATATAAATTGGTGTGTCTCAAAAATATAACAGCTTACTGAGCCTAACGGTGGCCATAGACACACTGATAATATCATATGAAACAAATTTAACAAAATATTCGGTGCGTGTATGGTGGGAGACGAGCCGAACAATATCGACAGAAGACTTGGATATCGGTCGGCTTGTCTTTTGGGCTTTCGGGAAATTTTTTATTGGGCACTTTTAAAGGCACCAGAACATCGTCCATTGTTAGTGCTGAATCGTCAGATACAGGTAGAATTTTATTGTTTCTATCTGTATATCTGACGATTCAGCGCTACACGTGTGTATTGAAATGAATGATTTTCTTGGAAAGATCTTTTCCAGACAAGATCGCCACCTACTTTTACCATTAGATTGGTTAAAGGGAGAATAAATAGATATAAATCTTTATTAGCTAGTGCTGAACTTCTTGATGTAAGTTAACATAGCAAACATCTATGGTGTGTGTTCTCTTACCTTCCCTAAGTGATTAAGTTCATCATTTAATGGACAGACACAGCTGCTCTTGTTGGAGTCCATGTTCCATGATCAAACGCAGCTGGCAGTCTCTGAAAACAGTCTCAGTTTAAGAACACTAGGAAAAAGTTACTAGCGATTACACTTTTTGACCATGGGGTGGTGACTACTCCTTCAATGCTTGTAAAACTGAACAAAACTGCTCTATTTTTGGTCTTGGCATTTGACAGCAGATATAGGGAAAATGTCATGTAGAGCATTATCAAACATGATCACACCGGTGACAACAAACAGGCCATTCAGAACTACATGACGAGTCTCTTTCGCAGAGGGGCTGTTGAGCTGTCATTAGCATTCAGATGCAAAATAAAGAAAGCTCTTACTTTCATCTTGTTGCACAACTTTTGGATGCAGTTTGACATCTGGAACAATAAACTTACATAACACTTGTTTTTTGTCCAATGTATTGTGGTTTACATAAGCAGTAACTCCAGCCCTTTACAAAAGGAACAAGCAGGCAGGAATTTAGTTCAGGACTTGATTGTTTAGTTTAACCACAGACAGTGTATGTTTTGCAAAAACATCATAATCTATATGCTTAATGATTATCTTTGTTTTTCAGTTTGCTTTGTACATTTACAACTAATAGCCTTTCCATTCCCTCTAACAGAATCCAGATTGAAATTGTAATACACTATGCTTTAGTTTGCACTTCATAATGTGACCACATTTATATAAAGTTTTCATTACTTTAGATTGTGATTAAAGTAATGTCTCTTGCTGCCTCATTTCATCATAAAAAAAAGAATATAAGAAGGCAATAAAACTAGACTAGCAGAGAATAGGTGAATAAACTTTTGCAGTTGTATTGCACTTCCAGAAAGCCATTTAATATACCAAAGATTGGTATATTTTAGCTTTCGAGGGTTAACTAGTTAACTAGAATCAAATTGGAACATATATGGCTCTCTCAAATCCGGTATCCCAAAGCCAGAACCGCTAGATCTTAAACGGGAACTAAAGTCTAAAATAGAATAATGCTAGAAATGCTGTATTTTTATATACTAAACATAAACAGAAGCCTAATTAAACAAATGATATATGTTTTTAAGTTGACCGCAGGGGGCTGTCATCTTGTAACTTTGTTAAACATCATTGCAAGTCCAAGACTATGCACATGCTCAGTGTGGTCTGGGCTTCAGTTGGGAGGTTAAGCTTGGGGATCATCATGTATTATCAAAACAGCACAAGTCAAATAATATCTGCCATAGAAGCCGATACAGCAAGACTGATTAATAATCAGAATATGCAGACTGCATCGGGTTTAAAAACTACAAGCCTGTGGAGACAAAAGCTGCATTTAATATAAACACTATAATAAATGTTGGAAAGCAGAAATTTGGAAGACTAAGGTACAAAATGAGGAGCGCATTGTGGCAGAGGCTAAGACTAACCCCAAAAAGTTTTTTAAGTATATTAATAGTAAAAAGATGCAACTTGAGAGTAATGGTAATGGTACCATTATGGTTGTAACAGATACAGAAAAGGCATATGTGCTTAATTAGTTCTTAAGTGTATACAATAGAGTCAAAGTTCCAATGACCCACTTCATAGCTGCACTGCAGGCTCAGCTCAATCAAGTCAGTGACTTACTCAGAATTGATGTGAACAAGGTGCCAGGGCCAGATGGAATACACCCAGTTTTACCTCTATATTTGATTTTCTCAGACTCTTTTTCATCTTGTATGGTACCTATGGATTGGAGAAAAGCTAATTCTTATATTTAAAAAGGGATTGCGATCTCAGCCTGGCAATTATAGGCAAGTAAGTTTGAGATCTGTTGTGGGCAAATTATTTGAAGGCTTTGTTAAGGGATCACATTCAAACATTTTCCTAGTGAATGGCATTCTGAACAGCAATCAGCATGGCTTTATGAAGGATAGGTCATGTCAGACAAATTTGAATGCTAATATGTTTGACAGCAGGGGAGCAGTAGATGTTATCTATTTGGATTTTCCAAAGAGTTTGACACAGTGCCCCACAATAGCTTTCTAAACTAAGGGCTGTTGGGCTTACATGGATAGGAAACTGACTACAGGATCGGGTACAGGTGGTTGTTAATGGTACATTCTCTACTTTGAGTAATGTTCTTAGTGGGGTCCCTCAGGGCTCGATATTTATTTAAATTGTTGACTAATGACTTAGGGGAGGGCATTGTAAGTAATGTGTCATCCGTCCAGGATGCTGCATCTTTAAAGCAAGATCCTGACAAACTGGCAATCTGGGAGGCTGAGTGGCAGATGAGATTCAATGTTGCTTAATGTAAAGTCATGAATCTTAGATGAATACCATTAATGGGACTACACTAGGCAAATCTATAATGGTAAAGGAGCTTGGAGTCCTTGCAGATAATACATTTGGCTGTAGAAAGCAATGCCAGGGTGAAAGAATGGCCAAGTTGGAGTTGTTCATGTTGGAAAAGAGGCGCTTAAG
Source organism: Xenopus petersii (assembly GCA_038501925.1). Lineage (NCBI taxonomy): Eukaryota > Metazoa > Chordata > Amphibia > Anura > Pipidae > Xenopus > Xenopus petersii. Next base: position 63,487,292 of record CM076679.1, read on the forward strand.
GAGAGATATGATTATGTATAATGACTATGTATAAATATATAAGGGGATCATATAATAATCTCTCTAATACTTTTTTTACCAGTAGATCCTTACAGCTGACATAAGGGTACCTGTTCCTATTATAAGAAAGGAGATTCCATTTAAATATTAGGAAGGGATTTTCAACAGTGAGAGATGTGGAATTCTTTCCCTGAATCAGTTATTATTATTATTATTATTATTATTAACATGTATTTATATAGCGCCAACATATTGCGTAGCACTGTAAAGTAAATGTGATTATACAACTACATCACATGAATTACATATATAGAATATATGGAGTAACAAACATCACAATCAATACAGGTACAAAAAGGTGAGGAAGGCCCTATGCATAGGCATACAGTCTAAAGGGAAGGGAGTAATACACAAGGTGTGGGAGTGGGCAAGATCGAATTAAGTGGGTGACAAATGTGGTATTGTATGTGGTGTTGCATTTGGTAGTTAAGCAGAGTGAGGGTAGGCTTCTCGAAAGAAGTGAGTTTTCAGAGATTTTTTGAAAGCAGAAAGGTTGGGAGAAAGTCGGACAGACTGTGGGAGAGAGTTCCAGAGGAGGGGTGCAGCCCTTGCAAAGTCTTGAATGCGAGCATGTGAGGATTTAATGAGAGAAGAGTTGAGTAGCAGGTCAGTAGAGGACCGTAGTAAGCGAGTGGGTGAGTATATAGAGATGAGTTCAGAGATGTAGGGTGGGGCAGAGTTATGAAGTGCTTTGAAAGTCAGTGTCATTAATTTGAATTTGATTCTGAAAGTAATGGAAGCCAGTGCAGGGTTTGACAGAATGGCGAGGCAGAGGAGGAGAGGTTGCTGAGGTGTATGAGCCTCGCAACAGTGTTCATTATGGACTGGAGAGGTCTCTGGAGGGGAAGGCCAATTAAAAGAGAGTTACAGTAGTCTAGACGCGATATGATGAGAGAGTGAATAAGAATTTTGGCAGCGTCTTGGTTGTTAAATGATCGTATTTTAGATATGTTCCTGTCAGGGAGCCGGGAGCCCCCTCTGGGGAGAAGTCCGGATCTAGGAGGAAGCCCCTCAGGAAGGATCAGGATCGTGGTATCCAGGGATAAGCAGAAAGGGTAAACGAGTTCAGGCAGTAAGTCACAAGGCAGGCAGAATATAATCAAAGTCCAAAGTCCAGGCAGGGGGTCAGCAATTAGAGATCAACAGGAATAACCACAGGGATAATAGGAACAGACCACAGGAAACCCAGGAATCAATGCAGGAACAAGATCCTATACTTGGGCGCATTCTAGCATCAGAACTGGCTTTTTATTTGAATTTTGGCGCCTTAGTGACGTCATTGACGTCCTTGCGCCGACGTCGGCGCACTGACGTCATCGCGCCGGCGCCGCTTACCCACGTGGCGGCCATGGGCGCCGCCATTTTGGGAGCGACGCCGGCGGAAGAGGACGCGCCGCCCGGAGCTCCTGGGTTTGCTCCGGGCGGCGATCGTGACAGTACCCCCCCCCTCACGGGGGGCCTCCGGACCACCAGGGCTTGGCTTCTGGGGAAATTTGGAGTGGAACTCCCTCACCAGACGAGGAGCATGGACATCAGAGCATCCTTCCCAGGAGCATTCTTCAGGACCAAAGCCTTTCCACTTGATGAGGTACTGAAGGGACCCTCTGGAGACTCTGGAGTCAAGGATTTTCTCCACCTCGTACTCGAGTTGACCCTCCACAGAGATGGCAGGAGGAGGAGACTGACCGCCAGAGAACCGGTTGGTGATGGCGGGTTTCACCAGAGACACGTGGAACACGTTGGGGATTCTCATCTCTGGTGGAAGCTGGAGTCTGACAGCCACAGGGTTGATTATCTCCAAGATGGGAAATGGTCCCACGAATTTTGGACCCAACTTGGGAGAAGGGATCTTCAACCGGATATTCCTGGAAGAGAGCCAGACATTATCACCCACCTTGTAGAGAGGAGAGGATCTTCGACGACGATCCGCGAAAGTCTTATGAACAAGAGCGCTCTTCTCTAGGTTCAACTTGGTAGCAGCCCAAATAGCAGACATATGGGCTGCGGCATCGTCAGCAGCCGGGACGTCAGATAGCACAAAGTCTTGGGGAAAAGCTTGAGGATGCTGACCATATACCGACATGAACGGAGACCTTCCTGTAGATGAATGACAAGCATTATTATGAGCGAATTCCGCCCATGGGAGGAGATCAGACCAGTCATCCTGGCAGAGGGATACGTGGTTCCTCAGGAACTGTTCCAGGGCTTGGTTGACACGTTCAGCTGCCCCATTCGTCTGCGGGTGGTATGCAGATGAAAACTGAAGAACAATTCCCAGGTCTTTGCATAAGGAACGCCAGAACTTGGCAGTAAACTGGGTGCCTCTATCGGAGACGATCTCCACCGGGAAACCATGCAGGCGGAAGATGTACTGGATAAATAGCTGGGACAACTCCACCGCAGAGGGCAACTTCTTCAGAGGGATGAAATGGGCCATTTTGGAGAAGCGATCAATGACAACCCAGATCACAGTGTTCCCACAGGAGGGAGGAAGTTCGACAATGAAATCCATGGACAGGTGGGTCCAAGGACGGGAAGGAACTGGCAAAGGCAGTAGTAACCCACTGGGGCGGGAGTGACTTGACTTGGACGTGGCACAAACATTACAAGCAGCAACAAAGTCCTTCACATCCTTGCGGATATCAGGCCACCAGACCAGGCGTCGTAAGAGTTCAAGAGTCTTAGCTGGGCCAGGGTGTCCGGCCTGCCTGGAGCAATGGGTCTGTTGCAGGATAGGCAGACGCAGCTCAGGAGGAACAAATGCCATCCCAATGGGAGTATCTGAAGGAGCAGAAGACTGACCAGCCAGGATTTGGTCGGCAAACTGTGGATACAGGGAGGCAATAATCTTGACTGAAGGGATGATTGGCTCTTGTCTTTCAGGAGAACGGTCCACCGGAGTGAAGCTACGAGACAAGGCATCGGCCTTCCGATTCTTGGAGCCTGGGCGATAAGTCAAGATAAAATTAAATCGAGAGAAGAAGAGAGCCCACCTTGCCTGTCTGGGGTTTAACCTCTTGAGGGACTGGATGAACTCGAGATTCTTATGGTCGGTGTAAATCTGAACAGGTATCAGAGAACCCTCCAAGAGGTGACGCCACTCTTCAAGGGCAAGTTTAACAGCCAAGAGTTCTCGGTTCCCGACATCGTAGTTCTGTTCTGCGGACGAGAACTTCTTGGAGAAATAAGCACAGGGGTGCAACTTCCCATCAGCGGGATGTCTCTGAGACAAGATGGCTCCGGCTCCGACTTCAGAAGCATCAACTTCGATGCAGAAGGGTAGTTCAGGATTGGGGTGTCGGAGGACAGAAGCGGATGTGAAGGCCTCTTTCAAGGACTGAAAAGCTTCAATGGCAGATGGGGGCCACAAGCTGGGTTTACCCCCTTTCCGGATGAGGGCCAGGATAGGTGCAATACGGGAAGAGAACCCCCGGATAAACTGTCGATAATAATTAGCAAATCCGATGAATCTCTGGATTGCCTTGGTACTCAGTGGGAGAGGCCACTCCTGGATGGCCGACACTTTCACGGGGTCCATCTCAAATCCCTCTGGAGAGATAATGTACCCTAGGAAGGGGATCTTGGATACCTCGAAGACACACTTCTCCAACTTGGCGAAGAGAGAGTTCTTCCTCAGACGAGAGAGTACCTCCTTCACCTGGGAGCGATGACTTTCAAGGTCCTTGGAGAAGATCAGGATGTCGTCCAAATATACTACTACGAACCTTCCTAGGAGATCTCGGAACACATCATTAACAAACTCCTGGAAGACGGCAGGGGCATTGCATAGGCCGAAGGGCATAACGAGATATTCATAGTGCCCGTCACGAGTGTTGAAAGCCGTCTTCCATTCGTCACCCTCACGGATGCGAATGAGGTTGTACGCCCCCCGGAGATCCAACTTAGAGAAAATCTTCGCCCCCTTCAGCTGGTCGAAGAGCTCTGCAATCAAGGGCAATGGGTACCTGTTTTTTACAGTGATTTTATTCAGGCCCCGGTAGTCTATACATGGCCGAAGGCCTCCGTCCTTCTTCTCCACGAAGAAGAACCCAGCCCCTGCAGGAGAGTTAGAAGGGCGGATAAACCCCCGCTGGAGATTTTCTTGGATGTATTCCTTCATTGCGGTAGTCTCTGCAGGAGAGAGAGGGTAAGTGCGACCTCTAGGGGGCATGGCTCCTGGCAGGAGTTCGACAGGACAGTCGTAGGAACGATGTGGAGGAAGGAATTCCGCAGACTTTTTACAGAACACATCGGAGAATTCCTTATAACAGGAGGGAAGAGATTTTAACTCGGTTGAGGAGATAGTTACCTTCTTGAGGGGTTTTGCAGGAAGGCAATGCTGTTGGCAGAATGGGCTCCAACGAGAAACCTGCCCTGCGGACCAGTCTATGGTGGGATTGTGCAGGCGCAGCCAGGGGAGACCCAAAACAACTGGAACAGCGGGACAAGAGATAATAAGAAACGAAAGTCTCTCTCTATGCAGGGTCCCAACCTGCACGGGTAGTTCGCCAGTGGTCATCGTGATTACAGACTCCAGGGGTTTATCATCTATGGCGACGATCCGCATGGGAGAAGGCAAAGGGAATAAGGGAATTCCCATGTGCTTAGCAAAGAGAGCGTCTATGAAGTTACCCCCAGCACCGGAATCAATGAAAGCATTCCCGGAGATGGTCTTATCAGTCAGACGAATCTGGAAGGGAAGGAGAAACCTGTGTGAGTTTTCTAGGGTCTTCTCCTGAGACTTATCACGAGACTTTTGAGTAGTGCCCCCTACATGAGTTACCATAGACATACCTCGGGGTACAAAACTCTTAGCCTTTGCAGGACAGGCATTGGCGAAGTGGGAATGTCCGCCACAATACAGACACAGGCCTGACATCCGTCTACGGAGTCTCTCTTGTTCAGTGAGGCGAGTTCTTCCCACTTGCATGGGTTCCTCCTGGAGAGAAATGAATGCTCGGTCAGGCGGGGTGACGGGAGCCTGCAGGAGAGGCCTCTGGAAGCGGGGTGCCAATATGGGTTGAAACTTCCTGACACGATCTCTCAGGCTTTGATGCTCTCTCAGAAGAGTGTCCACCTTGACTGCTAAGGCGATGAGGTCCTCAAGTTGCGTGGGTAATTCACGGGAGACCAGGTCATCTTTGATGCGGAGGGAGAGACCATTATAAAATGCAGTATGGTATGCGTCGTTGTTCCAACGAGTCTCAGCAGCAAGTGTACGAAATTCGATAGCATACTCTGCTACACTGCGACTCCCTTGGCGGATTTGGAACAGACGGGAAGCAGCGGATGTCACCCGGCCGGGAGCATCGAAGACGATCCGGAATTCTTTGAGAAATGCTTCTGCGTCATCCATCAGTGGGGACTGCTTCTCCCAGTGTGGAGATGCCCACTCGAGAGCCTTCCCTGCCAGACGAGTAATCACGAACCCCACCTTGGCACGTTCAGAGTCAAATTCAGTGGGGTGCAGGGCAAAGCGAATCTGGCACTGATTCACGAATCCTCGACAGGCTTGAGGATCGCCATCGTAGAGAGGCGGAGCAGGAATATGTGGACCAGAAGTGGAGGGGTGGGTAGCCATGGCAGCAGCCGCTTGCGGAGGAGGTGCCGGCAGGAGGGGCGCTGGTGTCAACAAGGAGAGCTTTTCCAGGATCGCCTCCAGCGTGTGTCCCACGTAATTCTGCCGAGCTTCATATGCCTCCATGCGGGAATGCAGGCCCCGAAAGGCCCTGCCGAAATCTGGCTGAGCTTCCTCAGTGGGATCCATGGCCCAAGTATAATGTCAGGGAGCCGGGAGCCCCCTCTGGGGAGAAGTCCGGATCTAGGAGGAAGCCCCTCAGGAAGGATCAGGATCGTGGTATCCAGGGATAAGCAGAAAGGGTAAACGAGTTCAGGCAGTAAGTCACAAGGCAGGCAGAATATAATCAAAGTCCAAAGTCCAGGCAGGGGGTCAGCAATTAGAGATCAACAGGAATAACCACAGGGATAATAGGAACAGACCACAGGAAACCCAGGAATCAATGCAGGAACAAGATCCTATACTTGGGCGCATTCTAGCATCAGAACTGGCTTTTTATTTGAATTTTGGCGCCTTAGTGACGTCATTGACGTCCTTGCGCCGACGTCGGCGCACTGACGTCATCGCGCCGGCGCCGCTTACCCACGTGGCGGCCATGGGCGCCGCCATTTTGGGAGCGACGCCGGCGGAAGAGGACGCGCCGCCCGGAGCTCCTGGGTTTGCTCCGGGCGGCGATCGTGACAGTTCCTTAGGTGGAAGTGACATGATTTAATAAGTGACTGGATATGAGGAGTGAATGAATAACTATGATGGATACTTCGGGGATGCCAGTTGAACTGGCTGATACATTAGATAGCTTTAAGAAGGGCGTGAAAGACCAGAAGCCACTAAAGGACCAGAAGACCAGAAACCGCAAAAAGATCCAAAGCCATGAAAGGAGCGGAAGCAGAAAAAAAAACAAAGAAGCTGCCATCACCAAGAACAAGGAAGACAAACCTATGGTAAGTCTACTGAACACCAATTTTTTATTTTATTAAACCCCTGACCACCAATGTTATATTTAAATCCTCTATGGCCCCCTGGCAACCAATCTGTTTTTCTTTTATTGTCTAAAGGGCTCCTGGTCACCACTGTTTTTTAACTTGTTGGGGGGGGGCTGACCGTCAATGTTTTATTTTAATCCTCTATGGACCCCTGGCCATCAATGTTTCATTTTTTCATTTTCTATGGGGCACTGGTCGCCAATGTTTTTTTTAACTTGTAAGGGGGAACCAAGGCCCTGATGTCAAATATCGGAAATGGTACTCAAAATGCAAATTGGTCTGATTTGTGTCCAAGCACAACTGTGCTCATTGGCCGAAATTGTGTCAGGCACATCTCCCCCTGACAAATGCAATTGTGTTTGCGTTATGCTGCATTGTGGTTAAAAAGTATGGCAAGGGCAGTCATAAATGACCTCCAAAGTCTGTCTATTACAATGTGTAACCTTTGTGATAAGGGCCATTGTATTATTAATACTGTATTGCCAAATCTGAACTGCACACCTCCTAGTCTAGCAGCACTCCAGGTGCATAACATACAGTAATAGAAGAGTGACCAGAATACTGCAACAAGCCTGTGCCGCTAAACTCCATCCACCAGTTGGTTGCCCCTAGTTACTCAAGTGCCTCACTGGGAAAAATTCACTCCCATGAGTAGGTTCTGCTCACTCTCAGATGTTTTACTGCTTTTGACAAAGCCGCCATTGCAATGAAATGTGAGTGACTGAATTGCATGGTCACAACCATTATTTAGTGTTTAAATTATAGCTATGCATATTATTTAGAAACTGGTAACAGCTACTAACTGATACAAAATTAAATCAAGGAGGAGAATAAACATTGGAGGCTTATAGCCATGGCTGAATTTGCCCCTTTTTGCTTCATCAAAAATTAGCAAAACTTGTGAAAATTCACAAAATGCATTAAAGTCAAGGGGCATTTTCAATCATCTTTTTTCACACAACATTTTTTATATATTGCAGTTTGGGTGTTTTTTGTGGCAAAAGGTGTTGAAAAGTTTCACTCAACACTGGAGCCTAACAATTATCTATAAAGCATGTTAGGTTTACTACAAGATTGGGGGAATTATGCGTTGTTGTGTAACTTCATATTTTGTGTAAATATGTTTGTCAGCACTATTATTGGAGGGAGGATCACACTGTAATGTGTGTAAATATGTTTGTCAGCACTATTATTGGAGGGAGGATCACACTGTAATGTTTGGTATCCAAAAACCAGAACAGATGCCAAGGCTCCGGCCACAACTCACACTTCTGCCTATAATGGCTGCCTTTCATGTCGGGAGGAGCCGTTCACTAAGATGCTGCCAGATCTTAAAGTGAGAGAACCAAAATGAGGGCTCTTGGCACATTTCGGTGCTCCCATCTGCGGCAAATCCAAGATGGCAGAGGCCAAGGTTGGCACGCAGACGTCAGCAAGCAAACGTGGGATGCCATGTTGCCATGTTTAGGCTCCAATTTTGAAATAAAATGACGCCGGTTAAATGCCCCATTAGAAGATTTGTTTGCATTCCTGGGTTTTCCTAAATTCTTCCTTAACTTGATTACTGGACTTTGACCTTGCCTGAACCTTGATTTTGCTGCTATTCTGCCTGCCCATTGAACTACTGCCTGAAAGCTTCCTCCTTGGTCCAGACTTCTCCATTTGAAACCAATAGGCATTATAGATAGATTGCATACCTCTCAACATTTTGAAAGTAAAAAGAGGGACAAAATTTTTTTCGCATGTAGAACAGCAAATTGTTTAGCCACGCCCCTTTCTGTGACCACACCCCTAATTACCATGTTACTTTTACAAAATTTGGCAGGTTATGAAAGTTTGAAAATAATTCTTCTTATGTAAACTGTTTTTTTTGTCTCAAAATTGTTTGTGAGAACATTGTTTCTTTTTCTGGCAGAGAAAATAGGGACTTTCCAGTACAAATGAGGGACTGCAGGTTGAGCTGTCAAAAGAGGGACTGTTCCTCCGAAAAAGGGACAGTTGGGAGGTATGTGTGACCATATATATATATTTTGTATTATAGGCCCTCCATTTTACCAATGTCATTGCCTTTTGCTTTACATAGGAGTTGGATACTTTAAATGCAAAGGAATCTTTGCATACTAAACTAATCAGTCTGATCAGGACTGTGTAACTGGAGGCCCGTCAAAGGATTTTAATGGCCTCCAGTCTCCTCAAAAGCTCCATACACTTCAGTGTTTGATATCATCATTTTAATTTAATCTAGCCCTCGAAAATCCTATATGAGAAATAATCGTTAGACAGCACTGAGTCAGATCATTACTCTGATTATTTCTGGTATTAGTTCCACAGAGAATTAAAGCCCGAACAACCAGGCTGCGCGAAAGCTTTTTTCCGCAAGCGATCAGACTCCTCAACTCACTGCCTGCCCTCCCACTACATTCCAGACACACCTGAACTGTGAACTGAACTTTGTGAACTGTTACTTTATTTGCACAATTCTAAAGGTTTCCATATGTATATATCCAATTTCTGCCAATATATTGCACATTTCATGTTTACATATTTATTGTGTATTTTTAAGTACCTTTTTGTGATAAGTACTAGCTGGAGCCACGTCGTCTTGTCTCACTGTGTATTTTTATACTGTTGAGATGACTTGACTTTGAATCTGATTTCTACTTGTGTAGCCAGGGCTGGAACTAGGGGTAGGAACAAGAGGCATGTGCCTAGAGCACGAAGCTTGGGGCGCCAGGCACTTACCTTATATGCAGCCTACCCCTAGTCGTGTGTTACCATATTGAAAAGTGGGTGCGCTCTGTGAAGTCGAAGGGCTTTGCGCACGACAATGCACGCGCACGTCTTCGGTGGTGCACGGTTACGCACAATTACGCATGCATGTCCTCGGTTATGCACGCGTGTCCTCGGTTACACACAATTACGCACATCCTCAGTTGCACACGGTTATGCACTCTAGTCCTCGGTTGTGCGCTGTTGCGCATAGCTGTGGTGGGGACCGAAGTTGCCAAAGGCCAATCTATACCTCATGAAATAAAAAAAAAAAAGGTACTGCAAAAATTTTTGGAAATGATAAAGGCTGCTTTATCTATAATGCAGAAGGGTTTGCATAACAAATAATACAGTACCTCTTCCTAATAGAAGAAATTATAGTTTCCTAGGAGCAATTTGAGCTATGCAGTAAATGTCTTCTCTAGGAAATAGTGTAGTAAATAGATTAAAGTCGACTTTTCCATGATCTTTCAAACAAAGCCTTCATTTATATTTATATTGCAACAGCTAATAAACAAATATGTTAGATCATGATATTATTAGATATCATTCAGCACTACAAATCAGTGCCAGGAACTGCAAGACAAAGGATACGCTTCCAGCAGTCTTGCCAACAATGTAATCTGCTCCTGATATTGTCTGCAACATGAAAACAATAGGATCAGCATGGAAACAATAAAGAGCATCCGGCCTGAAACTGTGGGAACCTTTCCCTCGCTATGTTTCACAATCATTATAAATGATAAACAATATAGATAAAAGCTAAGATCTTACTGTTTTAAAAGAATTGCAAAGTGAGTTTGTGCCACAATATGTATTTTGTAAAAAAAATATTAATCTTATAGCCTAATATACATTTCTGAAGAGGCGTATTGATACTTATTTTTTCTTTATGCATAATGAAGCTGCTGCCTTTTTGTGCTGATTCTGCTTTGTCTTGTTTCTTTTTCCCCATAACCTTCCTCTCTATAAATAAGTGAACCTTCTGAGGATTATTTCCTAGAAACTGTTTTCTCTTGTAAGGGTAAAAAGAAAACCATAAATCATTTGCTTTATAGACGTAAACATTAAACTGTGGAATGTACATTTAAATACTATGAATAAAGCATTTTCAATATAAGCTCTATCTATTTGGATTGTGTTAAAGTAAAGCATCACAATGAGCGCTGGAGTGATTCTCTAAAAGAGAGAAGATCATGAGCATACAGATGTTTCCCTGAGGTATGTCATTTATTAGCAGCAAAAAATAAATCTGTCCCCAGTGTACTTCAGTAAGAGAAGAGAGTACTGTAGATGTCTTTGTCTGTTACAGGCTGGTGATTAAAGACCATCATATGAATCATTCCCTTTTTAAACAGACAGTTAATTTAACAATTAGCAAAAGTATTTTAGTTGTAGTCATGCAACATTGGTTATCTCTGGATATTGTGCCACTTGCCTTAACCAGTGTACACCCCCTCCCTTCCCCCCTTTTCGTGACTGTTTTGTAAGCAGGTGCACTGGTAATCGAATTTTCTGCTTTGCAAGGACCAGACTTGAAGTAGCTTCAATTTCCCTTATTGCCCTATCAGGGGCGCTGTTCCAATGAGGCGAGTTGAGAAACGCGCCTCAGGCAGCAGTGCCCCACTAGGTACCAGGGGTGGCAAAAACGCTGCTCCTGGTACTTTAAGAGAAAAATGTCCGGTTTTTGCTAACGTTCTGGCCCTCTCCTCGTGGACCCCCTCCACCGGCAGCAACAGCAACCTGCCTCATAGGCGGAGCAGCCAGGATTGCCCCTGTGCCCTATTTAACTGAAGAAATAACCACAATCATAGACATGTGATGGTTAAAACTATAAAAAAAAGCCACATGCTTGGAAGGGTTTTTAATAAACGTATTATTCCGGAGGCCACTATAGCGCTTTTAGCTAGTTCAACCACAGACCTTACTAAACCCCAGAATATATTAATGGGGCAAATTTTAGCTGTAGCAAGAATCAACTTAGCAAAGCACTGGCTACAACCGACTATAGACTCTCAAGGTATAATAGGAAAAATCACTCAGACTCAGAGTATGTTGTATTTAACAGCTTTATTAGCAGACACAGTGGAAAAACATACACAAATTTGGGCACCATGGAATATATTTATACAATCGTGAGAGATAGACTGTCACCCAATGTAACAGAGATCGTACTGGTGAAAACAATTCATTATCGATGTTATCCTATACTAATGTTTCTTTTCCTTTGAAAATTCTGTATTGGAAATATATATGCTTACCATTTGTTAATGCATATGTTTTTGAAAAATAAAGGAGATTAAAAAAAAAAAAAAAAAAACTATAAAAAAAGTATGTTCAGCATAAGCCCTATTCGTTGCAAAGATGTTGAAAATTAGGCACACTTCCCCTTTAACAGCCTTGTTGCTTGCTTTTTTGTTGGAGCTTGGTATAGGTTGTTTTGGCTAATTTACTAATTCTTATGCAATCACACATTTGTCGCTGTTGCAATTGGCTGCAGGTTTTTCTAGAATTGTCGTGGTTAAAGTGGGTATAGGGTGGTTGCTGCATAAAAGCAATGAACAGATGCCCATGCCTTAATAAAGAACATTAAAACAGTGAATCCCAATTTTTCTCAGTTGACATTTAACCCTTTCCATGTCAGGATGTTTTAATCTCGCAATGCCATGGATTGCTACAAGTAAAACATGGCTTAGGGTAGCTCAAAAAAACATGTAATGTAGCACACTAGTTCTGTTATGTTAAGAGCAAAGACACACAATGAGATTCGGGGAGATTTAGTCGCCCGGCGATAAATTGCCTCGAACTGCCTCCTGCCGGCTAGAATATAAATCGCCGGCACTCGGAGCACTTCGTTTTCTAAAGTCACCCAAAGTTTCCTCGTGGGGCAACTTCGGGCAACTTCTGAAAACAAAGCGCACCGATTGCCATCCCACCAGTGATTTACACTCTAGTCAGCAGGAGGCAGTTCGGGGAGATTAGTCGCCCCGAAGAAGAGAAGATTTGTCGCGACTAATCTCCCCAAATCTGAGCGTGTGTCTCTGCCCTAAGTGCCACAGATTCTACATTGTATAACATTTAGAGGCTTAATTAAAACATTTTCTATATAAGGCCAACATTTTCTTCAAAGGAAAACAAACTTGTATATTATATTTGTGATATTTCTGTGACTTTTTTATGTGTTTTGCCTTAATCATCTTCTTTTTTATTTGTTTTATAAATGACCATTTTTACATATTCTCTTTTATCTTTGTAGCCCTGATGTCCAGTTAGGCCCCTATGAGAATGAAAAACAAATACGCTGATGAATAGGTCACATAAACAGATTACAGATTTGAATGAAGCCTCTAATTACTTAATAATGACTTCATTACCAGAGTTATTTATAGCTGACCCTCTAACCTGCATGTGATACAGTTAATGTATTCTCCCAGCATAAGCTTCTGTTTACTGTTAGCAGTAAAGATAAGACTTTGGAAACAGCTTGGATTTGGCAAATGAAATTACACAACAGTTTATTTCAAACCTCAAGAGTGTACCAATAAAGATAAGATATGGTGTTCCTAATTTGATATTCCTTCTCTTTAATTCATGTAACAGGCTAAGTACCAGCACCCTGACACACAACTGTAGCAACCTGGACACAGTGAATGACTGAAAAATAGCACAAAAAAAATTAATTATTCAATAGTTAGGGTTTTTTCTGCTATGATATTATACCATCACCATAGATTTGTCTGCCTCCTGATATTTTATCTATATTTGTGTTATTGTATGTGTTAAAATATGAGGATTTTTTAATTGACTGGGTCAGCGGCATAAGAAAGTTGTGTCGGGCCCCCCTACAAAAAAACAGAGGGGGCCACGCTCCACACTTTCAGCCTGACACTCCCTCCCTCCCTAGACCCGCCCACCAAGCTGCATCCCCCAGCCGCTCGCGTCAGAAAAGCTAAACAAGTGGCTGGGGAGGGGGGATTTTCTAAACTATAGAGGAAGCAGACCTGCAGTCTGGGCCACCCTGTTTGCGGGGTCCCCCACGACCGCGGGGTCTGCTTCCTCTATGGTTACGCCATTAGACTCGGTTATTTTTAAAACTCTAGGAACTGTACATTAGTATGTGTACTCAAAGTACGCAAAGTGTGCCCATTGTGACAATTCAGGCAAACAATTTTGTGTTGTTTTGAAATGCCCACAACAAAATGTGTATCACATACAGGGCCGAACTGGGAGTTCAAAAGAAACCCAGGCAAAGAAAAATCAAAGTGGCCCACATATAAATATGCAACATTGGCAGCCACACCCCACCCCCCACAAGTTAAAAAAAAAAACATTGTTGAGGGTCAGGGACCCTCAATAAAACAAAAAAATACATTGGTGGCCAGGTTCCCCTATTAAAGTAAAAAAAAACGGTGTTCAAGGGAACTCCCCTATAAGAAACATTGATTGCCAGCCCCCCAATTAAAAAAAAAAACATTGGTGGCCAGGGTGCCCCATTCAAGTAAAGAAAGAAAATTGGTAGTCAGGGCTCCCCCCCCCATAAAATTTAAAAAATCACCTAAGACTATACCTAAGCCCAAAGCTTGCAACAAAGGAAATGAAGTAGAGATTATTTACAGGAAGAGATACAGGAAGTCAGTTCTTTAGGCAGACATTGGAGGATTGCATGAATACTAATGAATGCAGAACAGAGTTGTAGGGATATGATTCCCATGTTCAACCCCTTTTGGCCATTAAAATGGATCTACCCCTTAATTAATTTAGCAATCCCTTATTAAATTACTCTTACTCACTGAATTTATTGTAAGATCTCATATTTCCTACTGCAGCCTTTTTTGTTTCTATGCTTATTACACTGCTCCACTCATTACTTACAGCTCTCCCTGCCATCTGTTAACTCGTATGCAATACTGAAGAATCCTTACCATGAGTTTCCTGGCAAGTTGTAGATACAAGAGCAGCCCATTACTCAGCTGAAAATGAATGTGGTTTCTCCAGTGAGAACCTATTCAACATATAGAGCAGTAGAGCACCTGGTTTCCTGACAGTTTGTATTTTGCTTAGAGATGAAGAATGGGGCCACCTCCTTTAAGTCCGATACAATTCGCCAGAATGCCCCAACACTCTGTATCAGGTCATGTTAATGTGAACCCAATACTTAAGCTCAGTTACACTGGGAAAATCATTAACTATATATGAAAAATTAAGATGACCTTACACCTAATGGCCACCTTGAGGAATAACTGGATCATAACTAATGTAAATGCAGGGAGGAGGATCAAAAGATTCATGAGCCTATGCGGTCTTTACCCCAATGGGAAAATCAAAACTGCCTGATTGACATCTGTTTAATTTTCAGCCATATATCAATCAGACAGGCCCATCGACCAGTCCCAGACATGGACCAATAAGCTGTCAAAAAGCTACGGTCTACTTACTAGCAACACTTATCTCATTATGCATCCTTCTCTAAAAAGAATGGTGATAATGATAATATGCAAAGTGTGAAAGAACATTGCTTGATATTGGCTCACAACTGTCTAGGAATTTTTTAACAGAGGGAAACAGGTTAATACAAACCAGTTTAAATAAATATATAGACAACACTAAACAGAATCTGCTTTTCACTTCAAATATGTGATCCAATTTTTGGCTAGTGTCCCCATACAGTAAAAAAAAGTAAGCATAAAACAATTTTAGCACTAGGATTATGTTTAACATAGTTGTATTTTGCCCAATATACAATGTGGTTTGTTAACTCTTTCATTACAGTCTATCTAAGAACCACTATTAGAATTTAAATGAAATCATGTGAATCCTGTGAATGAATATTTTTAATAGAAGACAGAGCAGAAACTGATGATGTAATTGCTGCTAACAGACAAACGCAACAGAAGTTTTGTCTGTATATCAGCACTCTCTGTTTACAAGTAAAAGCGATTATATGAGATTGAATGTGCCATTAGAGTATACAAAGGAAATAATTATAAACCTTTCTTCATTCCTATGCACCACAAACCTGAGCTTTCCCAAACAAGCCTGCTCTTGTTCCACCTGCTCCCGTGACATCACATCTTTTATTTACATCTGTGCTTCTTATTTTCTGTTATAATTGTATTGGATGTGTGGATGACATAATAGAACTGTTGTGTATCTGAAATCAACAGTAAGATCTGTATTAAATAGTTATTTCTTTAAAGGACAGTTTCAAAAGTAACTGTATTTGATTTGTGTTACAGTATGGGCATTGTACTGCTTCCCACAAACAGTAGTTTAAAATAGTGTTTGCGCTCCATTAACCTGCCTTTTTTGGTTGTTTGTGTCGCCCTATCAAGCGTCGGGTTCAGACTGTTTGTAAATTAAGCTGCACAAAGCTAGTAAGGGCCAATCCTACAGAAAACAAGTCATATTGAAGATTTATTTGCAACAGCAAACTACAGTACAGATTGTTTAAAAATCTTTAATTGTGAAACATTCACAACACAGGGGTTTGGGAAAAAAGGAGCAGGGAGATTTTGTATATGATTTATAATAGGCTGACATTTATTTAAAAGCTTTTAATGATATATTAATATATTGCAGTTGGTGTCTTCTTGAGGAGTCCTCCTGCTATGTATAGCAAACTACATTATAAAGGGATGAACAAATGCCTATATAAAGGAAGATATTAGGTGCCAAGTACTAGACCAAAATAAGCACCTTCTAATGGAGAGAGGCCCAATCAGTAACTGTAAATATGGCACTACCAGCATTAAAGGTTTACAGTGGTTGCACTCCCTGGGCACATAACCACTTCTCTTTAGTGGTTGCTAACATAAAAAATAAAAACTGCATACAGTTTTACTGATACAGGTGCTTTACCTCCATGTATTGGGGACAAGCGTCTCTCCTAGGGGATGTGGAAACCTCCTGAAACAATGAGATGGTAGCTGTAAATGGTAAATGTGTGTATGTCTTCAGTTTTTGTTGTTAAATACATAAGAGTACATAAGCATCATTTCAAACATGCACTTTGATTTATTGTATTTTATGACAGGGCTGTGTTGACCACGCACCTAAATATCTTGTCTCCAAGATAAATGAGGCATTTAAACAAATCCAGCTTGGTATAATTAACAAGAATAACAGAATGCATGTTTATTAACCAATTAAAAACCAAACATATATGCTTCCTGGGAAATATCAATATTAATGCATCTAAAATACATAGACTCTGGTCAGCTGGCCCCAAGGTTTCCCAAAGCAATGTAAAGGGGGCAACTTCAAGGTTTAATCTGAGGACATAATTAGAACTATTCTTCTTACCTATGAGCTTTTAGGACCATCACTGCTAATTCCTGAAAGTCACTGTCACTTTACATTGACAGAAAAATAACAGGTCTAGGGTTTCTTGCGGTGCTTCTCACCACCATCAATAAAAAGTGACCATGTGATACATACAGCATTGGCCATGAAAACATCTCCTACTCCATAACCCTTAGAGTTTTCATTAATGGCAACACCAATTGGTATTCAGTACATGGCTTTCTCTTGACACTTGAAGTATGGGGCTGTCCCATGGCTCAGAATACTGCTCTAAAGTAGTCCTAGTCATGGGAATCAACAAAAAATCCAAAGAAAAATGACAAAATTATATTTTCAGGATTTTTCAGTCTTACTTGCTTAGGTGTCCTATAGATGCAAGTTTGTTATCCCATCATACTGCAGTTGTTCAGTTGAGACAGAAGACTTTTCCGGTGAGTGTTATCAAAGCCCAATGTGACAGCACCTCCATCCAACCACCACACTCTACATCAGCAAAAAGAAAAATTCTGTTTGGTCAACTGCTGTATGTCCCACTAGATGAAGCAAGGGTCACTGGGCCTCATTTACACGGGCCATGTACTGAGGAGCAAGATCATTTAGAGGTGCAAAATCATTCAACAAGTGATGTGTTGCATCTGAATATCGAAAACATCTGAATGACAAACAGTTTAGGGGCAGGTGTTTTAATGTATTTTACATACAGTATGTTTGTGCTGTTTAAGAGATTTTGAAGGAGCTTCTTTGAGTTTGCTAGAATGTTAAAAGCCAGAGAAACATTGATGGGTGTTATTCTTAGTGATGTAGCTCAGTTCTAAGAATAGTTGCCAACGGCTCTTAACCCGTCTGGAGATAAAGAGACTGTTTAAACTGTACATGGATGTATCAGACAACAGAAGTTGCTGCTTAGAACAAAGATGACAGCATAGCACATGCTCTAGAGATAAAAGAGGCCCACAAAGGGTGTGTCTGAGAGAACTGTCACCTATGAAAATATATATAGAACTGAAGTGATAAATGCAGGTTTCTGCTCAAGTATCATTGTTTGGTGTTAACCAGAGCTGGGCAAACATCTAAGGACGCCCAAGGCAAGCCCCTGGTTGTCACCACTTCCCTCATCTGCTTGCCACCTCTCCCCATATACCACAAACTCAAATTATCTGCTAATACGTCATCCTGCTACACTGGCATCTTTCATGTGCACAGGGCCAAAGTTAGAGAAGGCAATAATGGTATGTGCCGGGAGGGTAGCACTCACCCCCATTGTACCATAGGAACATGCTGCCGCAGCCTACCCCTGCTGCCATGGTCTTAAAGTGGACCAGTCATCCAGACACAAAAAGCTGAATAATAAAAGTATTCTTGAGTCTGAAGAATGAAGGGGACTGGTGGGCACACAAGGAATCAGAAGCACTTCCAGATAAGCAGGGCTTGGATTATTTAGAAATTTAAAGGCAAGAATTTTGAAGACAATCCTAGATTGCGTGGGAAGTCAGTGTAGGAAGCGTAGAAGTGGTGTTATGTGACATTGGTGGTGTTGATGTAAGCAGCCTGGCTACAACATTTTCTACCAACTGAACAGTTCTTGAAAGACCATAATACAAGGCATTACGGTAATCCAGTCTTGAGGATACAAAAGCATGGATTCATTTTGCCTTGTCTCCCACTGGAATCATGTTTTTTTTCTTTCAATTTTTCTGAGATGGAAAAATACTGATGTGATGGTAGATGATACTTGATGTTTGAAGGAGAAAATCAGTATCTAGAATCACACCCTGGCTGCTCAGGCTGCTCATCTGGTCTGACAAATCTAATTTTACACCTTCAAGTTTTAAATCCACTGGCTGTGCTCCCTGCCATCTTATCAGTCTCCGCCCTCCAATTACGAGTATTTCTGTTTTGTCTAGGTTAAGATTAAGCCAGTCAGGTTCATCCAAACTTGCACACAAAAATACACCTATTTAACACAACAGTCTAGATTGTAGATTAGCCTGTTTGGCCAAACGAGTGGTGGTCCAGCAAGGTCAATAATGGCATCAATTTGGTAGCTGCCTGAGTACTCAGTTTAAAGGGATAATTTGCAAACTATTAGCTAAGGGGCCCATTCACTAAGTTTGAGTGAAGGAACAGAATAAAAAATACTTCGAATTTCAAAGAATTTTTTTGGCTACTTCGACCATCGAATTGGCTACTTCAACTTTCGACTACGAATCGACGATTTGAACTAAAAATCGTTCGACTATTCGACCATTCAATAGTCGAAGTACTTCGACCCCCTAGTTCGCCACCTAAAAAGCTACCAAAGTCAATGGTAGCCTATGGGGAAGGTCCCCATAGGCTTTCCAAGTCTTTTCTGATTGAAGGATAATCCTTCGATCGATGGATTAAAATCCTTCGAATCGTTCGATTTGAAGGATTTAATCGTTCAATCGAACGATTATTCCTTCGATCGAACGAATTGCGCAAGATCCTTCGACTTCGATATTCGAAGTCGAAGGATTTTAATTCGCCAGTCGAATATCGAGGGTTAATTAACCCTCGATATTCGACCCTTAATACATCTGCCCCTAAGTGTGCAGAATTCACTGCTGTCATGAAGAACAATTTTTTAAATCAGTATAAGCTAAAACACGTAGTTCTGTATAGGGCACCTCTTGGGACTCTGTTGTTGTCCTGGCATTGCAAATTTATATTTTGTATTTCTGTATGTCAATAAGGGTCCCAGACTTTACATCTGTATTGGGCCATAGAGGAAAAGATTCTGAAGGTAGCTCTGGTCAAGCATACTGGCCCATACTGACATACTTGGGAAACAGTCATTCAATCTAGGGCCAGAGGTGATGCTGATGGACCTGAAAGAAAATACAGTAAGTATCAGCAATGGCTTGTCTGCTTAATTTCTTTTGAAATGACATTTCCACTGATGTCGGCATTGACATCCTGGGTGCATATTTGCCTGCGCAATCCAAGAATTACAATTAGTATAACTAGGGACAAATTTATTAAACTGGCTAATTTGCCAGTGTGATGTCATTTCGGAACTTCACCAATTTACTAACAGGTGCTGGCATAAATTCACTAGCGAAGGAGACAGACTATAGCGATACTTCGCACTTTTAACGCCAGGCGAATTTTCGCTCTGGCGAATGGACGGAACTACGCAAATTCACTAAGATGCGGATTTTACTGAACAATACCTCTTGCGCCAGACTTGCCTTCACTACCTCAGACCAGGCGAAGTGCAATAGAGTAGATAGAACTTCCTAAAAAAAAGTTGAAAATTTTTCTTAGTCCCAAAAAACGCTGACGTCTTTTACTTTTTACAAGGTGATAGTCTGAAAAACATCGGAAATTTTTTTTTGGGTTCCCTCCTTCCCACCTACATTTCCTAACATATGGAACATAAACTATACTGTGGGCACATGTGTGTGGCAATATAACAACTCTATTTTATTTTATTAAGGTTCCCTGGCGAAGTGTTGCGATGTCAGCAAAGCCATTGCTGGCGCAATTTCAGAGGTAAGTAAATTTGCCCCTAGGAAGTAGTTAATACATAGAGGTGCCCAACTTAAGCCTGACATGCTGCCTTAGAAGACTGGTGAAAGTGCGGTGCTCCTAAACATAGCAAGCTTAATTCTATAAGATCATCCAAGTAACTGCATTCTACACAGAATTACTGGATGTGGCTGGATGTGAAAAGGAGAAACATGAGAACCTTTCTTTTTGACAAAAACAAATAAAATTTTACCATAGTATTACATCAAGCAGCCAGCCAATAGGAATGAAATTAAACAAAGTAGGACTCAATAAGCCAGACAAAAAAAAACTATTTACATAAATAAGAGTCTACATTAAAAGTAAAATAATTAAGGGCATATTTATCAAGTGTCAAATTTCGAATTGAAAAAACTTCGACGTTCGAATTCAAAAAGACCAACTGAAATTAATTTGAAGGGGTTTTTTTGGTCAAATAGGTCCGTTTTCGATCGAATAGGTCCATATTCGGCCGAATTCTAATCGTACGAATCGAAGGAATAGCGAATTCGATTGGATTCTATTCTAAGTTTTTCCCCAAAAAAACTTTCCACCAATTGACTCCAAATAGGTTCTAGGATGATGATAAATTTCGATATTCGAATTTTCAAATTTTTTTCAAATTCAAATTGAATTTGGACTTTTCCCTAGTCAAAGTACACAAAAAATAACTCGAAATTCTAATTTTTATTTATTCGAAAATTCACCTTGACCTTTGATAAATCTGCCCCTAAATATAACCACATAGAAAATTCCATGGTAGGAAAATATAACACAGGTAGCA
This sequence comes from Xenopus petersii, assembly GCA_038501925.1. NCBI lineage: Eukaryota > Metazoa > Chordata > Amphibia > Anura > Pipidae > Xenopus > Xenopus petersii. Next base: position 63,508,299 of record CM076679.1, read on the forward strand.
AAATGGTCGGAATCAGTTGCAGAAAACTCATTCAGTAAGTAATTCCTATTGATCTGTGAATGGAGGAAATGTTCTCTATGAGACCAATAAAGAACCGTTGTCTTGTTCTTTCTATTAACATTTTCTGTTATACTAAGCACTTTTGAAAGGTCAATTTAACTATACACTTACACTTTCACTGATAAAGCTATTAAAATGTCAGGTTCCCAAGCATATTTATTGCTGGGCTCTGGTTGCAGTTCCACATGCCAGCGTGTCAAAAAAGTATTGAGTAGTTATATCCAAATAGAACTGGGCTGACATTTCACGTTAGTACAAACAGCTGTAAAAATGTAGTCTTATTTTATATTAAAAGAAATATGTAAATTATTATTACTGCAATTTCCCAGTGTGGCAAGATGGCATTCATAGGTATCTCACAGACAATAAGTGGCCAGTGTATCCGCTTCCTTGTTTGTTTTGCCTGTTTGCACTTTACTTGGTGGTATGTATCTAAATACTATTTGGTGCTTTGTTTGATATGCACTGTTCTGCTAAAGATTGTTTGTACTGTATATGATTTTTTTCTATAAAAAATACTTTTTACAACACCTTGTCTGATAAATTTAGTGTGCAAACCCAATCTAGAAAGAGAAACAATTGTTAACTCAGAAGTGTCCACCAGAGGAAGCTTGTTGTGCTTTGGGGCATTTATACATTTCCTCACCCTGGGGAAGTCATCTGCATGATAAGAAACAAATATAAGGTTGATTTTGTGTAGAGGAGATCTCCTGGTTGTACCTATGGATCCAGTAAAATCTTACTTATGTGTTATGTAATATGTTATGTCCCGTTTGTCTTTTGCATCTGCATTTGGTTTCTGATGGAATGTAAATAATGGATGTCCAGCAACTGTGGGTGACCAGAGACAAACATATAATTTTTATCAGATCTTTTTTCCCCAACCAAAGGTGGGGGTTAATAGAGTCTGCACTCCGGTTGGGGGTAACAGTAGTTTTATGTAACAAAATTTGCCCCCCACCAGTGGTAGGACATTGCAGTAAAACAAATAGAACTTGTAAAATACAATCACTAGAGATGGCGCGAACTGTTCGCCGGCGAACTTGTTCGCGCGAACATCGGGTGTTCGCGCTCGCCGGAAGTTCGCGAACGGCGCGCGACGTTCGCCATTTTGGGTTCGCCATTGTTGGCGCTTTTTTTTGCCCTCTCACCCCAGACCAGCAGGTACATGGCAGCCAATCAGGAAGCTCTCCCCTGGACCACTCCCCTTCCCTATAAAAACCGAAGCCCTGCAGCTTTTTTTCACTCTGCCTGTGTGTGCTGAAGAGATAGTGTAGGGAGAGAGCTGCTGCCTGTTAGTGATTTCAGGGACAGTTGAAAGTTTGCTGGCTAGTAATCGTTTTGATACTGCTCTGTTATTGGAGGGACAGAAGTCTGCAGGGGTTTGAGGGACATTTAAGCTTAGGTAGCTTTGCTGGCTAGTAATCTACCTTCTACTGCAGTGCTCTGTATGTAGCTGCAGTGGGCAGCTGTCCTGCTTCTGATCTCATCTGCTGACTGCTGCAATAGCAATAGTCCTTGTAAGGACTGCTTTTATTTATTTTTTTGTTGTTTTACTACTACTACTACTACTACTACTACTACTATAAGAGCCCAGTGCTATTAGTCTAGCAGTGTTGGGGAGTGGGACTGGTGTGCTAATCTGCTGCTCCTAGTAGTTCAGCAGCACCAACTTTAATTTTTTTAATATTCATTCTTTTTTTATTTAACTTTTTTTTATTTTACTACCGCTGTAGTAGTGTATAAGTTGACCTTTTAGGCATTATTTGCCCTGTAGGCATTTTTTGCCCAGTGTGTTATTCAACCAACTGCTATCTAGCTGTGTGACCGTGTTCACATTCTGTCTAAATATCCATAATATTACCGTCTCCAGAAAAAACACCGGAGTGACTTTTTTCAAGCAGCCATAATAAATTTTACGTAATCCGTATCCATCGCTGTAGTAGTGTATAAGTTGACCTTTTAGGCATTATTTGCCCTGTAGGCATTTTTTGCCCAGTGTGTTATTCAACCAACTGCTATCTAGCTGTGTGCCGGTGTTCACATTCTGTCTAAATATCCATAATATTACCATCTCCAGAAAAAACACCGGAGTGACTTTTTTTCAAGCAGCATTCTTATATTTTACGTAATCCGTATCCACCGCTGTGTATACGTTGACCTTGTAGGCATTATTTGCCCTGTAGGCATTTTTTGCCCAGTGTGTTATTCAACCAACTGCTATCTAGCTGTGTGCCCGTGTTCACATTCTGTCTAAATATCCATAATATTACCGTCTCCAGAAAAAACACTGGAGTGACTTTTTTTCAAGCAGCATTCTTATATTTTACGTAATCCGTATCCACCGCTGTGTATACGTTGACCTTGTAGGCATTATTTGCCCTGTAGGCATTTTTTGCCCAGTGTGTTATTCAACCAACTGCTATCTAGCTGTGTGACCGTGTTCACATTCTGTCTAAATATCCATAATATTACCGTCTCCAGAAAAAACACCGGAGTGACTTTTTTCAAGCAGCCATAATAAATTTTACGTAATCCGTATCCATCGCTGTAGTAGTGTATAAGTTGACCTTTTAGGCATTATTTGCCCTGTAGGCATTTTTTGCCCAGTGTGTTATTCAACCAACTGCTATCTAGCTGTGTGCCCGTGTTCACATTCTGTCTAAATATCCATAATATTACCGTCTCCAGAAAAAACACCGGAGTGACTTTTTTTCAAGCAGCATTCTTATATTTTACGTAATCCGTATCCACCGCTGTGTATACGTTGACCTTGTAGGCATTATTTGCCCTGTAGGCATTTTTTGCCCAGTGTGTTATTCAACCAACTGCTATCTAGCTGTGTGACCGTGTTCACATTCTGTCTAAATATCCATAATATTACCGTCTCCAGAAAAAACACCGGAGTGACTTTTTTTCAAGCAGCATTCTTATATTTTACGTAATCCGTATCCACCGCTGTGTATACGTTGACCTTGTAGGCATTATTTGCCCTGTAGGCATTTTTTGCCCAGTGTGTTATTCAACCAACTGCTATCTAGCTGTGTGACCGTGTTCACATTCTGTCTAAATATCCATAATATTACCGTCTCCAGAAAAAACACCGGAGTGACTTTTTTCAAGCAGCCATAATAAATTTTACGTAATCCGTATCCATCGCTGTAGTAGTGTATAAGTTGACCTTTTAGGCATTATTTGCCCTGTAGGCATTTTTTGCCCAGTGTGTTATTCAACCAACTGCTATCTAGCTGTGTGCCCGTGTTCACATTCTGTCTAAATATCCATAATATTACCGTCTCCAGAAAAAACACCGGAGTGACTTTTTTTCAAGCAGCATTCTTATATTTTACGTAATCCGTATCCACCGCTGTGTATACGTTGACCTTGTAGGCATTATTTGCCCTGTAGGCATTTTTTGCCCAGTGTGTTATTCAACCAACTGCTATCTAGCTGTGTGACCGTGTTCACATTCTGTCTAAATATCCATAATATTACCGTCTCCAGAAAAAACACCGGAGTGACTTTTTTCAAGCAGCCATAATAAATTTTACGTAATCCGTATCCATCGCTGTAGTAGTGTATAAGTTGACCTTTTAGGCATTATTTGCCCTGTAGGCATTTTTTGCCCAGTGTGTTATTCAACCAACTGCTATCTAGCTGTTTGCCCGTGTTCACATTCTGTCTAAATATCCATAATATTACCGTCTCCAGAAAAAACACCGGAGTGACTTTTTTTCAAGCAGCATTCTTATATTTTACGTAATCCGTATCCACCGCTGTGTATACGTTGACCTTGTAGGCATTATTTGCCCTGTAGGCATTTTTTGCCCAGTGTGTTATTCAACCAACTGCTATCTAGCTGTGTGACCGTGTTCACATTCTGTCTAAATATCCATAATATTACCGTCTCCAGAAAAAACACCGGAGTGACTTTTTTTCAAGCAGCATTCTTATATTTTACGTAATCCGTATCCACCGCTGTGTATACGTTGACCTTGTAGGCATTATTTGCCCTGTAGGCATTTTTTGCCCAGTGTGTTATTCAACCAACTGCTATCTAGCTGTGTGACCGTGTTCACATTCTGTCTAAATATCCATAATATTACCGTCTCCAGAAAAAACACCGGAGTGACTTTTTTCAAGCAGCCATAATAAATTTTACGTAATCCGTATCCATCGCTGTAGTAGTGTATAAGTTGACCTTTTAGGCATTATTTGCCCTGTAGGCATTTTTTGCCCAGTGTGTTATTCAACCAACTGCTATCTAGCTGTGTGCCCGTGTTCACATTCTGTCTAAATATCCATAATATTACCGTCTCCAGAAAAAACACCGGAGTGACTTTTTTTCAAGCAGCATTCTTATATTTTACGTAATCCGTATCCACCGCTGTGTATACGTTGACCTTGTAGGCATTATTTGCCCTGTAGGCATTTTTTGCCCAGTGTGTTATTCAACCAACTGCTATCTAGCTGTGTGCCCGTGTTCACATTCTGTCTAAATATCCATAATATTACCGTCTCCAGAAAAAACACCGGAGTGACTTTTTTTCAAGCAGCATTCTTATATTTTACGTAATCCGTATCCACCGCTGTGTATACGTTGACCTTGTAGGCATTATTTGCACAGTGTTTTCTTCAAACCGCCATCTAGCTGTGTGAGCTTGTTCACATTTTGTCTAAATATTGATAATATTATCGTCTCTAGAAAAACCACTTGAGTTACTTTTTTTCAAGCAGCATTCATATATTTTACGTAATCCGTATCCACCGCTGTAGTAGTGTATACGTTGATCTTGTAGGCATTATTTGCACACTGTTTTCTTCAAACTGCCATCTAGCTGTGTGTATTATCGTTTCCAGAAAAACCAACTGAGTTTTTGTTGTTGTTGTTTTTTTAAAAATAATGCCAGGCAAAGGCAGGCCGCCACGCAGAGGCCGTGCTAGGGGCCGTGCTGCTATGCAATCCTGTGGCCCTAGCAAATTGCCCAGTTTTAAAAAGCCAATGACCCTGAACTCCCAAAATGCTGAAGAGGTAGTTGACTGGCTTACACAGCACACCCCATCCTCTACCGTTTCTAACTTTACCACAACATCCTCCTCATCCTCCACTGCTATGGCCACCCCACGTAACACTTCCTCCACCACCGGTGCCCCTTCTTCACTGGAGTCAGAGGAGTTATTTTCCCATGAGTTTCTTGAACTGAGTAATGCGCAACCATTATTGGCAGAAGAAGATGAAGGAGATGAGGACGTTACACCAGATTTAATTCTGGCAGAGAACACGACAGAGATGGACATAATGATGAGTGATGAGGAGGAGGAGGAGGTCCCCGCTGCTGCTTCCTTCTGTGATGTGTCAGAAGAAATTGATGCATCTGAGGAGAATGATGATGAGGAGATTGATGTTTTGTGGGTGCCTAGTAGAAGAGAGCAAGAGGAGGGTAGTTCAGATGGAGAGACGGAGAGTCAGAGAGGCAGTAGGAGAATAAGACTTAGAAGAAGCAGGGAGGCCAGCCCGCAGGGATCAGTAGGGCAACAACATGTATCGGCACCTGTGTTCAGCCGGCCAACGCACCCGCCATTGCCGCCAATGCCGCCAACTTCTACTGTTACCGCCAGATCGCAGACTTCCAAAAAGTCAGCAGTGTGGCATTTTTTTAATGTGTGTGCCTCTGACAAAAGCATTGTAATTTGCAATGAGTGCAGTCAGAAACTGAGCCTTGGTAAGCCCAACAGCCACATAGGTACAACTTCTATGCGAAGGCACATGAGCGGCAAGCACAAAGCACTTTGGGAGCAACACCTCAAAGGCAACAGGCAAACTAAAAGCCACACTCCTTCTGGTCCAGCATCTTACTGCTCTACCTCTGCTCTCCTTGACCCATCTGAACCACCCTCCACTCCGCCTTCCACCTTGACCACCTGTTCCCATTCCCAGTCATCTGCCACCAGCCAAGTTTCTGTGAAGGCCATGTTTGAGCGTAAGAAGCCAATGTCTGACTGTCACCCCCTTGCCCGGCGTCTGACAGCTGGCTTGTCTGCACTCTTAGCCCGCCAGCTTTTACCATACCAGCTGGTGGACTCTGAGGCCTTCCGCAAATTTGTAGCAATTGGGACACCGCAGTGGAAGGTACCCAGCCGCAATTTTTTTTCTAAAAAGGGAATACCACACCTGTACCAACATGTGCAGAGCCAAGTTACCGCATCTCTGTCACTTAGTGTTGGGCCAAAGGTCCATATGACTACTGACGCATGGTCCTCCAAGCATGGTCAGGGCAGGTATGTCACCTACACTGCCCACTGGGTGAACTTGGTAATGGCTGGGAATGGGAAGCAGGGAATGGGTAGCTCAACAACAACAACAACAGTGGAGTTGGTGTCACCGCCACGGATTGCACGCGGTTCTGCCACCACCTCTACTCCTCCATCGCTCTCTACCTCGTCTTCTTCCTCTTCTTCTTCTTACTCTGCTGCTGGGTCCTCCTTCTCCTCCTCCACACCTGTGCACCCCCAGCTCCCCCTAGGCTATTCGACGTGCCAGGTACGCCGTTGTCACGCTGTCTTGGGGATGACGTGCCTGGAAAGCAAAAACCATACCGGATCTGTACTCCTGTCATCTCTGCAGTCACAGGCCGATCGGTGGCTGACCCCACACCAACTGCAGATCGGAAAAGTGGTGTGTGACAATGGAAGCAATCTGTTGGCAGCGTTGAGACTGGGAAATTTAACACATGTGCCCTGCATGGCACATGTGTTAAATTTAATAGTCCAACGTTTTGTCTCCAAGTACCCAGGATTCCAGGACGTTCTCACCCAGTCCAGAAAGGTGTCGGCCCATTTCAGACGTTCCTACACAGCCATGGCACGCCTTGCTGACATTCAGCAGCGCTACAACATGCCAGTCAGGCGTTTGATTTCTGACAGCCAGACTCGCTGGAATTCAACGCTCCTTATGTTGGAACGTCTGCTGCAACAACAAAGGGCCGTCAACGAGTACCTTTTTGAACTGGGTGGTAGGACTGGATCTGCAGAGCTGGGGATTTTTTTCCCCCGTTACTGGGTGCTTATGCGCGATGCCTGCAGGCTCATGCGACCTTTTGAAGAGGTGACAAATATGGTCAGTCGCACCGAAGGCACCATCAGCGACCTAATACCCTTCACTTTCTTCCTGGAGCGTGCCGTGCGACGAGTGACAGATGAGGCTGTAGACCAGCGTGACGAGGAGCTGGAAGCGCACGATTTATGGTCGCAATCACCAGAACGAACCCAGGCACCTGCTGCAACGCAGGGAGAGGTGCCAGAAGTGGAGTCAGAGGAGGAAGGTGGCTTTGTGGAGGAGGAGGAGGAGGACCAACAGGAGCAGGCTTCCCAGGGGGCTAGTGGTGACCTTTTGGGGACCCCTGGTCTTGTACGTGGCTGGGGGGAGGAGACCGTGGATGATGCAGTCCTTGATAATGAGGAAGCGGAGATGGATAGCTCTGCATCCAACCTTGTGAGAATGGGGTCTTTCATGCTGGCATGCCTGTTGAAGGACCCCCGTATCAAGAGGCTTAAGGAGAAGGACCTGTACTGGGTCGCAACGCTACTAGACCCTCGGTACAAGCATAAAGTGGCAGAAATGTTACCAACATACCACAAGTCCGAAAAGATGCGGCATTTACAAACCAGCCTGCAAAACATGTTGTACAATGCTTTTAAGGGTGATGTCACTTCAGGAACTCATCAACATTCCAGGGGCAGAGGTGCCAGTAATCCTGCCACGAGCACACCTGCAAGGACAAAGCCCTTTGGCCGGTCTGTAACATCAGACATGCAAATGTTTTTCTGTCCAAGGCAGCGCCACAACCCTTCTGGATCCACCCTCAAAGAACGCCTCGACCGGCAGGTAGCGGACTACCTGGCATTAACTGCAGATATCGACACTCTGAGGAGCGATGAACCCCTGGACTACTGGGTGCGCAGGCTTGATCTGTGGCCAGAGCTGTCACAATTTGCCATGAACCTCTTGTCTTGCCCAGCCTCAAGTGTGCTCTCAGAAAGGACCTTCAGTGCAGCAGGAGGGATTGTAACTGAGAAGAGAACTCGCCTAGGTCACAAAAGTGTCGATTACCTGACCTTTATTAAAATGAATGAGGGGTGGATCTCGGAGGGTTACTGCACGCCGGAAGACTTGTTCTGACTTCTATGCAGCTGTCCTTCTCTTCAAGCCTCATGACTCCACACACAGCTGTCCTTTAGCGTCCTCCTCCCTCCGCCACCGTTACAAACTAGGGTGCAAACCCTACTGGTTTAATTTTTTCTGGCCTCTGTGCTTCAGTGGCTGCGTCCAAAAAAACGGGGCAAACAATGTCTACAAGGTCAACGTATGGCGAAAAATTACTATTTTCAGCATTTATATGGCATATTTTTTCTGGCAACTGTGCTTCAGTGGCTGCGTCCAAAAAAATGCATATTTTCTGCATTTATATGGCATAATTTTTCTGGCCTCTGTGCTTCAGTGGCTGCAACCAAAAAAATGCATATTTTCTGCATTTATATGGCATAATTTTTCTGGCCTCTGTGCTTCAGTGGCTGCAACCAAAAAAATGCATATTTTGTCCATTTATATGGCATAATTTTTCTAGCCTCTGTGCTTCAGTGGCTGCAACCAAAAAAATGCATATTTTCTGCATTTATATGGCATAATTTTTCTGGCCTCTGTGCTTCAGTGGCTGCAACCAAAAAAATGCATATTTTGTCCATTTATATGGCATAATTTTTCTAGCCTCTGTGCTTCAGTGGCTGCAACCAAAAAAATGCATATTTTCTGCATTTATATGGCATAATTTCTCTGGCCTCTGTGCTTCAGTGGCTGCAACCAAAAAAATGCATATTTTCTCCATTTATATGGCATAATTTTTCTAGCCTCTGTGCTTCAGTGGCTGCAACCAAAAAAATGCATATTTTCTCCATTTATATGGCATAATTTTTCTAGCCTCTGTGCTTCAGTGGCTGCAACCAAAAAAATGCATATTTTCTCCATTTATATGGCATAATTTTTCTGGCCTCTGTGCTTCAGTGGCTGCAACCAAAAAAATTTATATTTTCAGCATTTATATGGCATAATTTTTCTGTCAACTGTGCTTCAGTGGCTGCGACCAAAAAATGCATATTTTCTGCATTTATATGGCATAATTTTTCTGGCCTCTGTGCTTCAGTGGCTGCAACCAAAAAAATTTATATTTTCAGCATTTATATGGCATAATTTTTCTGGCAACTGTGCTTCAGTGGCTGCGACCAAAAAAATGACTATTTTCAGCATTTATATGGCATATTTTTTCTGGCCTCTGTGCTTCAGTGGCTGCGGCCAAAAAAACTGGGCAAACAAGGCCTACAAGGTCAACGACGTTGACCTTGTAGGCATTGTTTGCCCAGTTTTTTTGGCCGCAGCCACTGAAGCACAGAGGCCAGAAAAAATATGCCACATAAATGCTGAAAATAGTCATTTTTTGCCATACGTTGACTCAACGTATATGGCAAAAAATGACTATTTTCAGCATTTATATGGCATATTTTTTCTGGCAACTGTGCTTCAGTGGCTGCGTCCAAAAAAACTGGGCAAACAATGTCTACAAGGTCAACGTATGGCGAAAAATTACTATTTTCAGCATTTATATGGCATATTTTTTCTGGCAACTGTGCTTCAGTGGCTGCGTCCAAAAAAAACTGGGCAAACAATGTCTACAAGGTCAACGTATGGCGAAAAATGACTATTTTCAGCATTTATATGGCATATTTTTTCTGGCAACTGTGCTTCAGTGGCTGCGTCCAAAAAAACTGGGCAAACAATGCCTACAAGGGCAACGTATGGCAGTTGTTTAAAGAGAACAGTAGATTACTAGCCAGCAAAGCTACCTAAGCTAAAATGTCCCTCAAATCCCTGCAGACTTCTGTCCCTCCAATACAGAGCAGTATCAAGCAGATTACTAGCCAGCAAACTTACTATCATCTGTCCCTGAAATCACTAACAGCTCTCCCCCTACACTATCTCTTCCAAGCACACACAGGCAGATTTTTCAGATACATTTTTGCCCTTGATCCCCCTCTGGCATGCCACTGTCCAGGTCGTTGCACCCTTTAAACAACTTTAAAATCATTTTTCTGGCCAGAAATGTCTTTTTTAGATGTTAAAGTTCGCCTTCCCATTGAAGTCTATGGGGTTCGCGAACCGTTCGCGAACCGCTCGCATTTTTGCGCAAGTTCGCGAATATGTTCGCGAACTTTTTTTCCGACGTTCGCTACATCCCTAACAATCACATATCAATAACCCCTTTCCTGGGGAACCTGTGTGGCAGTCCAACCCTGGCACAGTCCTTACCAGGCACAGTCACACACTCCACCCCTGGTGGACAAAGAAGGTCTCAGTCCCTTTTCCCCCAAGAGCTCTTAAACCTTCCCCAGGTAGCGCTACCTGCCAAAATACCTCTCCTGCTGGACAGAGGTAGTTGCTCCCATGTAGCAGGCACTCTAACAATGCCTGTTCTCAAACAGGGGACACATGCTGGAGTCTTTCACTGCCCTCCCTCAGGCACAACTCACTTGGGACTCACACAGATGGGTCAGGCATCATCAGCAACTCAATATTCAGGCTGGCTCCTAGGCTAATCCTAGCTGAGCCCGACAGACCTGCTTTATTCTTCAGGACACAGCTCCTACACCATCTGCATTGCGAGCACCTCACAAGCCCCCTTGCAAATACGCATCCATCCACAGGCAGCTGTTGTCACAGTCTCTCTGCTGCCTCGAAGCTCTAATCCCTCCAGGGATAAGATGGCCATAGACGCAACAATAAAGTTATATGAATCGAAGTTTCATGCGATTTTTAGAACGTCCCGACATTTTCTGTACCATGGCGATTGGTCATTTAGTCAATTAGACTGGTTAGAAGATGTCTGTCAGATAATAATAATTTCTCTGCATGTATTGCTGTATCTGACTAAATCTAAATATATGACTGTCACTGCTATTTGTCGACATAACTTTTGTATGATTGCCGTTATGAGCAAAACATCGTCAGATTTGTTCTTTTAGTATCTGAATGCTTTTGTATGATTGCCGTTATGAGCAAAACATCGTCAGATTTGTTCTTTTAGTATCTGAATGGTTAGTAATCTGAATGGTTAGTGGCAGGTTGGAAGATTGCCACGTATGATTGTTCATCAGATACCATGCTAAATCTGCATGTCTATGGCCAGCTTCAGTCTGCAGTTTATTCAGCCCCGCCTATTTCTTCCCCTGGTGGGTACATTTTACTGTTTATAAAGACAACTGTGCTCTAATTGGATAAGATGCAGGCAGAAATATCTAATCCGAATGCAGCTGATCTCTACAGCATGGCGTGTGGTGGCAGAACCAGAGCTTTCTTTCCCTGTTTAAAGTCATCAAAGGAGCAATTTTTTTTTTCACAGGTCTGGACTAGGATTCACAATAGACCCTGGCATTCCAAGTACACAGAGGCCGAATCAACCCCCACCAGCCCAATAAACAATGACTGTCAATGGCAATTTACAGCAACCCACAGATTGACAGTCCAGGCCTGGTTTTACATTTTCTTTTAGGTGTCAGATAGGCTTGAGGAGGCTTAGCCATGCTTCTTAAGGACTGGAACCCAAAACTGCACTCAGTACTCAAGTCACACCCTTACCAGCAATGTTTCCTCTAAGGTGTGATCTCTTGTGTACACTCACACATTTTTAGGCCAGTGCACACAATAAATTGTGGTGAGCACAAAGAGTTTTTGTAAAATTCAGAACAAATAAAAAAACAAACAAATACAAAAAGTATTGTAGAAGTGATACCTATATTGGCTAACAATAAAAAAAATGCAATGAAAGCTAGAAAGGCACAGCATATATATTGTTAGATCAGTGAAAGGTATTCATGGGCAATAAATTAGGAAGTTACAGATAGATAGAGATCAAATATAGAGATATACAATGAATTAGGGTGGGTTGTAAATAATCCAGGAGTCTGGATTCAGTATATATGATGTGACTTTCTAGCTTTCATTTGTATTTTGCCTGACGAAGGGGCCTTGGTGCTCCGAAAGCTTGCAATGTATTTTTTTTATTGTTAGCCAATATAGTTATCACTTCTACAATACTTTTTGTATTTATTTGTTTTTTTATTTGTTATGTTTGCCACTGGCTAACACGGTACCACAGTTTTTGTTTTGTAAAAATCATAAAATCATGTATTAACTCTGCCCTGAGTACACAGTTTTAAAAAACTGTGCACAAAAGTTTAAACTGTGAGAAGCCGAGAAGGAATTAGAGGGAACATTGCTTACCAGTGATATTATTTCAGTAGAACCACTGGTGGCTAATTCACATTCTTCAGTTTAGGAGAATTCCTTAGCTGAGCCAGTATCCACTCACACTCCAAATATAAAGAATATTTTCTTTTTATGCAAAAAGCAATAGAACTATCAACAGAACAATATTGTTGTCAATAGAATAAATGTTTAACTGCAACCAATGAAAATTCCCGAAAACCCACTGCAAGTTACAGATAATTTAAATTAAAATTAAAGAGTGCCTGTACAACTGCTTGTGTTACAGCTGGCACTATATTTCACTAAGAACATGTGAAAGGAAACTGGGGTGCGGCAACAGAAAAAGAAGACTCGTTTAGAATTGGAGTACATTTGATCACACAAGAGGAAGAAAATACATTCACAATGTTTTCTTCTGATCAAAGCACATTGTTTTTAAATCATAGCATACAGTAGCTTTCAACAAGAACTAACTCTACCAGTGTTCCTGAATGAATACTGGGAGGAAACCTAGCTCTGAAGAACCTCCATGTACCGTGACAGGAACATGCTATAAATAGTGCTGCTTCTTTCCAGTTGTTTACTTTAGATCATGGCATGATTTGCCTTTAGAATATGGAGCCTAAGCAGGACGAGTCAACTCATACCATTAGCTAAAACAAAGCCAGCCACCTCTTTGGAAATTAACTTGGAAACTAGCCCATTCTCAGTCAATATTCTCTGGACAGATCCAGATGTTAACATGGAATAGAATATTAACAAATGGTTCCCAGGAGTAAAAAGCAGCCATTCAATGGAAAGTATTTGTAATGAAAGACACAAATCTCCCTAAAATGACAATTTGGAATTCAGTAGAATAGCAGAACATCCAGAACAATGCTTATTTTTGTTATTATTATTAACTGCAGAGATCAACACATTACAATATATGCTTGCCTAAAAGCACCCAGGGGTACAAACAATGATCTTAGAAATTCAGAGAGAAAGCTTAAAGTGAAACAAAGTCATTTTTGTAGTATCAACAATTTGTGTAGCACTTTATAATAATATTGAGATTAGGAATGCACCCAATCCAGGATTGGATTTGGGATTTGGCAGATTCTCAGTAGTACTTTTTCTGTAGGATATGGATATGGATTTGGTTAAATCCTAATTGTTCATCTGAACGAAATAACAATTTTGGATCCACATGCAGGAGGCCTCTCCAATCACACCCCGACCCCTTGCATTTGGTACCCTCCTTCTCAATGTTATTAGCACATTGCACCAGGGTCTAGACATATGGCGTGGCATCCTGGAGCTCAATACAATGTGTTGACAGACAATGTACTCTCAATCAGTGATGGGCAAATCTGTCCCGTTATGATTAACCAAGAAATTGTCGAAAATCAGAAAAAATGTGCAAAACGCATTGAAGTCAATGGGAGTCAAAATTATTTTGACATGCGACAATTTTGATGAGCGACAATTTTTATGTTGCAGCGAAATTTCCCACTGCAAATTTTCGTGCCACTTTCGTAAAAAGCATTTGCCGTCTGAAAAATCCAGAAATTTGCCACAAATACATGCCTGGCAAATAAATTCAACCATCACTACTCTCACTACTCTCAATACATCATAACCATACTTTTTCAGTATACATTATTTTTTATTTTTTTTTTTTAAACTTGTTTTTATTAAAGATCAGCACATAGTAGTTACAAAGTCATAGCCGAGAAAGAAAATGCCCAGAATATTTTTGTAACAATATGTGAATGCAGTGAGCACAAATTATCAAGAACAGTAATCATAAAATAAAATAAACAAATAGCTCAAACTAAGGATTGAAAAAGGCAAAAAGAGAAAGGTCGAGAAAAAAAAAAAAAGGAAAGGAAAATTCCCTATATAGGGTTCGATAAGTAAGAACTTAATAACCTGTTGCTGAGATGGATCCCGGGGGACGTCGGACTCAAACGTGGTTGGTTTAGACGTTGGTCTCTGAGATACTGGGACGACTCCATAACCAGCGGATGTATCGCTGTATCGTACCAAGTCGTATAGCGGAACGTATGTATTGTAAGTAGGGATGCACCGAATCCAGGATTCGGTTCGGCCAGGATTCGGCCTTTTTCAGCAGGATTCGGATTCGGCCGAATCCTTCTGCCTGGCTGAACCGAATCCTAATTTGCATATGCAAATTAGGGGCGGGAGGGAAATTGTGTGACTTTTTGTCAGAAAACAAGGAAGTAAAAAATGTTTTCCCCTTCCCACCCCTAATTTGCATATGCAAATTACGGTTCGGATTCGGTTCGGTATTCGGCCGAATCTTTCGTGAAGGATTCGGGGTTCGGCCGAATCCAAAAAAGTGGATTCGGTGCATCCCTAATTGTAAGGTGTCTAAGCAATATCGGTAAAGATTCTATGTACGTTGACCATGTCGCAAAAAATTTATCAGTGTTTTGTTCTTTTTTTATTGATGTTTCCAACCAGTCCATGTGAAAGATAAAATGTAATTTTTGTTTGACTACTGCTAAGGCGGGTGAATCAGTATTGAGCCATTGTTGTAGAATTGTTTTTCGGGCCGCAGCAGCTAGTTTTCCCATAAAATTCTTATCAGATTTCGAGAGACGTGTCAAAGTAGTAACATCACTAAACAATGCCCATTCCAAATGTGCTAGAATGGGTTTACCAGTCAACTGAGCACCATAGCAAGCAACCTCTGTCCAAAAGGTTTGGAGAGAGGGGCAAAACCACAGACAATGTAAAAGATCTGCTTCGGGGGAGTGGCATCTAAGGCAGTTAGCAGACGGCAGAAAACCCATTTTGCGTCATCTGATTGGGGTCAGGTAAGCGTTATGCAATATTTGTAGAGACATTTCCTGGTACCTACTGACTGGAAGTAGCTTCATTATTTTCGTATGGTGTTGAAAGATAGCAGAGGGTGTAGAATTCGGAATTCCTAAGGTCCAAGCAAAGCCCGGCCTTTGAGTGTCATCTAAATCTAACAGCGTTCTAACCATTTGATATAATTGTGATGTGGTATGTCTCACTCGTCTGTTTTTCCAGAGTAGATTGAACGGGTTTGTTTTGTCAACGTCCGACATACGTTTGAGCACAGTCGACGCAAAATGGAGAAGTTGTAAGGACAGGAAGACATGGCCCGTCGTGAATGGGAATTTGTCCAGTAGGTTAGCGGGGGAGAAAACAGTGTTGTCTGCATTTAGTACATCATGTAAGTTCGGAGCCCCTGATCTCTCCATTGTGACAAAATAGGATTACGGACACCGACAGGGAAATTTTCATTGTCCAGCCACGACAAGTAGGGAGAAACAAACGGGGATAGCTTTTGTTTTTTCCTAACCGCATGCCAAGCTTTATAGGTGTCTATGAATAAAGGATTGTCACGTAAGGAAGACGGGATGCTGTGAAGTGGCGAATGAAGAGCGTAACTAAGGGAGTGGTTATGTGCCGTGTAGGAGTCAAGTGTTGTTGTCGTATATAGATCCTTGTGTAAAACCCAGTCTCCAGCATAACGAAGAAGCGCTGCTTCATTATACTCCCTGACGTTCGGGAAGTTAGTCTCACCTAAATGTTTGGGTTGTTGTAGTTTGAAGAGGTTAATCCTCGAGCGTTTCTTGTTCCAGATGAACAGACGGAAAGCTTGATTTAATTTCTTACAATCGGATATCTTTATATAATAAGGTAGCATCTGCAATGGATACAACATTTTGGGAAAAAGAAACATTTTGATAAAGTGTATCCTGCCTAAGAAAGATAGGTTAGTGTGCCTCCATTGATGTATTTCACGTAAAATAGTTTCTATGGTCTTCCGTATGTTTAGGGAATAGGTGTCTTTATGGTGAGATGGCAAACTAATACCTAAGTACTTAATGCTTTGCGTGGTTTTTTTAAAGGGGAAGCGTGGAAGCCAATCCGCCGGATCAGAATGATGTAATTGCAACGTTTCGGTTTTGTCTAGATTAACCCGAAATCCCGCAATATTACGAAAACGTTTGATTAGGTGTAGAATGATAGGGATATCCGTCTTAGGTCGTCCCAGAAACATTAAAATGTTGTCGGCAAACGCCGTGACCTTCAGTGTAGATTGGCCAATTTGGATACCATGCAAGTCTTGATGCTGTAGGGGCTGCAGCGTTCGTAGTATGGGTGTTGGGGTGTATCACCGTCCCAGGAGTGACCGTGGGCCTTGGGTATTGGACAGACCCAACTCACCGGTCTCCAAAAAGGCTGCCACTGCAGGCCACGTGGTGGTGTGGTGCAGAAGGAGAGAACGCCGGCTATTGGGGTGCGGCTGCGAAGGCCCGTGCGGGCGGAAACTCCATGTGGGGGTTCCGGCCGTGTAGAGCAAGGCGCCCCAAGTTGTAGCTGCGGTTTTGGCAAGTCCGGGGGTACGAGGAAGGTAGGGCGGGTAACAGCGGTCTGGTGTCGAGTCGCCGCTTCACACGGTGGCGTGGTGTGGGCCCAAATAAAGCGTGTGGGCCAAACTCCCGGGGTAGCTGGAGGGGGGAAGCCCGATGTTGACAAGTATCGTTACCCCCTGTTATCCTGAGACACCGGAGCAAAAATTTTGGCCACAAAAGATGTGGAAAATGTGGCGATGGCCCAAGATCTTCTGTCCCGGTCAGGAGCTTGTTTAAAACGCGGCCATCTTTAGGGCCGCCCCCCGGAAGTCCCCAGTATACATTATTTAAAAATCTATAATACAATGTCCTTGAGACATCGATCAGGAATTACAGGGCCCCAATTATTAACTCATTGGTGAAGGGTCCTGACGGTACAATGAGGCCTGAATAAAAAATAAAATAACTAGTGGAAACATGGCCATGCCTCTCATCCATCATTCACCCCCATTATACTAAAATCCCACCTAGGATGCCTCAACCCTGTGATGAGGTCTGCAAAAGATATTTCCTCAAAATAGGTTCTGGGCAGGTAAGCTGTGGACTTGTGCATGCACAACAAATGGAAACATTCCAACACATGAGCATTACAACATATATAATTATAATTATTTCCTTTATTTTATAAAGCACCAAACATATTTTTTGAAGTTATCACACTGACAAAAAATAACAAATGGCATATCAGACCGATAGAACTGAAAAGACAGGTCCAGGCTTGAAATAAGATGATAAAAACATGCAAAATGTGCATTTGTTCCTTAAATTGGGATTTTAACCCAAAAACTGTAATTTACATTTATTTTATATTATTAGTAGTTAATGGGATTGTTGCATTTTCGGAATAAAATTTTCAAAATACAAACAAAAATGCATGCTTATATCTTAGAAAACAATTAAAATAGAAAATGTACGTACATTGTAAAATCACTCAGAGGACCGCTGTCCGTAAATCTACACCAATTCATTTCTTGGGTTTAGATTCCCTTTAAGTCATGAAGTACTATTTCAAACAAAATATATCCTCTGGGTTAGTTTTATAAATGCACACACAGTGCTTGATTGTAAACCATTAAGACTTTTCCTTATGGTTTGTATTTTAGTAATACAATGCAAGCACCTCTATAGCCATAGCCTTGGGGTCAGCCTACTGTAAATCTCTGCTTTTGTCAGTGACCCTCAATGGCCTTTACCGAGCCTTAAAGGCAGGGGGCCAAGGCTGGTGTACAGTCGTTTTTTCTCTCTAATACTGTCCTTCTTCATTCTCAGCATCTATTTCATGACCTGCTTTTCTGAGTGCCTGGTTAGTACAAGTAACGTTGTGACAATAACCAATAAAATATTAAAGCAGGGAAAGCTGCTATTCCAAAGCAAGCCTTTAAAAAAAATGTTACCTCCCCAGCAGCGCTTGGAACCTTGAGACAATCTGCAGAAATTGCACAGAGGAGACCCGAGCAGTTGTGTTAAGTAAAGTCTGAAAATGAATATGGCTAGAAACTCTATTTTATATACTGAACTCACTGTACCAGCACAACGTTCCAACAGCCCTATAACAATGATCAAGTAAGTGAATAGCAGCAAGTTGTCTCAAGAGAGGTCTAAACAATAATGATATTAGGCTGCATGAATTGGGGTGTCCTCAAACTAACAACATTGAATACATTGAATATTCCTTTTTACACACTTGCATGCAGATTTTCCAATGCCTGATTAACATAATCGGCCAATGGGGCTTATTATCCACATATAAGGGATTTCCTCCCCTTTTCACATGCAGCGCTGCTTGTTTTTAAATGGTTTTAATTGGATTAATTTGGCATGGTGGTGAATAAAAATCTTTATATTTGATCACTTATATCATTATTACATTGGTTAGGGCATATGTATTGTGGAGTTGAAATCTACTTTTGGTTATTGTAATAATCACGTGAGCTTATAACGTTGTCCAAAGCAACTTTCTATTGTGGAGCTAATGATGCCATATTTTGTGTCTTAGTGTCACGGACCGGTACATATTCAGTGTGCTCTGGACTGCTGTTGAGAAGCTAAGCTTAGACATCATTGGAAATCATTAAATAAGAATATATATTGTTTTATTTTGTTGCATAATGCACTAGTCTATTATTTAATGTGAATTAATTACTAATTAGCCTTATATTGTAACATATATCTATATATGTATCTATATATCTTTTCTAAAATCTGAATTGGGGAACCCAGCTACTCACAACCCAGGGGTGGTCATTGGTGTAACTACAGAGAAAGCAGACCTCCCAGCAGCAGGGGGACCTGTAGGTGACGTGCAACGCATATAAAATAGAACAACTATGGTAGATTGTGAGTTTGGGAAAACAAAACAAGATGAAAATAATTATACATTAACCTCCCAGTATTTAATTAGAGAAATACTAAATGAACCTAAACTAAGGCATTTTAAGGCATTAACAAGCCCTTTAGCAGATCACTGATATTGTGTTTTAAATTGTTAACATTTGGAGAATTTTTAGTGTTTATTTAAAAAGCACATTTTGTACTGCTTGGATAAGTAGTTAAAATAAATTTCAGTTTGCAAGTATATTTCTGTGGAGTCTATGCCATTTTTTGCAGCAGCTACAGAGGGATAGCAAATCAAGGACTAGGGCATAGTTTGGACTGGTTTGATTTACATCATTGGATTTGAGCCTGCTAAACTAAATTATCAACCTATCATGAGATTCTGCATCTGAATTTACCTCCCTCTTTGTATAGGCAAAGTTCAGAATGTGAAGAGTAAATTTATATTTGAGCACCTCTCTGACATCCCAGACTACTCATTCTCTGGGCCATCTTTAATCTATTATTTTATGAACCTCTTCCACTTCTGGACATCTTTCAGCTCTTGTCTGCGTATTCACTTCCACAAATAATCTGCCTCTGTTTTGGATACTAGAAAACTGTTTATTCAACGTCCCTTAGCAATTTTTAGCTCGGGTCAATAAAAGCAGATCAACAAATGGAGAAGTTGATTTTGGAGTCAAGCCTGGTGTGTAGCGGGCAAATGTCCACATAACATTGGTATTTAAGCCCCAGTAGGTTAAAAGAGTGGGAATGTGGAAGAGCTTCAAAGAAGTATAAATAACTGAGTTGGCTGTAGCATTGTTGAGATTTTCTTGGCATACTTGCTTGGTTCTCAGCCATTGCACTCATGTGTTGGACACAGCACTGTAAAAATGTTATGTTTATTGGAGACAGAACTAAAAAGTATAACTTAAAATGAATGAGCCTATATCCCATAACGATTAAAGCTGTAACCATCAGTGCTTTTGAGCTATATGAATATATTTTTAATAATCTTATTACATATGCAGTGTTCAATTCATCTAGGAACAACTTGTAGAGAAACAAAGAAGGTCTATTTTGTTTAAAAAAAAAAAATTAATATGCAAAATTTAATTATATCACCAGACTGAGGAAATGTAATAATAAGTGGTCCTTTTTTCCAGAATGAATTATGAGTTACACATTTTTGTGACTTCCTAAATCTCATTACCAGTAAGAAAGAATAATTATAATAACAATAATAATAAGAACCACCTGAACTAGCTGTTAGTATAGAGTAGATACTGTATCTGCATGGCTACCAAAATAATTATTAAAACAAGGTTTACATTCTTATTCTCAACATGTCCAACACTTCAAAAGCACAAGTGCAATTTTATCAGCAAAGTTTGTACACCCAACAGCTCTTAGATTAGAGCTGACATAGACGCAAAGATATACATACGAATCAAAGTCTCTGTGTGCCCAGAGCCTTATGCTGGCCTTAAACTCCCCTCATCCTGGACAGTCATTTACAGGAGGGCTACAAGCCCAATCAGGGAGTTATTACTGTAAAGTCAACGCAATACAGTTGTCCTTGACACCGGAAAGAGTAGATGAAGTTACCAACTGACCAGGGATGTTCTTTCTTCCATATAAGTTAATGCTAATGATACATTGTTCCATACTGCCAGGTGGATTGTCACATGGATAAACTGTTGATGTATGAATTGGTACTGAATGAAGTTTGCTAGCCATTAGCTGAGTTAAAGTCACATTTAAAATGATCTTGACACATACAGTTGATGTCCTATAGGAACAGATTGAAGACCACAGTCTGTATTGCTTACACTGCTATATTTTGGATCATGCTACGTACGAGTCATTTACTATCCCTGAGCATATGTGGAAGGGCACTGGGGCCCATTGACCTTAAGGTATCAGTGGGCAAAAAGTATTTAATCTCTCCCATTAGCTTTTTAAAAAAATACAATATAAAAAGTCCATTCAACGATTATGTAGTGTCAAGACCGCCGGGAGCGCGAGGAGTCGCGTCCGCTCCCGGCGGTGAAGGATCCAAGATGGCGGCACCCAGGCAACCCACGTGGGTTCCGACGCCGGCGCGGTGACGCCAGCGCGGCGCGCCGGTCGCAGGCGCGCTGACGCTGGCGCAAGGGCGCCAAATTCAAACTTAAAAGGACGCCTGAGGCGCCCGAAAATAGGATCCTGTTCCCCTAGAGATTCCTGGGTTCCCTTGCTGTTTCCCCTGCTATTAATCTGCCTGTTTCCTTGTTGTGACCCCTTTGCCTGGACCTGGACTTCGCTGATACCCTGCCTGCCAGAGACCCCCTGCCTGGACTTGAACTTTGTTTGTATTCCGCCTGCCTTTTGACCTGTGCCTGGACTTTGATTATTCTCTTGCCTTACCCCTGGATACCACGACCCTGATCCCTCCTGAGGGGCTTCCTCCTAGATCCGGA
Organism: Xenopus petersii; assembly: GCA_038501925.1. Taxonomy (NCBI): domain Eukaryota; kingdom Metazoa; phylum Chordata; class Amphibia; order Anura; family Pipidae; genus Xenopus; species Xenopus petersii. The sequence goes on from CM076679.1 coordinate 63,529,850, forward strand.
CTACTCCCCAGAGGGGGCTCCCGGCTCCCTGACATTATTTTCGGGCCATGGATCCTTCTGAGGAAGCCACACCTGATGTCGGACGAGCGCTCCGCGGACTGGCATCCCGCATGGAGGACTACGAAAACCAGCAGGTTCGCATTGGGCAAGCACTCGATATCCTGCTTGCTCGAGTGCCATCTACACCCTCCGCTGCTACACCTACTGGAGATCCCCCCATGGCGGCAGTCTCTACGAACGCAAGCTACCCGACAGGTGAGCCTCGCATTCCACCTCCCCCTCGCTTCAGTGGGGACCCACAAGCCTGCAGGGGATTTGCCACACAGTGCCAAATTCAATTTGAGTTCCAACCCACGCAGTTTCCAAGTGAGCGTTCCAAGGTGGGGTATGTGATGTCTCGATTGGAAGGCAAACCACTGGAGTGGGCAACGTCTCTTTGGGAGAAGAATTCCCCGGTGACTTATGCTGTTAAAGACTTTCTCCAAGCTTTTCGCACAGTCTTTGATGCTCCTGGTCGAGTCACGAACGCCCCTGCCCGTCTCTTGCAGCTCCGGCAGGGAAGCCGCAGTGTCAATGAGTACGCTATAGACTTCCGAACACTGATGGCGGAGACTTCCTGGTGTGATGACGCTTACAAGGCCGTATACTACCAAGGCCTATCCATCCGCATCAAAGATGATCTCGTCTCCAGAGAGACTCCTGACACCCTGGAAGGACTGATCGCTCTATCTATTAAGGTGGACACCCGCCTCAGAGAACACCAGGTAGAGAGAGAGCGCAGCAGACGATTTTCTCCCATGTTGGCCCCTCGCTTTCAAAGGCCGATTCTGCAAGCTCCCGCTGTTCCTGTGACTCATGTGTCCACGTCACCCCTGGAGGAACCTATGCAAGTAGGAAAGGCTCGCCTTTCTGAGCAGGAAAGACTCCGAAGACGAATGGCAGGTCTCTGTTTGTACTGTGGTGGCCATTCCCATTTTGCCAACGCCTGTCCTGCCAAGGCCCAGAGTTTTGTACCCCGAGGTATGTCACTGGTTTCTCATGTAGGGGGCATTACTCGAGGGCCTAAGGAGAAGTATCAAGAAAATTCACGCAGACTTCTCCTTCCTTTGCAGATTCACCTGGCAAGTAAGACTATCTTCGAAAGGGCCTTCCTCGACTCTGGAGCGGATGGCAATTTCATGGACGCCTTCTTTGCCGAACGCATGAAGATTCCCCTGCTCCCTTTGTCTTCACCCCTGCGAATTACCGCCATAGATGACAAACCCCTGGAGTTTGAATTTGTCACTATGTTCACGGCGGAACTATCTGTACAAGTTGGGGCGCTGCATCAAGAAAAACTTTCATTTTTCATCATCCCCTGTCCTTCTACTCCAGTAATACTGGGTCTTCCGTGGTTACGTCTACATAACCCCACCATAGACTGGTCCACTGGACAGATCTCTCGTTGGAGTTTATTTTGTCTGCAACATTGCCTTCCGCCAAAACCCCTCGAGAAGGTGAATGTCTCCACTGCGGAACTAAAGACTTTGCCCTCCACTTACAAGGGATTTTCCGATGTGTTTTGTAAAAAGTCTGCAGAGTTCCTTCCCCCTCATCGCTCCTATGACTGTCCGGTTGAACTCCTGCCAGGAGCCATGCCCCCCAGAGGGCGCACTTACCCTCTCTCTCCTGCAGAGACTACCGCTATGAAGGAGTACATCCAAGAAAATCTCCAGCGGGGGTTTATCCGCCCTTCTACCTCTCCTGCAGGGGCTGGGTTCTTCTTCGTGGAGAAGAAGGACGGAGGCCTTCGGCCTTGTATAGACTATCGGGGCCTGAATAAGATCACCGTGAAAAACAGGTACCCTCTGCCCCTGATTGCCGAGCTCTTTGACCAGCTGAAAGGGGCGAAGATTTTCTCTAAGTTGGATCTCCGGGGGGCCTACAACCTCATTCGCATCCGGGAGGGTGACGAATGGAAGACGGCATTCAACACTCGGGATGGGCACTATGAATATCTCGTTATGCCCTTCGGCTTGTGCAATGCTCCTGCCGTCTTCCAGGAGTTTGTTAATGATGTGTTCCGAGATCTCCTAGGAAGGTTCGTAGTCGTATACTTGGACGACATCCTGATCTTCTCCAAGGACCTTGAAAGTCATCGCTCCCAGGTGAAGGAGGTACTCTCTCGTCTGAGGAAGAACTCTCTCTTCGCCAAGTTGGAGAAGTGTGTCTTCGAGGTATCCAAGATCCCCTTTCTAGGGTACATTATCTCTCCAGAGGGATTTGAGATGGACCCCGTGAAGGTGTCGGCCATCCAGGAGTGGCCCCTCCCACTGAGTACCAAGGCAATCCAGAGATTCATCGGATTTGCTAATTATTATCGACAGTTCATCCGGGGGTTCTCTTCCCGCATTGCACCTATCCTGACCCTCATCCGGAAAGGGGGTAAACCCAGCCAGTGGCCTCCATCTGCCATAGAAGCCTTTCAGTCCTTGAAAGAGGCCTTCACGTCCGCTCCTGTTCTTCGACATCCCAATCCTGTACTACCCTTCTGCATCGAGGTTGATGCTTCCGAAGTCGGAGCCGGAGCTATCCTGTCCCAGAGACACTCCATTGATGGAAAATTGCACCCCTGTGCGTATTTCTCCAAGAAGTTCTCATCCGCAGAGCAGAATTATGATGTCGGAAATCGAGAACTCTTGGCAGTCAAGCTTGCCCTTGAAGAATGGCGTCATCTCCTGGAGGGCTCTGAAATTCCTGTCCAGATTTACACAGATCACAAGAATCTGGAGTTTATACAGTCCCTCAAGAGGCTAAACCCCAGACAAGCCAGGTGGGCCCTTTTCTTTTCCCGATTTAACTTTGTTTTGACTTATCGCCCAGGTTCCAAGAATCGGAAGGTCGACGCCTTGTCTCGTAGCTTCACTCCGGTGGACCGTGACCCTGAGAGGCAGGAACCAATCATTCCACCAGTCAAGATCATTGCCTCTCTGTATCCCCAATTTGCCGACCAGATCCTGGCTGGGCAGTCCTCGGCTCCTCAAAATACTCCGATTGGCATGGCCTTCGTTCCCCCGGAACTTTGCCTGGCCATCCTGCAACAAACCCACTGCTCCAGGCAGGCAGGACATCCTGGTCCAGCCAAGACCCTTGAACTCTTGAGGCGCCTAGTCTGGTGGCCTGAGATCCGCAAGGATGTAAAGGACTTTGTGGCGGCTTGTAATGTCTGTGCCACTTCTAAGCCTAGCCATTCCCGCCCCAGCGGGTTGTTACAGCCTTTGCCGGTTCCCTCTCGTCCGTGGACGCACCTCTCTATGGACTTTATTGTCGAACTTCCTCCCTCCGGTGGGAATACTGTGATCTGGGTTGTCATAGACCGCTTCAGCAAAATGGCCCATTTCATCCCTTTGAGGAAGTTACCCTCTGCGGTGGAATTATCCCAACTCTTTATTAAGTACATCTTCCGCCTGCATGGTTTCCCGGTGGAAATCGTCTCCGACAGAGGCACCCAGTTCACCGCCAAGTTCTGGCGCTCCCTATGTAGAGACTTGGGAATAACCCTTCAATTTTCATCCGCCTACCATCCGCAGACGAATGGGGCAGCTGAACGTGTGAACCAAGCCTTAGAACAGTTCCTGAGGAACCACGTGTCTCTTTGCCAGGACGATTGGTCTGACCTCCTCCCGTGGGCGGAGTTTGCTCATAATAATGCATGTCATTCCTCCACAGGAAGGTCTCCATTTATGGCGGTGTATGGACAGCACCCTCAAGCCTTTCCTCAGGACTTCGTGTTGTCGGATGTCCCGGCGGCAGATGATCTGGCAGCCCATATGTCTGCTATTTGGGCTGCAACCAAGTCTAACCTGGAGAAGAGTGCTCTAGTCCACAAGACTTTCGCAGATCGCCGTAGAAGGCCCTCTCCTCCCTACAAGGTGGGTGATTGTGTCTGGCTCTCTTCCAGGAATATTCGCTTGAAGGTGCCATCTCCCAAGTTGGGTCCGAAGTTCCTGGGTCCGTTCCCCATCTTGGAGATAATTAACCCAGTAGCCATCAGACTTCAACTCCCACCAGAGATGAGAATCCCCAACGTGTTCCACGTCTCCCTGGTGAAGCCCACCGTCTCCAACCGTTTCTCTGGTGCCCAATCTCCTCCTCCTGCCATCTCTGTGGAGGGTCAACAAGAATTCGAGGTGGAGAGAATCCTTGATTCCAGAGTCTCCAGAGGGTCCCTTCAATACCTCATCCATTGGAAGGGCTTTGGCCCCGAAGAATGCTCTTGGGAGGGACACCGTGATGTGCATGCTCCTCGTTTGGTAAGAGACTTCCACTCCAAGTTTCCCCAGAAACCAAGTCCCGGTGGTCCTGAGGCCCCCCGTGAGGGGGGGGGTACTGTCAAGACCGCCGGGAGCGCGAGGAGTCGCGTCCGCTCCCGGCGGCGAAGGATCCAAGATGGCGGCGCCCAGGCAACCCACGTGGGTTCCGACGCCGGCGCGGTGACGCCAGCGCGGCGCGCCGGTCGCAGGCGCGCTGACGCTGGCGCAAGGGCGCCAAATTCAAACTTAAAAGGACGCCTGAGGCGCCAAGATGGCGCCCGAAAATAGGATCCTGTTCCCCTAGAGATTCCTGGGTTCCCTTGCTGTTTCCCCTGCTATTAATCTGCCTGTTTCCTTGTTGTGACCCCTTTGCCTGGACCTGGACTTCGCTGATACCCTGCCTGCCAGAGACCCCCTGCCTGGACTTGAACTTTGTTTGTATTCCGCCTGCCTTTTGACCTGTGCCTGGACTTTGATTATTCTCTTGCCTTACCCCTGGATACCACGACCCTGATCCCTCCTGAGGGGCTTCCTCCTAGATCCGGACTACTCCCCAGAGGGGGCTCCCGGCTCCCTGACATGTAGGACCACCCTGAATTCAGCAGTGCTACAATGGAAAGCTCTCTATCAAACTGAGGATAACCTAGTTGCAAAATTTACGTTTCGAGCTTAAATATGCTCTTTATCAAGCCATGTGAAACAATGGTGCAAGGTTCAATCAGTTCGTATAGGTATTTAAAGTCCATCATAGGAAGTGACATAGCAGCAGTGTCAGACTTGCCCACCGGGATACCAGGAAAACTCCCGGTGGGCCCAAGTGCTGCTAAAGATTTGGCCTATTTCATGACCATTCTCTATTTCTTTGAGAACAAAGTGTCTAAATAGATGTAATTATAGATTATAGTGTGTAAAGAATAGACTAGAGGAATAGAGGTTGAGTGAGGAGAAAAAGAATAATAGTACTGAGAGTGGGCCTCTGGTCTAAGGTTTTTGGGTGGGCCCCTGGTGTCCCAGTCCAACACTGTATAGCAGCATATTCATTATTCTCTACACAGGGTTCCTGCCATATACATAGAACACAGATAAAATCTACGTGTATCTATAATAGTACGTTAGGTTATCACACTAGATCACACTAGATCCAAAATATGTAGAAACAGATACAGGTCATAGAAATAGATACAAATAATAGTCCTTATTCAGACCTGACGGATGGAGTGAATGTAACCTTTTAATTCACCACACTTCCCTCTGTTTTAGCCTTAGTTCATGGTCTCATCCCCTCTCTAATGGGGGTACATTCTCCAATACCATGAACCGTAGTTGTTCAACAGTGTGGCCCTTTTCCTTGAAATGTTGTGGCAATGGTGTTGTAGTGTTTTTTAATTTGATGGTTGATTTATGTTGGTGGGATATCCGTGATTTAACCTTCTGGACAGTTTCCCCAACATATATCATCACATACAGCATAAATTGTGATAGGCAAGTATGATATCCCTTAATTTGAATCGACTCTCCCGTTCCTGGATATATAAAGGATTTCCCTTTTATTACATGTCTGCACTGCTTGCAGACATGGGTACATGCCACTATTACGTGGTCCCTAAAATATTTTTTCTTTTTGTACTTTGGATTTAGTTAATTTAGACCCTATGGTTTTACCTCTTTTGTATGATATTAGCGGGGGGGGGGGAGATAAATTCTCTCACTGTGGGAAAAGCCCTATGTGGGATATGCCAATGTTTTTGTAAAATTCCTTTTATTTGTCTAGTTGACCCATCATATTGTATAACACAAGTAATTCTAGGACCATTCATATTTTTGGCCCTGCTCTGACCCATAACTTTGTCAGCTCTATCCAGTACTCTCAACGGGTAACCTCTCTGTCTGATTTTGTTTCTCATTTGTTAGATCTGGACATCCCTAACCACGGGATCACTAACTAATCTATGCACCCTTGATAGTTGGCTAATCGGTATAGAATTCTTGGTATGTATTGGATGGTTGCTCTCAAAGTGTAAAATTTGATTACAATCGGTGGGTTTAGAGTATAATTTTGTTTGTAACCCTCCCTCTCTGTATACAAGTACATCTAAAAATAAGATTTCTTTCACATCATATGTCAATGAGAATTTAATGGAAGAATGAAACCCATTGAGATGGTTGTGGAACCAGTTCCACGACCATCTCAATGGGTTTCATTCTTCCAATCCTGTATATTGGTGTGTGTATATTGGTGTTGCAGTTTGTGATAAGCATGGAGAGGCACCCAACAATTCATTGGTGGACATTTTTGGTAATTTTTATATAATTCTTTCATCTTTCTAAAATAACTTCAGGTATCATTTCATAGATTCCATTACCATAGACTGTGAACTAATTAATATGTTTTATTATATGTGTAGTATTTATTATGTTTTATTCCCAACTAATAGCACAGTATGGGGCACATTTACTTAGATCAAGTGAAGGAATAGAATAAAAAAAACGTAGAATTTCGATTGTTTTTTTTTGGCTACTTCGATGATCGAATTGGCTACTTCATCCTTTGACTATGACTTCGACTTTGAATCAAACGATTCGAACTAAAAATTGTTAGATTATTCGACCATTCGATAGTCGAAGTACTGTCTCTTTAAAAAAAAATTCGACCCCCTACTTCGCCACCTAAAACCTACCGAACCTCAATGTTAGCCTATGGGGAAGGCCCCAACGATTATTCCTTCGATCTAACGAATAGCGGTAAACCCTTCGACTTCGATATTCAAAGTCGAAGGATTCAACTTCGATAGTCGAATATCGAGGGTTAATTAACCCTCGATATTCGACCCTTAGTAAATGTGCCCCTATGTGTTTACATGTGGGGAAATAAATGGTAATATTTTTTTTTTTTGTTTGCAATAATCAGCAGAGAAATAAACGGTGGGTTAGAAGTGTAATTTTTTATTCAGGAGACTAAAGCTTAAAAAGATTCTGTCATGATTTTTATGATGTAGTTTTTATTTCTACATTACACTTACACTGCAAATAATTCACTCTACAATATAAAATGTAATTCCTGAACCAGTAAGTGTATTTTTTTAGTTGTAATATTGGTGTGTAGGCAGCCATCTCAGGTCATTTTGCCTGGTCATGTGCTTTCAGAAAGAGACAGCACTTTAGGATGCAACTGCTTTCTGGTAGGCTGTTGTTTCTCCTACTCAATGTAACTGAATGTGTCACAGTGGCACCTGGATTTTTTATTATTGAGTGCTGCTCATAGAGCTACTAGGCAGCTGTTATCTTGTGTTAGGGAGCTGCTATCTGGTAACCTTCCCATTGTTCTGTTTTTAGGCTGCTAGGGGGGGGAAGGGAGGGGGTGATATCACTCCAACTTGCAGTACAGCAGTAAAGAGTGACTGAAGTTTATCAGAGCACAAGTCACATGACTGGGGGCAGCTGGGATACTGACAATATGTCTAGCCCCATGTCAGATTTTAAAAGTAAATATAAAAAAATCTGAATCTGAAATGGATTTCAGTGCAGAATTCTGCTGGAGCAGCACTATTAACAGATGCGTTTAAAAAACATTTTGTCCCATGACAGTATTCCTTTATAGGGGTGGTTCACCTTCAAACAACTAGTTGTTTTCAGATAGATCACCAGAAATAATGACTTTTTCTAATGACTTTCTATTTTCTATGTGTGACAGTTTTTCTAATATTGCGTCAAGTATCATTTTTAACCTTCTGAAGAAGTCCTGGGAGGCGGGGTTACCGACCGTGTAAACTATTCTAAATGGATACATTTAGTTATTTCTTATCTTTGTCCCTGCTGAGCAGAATCCCTGAGTTTTATTCCAGGCAGCTGTTTTTTTTGGCTACTTCGATGATCGAATTGGCTACTTCATCCTTTGACTATGACTTCGACTTTGAATCAAACGATTCTAACTAAAAATTGTTAGATTATTCGACCATTCGATAGTCGAAGTACTGTCTCTTTAAAAAAAAATTCGACCCCCTACTTCGCCACCTAAAACCTACCGAACCTCAATGTTAGCCTATGGGGAAGGCCCCAACGATTATTCCTTCGATCGAACGAATAGCGGTAAATCCTTCGACTTCGATATTCAAAGTCGAAGGATTCAACTTCGATAGTCGAATATCGAGGGTTAATTAACCCTCGATATTCGACCCTTAGTAAATGTGCCCCTATGTGTTTACATGTGGGGAAATAAATGGTAATATTTTTTTTTTTGTTTGCAATAATCAGCAGAGAAATAAACGGTGGGTTAGAAGTGTAATTTTTTATTCAGGAGACTAAAGCTTAAAAAGATTCTGTCATGATTTTTATGATGTAGTTTTTATTTCTACATTACACTTACACTGCAAATAATTCACTCTACAATATAAAATGTAATTCCTGAACCAGTAAGTGTATTTTTTTAGTTGTAATATTGGTGTGTAGGCAGCCATCTCAGGTCATTTTGCCTGGTCATGTGCTTTCAGAAAGAGACAGCACTTTAGGATGCAACTGCTTTCTGGTAGGCTGTTGTTTCTCCTACTCAATGTAACTGAATGTGTCACAGTGGCACCTGGATTTTTTATTATTGAGTGCTGCTCATAGATCTACTAGGCAGCTGTTATCTTGTGTTAGGGAGCTGCTATCTGGTAACCTTCCCATTGTTCTGTTTTTAGGCTGCTAGGGGGGGGAAGGGAGGGGGTGATATCACTCCAACTTGCAGTACAGCAGTAAAGAGTGACTGAAGTTTATCAGAGCACAAGTCACATGACTGGGGGCAGCTGGGATACTGACAATATGTCTAGCCCCATGTCAGATTTTAAAAGTAAATATAAAAAAATCTGAATCTGAAATGGATTTCAGTGCAGAATTCTGCTGGAGCAGCACTATTAACAGATGCGTTTAAAAAACATTTTGTCCCATGACAGTATTCCTTTATAGGGGTGGTTCACCTTCAAACAACTAGTTGTTTTCAGATAGATCACCAGAAATAATGACTTTTTCTAGTGACTTTCTATTTTCTATGTGTGACAGTTTTTCTAATATTGCGTCAAGTATCATTTTTAACCTTCTGAAGAAGTCCTGGGAGGCGGGGTTTCCGACCGTGTAAACTATTCTAAATGGATACATTTAGTTATTTCTTATCTTTGTCCCTGCTGAGCAGAATCCCTGAGTTTTATTCCAGGCAGCTGTTTTTTTTGGCTACTTCGATGATCGAATTGGCTACTTCATCCTTTGACTATGACTTCGACTTTGAATCAAACGATTCGAACTAAAAATTGTTAGATTATTCGACCATTCGATAGTCGAAGTACTGTCTCTTTAAAAAAAAATTCGACCCCCTACTTCGCCACCTAAAACCTACCGAACCTCAATGTTAGCCTATGGGGAAGGCCCCAACGATTATTCCTTCGATCGAACGAATAGCGGTAAATCCTTCGACTTCGATATTCAAAGTCGAAGGATTCAACTTCGATAGTCGAATATCGAGGGTTAATTAACCCTCGATATTCGACCCTTAGTAAATGTGCCCCTATGTGTTTACATGTGGGGAAATAAATGGTAATATTTTTTTTTTTTTGCTTGCAATAATCAGCAGAGAAATAAACGGTGGGTTAGAAGTGTAATTTTTTATTCAGGAGACTAAAGCTTAAAAAGATTCTGTCATGATTTTTATGATGTAGTTTTTATTTCTACATTACACTTACACTGCAAATAATTCACTCTACAATATAAAATGTAATTCCTGAACCAGTAAGTGTATTTTTTTAGTTGTAATATTGGTGTGTAGGCAGCCATCTCAGGTCATTTTGCCTGGTCATGTGCTTTCAGAAAGAGACAGCACTTTAGGATGCAACTGCTTTCTGGTAGGCTGTTGTTTCTCCTACTCAATGTAACTGAATGTGTCACAGTGGCACCTGGATTTTTTATTATTGAGTGCTGCTCATAGATCTACTAGGCAGCTGTTATCTTGTGCTAGGGAGCTGCTATCTGGTAACCTTCCCATTGTTCTGTTTTTAGGCTGCTAGGGGGGGGGGGAAGGGGGGGGTGATATCACTCCAACTTGCAGTACAGCAGTAAAGAGTGACTGAAGTTTATCAGAGCACAAGTCACATGACTGGGGGCAGCTGGGATACTGACAATATGTCTAGCCCCATGTCAGATTTTAAAAGTAAATATAAAAAAATCTGAATCTGAAATGGATTTCAGTGCAGAATTCTGCTGGAGCAGCACTATTAACAGATGCGTTTAAAAAACATTTTGTCCCATGACAGTATTCCTTTATAGGGGTGGTTCACCTTCAAACAACTAGTTGTTTTCAGATAGATCACCAGAAATAATGACTTTTTCCAATGACTTTCTATTTTCTATGTGTGACAGTTTTTCTAATATTGTGTCAAGTATCATTTTTAACCTTCTGAAGAAGTCCTGGGAGGCGGGGTTACCGACCGTGTAAACTATTCTAAATGGATACATTTAGTTATTTCTTATCTTTGTCCCTGCTGAGCAGAATCCCTGAGTTTTATTCCAGGCAGCTGTTAGAATTGATACAATAGTTGCTAATACGCCAGAGATGCTGCTGAGAAATGTATCAACTAAATGTTGCAAAATTGTAACAGTTTAGAGTCTGCATTAAAATTACTGAGCTGCCAGACTCAAACACCAGAGACACGAACATTAAACTTTAAACTTAGATTTTGGAAAAACAGTAAAAAATAAATAATGGAAAGTAATTGAAAAAAGTCTTTCTGGGGAACAATCTAAAAACAACTGAATTGAAAAAAAGTGTTTGGAAGGTTAACAACCCCTTTTCAACTGTAATTTATATACTGTATACAATGCTATGGCAAGAAAAAGTGCAGGTCCCTTTATTCAGGCCATAAAATGTCTAATGGCCAATTGTTGTTATAACACATAAATTCATTTAATAATACCAGGATGGTAAGTATATTCTAATTTCAAGTCCACCTATGATTGCGCAAGACAAGCCTGGTGACATTATAACATGTATCCAAGGAACATCCACCCTCCTACCCCTTACATACAATTCTAAATGTAAACTGCTGTCACTGCACACCTGCCAAATAGACAACACAGTTCTGTCATATTATAAAGTCAGGTACATTTCATCAAACAAACCACTACCAGGACACAGGCCTACAACCAGGGGCGCTGCTGCCATGAGACAAGTTGAGAAACTAGCCTCAGGCGGTAGCCGCAGGTTACCGGGGGCAGCAAAAAGCCTTTCCTGCATACATTAATGTGTGTGTGTTTACACAGGGAGGGGTGAGGGGGCCAACCTGGTTGCCTGGGGGGTCGGGCCGGCCCGGCCTGGTCCTGATATACATTACAGATAAAATGGCAACACCCTAGTCACCTTCTTTTGTTCTATTCTCTGTCTTTCTTTTTATTTCCCATTCTATTTTCTTGTTTTTTCTCTTTAGCTTTCCTCCATTAGACCTGTCCTTTTTTCTCTTCTTCCATCATGTTGTATCTGCTTCTCTTATCAACACTATGTCTGCATCTTGATATTTTTTTTCCCATTCTTAAAGGGGAATCATATTGAATATGAAACATTAATATAAACGTCATAGTCAAATAAGACATTTTCTACATATAATCAATTAAAATTCGGACCCGTTTCTGAAATAATCAAGTTAATCTTTGCTCTCCCCACTTCAGCAGCTGTCGCTATATTCTCTCTTCATGCAGAAGTTGGGAGTCTGACAGCTGGGCCCAATGCAGCCTTTGGAGAGGGACTCCTTTTGCATAGAAGATGTATTGGAACTCATTCTTTTAAAATGGCCAGAAATATTCTCTATCTACATGTAGGATTGTGTCAAAGTCAGGTATTTTTTCGATTTTCTTTGTACTGGAATGAGTTATTTGAGTTAGCTGTGATAAATCTGCTAGGAAATGAAGCCCCCTATAAGATATATTGGATTTGTCAATGAAAATCTGACACACAGACATGCATGCAGACAGAATGAAGAAAAACAGATGCCAAGAAAGGAAAATTAAAGATAAAATTGATTATTTAAGAAAAGGCAGAACTTTTAATTGAATATATTTATAAAGTTTCTTATTTCAGTATGGTGAAGCTTATTTAATATTTTCATTTTCTTGATTGCTCCCCTTTTAAGTTTTTTCTCTGTATCCAACTCTTCCTGAGGATTATCCACCTTTCCTGACTCTGCTCCCTTGTATTCACTATTTTCATTTTCTCTTCCTTCAACGACCCCTCTCTTACTGTTTATTAATGCTATTCACTTTTTTCCCCTTGTCCTCACCATGATGTTGTTTTCTGCTCTCTCTTAATTCATTGTCTTCTACTTGCCGTGTAGACCTAAACAACCAGTTGCCCACACAAGCGGTCATTTGTTTAACCGGGTGCTCACAGTGCTCACTGCTCCCACGTTATAGTGTGGGTGGGGGATGGGCCATTATGTGCCTCCCCCAAGCAGTGCTTGATTCAAGGGGCATGCTGCAGGTCTCTGCTCTCCAAAAAAAGGCAAACATTTCTAACATCATGCAACAAAATGGCCTTTTTCTCCTGTTCCCGTTTCCTCTACTATGCTATGTATTTTATTCATTTTAATCCCTTTGCATTCAGTGCTTTCACTCTTGTTTTTTCAGAATTTCCTATATTCTCTATTTTGTCTATTCTGCACCCCTACTGCCAACCTCCAGTTCCTTTCCCTTTGCCTATAATGCCCCCAGGGCGAAATTTTGTGTGTGGGAGGCCTGAGGCTGAAATTATCATCAGCCCTAGTTGCCTGCCCTCCCCCCTCAGGATCACGTGCAGTCTGGGGGGGAGCACAGGCAGGCATCTTCCAAGCACGATCACTTGCAGAGGGTAAGGAAGCACAGAGACCTACACTACAAGACCCCAGAGTGCCCCACCATAAATAGGGGGCATGCCACCCCTTTATCTGCGGCACCCTAGGCCCAGGCCTTTGTGGCATTTCCAAAAATCTGGGCCTCAATGCCCCCAACTATAGTAGGTGTTTAATTCTGTTTTACAAATAGATGTACTGATTATTTGTGACTGAGACGTATCCAATATAGCATGCATATTTGCCATGTGTCATTCAGTGACCCTTAAAGGAACAGTAACACCAACAATTGAAAGTGTTTTAAAGGAATGACAATATAATGTACTGTTGCCTTGCACTGATACAACTGGTGTGTTTGCTTCAGAAACTCTACTATAGTTTATATAAACAGGCTGCTGTGTAGCCATGGAGGAAGCCATTCAAGCACAGGATACACAATGGATAACAAATAAGGGCTAGTCCACACGAGGAGATTTGGGGAGATTTTGTCGCCTGGCGACTAATCGCCTCGTGTTTTGAGCGACTCCCCAAACTGCCTCAGCGTTTTCCCCATAGGCTACAATGAAAAGTCACCTGCGCTAATGCACACGCGGCAATGTGTTTTCTATAGTCGCCCAAAGTTGACTCACTGAGGCAACTTTGGCAAAATAGAAGAGAACAGGGGAGCACTCATAGATCCGCTGACATAAAAAACACTCCCAATGCGTACAGCTTCCAACAAAATCTTGCAAACACGGAGCACCAGCAAATTTAAAACATCCATTTATTTGGTATCCGTAAAATATAAAGACAGATTATCATAAGCTCAATAGCTTTGATGCGTTTTGTGGATAAACCACTTCCTCAAAAAGCTTTTCATTGTAGCCTATGGAGAAAAACGCTGAGGCAGTTCGGGGAGATAGTCGCTCAAAAGACGAGGCGATTAGTCACCAGGTGACAAAATGTCCCCGAATCTCCTTGTGTGGCCTTACCCTTAGTCCTTAAAAATCCTATTGTGTACAACTAGGGTTGCGACCTTTTTTAAACTGCTTTACTGGCTGGTGGGGGCGGGGACACAAAGGGGCGGGTCGTGACATCAAAAGGGCGGACAGTGACGTCAAAAGGGGTGGGGCCATGCCACAGACGCTAGAAGGGGCAAAAGAAAAGGTAAGTTCCAGGGGATTGGGGGCAGGCCGAGGGCTCCTTTTAATCGTATTACAAATTTACTGGCAGCTACATTGTAGGTAAATTTGTAATACCGGCCCCGGCCTTGGCAGGTATTTTACCGACTAGGCCGGTAAAATACCGGCCGGGTGGCAACCCTATGTACAACAAAGCTTAACTGTTATCTGTTGTGTATTCTGTGCCTTTTCTACTTTTTCAGCCTTGAATGGCTGTCCCCATGGCTACACAGCAGCTTGTTTATATAAAATATAGTAGTGTTTTTGAAGCAAACACACCAGTATTACAAGTGCAGCACAACAGTACATTATATTTGCATTACTTTAAAATGCTTAAATTGTTTGCTGTTACTAATCCTTTAAAGGGGTTGTTCACCTTCAATGTACAAATCTTATGAAACCACTAACAATGCTCTCAATGTGTTAGAAAAAACATTTTCCATAACAAAAAGTAAAAATGCCATTGTAAAAGCTAATTTCTATACCTATTAACTCAGTCCATCTCCTGTCTCTCTGACCAGTTTTCTGAAGTGATGGGAGTGGCCTATTTTGAACCTGACACACCAAGAACTTCCTATATGATGGCATCATCATGCCCAGGCTTTGCCCTTACGTGTTTCCTATTGGATGTTGATACTGCCCTCCTCCTAGTAATTTATTGGGTGCTTGTGAACTGTAACCAGTCACATAATTTGAATGGTCATTGGTTGATTACTCAATTGTAATGGCAGAGGTTAACAGACGCAGCATATAAACAAACCTGCCTTGCAACAAACAATCACACAGCCATGCAGACAGCAGAAAATCTATACATACTTACCGTGATTTTCTTTTCCTGGACTGGAACATGGCAGTGGGCAGTAAGGGTTAAATCCCCCTGACGTAGGAAGGCACAGGAAATAGAATAAAAGCCCTTCCGGGTCCCACCCGCGCCCATCTCAATGGCTGGAGATAATACCCCCATTTTAGGGAGGGAACCCCTGCCCACTGCCATGTTCCAGTCCAGAAAAAGAAAATCACGGTAAGTATGTATAGATTTTCTGCTTTCCTGTCCTTACACATGGCAGTGGGCAGTAAGGGATGTACAAAAGCAACACATTAGGGAGGGATTAGTTATGAGCTTTTATTGTAGCCGCTGAAAGGACACCGCGCCCAAATTCAGCTATATCATTGGAGAAAATGTCAAAGCAGTAGTGTTTGGAGAAGGTGTGGAGGTTCTTCCAGGTAGCTGCTCTGCATATGGTATCAGCCGATACCTGGGCATGGAAGGCCCAGGAAGCTGCGATTCCTCTGGTAGAGTGTGCTCTTAGAGAAGTAGGCCCAGGTACTGTCTGAGAGGAGTAAGCCGATAGTATGCAGTCTCTAATCCATGTAGAGATGGTTTTTTTGGAGGCCGCAAGGCCTTTCTTAGAACCCTCATGAATTAAGAGGAGGTTGTCTGACTTTCTGAAGTCTGCGACTCTCTGGAGATAGACTTTCAGACATCTGGTGACGTCTAGGTGGTGAAGTCTGTTTTCTTCTTCGTTTTGAGGATTGTCGAAGAAGGTTGGTAGTATTATGTCCTGGGACATGTGAAATTTTGAGACTACCTTGGGGATGAAGTTGTCCCTGGTTTTCAGGATGACTTTGTCATGGAGGAAGGTTATTTTGCTCTCCCTGGCGGAAAGAGAGTGGAGTTCGCCCACTCTTCTGGCTGAGGAGATGGCCAGCTGGAACGTGGTTTTCAATGAGAGGATTTCTAGGGGAACATCCTCTAAAGGTTCAAAGGGAGCTCTGGTCAGAGCGTCTAGGACTAGAGATAGGTCCCATGGGGGAACCGAGTCCCTGTTTTGAGGGCGAAGTCTGGAGAGAGCCTTGAAGAATTGTTTGATGAGTGGACGGGAGGCCCATTGGTTGTCTGTGTAAGCAGAAATGGCAGAGATCTGCCCTTTTAGGGTAGAGGTGCTGAGGCTGGCCTCTACCCCGGACTGTAAGAACTCTATGATGGAGATTTCAGAAATGGAGAAGGCCTCTCCGTATTTTTCCAGTCCCCAGCTGGAGAATTTTTCCCAAATTTTGTAGTATTTGGAGGATGTTGAAATTTTCCTGGATGCTGTGAGGGTCTTGATGGCCTCGTCGGAGAGCCCCAGTCCCTTCAGTTTCATCCTTTCAGGTTCCAGGCAGTTAGGGCCCAGTTCCCTGGATCTGGATGTAGTATTGGTCCCTGATGGAGTAGGTCTGGAGTGACGGGAAGACGGAATGGCTTCTGTAGGGATAGATGGAAGAGGAGAGGGAATCAGGGTCTCCTTGGCCACCAGGGTGTGATGAGGATCACATGTGCTTTGTCCTCTTGTATTTTCTTGATAGTTCTCGCTATCATGGATATAGGAGGGAAAATGTATGCTAGGGGGAAGTTCCATAGGAAGGAGAACGCATCCCAGTATGTTGTCCTGGGGTCCCTCTGCCATGAGCAGAACACTTTGTTCTTTTTGTTCTTGAAAGTTGCCATTAGGTCGATGGATGTGTTGCCCCATTTCTTGCAGATCGTGTGGTACACATCCTGGTTCAGTTCCCATTCTCCTATAGCTGGGAACTTTCTGCTGAGATGATCCGCTAGGGAGTTCGAAGGGCCCGGGATGTAGGAAGCTTTGATGGATATCACGTTCTTTTGTGCCCATTCGAAAATAGCTGTGGTCAAGGAGGACAACTGTCTGGACCTGGTCCCCCCCTGGTTGTTGATATAGCTTACTGTGGTTAAGTTGTCTGATCTGATTAGGATGGACTTGTCCTTTAGGTGTTTTTGGAGGCGGTAGATGGCTAACAAAACCGCCTTCAGTTCTCTCCAGTTGGAGGATTTCTTGCTCTCTGAATGGGTCCATTTTCCTTGGATCTGGATTAGTTTGTAATGGGCTCCCCAGCCCATGTGGCTTGCGTCCGTCGTGACTGTTTCCCATTTCTGGGGGGCTAAGGATACCGGAGTTTCCAGGTTTTCTCTTTTGAGCCACCAGGACATTTGAGAGATTGTGTTGGGGTCTAAGTGGATCAGTTGCGAGTCCCTCTCGTGATTCCTGTCCCATTTTTTTAGGAAGTCCTCTTGGAGAGGCCTCGTATGGAATCTGGCCCATTTTATTGAGTCTATGGTAGATGTAAGTTTCCCCAAGACTTGCTGACATATCCTCGCCATTGTGATGGGATGGAGAGATAGTTGTCTCACTTGGTGGATTATGTCCAAGACTCTGTCTTCTGGGAGTCTTACTTGGAGTTTTCTGGAGTTGATTAGGACTCCTAGGAATAGAATTTCTTGAGTTGGAAGGAGATTGAATTTCTCCAAATTGATGATCCATCCCCATTGTCTCAGGGTATTTAAGACGATCTCTAGATGTAGTATAAGCATGTTGTGTGATGGTGCCTTTATGAGCATATCGTCGAGATAAGAGAAGATTTGGATGCCTTTGAGTCTCAGAAAGGCTATCATGGGTGCTAGTATCTTCGTAAAGACCCTTGGGGCGGATGCAAGACCGAACGGGAGGGCTTGGTATTGGTAGTGTTTGCCCAATATCGTGAACCTCAGGAATTTTTTGTGAGTTTCCCATATTGGGATGTGGAGATATGCGTCCTGGATGTCTATCTTTGCCATCCAGTCCCCGTGGTTGATAAGTTGGCATATGGACCTCAGAGTCTCCATTTTGAAGTTTTTTGTTCTGAGAAACTGGTTGAGGTGTCTGAGGTTGAGGATAACCCTGAAGGTTCCGTTCGTCTTTCTTTTCAGGAAGAGGTGAGAGTAGATTCCTTTGAAAGAATCTTGTTGGGGAACTTCTGAGATTATTCCTCTGAGCAATAGGTCTGAGAGGATGCTCTTTAAGTTCTTTTCTGCTTCTGAGGATCTGGGTTTTTCTGAGGATACAAAGGTACTTGTTGGATAGGAGAGGAGGTCTAGCTTGTACCCTTCGTCGAGGATCTTCAGTACCCATGAATCCGATATGTTTTGAGCCCACACTGTCTTGAAAAGATTTAGTCTTCCTCCAAGGCAAGACAGGGGGGCTCGCGCACCTTCATGCTGACTTTTTGTCGGATTTGAAGTCCTTCCTTCTAGTCCAGGGTTGGCCCTGGCCTCTGGCCCTCCAAGGTTGTCTGAAGGAGGGTTTGCCTGGTCTGTATTGTTTGGAGTCCTGGAAGGGTTTCCGAAAGGGTTTCTTGTCCCTTTTATCTTGCGGAAGGAAGGCAGATTTGCCTGCAGATGCCTTGGAAATAATGTTATCCAGTTTTTCCCCAAATAATAAAGACCCTTCGAAGGGAAGAGAGCAGAGGTTGTGCTTGCTCTGGGGGTCGGCATGCCAGTGTCGCAACCAGAGGGCTCTGCGGGCTGCCACGCTAAGCCCCATGGCTTTTGCGGAAAATTTTACTAGGTCCATGGAGGCCTCTGTGGTGTATTCGTTCACAGTTTTGATGTCTTGAACCATTTGTATCAGTTTTTTTCTGTCAGTGCCATTTTTTATGGATAGTTCTAGGTCCTCTATCCAGATTTGGTTAGCTCTTGCCAATGTGGTGATGGCTACTGAGGCTTGATTGGATGTTCCGTTGATTAAGTATGACTTTTTGAGGGTCATGTCTTGTCTCCTCTCCATGGCGTCTTTGAGTGATACCCCTTCGTCCACTGGTAGGGTGGTACGTCTTGCCACTCTGGTTATGGCTGCGTCGACTTTGGGGGCGGTATGCCAGAATTTGAAGTCATTTTCTTCGAAGGGGTATAATTTCTTAATTCTTCTGGAGGTGCCTATTTTTTTATCAGGCATTTTCCACTCTTCCAGAATAGTGTCTTTGATGACACTGTGGATGGGGAATTTAGCACTTTTTTTGGCTATGGATTTGAACATTCTGTCGTGTCTGGGAGTGTCTTCGGTAGCATCGAGATCTAGGGCTGATCTCATGGCTTTAATTAGGGGTTCCAGGTAGTCCAAGTTGAAAGAGCCCGAGTCATCTGGTTCGTCTTCTTCGGTTTGGGAAAGTTCCCCTTCCGAGACGCTGGAGTAGCTTGGGGGCTCCCTTCTTTTATGGGTTCTGCCACTGCTCCCTGCCGTGGAGGACTGTGGGTTGTATCTGTCTCCTATATTGATTAGGACTCTCTCGGTGACTTGGTTGACCATGTCGTTCATGGATTCTTTGATGGTGCTTTGCATCCAATCTTTTAGGTTGTGTAGGTCTGGTGAAGGACCTGCTGCTTCGTGAAGGCATCTTTCACATAGCCTTCTGTCATGTAGAGCTGCATCTCCACAGGCCGTGCAGTCGATCCTGGGAGTCTTTCTCCTTTGAGATTCTTCTCTTGGAGGGGGACTTCTGTAAAAGAAAGTTAGAACAGTTACTTACCACTAAGCCCATGGCTTTTTACTTGTAATCCCTCGAAAAACTCTCTTGTGCACTTACCCCCTGGAACCTGAGCGTCTGCTCATATCAGACAGTCTGTAAGATAGATAGAGTCTTTGTAAGGCATTGTATATTAACAATAAGGTTCCTGCGTTTTTGTTAGCCAGCTTACTTACACCTGGGCTGGACAGGAATACAGGTGCACTGCAGAGGTATTGGAGATTCTCTCAGTAGATCCTCTGGTAGGGTGCAGCTTGTTGAAGTAATAAAAAACGCCAACAGTGCTTACCTGTAATCGGCGCGCGCCTTTTATTTTGAGCGCTAATGCGCATGCGTCTTTTCGCCGTGTTCCGTAGGCGCCATTTTGGAGATGGGCGCTCGGCGTGTTATCGCGGGAGCGAGTTTTCGCCAAGTCAAGTAGCGCCATTATCAGATGGGCGCTTCGGCGTCTTATCGCGCATGCGCTACCTCCCGAGGCAGCATTGCGACTTACTGCACCGTAGGCAACAAAAGGCCTGAAGCCCGCCGGCTTCCCCTGGGACACACACAAGGTGAACCTCGGCCCCAGGCGCTTCAGAAGGAGAGAGAGAGCTCCTCTGGTGTGGGGGTATTTCCTCGACAGGAGAATTGAGATGGGCGCGGGTGGGACCCGGAAGGGCTTTTATTCTATTTCCTGTGCCTTCCTACGTCAGGGGGATTTAACCCTTACTGCCCACTGCCATGTGTAAGGACAGGAAAAATACTGCAGAAAAGGAAGGAGCAACATTGTTTGGCAACCTTTGGCATTAAGCATAATGTCAGTTATTTACAAAATTGCAATAAAACCAGCACTGACTTGCTTAGAAACATATGTAACTTACACATCTAGCAGGGACAGTAGGGTTGCCACCTCACCCTTTTAACACCAAACACATATGAAATCCACAGCCTGCATGGCTAATTATCAACTCATTTACATGCTGCAGACTGAACTGATTTCTGTGCAGTCATGTATCATGCATCTAAATGAATTGCTAATTAGCCATGCAGGCTGTGGATTTCATATGTGTTTGGTTTAAAAAGGGTGAGGTGGCAGCCCTAAGTGACAGGAAAAGCATTGATGAGGGCGGATACGTATTTTGAACATTTTGTGCGCTCTCCGGGGGGGGGGGGGGGCGGTAATTTACCTAGGAAAACAATACCTTTTTTAAGTGTTTAAGTGTTCCACTTCTGGAACAAGATTTAGAGCTCTAAATACCAAAAAACAAAAAAGTTATATTTTTCATGATATAGGGATCTATACCAGAAAAATATTTTACCTTTTTTATGAGGTAAATACACAAAAAAAAATAATAATAATATATTTCTGGAAAGTACAAGTGTCATCTCCCATAGTAGCCTTTATAATCCAATAATTCAAATTTTTAAAAATGATTTATTTTTCCTGTGTAATAATAAAACAGTAGCTTGTACTTGATCCCAACTATGATATACAGTAAGTAATCCTTATTGGAAGCAAAACCAGCCTATTGGCTTTATTTAGTGTTTACACCATTTTCTAGTACTAAGATCCAAATTACAGAAAGATCTGCTATCCGGAAGACCCCAGGTCGCAAGCATTCTGTATAGCAGATGCCATACCTGTACCTTGTACTTGATCCCAACTAAGATATAATTAATCCTTATTGGAAGCAAAACCAGCTTATTGGGTTTTTTTAATGTTTACATGATTTTCTAGTAGACTTAAGGTATGAAGATCCAAATTATGTAAAGATCCATTATCCAGAAAACTCCAGGTCCCAAGCACCTTGATCCCCCCATCTGCACAGTTGAAGTCTCTGCAGCACACAGCCCACACTCCCCCTCCCTCTCACAAACTTGTAACAGTTTCTCTTCAGTACCTGAATGCTGCTCAAATTCCCCAGCACAGCCAGCACAGGAAGCAGTGGCAGACTGACAGCAGACATAGCCAATAGGAGTTAAGTTAGCTGCCAGTACAGTGTGTGATGTCATATAAGGAAGAGGAAGTGAACACTGTAGTGTTTTTGGGGGTCAGTGACCCCCTCCTAGCACAGGGTCTGTGTGGAACTGAAGGATTAGTACAGGGACACTTCTGGGGTGAATATCTCTTGAACTGTACTTTTTCTGTTAACTATTTCTATGGAAAAGTTTGTTCTATTCATGTGAACTGTTAGATTTGTCAATTTGTTACAAAGGTGAACAACCCCTTTAAGGTGGCCATAGACATTACAATTACAATTACAATCTTCCCTGTGAAAGATTGTTCGTTTTCAGTACTAACTCTGCTCTGTCTACTTTGAGTGCACTTAGTGGCAGATCCCGCACCTGTCAGTGCAAACAAATAGAGTATACACCCCCAGGGCCGCCATCAGAAATCGCAGGGCCCCATACGAAAAAAAATCCTGGGCCCCACCAGAAGCCCCACCTACAGGTCTGCCCTCCCCACCCCACAGGTCCACCCCCACCACATGTTAATAAAAAAATATTGCTGGTCAGAGCCCCCCCCATTAAAAAAACATTTGTGGTCAGGGCCCCCCATTAAAAAATATTGGTGGCTAGGACCCCACATGGGTAAAAAAATTTGGTGCCCAGGGCCCCACCACACAACAGGGACCACAAAAGGTTACCTTTAGGGGGGCCCTGCCATGTTACACTTACTTCATTAGTGTGGCCCACCTGTTGTCAGTGAACTGCCAACTACAGCAGGGAGGAGGGGAGCACAGGTGGCTGCATCTTCTTCCAGTGACAACATTTTCTTCCCTTATTGGTCACAGAATTTCAAGTCCTGGTAAAGCTGCATGGTGATTGGATGAGCTGGAGGAGAAGTTCAAACCTCAGCTATCCAATCCCCGAGCAGCTCAACCGGGACTTAAACTCAGTGACCATTAAGGCTAAGTAATGGACAGAAGATACCTCCCCTTTTACTCCCGCCCTGCCTTCCCGAAGTCAGCAGCTCTCAGAAAGCAGGGAGGCCCGGGTAATCAAGAAAGTGCGGGGTGGCTGGGCCCCCTTACCCTCTGGGCCCCCTATAACTCTCCCCCCTGTCCCCCCCTGATGGCTGCCCTGTACACACCAGTGAGAAAACAACTTGTGTGCTATTAGTCTTGGTATGCTTGAAGAAAAAATCGGCAAACACTCCATGGTCCACTCGAGAGTAAAACGATATATTGTATTTCAGTAAGTTAAAACCATCAAACATCCTGACGTGTTTTGTATCCACGATAAGTAGTCATAGGCATAGTCAGGGTCGGATAGGGGGGCCCAAGGCCCAACAGGGCTGCTGTCTCAGGGCCCCCCCCGGCCCCTTTCTCCGCCCCCCCTGACCGTGATGAGGTGCTCAGCTGCCACGATTAAACATGCGCAGAGTAACATAATATATCTTATGTAATTATGTACTTGGGCATATTTCGTTCTTTATAAAACTCATCATCTTTACTAGTTATTTCATATTGCTATAAATTTCTTTGTTTAATTTATGGTACAGAGTTAAGAATTTTTCATTTGATACCCTTCAAATAAAAAACAAATAATCTCAATGTGTAAATATATAAATATGTACAGTATGTATATACGAAAATTCTGTGCCCTCAGTCTGAATTACACTGGGTGTCAAAATATTTCCCAAAGTTTCGGCACGGCATGTAACAAATTTACATCCTTGTTTAAAAAATCTCACAAAGATTCGCGAATATATATCTAAAGCCACTGATTTGAGAGATTGCTTCTTAGCTAGAGATTATCCCTTTGGCTCTTTGAAAACAGCATTTTTAAAAGCTTTGAGGCAAGACAGGTCAGATTTATTAAAGGATAAGAACAGAGGAAACAGAGTTACCACAGTTGATACACCAATGTTTATAACATCGTATAGCAGGCAATAGCAGCAGGTGAAGATGATCATTAACAAATATCTCCCAGTGTTATATGGTGACGAGAATCTTCATGAGATTTTTAAACAAGGATGTAAATTTGTTATACGCTGTGCCAGCACTTTGGGAAATATTTTGGCACCCAGTGTAATTCAGGCTGAAGGTAGGGGAGAGTGTGGTTGCACTCTAAAGGGACCTATAAATGTGGATCTACCAGATGTGTAACTTAATAGAATCTCAATATCCAGTAATAACAAAATGTTGCACTATGCTTATGTTTAAATGAAAGTTTTATCTTGCATTGAAATAAACGGACTAAAGGTATTTTAGGCGATATTGCCCATTGAAGTATATACAGTATATGTAAATTAGTTATTTTTATTTTTTTTATGCAAATTAATTATTTCAGTTTAGTTAGAACATAGGGTTTGCCTGTAATTTAGTTATTTTTTTAATTGTAGTATATTAATTTAATGATGTCATTTCCAGTTAATGATTTCAAAAGCTGTTTGACACATTTAAGTACTATGCCTATGACTATGTATAGTGGATACAAAACAAGTCAGGATGTTGGATGGTTTTAAGTTGCTGAAATAAAGTTTATAGTTTTACTCACGAGTGGACCACGGAATGCTTGCCTATTTTTGTCTTCAAGTGTATCTCACCTTCAGCCACGGGTTTGGGGCGATGCACCCGGGTTAGGTGAGTGCACTCCCCCTTTAATACAATAATGCTTTTTTCAAGTGTCAGCGAACCCAGAAGCTTGGGACCTGGGGTTTATACACCCGGATGTGTATAGAAAACGGATCCGCACACACACTGGTTAATGCAGTCGGGGAGTATCCCCTTTTATTCAGCCACCAAACATTCAACATTAACCAGTGCGTGTGCGGATCCGTTTTCTATACACATGCGTTGCTAAGGGACCCGGCCGGGTCAACGGAAGAAATGCACCACCAGTTGCAGGATTGGTGAACTACAGGTGTGCGGTAGGAGAAATTACATTGTTCATACACCTGGGTCATCGTGGATTAGGAGTGAGTGAGATACATTACTTTTTGGAGCAGTTATCGCTATGTTATGACCATTTAGTAGGATTCAATTTTAGAGACTACAAAGTATTTACTGACTGATTTCCATCCATATAAAAGAAATAAGGCCGAGATAGATTGATGTGGTTAATTGCATTAGTTTTAGTATGACTTATACATCAACCCCAACAAATGCACTTACTATAAAATTAAATCTAAACTCTGTTTTTGAAGACAAAAATATATTTCTGGATTATACCATAGCAGCTCCACTCATTATCCTTAGCAGGGGCATTTAGGAGTGACATTTTGTGATTGTGATGAGGGGCAGCATAAGCCAAGTGAATTTTTTACAAGAAAGAGAGTTGGTGGATGATTAGGGCTGAGGCTAGTCATTTTTGGAAGAAGCCTGTGTTGGAGTGTGGTGAATGGTGGGGAAGGTGTTCTTCGCAAAAGCAGCTTGGATGTTTATCAGTTTGGATAGAATCCTAAACAGCATGGGGGAGCCATTTTTATAAAAACAGGCTAATAGAGCCCACATTCTTGTTTGGTGAAACAATACTGTTTTTTAATTACCCTCACCACCTCTATGCCACAGTGAGAGGGAGGGAGCTCCCAGCGCAGGTAGCCATGTTTTGTTCTACACATATGAATAGCAGGTAGTATAGCTCTGGCAGTTGGCAACTGGAGTGTGGATTCTATTTTACAGCTAGGTTCCCTTTAAAGGAAAACTATACCCCCAAAATGAATACTTAAGCAACAGATAGTTTATATCAAATTGAATGACATATTAAAGAATCTTACCAAACTGGAATATATATTTACATAAATATTGCCCTTTTACATCTCTTGCCTTGAACCACCATTTCGTGACTCTATCTGTGCTGCCTCAGAGATCACCTGACCAGAAATACTACAACTCTAACTGTAACAGGAAGAAGTGAGGAAGCAAAAGGCAGAACTCTGTCTGTTAATTGGCTCATGTGACCTTACATGTGGTTTGTATGAGTGCACAGTGAATCTTACGATCTCAGGGGGCGGCCCTTATTTTTTAAAATAGTAATTTTCTATTTATGATTACCCAATGGCACATACTACTAAAAAAGTATATTATTATGATAATGGTTCATTTACATGAAGCAGGGTTTTACACATGAGCTGTTTCACTCAGTATCTTTTAATAGAGACCTACATTGTTTGGGGGGTATAGTTTTCCTTTAAACTAAAATAATTTTCTTCACTACCTTTACGTTTTTTACTTAAACGATTTTTAACCAAATGCCAAAGTCTCCTAGCAGTGCAAGCAATTATTTTTCTTCTGAATAAAAGTTTTGTCATAAAAGAGCCCAATACTGCCTTGTTCTGAAATCTAGCATTGCAGCTATACAAATGATATGCCACACTCCCAGCCTGTATCTTTAAAAAGATTAAATCTGCCTTTTCTGGAACAATGAAAGCTCCTAGTGTGAAAGCTAGCAGTTGTTTATTGAAGTGTAATAGCATCCATACGGTCCATTTCCTTGCTGAGTGCCCACTACTTCACAAGAGAAAAAAAAAGACACAAAGAATCCAATTAGTGTCAAGTACCGAATGAAACTTTTCCTTTTCTTGACTCGATTCCAAGTCTCAGTACAATGATTCTCTTTTTTGATGCTTTTAACTAATTGGCGGCATCCACATTCTTTAGAAACACACCATTAATCAGATCCAAGAGTACAGCAAGCAAATTGAAATTTGTATATACACTGGCTGATTTGTTGCTCCCCTGTTGCATAGGCAATGGGGGGAAAAGTGTATTTCCTTCTTTTCTTTGAAAACATCACTTGACTTTGCCATTTTATTCCCTTGTACAAATAAAGTAAAATGTGGAGCACAGCCAGAGCGTTTAGTAGGAGAAATCTGAAAGAAGTCATTTTTGTAATGCTGGTAAGTGTGGTATTTATTAATTTTAACCCTTTGGAGTTAAAATGTCACCTATTGTATGTAACAGATTAATTCTTATTTTAGATAATTGCTTTGATACTGGCTACTAGGTATAAAAAGCATTAGACTCTATTTGTTAAAGGGGCTTGAGGGCCAAAGGTACCTTTACTGTGCAGGACCAGCACTCCCTGACTTTTCCTACTGTATTTCCATTTTTGCTTCTAATTCTCTCATTTACTGGTCAAATGACTACAAGATTTATTTAGCTGGCATCTTAGAATCAACACTTAGGGGCCAATTCATTAACTTCGAGTGAAGGAATAGAAGAAAAATACTGAATTTCGAAGTGTTTTTTTGGCTACTTTGACCATCGAATGGGTGACTTCGACCTTCGACTTCGAATCGAAGGATTCGAACTAAAAATCGTTTGACTTTTCGACCATTCGATAGTCGAAGTACTGTCTCTTTGAGAAAAACTTCGACCCCCTAGTTCGCCACCTAAAAGCTACCAAACTCAATGTTAGCCTATGGGGAAGGCCCTCATAGGCTTGGCTAAGTTTTTTTGGTTAAAGGATAATCCTTAGATCGTTGGATTAAAATCCTTCGAATCGTTCGATTCCTCGGATTTAATCGTTACCAGGAAAACTCCCGGTGGGCCCAGGTGTCAGTGAGCCCTCATGCTGCTAAACTTTTGGCCTATTTCATGGCCATTCCCTATTTCTATGAGAACAAAAATACTAAATTGATGGAATAATAGATTATAGTATGTAAATAAAACAGAGTAGAATAGAGGTTGAATGAGGAGATGAAGAATATTAGTACTGAGAGTGGGCCCCTGGTCTAAGGTTTTTGGGTGCGCCCGGTGTATTTATGCAATAGCATATACATTTCCCTACCATGTTAGAGAAGCTTGTTTTCACTAGGCTACAACTGTTCCTAATAGAGAATTATGAAGGCCCTAAAGCAATTGGTTTTTCTAAACAGGGTCTGAAGATTTAAACCAAATAATGGTTCAGATCAAGAAAGATCAAGTTTAATGATCCTGCCAAACAACCAATGCTTTCCATTGCATGGTAAATCTAAATACCTGTAGAAGCACTCAAACAATCTTTAATATTTTGATTAATCGTTTTTTTCTTTAGCTATCTACAATATATTTGGCTATGCTAGGGGAAATAAGGTACTTCTATTTTTTATATAGAATTAATCTATAATAGTAGGCAATCAACAAGAATTCCAGAGTCAGACCTCAATGCTAGAAAATTACAACTTCTCAGGTTTAACAAACAATAACTTTAAAGGGGTTAAGCGCCTTTGAGTTAACTTTTAGTATGCTATATAGCAGGGATCCCCAACCTTTTGAACCCATGAGCAACAGTTAGAAGAAAAAAAGAGATGGAGAGCAACACAAACATGAAAAATGTTCTTGGGGTGCCAAATAAGTTCTGTGATTGGCCATTTGGTAGTACATTGA
Organism: Xenopus petersii; assembly: GCA_038501925.1. NCBI lineage: Eukaryota > Metazoa > Chordata > Amphibia > Anura > Pipidae > Xenopus > Xenopus petersii. Next base: position 63,557,773 of record CM076679.1, read on the forward strand.
GGCTCTGTTTGGCAGTACATCTGGTTTATATACAACCATAACTTGCCTTCAAGCCTTGAATTAAAAAATAAGCACCCGCTTTGAGGCCACTGGGAGCAAATCCAAGGGGTTGGAGAACAACATGTCGTTCACAAGCTACTGGTTGGGGATCACTGAAGAATAGATATAGAGAGTAATATTCTGAGACAATTTGCAACTGGCTTTAGTTTGTGTTTTTGAGTTATTTTCATAGTAGCTCTCCAGATTGCAATTTCAGCAATCTGGTTGCTCAGGTCCAAATTACCCTAGCAACCATACATTGATTTGAATAAGAGACATGAATAGGAGAGGGCCTGAACAGAAAGAAAGAGTAATCAAAAGTAGCAATAACAATAAATGTGCAGCTTTAAAAAGCAGTTTTTTTAGATGGGGTCAATGACCCCCATTTGAAAGCTGGAGAGCATCAAAAGAAAAAGGCAAATAATTTAAAAAAACTATAAAGATAAACAATAAAGTTGCTTTAAATTGGCCATTCTATAACATACAAAACTTAAAGGTGAGCTACCCCTTTAAATCTGCAAATGCAAAAAAAAAACATACCTTTTATAAAGTTATAACTTTGTTGTAGAATTTTTTTGAGTTTTACTATCCATTATTTAGGAATAATTTGAATTTCCCCAACTCGATTACATAGAAATGATTTTCTTAGTCGATATACCCTTTCTTCCAACTCTCTTTCCCTGTTGCCTGTGAACATTGTTGTTTTGAGAAATCAAACCAAAAAGGATTTCAGATTCCATGGAATAAATTAGGCAAACAAAAACATAAATTTTATAAGAAATATGTACTAAAGTATTTTTGCATATACCCTGTTTTGTAATTAAAAACATCTAAACCACAAAAAAAGAAGAAAATTAAATGCGGATGCATATATTGAAGGGGGAAGGATGTGCAGTAACTGTTGTGAATAGCATCCACCTGTCACTGCACACTGGATTTTAGCCAGAAAATTGATTCTTGATTGGTTTCCAGCCAGTGAATGGTGATAGGCAGTGAGCAGTACAGAACAGTAGTCACACACTGTGCAATTCAGGGGTCTTTAACCCATTTAAACTGTGTTGTTCTGTGTTGCTGAAGCTGATGCTGATGCTATGCCAAGCATCTAAGTAGTGAACACACCACACAAAAAAGCACAGGACTCATGGGTGGATTTCCATTAAGGCTAGGGAAGGCTACCCTTGTCTGATAATAAAGAATCAAGAGAATGAAAAGAAAAAAAAATCTTTATTTTCTGTTTTATCCCTCAAGATGAAAGTACTGCTACAGCTTCAAGAGGATTGACTAGTCTGGTGGAAGAAATTTGAAGCTTTCAGCAGCCTAACCAATCCCCTAGTGGCAGGAACAGGACTTGCACTTTGAGGGAAAAAAATCTGAAATTTAGTCTGTCTGCTGCAGTAATTATAGGGGTTGTTCACCTTACACTTTTTTCAGTTCAGTTGTTTTCAGATTGTTCACCATAAACAAAGACTTTTTTAATTTGCTTTCCATTTTTTATTTTTTACTGGTTTCCCAAAATTTAAGTTTAATGTTCCTGTCTCTAGTGTTTCAGTCTGGCAGCTCGGTGATCCAAGAGCATTCTGAACTGTATCAACTAACTGTAGCCAATTGTAACAATAAGTTGATACATTTCTCAGCAATCTGTGGGAATATTAGTAACTATTGTATCAATTCTAACAACTGCCTTTAATAAAACTCAGGGATTCTGCTCAGCAGGGCCAACAATAACAAATGTATCAACTATGGGGCAGATTTACAAAGATTCGAATAGTAAACTGGAGTTTCTAAAAAAATGTTGGTCAAAACTCACAAATTTAAATTTAAAACCACCAACTGAAATCTGAATTTGAATGTGAGATTTTTCACACCTCGACACTTGAAACAATTCTAATTTGATTATTCTCCACCTAAAACCTGGCGAGTTTATATAGAAGTCAATGGCAGAGGTCCCTTGAACTATCTGAAGATGTTAATAATAGTGATGAGCCAAATTTAGATTAGAAAAGGACGCCCATAGACTCCAATGGGAGAAAAGAAATGTTGCGCGTTAAAAAAATTTGACGAGCAAAAGTAGATTTTTTTTCGAGGAAAACTCAATTCGAATTTGATTCAAGTTTTCGGGTTGGGACTATTCAATGGAATTTTAGGCATTCAATTTTTTTCATAAATAACATATCACTTGAATTGTAAATCAATTCAAATTTATTAGAGTTTTAAAAAATTCACATAACTCTAAAATTCGACCTTTGATAAATAACCCGCTAAACAACAAGAGTTGGCGACTCCCCCTCCCAGAGTTGCTTTAGAAAGACATAAGGTGAAAAATTAAACTTTACTCTAAAATATTAGAAAAACAGTCACAAATAGAAAATAGAAAGTAATTGGAAAAAGTCTTTATTTCTGATGAACAATCTGAAACCAACTGAACTGAGAAAAGTGTTTGGAAGGTGAACAAGCCCTCTGTTTATGGGTTATATGTGTCAGGGCCAGCACCAGGTACCTTTTTACCTTTTTACTCTTGGGCTTTGTTTTAATTTAATTCTGCCCCTTTCCCCACCAGTTTGGAAACCAGGTTAGGGAAACATCAAGTAAAAGTAAAGAAATATGGGGGGGTACTAAAGTGCAAGGTTCATACTAAAAAAATGCAAAGGCATCTGTAAAATGCAAATTAAAAATTAAAAGAGGAATACAGCAGTGGCACCTGCAAATTAGAAACTATTAAAAGAGCAAAAGGATAAATAGGAGGGGACATGGGGCAGCAGAATCTGCTGAAAAAATGAAGTGTCAAATCGACCTCTCCTATTCATTAAACACTGTCTGTTATTGCGTATACTGTGCCTGGAGTGTCAGTACTCGCAGCCATTCACTGTTTATTATGTGCTTGTGGTGCCTCAACCCAATGGCTCTCACTATATGATGTGCATGGAGTGTCAGTTCCCACCCTGTGCTTGGGGTGCCTATATGCAGTTATTTTTATTGAACAGTGTGCTACAGAAGCTAACAGCTCACATTATTTAGTGGTGGGGATGGTGTGCCTTTACCCAATACTCTCAGTGTGCACTAGATCCTACCCAAACCCTACACTTTAGCTACTTCCAGGGTTCATCCTGGAGCACCAAGCTGGTGTTAAACTACACCTATCAATATCCTTAGAGAAGCAAAGGCCTTAAGTGGGTTTTTTTTGAGAATAAAAGAAGTTTAAAGGGGAAATTGAAGCAACTTCATGTCTGGTCCTTGCACAGTAAATAATTAGATTCCCAGGTTCCCACAGGCGTTTGTGTGAGGGAACTTTATAGCTAACTATAGCACTATAGATCCCATTTATGTCACTTAAAGGAATTGTTCAGCGTAAAAATAAAAACTGATTAAATATATAGGCTGTGCAAAATTAAAAATGTTTCTAATATAGTTAGTTAGGCAAAAATGTAATGTATAAAGGCTGGAGTGACTGGATGTTCAACATAACAGTCAGAACACTACTTCCTGCTTTTCAGCTCTCTTAATTTCCACTGATTGGTTACCAGGCAGTAACCAATCAGTTACTTGAGGGGGGGGGCACATGGGTCATAACTATTTGCTTTTGAATCTGAGCTGAATGCTGAGGATCAATTGCAAACTCACTGAACAGTTATGTCCCACATGGGCCCCCTTAAAGGACCAGTAATATAAAACAATTTGTTAATACGCTACAAAAAAAACCACCAACAATTAAATTTTAAAATAGCAAAGTCTTTATTTAGAAATAACTTACCCAAACTCCGCTTACTGCTCCTCTTCAGAAAAGGTGACATAGCGACGGTCCATCATGCGGCGATCGATTTCTTCTCCCTGGCTATCTCCTTTAAGGAAGGTAGGGAGGAGAAATCGAGCGCCACATGATGGATCACGCAATCACCTATTCTGAAGAGGAGCGCAAGCATATTTTTATTTGTAAATAAAGACTATGCTATTTTAAAATTTAAAATGTGTTGGTGACGATTTTAAAGTTTAATATGTGTTGGTGTAATATAGTAACGAATACACTACACTTTTCTGTTTCAAAACACATTTTATTTAGTAGCTGAAGTTTTCCTAAACATACAAGTCATTGCATCTTTTATTACATGGCAGAACATTCAATATTTATTTTCCATAGACCACAATAACTGGAGAAAGATCTTGGTGACTGCTAGTGCAGTCTATGAAGAATGTCTAAGCTTTGGCAAGCAATATCACAACTACCAAACTACTATAAATGCAAATATATATACAGGAGGCAAGTTCTCAGTGCGCAATACTGTATGTAGTTATATATCTGTATATAAAGGAAAATCATGTTTCTATATTTCTGTAGTTTTCCTTCTAACAACAATTTTCTTTTAAGTTTGTGAACTGTATGAAATTCAACCTTAGGTACATTTACATATCACAGGGTCTAATGTGTCCTCTTTAAATATTGATACAGCTTTCTAAAATACAACAGATACAGATGGATGGAAATTAAGCTGTGCACAGCAAGACATAATGCAAATGACATGTTACTTTATCTGCTTCAGCAGGAAATGTAACAATCATACATACCTTTTGCACGCAAGGTTATTTGCTGATTTGATTTTACTGATAAATATAGGTGTGTTTAATATACATGTTGGTATAAATTCTCACAGTCAGTACAAAAACATTTTTTTTTTGGATTGTAATGGACAAATAAAGTCTGCACATAAAGAAATAGCTGAGTTGAATTTAAAGGGTCTGCTGAGAAGGTTCACTTAAATTAAGAAACTTAACACTGCTCAACACCACTTGGCTTCTTCTTCTAGATGTTTGTGTCAGAGTAATAGAACCATATTCAATTATTTATAGTCAGTTTGGCTAAAGTGTTCTGAAACAGTCAGTTAGTGTGAGAGTGTAGATCTGTATCCATTAAAGAAACAGCTCCATAACCTTGCTACAAAAATGTTGCTTTGAGTATTAACAATTATGCTTCTTTTACCTAGTTTTAAAAAGAAGGCATGCTTCTTCTTAATGGGGAAATATGCAAAACACACATGGGGGCAAATTTACCTAGGGTCGAATATCGAGGGTTAATTAACCCTTGATATTCGACTGCCGAATTGAAATCCTTTGACTTCGAATATCGAAGTCGAAGGATTTAGCGCAAATCGTTCGATAGAACGATAGAAGGCATAATCGTTCGATTGAACGATTAAATCCTTCGAATCGAGCGATTCGAAGGATTTTAATCCATCGATCGAACGAAATTCCTTCTATCAAAAAAACCTTGGAAAGCCTATGGGGACCTTCCCCATAGGCTAACATTGGCATCGGTAGGTTTTAGGTGGCGAATTAGGGGGTCGAAGAATTTTTTAAAGAGACAGTACTTCGACTATCGAATAGTCGAACGATTTTTAGTTCGAATCGTTCATTTCGAAGTCGAATGTCGTAGTCGAAGGTCGAAGTAGCCCATTCGATGGTCGAAGTAGCCAAAAAAAACATTCGCAATTCAAACTATTTTTCCTTTATTCCTTCACTTGAGCTAAGTAAATGGGCCCCATGATGTGCAAGTTAGTTATTAAAATGCCAAATATCAATATTTTGTGGTCAAAATGCCCTCCCCTGCGTGGGGAACTCTCTGTTAGATTGCATAGGTTACGTTAAGCTGGTGTCAAAAGCCCTTTGTCTTCAGTTGAAAATTTCAGGGAAAAATCAGTAAAACTGAATAGGAGTGGTACAGCAAGTTATAGAACTACAAACACTTTTGAATGTATAATTTTAGAGGAATTCTTCAATTTTTTTGTACTGCAACATGTTTAGCTTCATTTATAGACACAATGTAGCTGAGGCCTGAGAATTAGCCTTAGGCTGATGTCATGAGAAGTGGTTTTCACAGAAGAGCCCAAAACCACGAATGCTACCAGAATTGTCCGAAAAGGCTGTACAGGCAATATTGGCCCCAAAATGCTCAAACACTTTACTACAATGTAATAAGTAATTATAACTGTATGTGGCTATCGTCACTGTCTGATAATGAACCTTAAAGGAGAACTAAACCCTAAAAATGAATATAGCTAAAGATGCCATATCTTATATACTGCACTTATTGCACCAGCCTAAAGTTTCAGCTTCTCAATAACAGCAATGATCCAGGACTTCAGACTTGTCACAGGGGGTCACCATCTTGGAAAGTGTCTGCAACACTCACATGCTCAGTGGGCTCTGAGCAGCTGTTGAGAATCTAAGCTTAGGGGTTGTCGCAAGTTATCAAGCAGAAAATGAGGTTGCTTTGTAATATAAGCTGATGCTATAGGGCTGATTATTAAATTCTGATGCTAGTTACACTGGTTTCTGTGCTGCCATGTTGTAATTATCTGTATTATCAGCCTAATATTGCCTTATATTGTGACATTTATATTCTATGTGTACTGTATATTGTGAGTAAGCTCAGTAAGTGACAACAGCACAGAGCATGTGCAGTGAATCAGCAGAAAAGAAGATGGGGAAGTACTGGGGCATATTTGGAGGCACAGATCTTTACTGCTAAAGGGCTGTGGTTGCCTTGGGCTGGTACAGAAGCCCAAAACACGATGTAGAACATTTCTAGCCTACTTCTTTAATTAGTTCTCCTTTAAAATGCATGTTACTCATTTTCCTGAATCATTATAGTGCTAGATTGCCCTTCAAGTACACTGGAGGGAATTCATAGATACCATAAAAGCTTTGTTTTATAAATCATTATGTTGTTCTAAAGAGCTTTGCTGGCCCTTCAGGCCACAGTGAACTGTTAAGAAGTAAACTTTCGTAATATGAGAGCAGCTTACTTCGCAACTTTAACCGCCTGTCTGCTGTATGTTTAATTTGCTGACGTTGTCATACCAACATGCTTCAGACGTGGCGCTTAGCAATAGCATGTCATCAGGTGACAATGAGTCATAATGTATTGGAGAAGATATCCCTAAGGTAAAGGCTGATGTAATCACATTACAGCTCACATATGACTGCACACTAACCATGCTCTGTATCAGCCTGAGCTGCTCCTTTTCTTTTTAATGGAACTAGCTAGTGTTTGCATTCCTTATAAAAGGAGCACAACAGGGGTAATTGTTGTTGCAACTCCAAGTAGGTAGATTCACTTGCTCAGTTAATCTTGTGGAAATTTAGAGGATTATTTATTAAAGTCCGAATGCAAAAAAGTAAAAAAAAATTCAAGTTTTTTTTCACTACAAAATCCGAACTTTTAATGGAAAAAAAAACATATTCGAGATTTATTATACCCAGAGGATAGAAAAAGTTGGAATCCAAAAATCCTCCTTCTCAGACCTGCCGAGGTTGAATATAAGTCAATGGGAGAGGTCCCTATCCAATTTGGAAGTTTCTGTGGTCTGCGCTGGAATTAGCCCGAAAATCCAACTATTTTGAAAAATGTCTAAAATCGAGAGATTTGTGAAAAAATCCCGAACAATCATACGATTCAGATTTTTGCTCGATTTTATCCAGTTTTTCCGATGAAATCATGCTTTTTTAATAATAAATAAGGTCAATTTGTGGATTCTAGTTTGCTCGGACTTAAATAAAATAATCAGAAATATGTGGTTTTGATAAATAACCCCATTAGAGACACAATTTCGAATTCATGTGAGGTTCTTTAACTCCCTTAAATTCGAATGAATTCGAAATTCGACCTGGCAAAATTTATTAATAAAACCAAATTAATAAGACTCGGACTAATTTAAATCACCTGAAAACTCAAATTGAATCAAACTCGATTCAAGTTTTTTTCCGAAAAAAACTTGAATGTCAGGAAGGCTGCAAACATCTCCAAATTGATCCCCGGACCTCTCCCATTGACTTAAACAGTAATTCAGCAGGCTTTGAATTTGAATTCTTGAAGGGCCAGAGTATTATAAGTCTCAAAAATTAAATTCAAATTTTTTAAAAAACTCGAATCTAGTTTGAATAATTCCCTAGTCGAATTTGAAAGCTTTGACCATAAAAAAAAAATCGAAAATTCTATTTTCAACTCAACCCTCAATAAATCTGCCCCTTATTGTTCACTTACAGCTCTACTCCTTATCTCAAGGCACTAAGGGGCACATTTACTTAGCTCGAGTGAAGGATTAGAATAAAAAATACTTAGAATTTCAAAGTATTTTTTTGGCTACTTCGACCATCGAATTGGCTACTTCGACCTTCGACTTCGAATCGAACGATTCGAACTAAAAATCGTTCGACTATTCGACCATTCGATAGTCGAAGTACTGTCTCTTTAAAAAAACTTCGACCACCTACTTCGCCAACTAAAACCTATCGAGGTACAGTGTTAGCCTATGGGGAAGGTCCCCATAAGTATTTTTTTAATCGATCTTCGAATCGTTCAATTAGAAGGATTTAATCGATCGAACGATTTTTCCTACGCTCGTTCGAAAGAACGAATTGCGGTAAATCCTTCGACTTCGATATTCGAAGTCGAAGGATTTTACTTCGACGTTCAAATATCGAGGGTTAATTAACCCTCGATATTCGACCAATAGTAAATGTGCCCCCAAATGTAAATCCTGTTAGTTCTGCTTACTCTGGAATTTATATATACTGTATATGTATATATAAACATAATAAAGTGCATCCCAGGGCCTTAACAAATATATCAAAGCATCTACACTGATGTGTCTGTCCAGTACATGGAACATAGGTTAATACATATATTAAACACCACCAGAAAGCACAAACTGGAGCCAACCAGTATTGGTTAAACGTGCTTTGTATCTTGAGAAAAGTGTGTTTAATGGACTGAAATGGACAGGTCTGGATTTGTCGGCAGTCCACAAAGGCCCAAGCTTAGGGGTGGAAAAATTAGGGGGGCTGCATGCTGCATGCTGACCACATCACTGCTGGGGACTGGACATTTTGACGTCCCTATTGCAAGAAATCGCAACAGGCTCAAAGGTGCAGAGCCAGCAGGGGAAGCAGGTTGGTACAAGGAGCGGCATGAGGGGGAGTTTGGGGCAGAGCCAGATTTCTAATTGTGCTGCCCAGAGGCTGGCTTCCTCCATAGCCCCCTCCCCTAGGATCGCACACATACGCATCCTTTTTCCTATAGCTGGAGCACTGAGACAGGGGAGCAGATTTCACGTGTGGCTGGGCAGCATGCTGCCACTGAATTTGTTCCGCCTTAGCCCAGGCCTTTGTGGCCTTGCGACAAATCTGTGCCTGGGTTGGGAGGAAGGGGGTCAGGTCCAAGTTGGGGCCTAGGACGGAGCACAGCATCTTAAAATCCAGCTCTAGTCAAAAATAAAACTTACTTTTGGTAAGAACCTGGGTCCCCCATGCTGTCTTTCATTTTCAATTTTTTTTTGTAATACACAAGTTTTAATGAGTCATCTGACAAAAATGACATCACTAAGCTCCGTTTATAACTCATGACATCACTAACAACCATTTATAAGGCTATAATTTACAGGATATTCGTTTTATGAGAGGCTGTATCAATAAAAGAGCATAATTCCACAAATTACAGAGTGTGCTGATCCTTCGTTCGTTTATATTATAACCCTTAACCGCGCACCTCTGGCAACTCAAAGTATGAGTGCGGGCACTTCTGGACAATTTTATATATATATATATATATATATATATATATATATATATATATATATATATATATATATACTGAGTCCTGTACTGGAGCACACATTCAAAAGTAACAGCTGCCTGGGTGCTGGTTAAAATCTATAACATATAAATCAATCATAATAAACCGCACTACACAGGACTTATGAATGCAAAAAATAGTGAAAATATTTATTCAACGTTTCGGTTCAGATACGAGAACTTTCCTCAGGTGGGGTACCTTTTCTAATATTATATATATATATATATATATATATATATATATATATATATATATATATATATAAAAGAAACTGCTAATGAGCGAAGCAGATTACAGATATAGTTTTAAACCTACCGATATCCTAAAATTTTAATTGAAAACAGAAAAGCCAGCTTTTTTGTAGATACATTTGAAATGATAACGCCCAACTCTTTATACTCTAATACACAGGAGGTTTTTCTATGCATTTACAAACACTTGCTGAATGTGTAGAAACACATATATTGGGTTTATATGCATTTTTTAACACACATATTTGGAGCATGCATCAGGTACCAAAAAATGCAGCATGTTATGTTTAAAAATGTGAAGAAGGGTGAATCGAATCAATTTAACCCTGGCTATTTCAGATATTTCCAAAGGAGAGGCATTTTCAGGAATTCGTCGCCCACAGTTGTGCATTTTTATTGCGGACGACTACCGTTATTCTTATTGTGTATATTGTGGGGGCGATATATAGATTTAAAGAAGAACTAAAGCTTAAAAACGAATTAAGCTAGAAGTCAGACTAATCCGTCTGATAAGTGCAGTTGGTATCACAATATCATATATATATTTCTTTTTTTTTTAATCATATGTCATTTCAGCTTTATGACACCAATTTTCTGCTTACTGACACAGAATAAACAAAACAAAATGCTGATGCACACATTTGAAGGCCTGGATAATAATTACTATAATAGAGATCATTTTTTTTTTGTAGGCTGGTGCAGTAAGTTAAGTATCTAAAATTAAACATTTCTAGCCATATTAGATTTTAGTTCACCTTTAAAGGAGAACTAAATCATAAAAGAAGACGTAACGTAGAAATGCTACACATTATATTCTGGCATTCTGTACCAGCCCAAGGCAACCAAAGTCCTTTGGCAGTTAAGATCTGTGCCCTGATGATGCCCCTAATAACTCCCATGTTCTTTCTCTATGCTGCTGTCAGATACCTGAGTTTATATACAGTGATGATGATCCCTAACCTTAGCTTCTAATCAGCTGCCCAGAGCATACTGAGTCACTGATTCTCCTCACTAAATTCAAGATGGGGAGTTACTATGCTGCATTTTATTTAGGTGCACTCCCTAGGATAACACCAAGTTGCGGAAGTGATGTCACTGCTCATGACCATGATTATGCAGTTTGACGTAATTTCCACCTATGTGCAAACAAGATGCACCTACTCCCACCCCCTTCCCCAACAAGCCACTGGATTTCCTCACAAGTATCTGGCAGCTGGAGAGATTTTTGTTTTTCAAAAAAAGAAATGTTATATAGGCACCCGAGGGAAGCCCCTCTATAGCTGCCACCCTAGGCACAGACCTTTATATAAATACAGCCCTGCTACCATGGCAACCTTAAAATCCTGGATCATTGCTATTATAGAGATTCTGTAATTTTATGTTGTTGCAGTAATATCAGTATATAAATTAAAACATTTCTAGCCATATTCTGTAAATTCTCCTTTACGCTGTTTAGAGCAATACTTTATATATGGTCTTTGTGGGGTTACATAGCTGCATAGTTAATTTAGGTTGAAAATAGACCAAAGTCCACCAAGTTCAACCCCTTAAAGCAATGATCCCCAACATGTTGCTCACCAACCCCTTGGATGTTACTCCCAGCAGCCTGGTAATGGTTAGCTCTTGTTGATATCAGTTCAGTGGATGACATGGCTTGAATCTGTAATGCATTGCAGTTAGAGTCTTGAGTTTCTCATTTATATAATTTGTTTTGATTTGAAGTAGACAAAAAATATATTTTTAAAAATGCAACAGTTAAAATCCAAACCTCGGCAAATAAAAAGCCCCAAAATAATAACACAAATATACCTTGTTGTTGCTGCCATTACTATTTACTGGTGTTTCTATGCACTACACCTACTACATACAATTTTGTCATAACTATGCCATCCTCCCTATCAATGGGAGGTTCCCTTCAACAAGCTGCTACATGTTCTGTATGTGTGCCAAGTTTCGCCTCTACTCTGAAATTTGCATGGTGTGTTTAACACACACACAGAACATGTGGAAACTTTTACTTGATACACTGTAATCATTTGTGCATTGATTCCTGTTTGCATCAGTATGTTTATTCTTAACACTTGAAGGCTCTTTCATAAAGGAAAGACTTGTTCCCTTGTTTTTTGGTTATTTATTTTACTTTGTTGACAGAACAGATGGGGTTTGTGCATTCTTAGCTGAATTGTATATATCAGTACTTCTAGATGGTGCTTTATTCTGCAGTAAAACCATTCCCAGTTTAATAAGAATTGGGAAAGAAAGGACTGTTATTGTATAAAGCTGGCCATAGATGTTGTGATTTTTAAAAGATCCGATCCTCATCGTGAGACCATGATTTTCTCGGAACGATCGTGCGATCATACGAATCGACCATCAACTAAAAAGACCAATTTGCCAGGAAAACAAAGTGGAGCTGCCTGCTTGGCTCTGCAAACATAGATAGATTGCACTGGGACCGACAAAGATTTTTTGACCTGGCCGATCAATTTCCTGACAGATATTGGCTGAAAAATCGTAAGATGATGATCGTTCGAATCCCACTAACCGGACGATAATTTCGAAAGATTGGTCGGGCTTCCCTAAAATCGGTCGTTCGGCAAGAAGAATCGTCGCGTCTATGGGGAGCTTTACTGTACAGGAATGTAAAGCGCTGGATAGTTTTAGTAAAAGGTAACAGAAACCACCAAAAGTATATAGATTTTGGTTTATTTTTTAAGAAGTTGCAATTAGCCTGATTTTTTTTTCAACACTAATGAAACTGGATATTGTATGTGAAGAAGCACTGTCAGATTGGGTTTTCTAGGGAGAACTTAAGAACCTGATATCTAGGGTCATTCTAAGAACCATTAGATAAAATATACCAAATATGTTGGTGTAACATGGCATTTTGGTGAAAATAAGAGAATTGAGACAGTACTATATATTGTTGGCTATCTGACAGAGTTGTCATTAATTAAATCAGCATCTTAATAACTGACTCTGTTTGGAGTCATGTATCACATTTATTCTTTTTGATAGAGAGAGACAAATATATGGGTATGTGCTACCAATATAGTTTCCTCTAGATAGGCAGTCCTGCCCAAATACATTTGTGAAACTACTAACCTGATCCCAAGTAAAGGGCTTCTGTCACCAAACAACATTCCGTTCCATTTTTATGTTTTCCCCATATCTATGTGGAGTTCCTTCAGGTACACTGGTTTCCTCCCACATGACAAAAAACATACAAGTAGTTTAAATGGTTCGTGTTAAAAATGACCATATTTGAATGTAATACTGACCTTGCACTGTAAGCACTAGCACTGCTAGGGAATGGTGTAAATAATTCATGATCTCTGCAAAGTGCAGCAGAATATGTCTGCACTAAATAAATAAAGAATTATAATAGTTTGTATTTCAGCCTACGGAAGAATTGTCCTACCCCCAAACGTGTGGTAGGCCTTTCCTGCAGATGTTGTGTACTTAAAAAATAAGGCACCCAGTTTATGGTTAAGCACACAGTGCCTGTGTGCTTGCAATGATGGATTGTACTCATCTGCTAGTAAATGAATTATAGACCTTTTATTATTATAATAATAATCATAATGCAGGGGGTGAAGTGTGCCACAGAATAACTGTCAGGGGGCCTAGCGGCTCCCAAGGGGAGTAGTTGGACCAAGGATGAAGCCCAGGAGCAAGAGTCCAAGTCATGGTAGCCAAAAGGTTTACCAGGAGTTGTAGATGAATCACAGGCAAGGGATCACAAGGCAGGCAGCGAAGGGTCAAAAATCCAGAACAGGCAGGAGTCAGAAAGCAGGAATACTGTATACAATGGAAATAACATCCAGGCAGCATAAACCTATACTTGGGCAAGGATATAGTGTTTCAGGCGCCCTTTTTTTTGAATTTGGCGCCGGGTGTTGACGTCATCGCGACTGCGTCACCACGCCGGTGCTGAAACCACGTGAGCGGCATATGTGCCACCATTTTGGATCCTGCGCCACCGGGAGAAGACGCGCTTCTGTGCACTCCCAGCAGCGGCGTTCCTGATAACCACCTAGATCAGGGGCAGGGGCGTAACTATAGAGGAAGCAGACCCTGCAGCTGCAGGGGGGCCCAGGAGGTATAGGGGCCCCATGAGCCCATAATTCATATACAGTTTCAATAAATATTGAAAAAACAAGTCAACCTCTAAACATTTTGGGGGCCTGAAAAATAGTTTGCTGTGGGGCCCAGTAATATCTAGTTACGCCACTGATCAGGGGTGTTCAACCCACAGCCCTCGATGGAAATCGATGCGGCCCAGCTTGAAACACTTGGTTGTTTGTACTTCGGGGAATCAAAGAAAATTTCACGCACAATGTCACGTAGTGATCCCTAAACTCCCTCTTACTTGCTGTCATCGAGTGCTTCTCAACGTGTGGTGGTGCATACGCTCAGCGCATTTAGACGTCGACGTCACCACCGTCATGTCACGTTCTTCAGTGAGCAGCAGAGAGAGGAGGAGAGCTGGGCTGGTGCGTTAGTGTGGCGTGCAATGAAGAGAACTGGAGCTGCAGAAAAGGACTGCTGGCCTTATTTTGATGCTTCCTGGTTCCTGCTGGCACAGGTACAGATTTGGGGCAATTTTTATGGCTGGTACAGTTACAGATTTGGGGCAATTTTTATGGCTGGCACAGTAACAGAATTGGGGGCAATTTTTATGGCTGGCACAGTTTCAGATTTGCCTCCTTACTTGGAGGCAAGTTTAGTTGCATAAAAACCAGGTGTACTGCCAAACAGAAGGCTTCTAGTCCACATGGGGGCTACCAAATTGCTAATCACAGCCCTTATTTGGCATTTCCATTGACTTTTTTCATGCTTGTGTTCCTCCCCAACTTTTTATATTTGAATGTGGCTCACACAGGCTGGGGACCCCTGCTTTAGACTTACTGTACCTCTACTAGATACCGTATACACTCTAGTAAACCTTTCATATCATTCTTACTTAATCTAGTACAAACCATAGACCACTTGAGCACTATATCACTAAAATTTATGGGGAGAAACAGAGCCTGCAGATAATATACTAGCAAAAAATAAATAAAGGCTACCTTAAAAATAAAATACACTTATTTTTTTAATTTTAGGATTCCGCCGAATTCGGAATCATTTCTTGAATCCTGAATCCTCATGAAAGATTTGTCCAAGACCGAACTGACGCTGGACCCAAATTTGCATATGCAAATTAGTGGTAGGAACAACTGCGCAGTTGAATTCTTCATGAAGGAAGGGTTGTTTGTATGATGAAAAGTCAAGTGACTTTAAAGGTTCAGATTTGGTTTGGCCAGAGTTGGATTTGGTCTAATCCAAATTCTGCTAAAAAAGACTGAATTTCTGAACTGAATCCTGGATTTGGCATTAATTATAGCCTCATAAACCACTCTCCCATAAAAACTAGCTTTTTAATATTATAGACCTACGATGGTCCACAAATTCATGGTCTAATGCATACAAAATATAAAGCTTTCAGTGTCTCATTCTACTAATGATGGAAAAGGCCATAATACTCAAAAAGTCAATGCATGAATGAATGCGAACTGAGAATAATGAAACAAACACTACTATAGACCAATGATATGGTGCTCATACTGAGAAGGCCATATAATAAAATACACCCTCTAGTCTAGTGTCTATGAAGATTTTTATTTATCCAAGTCAAGATACACAGTATCTAGTAACATTAAAGGAGAACTCAACCCCCCAATTAAGAAAAGCCTCTACCTATTAAGCTAGAGAGTCCCCCATCCGTGCTCCCCCCCCCACATACTTTAATAGCCCTGAAAATGTCCCTAAAATATTTCTCACCTAACAGTGCAGCGTAAGCACAGCAGAGCTTGTGGGCGCCATCTTTCAGATCGCTGGTCTTCATCTGTAATAGAGCGCCATATTGGTGCATGCACAGTTGGAGCAGTCTTCCAGTTTGTACCGACTGCGTATGGCCAAAAGTGCCGGAAATTGCAGAAGAGGAGCCAAATTGCCTAAGAGAACCCAAAGAAATCCAAAGAGGACCTGAAAAAATCCGAAGATCTGAAGAGTGAAAAGCCGAACTTTATCATCTGCCCTGGGAAATTTGAAGAAAGAAGAAGCCGGAAGAGGAACGCTCTGTGGTGCCCCAGGCCAGTGCAGTTTTCTGCTGATAGGAGCACCGGCCCAGGGTTTCAGGTAAGTAAATACATTCACTTGGGGGTGTCTAACATTTGGCACCCCCAAGCATGAAACGACTTTCCTTCTCTTTTAAGTCTAAAGAAACTGAACTTTATGACTTACCGCCCCACCATTCATTTTATTACTAATTTGCATTCCACTAGACAAGATGCAAATTATACACAAACTGGATCTTTTCTCTTTAAGGAATTAGGGAGAAGGATAAACCAGAACGTGGTACGTGACAGAGTAGAGAATGGCACATAGTAAGAGGGACAATGAGGCAGTTGTATTATGAATGGGTATACTGTGTAGAATTTTTATTACTGAATTATATAAGCTGGGTGTTTGGGAACTGCCCAAGCTTTATAATATTGCAGAACTTGTTTATCCTGGGGTCTGTCTGCCTCTGGACTGTATCCCCCACCTCAACTGTGCCCTAGTAGTGTGTTACCCTGTCTACCTGTAGTTCCAATCCTGCTTCAAAGAAAATATTTTATACAGGCATGGGACCTGTTATCCAGAATGCTTGGGACCTGGGGTTTTCTGGATAATGGATCTTTCTGTAATTTGGATCTTTATACCTTTAGTCTACAAAAAGTAATTTGAACATTTAATTTAATAAACCCAATAGGCTGCTTTTGTCTCAAGAGCTTTGTGGATAACGGGTTTACAGATAAAGGATCCCATACTTTTATGTGCCTCATGGAATTATATAGTATATTAAGTTAAATTAATAATGTTTTGGTTGTACAGGTTCAAATAATATTAAATAGCATGAAGAAAAAAAATCAGTGATAAAAAGTAAAGCAAAACTGACAATACCCCTTCTTATTGAAATACAGTCGATGGCTATGCAGACGCACACACACGATACTCATTTTTTAACTTACGCATTCCACTAACTGTAACAAGAGTACTTTTCTCTAAGGATAGCAATCCTGTGCAGCTGTAAAATTCCTTTTATACCAAATATACATACTGCATATTAGGTCTGACAGCATGGGGGCACAGGGGGTAATGTACCAGGCCTTAAGGGGGCTGTGCTGCACTTTTTGAAAGAGCCGGGCCCCCTTGACAGCACCAAAGCCGCCTCTTCCGAAGTCCCCAACTGTTGAAAAGCCGAAATCCAGAATCAGAGAAAAGACCAGAACAACGAAAATAGACGAAGTTGAAGTCCTGAAACGGCGAAAAGACCTGAAGCCATGAAAATAGACAAAGTTGAAGTCCTGAAGCCACAAATTCAGTTCTACTGAACACCAATGTGTGTGTGTGTGTTTTTTTTTTTTTTAAAGGAACAGTTCAGTGTGAAAATAAAAACTGTGTAAATAGATAGGCTGTGCAAAATAAAAAATGTTTCTAATATAGTTAGTTAGCCAAAAATGTAATATATAAAGGAGAGAGTGAACAGATGTCTAATAAAACAGCCAGAATCCAACTTCCTGCTTTTCAGCTCTATAACTCTGAGTTAGTCAGCGACTTTAAGGGGGGCCATATGGTACATTTCTGTTCAGTGAGTTTGTAATTGACCCTCAGCATTCAGCTCAGATTCAAAAGCAACAGAAATGACCCATGTGGCCTCCACTCAAGTCTCTGATTGGTTACTGCCTGGTAACCAGGGTAACCAGTCAGTGTAAACCAAGAGACCTGAAAAGCAGGAAGTAGTGTCCTGACTGACATGTTATATATAAAATCACTCCAGCCTTTATAAATTACATTTTTGGCTAGTTAACTATATTAGAAACATTTTTTATTTTGCACAGACTGTCTATTTACCCAGTTTTTATTTTTACACTGTACAATTCCTTTAAACCCCTGGCCACCAATGTATTATTTTAATACTCTTTAGGCCCTGACCACCAATGTTTTTGTAAAAACTTTTATGGGGGGGCCCTGGCACAATGTTATATTTATAGGGGGGCCCTAACCACCAATCATTTTTTTAACTTGTAGGGGGGGGCCTGACCACCAATGTTTTTTTTAAAAAAAAACTTTTATGGGGGCCTTGGCCATTTTCTCAGAGACAGGAGAAAATGCCATGGATGCGGTGGGACCCTGCTTATTAAACAGTCTGTATTTTTGGACTGTTCTTCTACATTGTCCTTCACCAATCCTAGCACTGGCTTAACTATAGACCCAGACTGCGGAGGGCCTGCTTGGGGTGGATTCCTGAATTCCTGTTTGTTCGCTAATACTGTAACTCCCAGCACCCAAACCCTGAGGTCACTAACATTGGAGATAATTATCAGGAGAGATTTCTGGAGACGTTGCCCATAGCAACCAATCAGCAATTAGATTTAAACAGTCGCCTATAAGTTGATACCCTAAAATGCATTAGGAGATACTGATCCAGTCCTGATTTTTTAAACTAGCTTCTCAAATTATCTCAATGTATCAAAAGTGAAAACACTAACTACGCAATTGTTATAAACCCGCGTAAACTGTTAGTAGGCGTGGTATATGCGAGAGAGGGCGTGACTCTAGGCTCGATCATCTCTGGGCGTGGGCAGCATAATCCGTGGTGTGAGCGCGCGCGTTTAGCGCGGGAGTAGTGACGTCAATATTTGTGACCGCGCACGCTCGTTCCCTCTGCAGTGTCTTTCTGTGGAAGTGGTGGCGCGCGCACTGACTACGAGGGACGGCGGCGGCTCCACTGAGCTACAGACCTGCTAAAAGAAACGTCCTACCGGCGATAAAGGATTGTACGACCCATCTTCCGGTATCGTGCGAGTGCGGCAATTGATACGTCACAGTGCAAGCCGAACAGGAAGAGACATAGTAATAACAAAGCGGATTCCCTCCTGGTGGGAAGGTGAGCGCGGGCCGTGTTGTATGAGATGAGATGGCAGCAGCACTGTGCAGCAGCGGGAGCAAGGATATCAAACTCACGGTCCTTCAGCTGCTGTCGAAGCAATCAGATCGGTGATGCTGGGAGTTGTGATAGAGCTAGAGTCGGAGGGCCGCACGTTCGACACACGGATAGTGTGTGTGGATCCTGTCTCTCAGGCGCCCATGGGAAATTGTGCTGGGGGGGGAGCGCAAAATGCTGCGTTTGTGGGGGAGAGGGTTAATGGATGTTCCCTGCACATGTATGTGCCTGTGTGACATATGTTTGCTACAGACAAACTGCAGAGCCCGGCCTTCCCCTCTTTTATTTCTGCTGTTTGATGCAAATAACTATGGCACCTTGACATCAGCACGAAGCGTAAAGTCTTACATTGATTATGGTATGGCAGTGTCATGTGTGTCTATTTCTTCCATTTATTTCCTCCTGTCAAATAATCCCCCTACGGCATCATCAGCCTTATTGCACTTGCACGTTATAGGGGCTTCATTTCAGAATGGCAATCTGCTAGCCCTGTAATCCAACTAATGTACATGATCAACACACTCTTAACAGCCTCATCAGCCGTTTGTTAACCCAGCCATTGTCCCTTCCTATGGAGCTGCCTGTATTGTTGCCTGTATTGTTGCTCTGGCTGTTATTGTCTTGTTGCCAAACCAAGGCCTGTGGCCTAATCCCTCGACTGTGTTTTCCCCTCCCCCTTTCCTGATCTGTGTCCTAACCCCCCCCCCCCCAGAAATCAAGCTGCCTTACTTCCATGTGTACACATCAAGGGGTTGCTGCTGACAGTAGTTGTGGAAGGAATTACATGTTGTAGTTGCTATGTTATGGATCCTGCCGTTTTGTCTGCTGCTAGAATTTGAACCTGAGCTTCTCTCCCCCCCCCCGATCTTGAACTACAATTCCCAGCACTTGCCTAGACCAAGTCTAGGTCTCTGGTGGTACATCCACCTACATTGTTTCGTAGATTCTTTTGTTATTCGTGCTATATTCTTAAATATATACAAATGTTGTTTTTTCTGGTAGTTTCTTGCCTATATGACCGTATCGCTTTAACTGCTGTTAATGTACAACTTTAAGCATCCTATCCTCTGTCCAAGGATGCTTTGTAATAATATAGTTCAACAACCCGAGAAGGAGTTTTATTGGGTACCCTTACTTTTCTTTCTAATAAACACAGAATTTCAAGAAGCATTTACTAACAGTAGCATTGCTTGGGAATAGGGAAGAAAGAAGTGTAAGAGATTATCATGTAGCTTGTAGAACAGTATCCTTGTAATGCTTAATATGATAACCTTGTAACTCGCACTCGGCAGACAGCGGTGACTTTAAAACAGTTTTATTTACCGGGCAATCCTCCTTGTAATGCTGTCAACTTGGCGGAGACCAGCAGAATTTATATTGCAGTGTGGAGGAATTTTCCTTTGCTAACATTTTTGTTGTTGAGTGGTTTCAACCTTTTCTTTTGACTGCAAGAGTTATTAGTGCAGCTACTATATGTGATGCAGCCAGTGATAGTCTTTGTATTGTGCTAACTGAGGAAGCTCAAATGATCTGGTTTATAGTTGATGTTTACTGTTTGTGATACTGCTAATTGTGACGATCCTCTGTGCTGAGAACTTGTATTTGTTTAACAGCAGTCTTGGGTACATACTGTAATAGGTACACACACTTATTGTATGTCTTTTCTTCATTATGCAGCTTATTTTAATGATACTGAGGCTTTTTAAGCAGATGGTTAGCTGATTAAGATGATATGCAAAATCATTCTACTTACATATGATCGCAGTGTCATTAGATAGATAATATATGTATAATACAATTTCCTTTAAAGCCATGGTTCACCATTAAGTCAAGTTTTACAATTTTATAGAATGCCCTGTTCCTTGCAGCATTTCATTTGGTCTATATAAATATTATTATTTGCATTCCATTTCTTCCTCTTTCAGCTTTAAAGTAGGCTACTGACCCTGACAGAGCACAAGTCACATGACTTGGGGCACCTGGGAAACTGACAATATATCTAGCCCCGTGTCTGATTTCAAAATTAAATTTGAAAAAAATCTGCTCTTTTGAAAAGCGAATTTCAGTACCGAAGTCTGCTGGAGCACCACTATTAACTGATGCATTTTGAAAAAAAAAACATGTTTTCCCATGACAGTATCACTTTAAAGTAATTAAAATATAATTTACTGTTGCTATGCACTGGCAAAAGTTATGTGTTTGCTTTAAGAATACAACAATAGCATATGCAAATAGGCAATGCTATAGCCATAGGGGTAGCCCTTCAAATTAAAAAAAGGAGAAAAGGCACAGGCTACTTAGCAGGTACAATGGAATTCTAAAGAGTGCATCTGGTATCTGCTATGTAACCTGTGCTCTGAATGGCTGCCCCATGGCTACACAGCAGTTTGTTTATATAAACTATAGTAGAGTTTCTAAATCAAACATACCAGGTTTACCAGTGCAGGGAAACTGTACCTTATATTTTAATGACTTTAAAACAATTACATTTTTTTTGGTTACTGTTTCTTTAAGAAAAAAGGCTACCCATTTATTGTTTTTGCTACTTTTTATTACTTTTTCTAATCAGGCCCTCTCCTATTCATATTTCAGTCTTATTTCAATCAATGCATGGTTGCTAGGTTAATTGAGACCCTCACAACCAGATTGCTGCACTTGTAAACTGTAGAGCTGCTGAATAAAAAGCCTAATAACTAAAAACCATGAATAAAAACCAACTGCAAATTGTCTCAGAATATCACTCTCTATATCATACTAAAAGTTAATTCAAAGATGAACAACCCCTTTAATTAATTAGCAATGTATGTAGGTGTATATCCATGCAGTCTGTGTCTGCCCTCAGTATAGGCACCTGAAAAGTATGAATGATATTGCAGGAATTGGCCACGTTTTTTTTTAGCATAGAGCCTAACCAGTACTTCTCTGATTCCAAGTTTTGGGGTTGTGCAAATACTAGACTAAGTCCATTAAGGGGATTAAAACTTTGCATGGAAAGTTTATGTAGGAATAGGGTTTGCTGGCAAATTTTTAATTGACAAACTAGAGAGCAGCCAGCTTTACCTGTGCAGATAATTAACACTGGAATCTCATAAGCAGTTGATGGAAAGGTAAAACCAATGAATTCCTTCCTGCATTATGTTAAAGAAAGAGTTCCTGCTAGTTTTAGGTAGATAGGTGCCCCAACAGTGTTGCAACATTTTTGAAAATGGGGTTGTAGTTTCTCGGCTTCTTAACGTAAACAAAAAAAAAATAATTTTTTTTACAGTTAGAATTAATGCTGTCTTTAATTTTATTAACTAAAATAATATGGGCACTGTAAAACATAAAATATACCCTCTTGGTTTTTAGAAGCAAAATCCAATTTGAATTGTAGCTATATGTGTTTACACCTTTAAAATAACACTTTTTTTTCTTTGTCATTTTCTTACTTTTTTTGGTATAGTTTGTGGATTGGATGTTGCCTTCAGACGGAACGGAGTGGACAGGACAAGAAATCCAGTGTAAGATAGAGGTAAGGTGAGTGAAACATGGGGAGAAAATGTGTTGAAATTGACTTGCGAAATTTACTACAAAAATGATGTTATGCTTGTGCCAAAACTAACATGCAAGAACTCATAATATAGATTATTTCCCCTTTATGGATGTAGAGGTACTCTTTGTTATTTTGTTTCAATTTCTTCCTGGATATGCTTTGTATAATTTACACTGTCAAGTTTTGCCTCAATGCATACATTACTTTGTTCCTGTCTGCAGTAGATGTTGGTAGATGAAAGCTGTACTGTACCAATCTGCACAATGCAGACTAACTAGCACAGGTTTGGTAAATGGGCATAAAACGAGGTCACATTTTAAGGTATTTAATGTAACTTTGCACTCCGTCACATCATTTTATTGGATACGAGTTGCTGTTTATTATGGTATGAAAGATAAATATGCCCAGTCACTATCACATTTAAGGGACACAGCCACCACCCGGTGCTTATGATTGCTACTTTTTGTTTTGCTCTGTGCTCATCTTGGTAATTGTAATGTTTTCAATAGCATATACCAGATCTATGCAGTACAAGCTACATACTACAAGTACTACAGGTGTGCAGCTGAATTAACTGTGCTCATTGCTAATTCTATAACACTTTATTCTTTTAATGTTACTGTTACTTTAAGTGTAAAAAGATAGTAAATGAGCTGTTTTTTGTAGAGACATTGTAACT
This sequence comes from Xenopus petersii, assembly GCA_038501925.1. Lineage (NCBI taxonomy): Eukaryota > Metazoa > Chordata > Amphibia > Anura > Pipidae > Xenopus > Xenopus petersii. The sequence goes on from CM076679.1 coordinate 63,580,930, forward strand.
AGGGATGCACCGAATCCAGGATTCAGTTTGGGATTGGGCCATGATTCGGTCTAATCCTTCTGCCCGGCTGAACCACATACTAATTTGCATATGCAAATTAGGGTTGGGCAGGGAAATCACGTGACTTTTTGTCACAAAACAAGGAAGTAAAAAGATTCTCCCCTTCCCACCCCTAATTTGCATATGTGGATTCGGTTTGGTATTCGGCCAGATCTTTCGCATAGTATTCGGGGTTTGGGCCAGATCCAAAATATTGGATTCGGCGCATTCCTAATTGTAACTAGTTGGATGTAAGAATTTAAAGAGGAACTATTGCGAAAATTTATTTGAAAATTTAAAATAAGCCTCATCACACTGAAATAAGAAGTTTTCTAAATATAATCAATTAACAATTCTGTACTGTTTCTGAAATAATCAAGTTTATCTTCACTATCCCTCTCTAAGCATCAGTTTCTTTTCATAAAGCACTGCGTATCTTGACAGCGCTATATAAATAAATGATGATGATGATGATGATGATTCTCTCTTCATGCAGCAGTTGGGTGTCAGATATTCATTGACAGTTAGCCAATATATCTTTTATAAGGGGCTCCTTTTGCAAAGAAGGATCCCCAGACATGTCTCTATACATGCAGAATTTGTGCAAAAGGCAGTTATTTTGTTAGATTTTGTTTGTATTGTGATTAGCTCCAGATTGGGTAGCCCCACTCCTTTCAACACTGTAGGCACAGAAAAGCTATTATTATGTCAGGAAGAGCAACGTGAAATTGACCATCTCATTTTAATGAGATTCTAGTAAGTAGAGTAATGGTGACGGCGGACTTAACTTGTTGCCACAGAGTGTCAATTTTTACAAGTGACCAGGGCAGTAGGTATTGTGACCAGGGCAGTAAGTTTTATTAAACAAGGAACACTTCTATTATTTTTAAGACCCACATAGCGTACCAGGGAATACTATTGTGTAGTGAAGTAAAACTCTCTCCTGCACATCCATTAAAGGGGTTGTTCTCCTTTGAGTTAATTTTAGTATGATCTAGAACAGGGATCCCCAACCTATTTAAAGGAGTAGGAAAGCCCCAGGGCGCAAAACCCCTCCCCTCCGTTGCCCCCCTCCCTCCTCCCCCCTGGCCTACCTGTCCCCCTGGGCAAATGCCCCTAACTTGTTACTCACCCCTCTGCGCAGGTCCTGTCCATGGAGTTCACAGTCACCATCTTCTTCCACGCGCGTCTTCTTCCTGCGATGACCGGCGTTTTCTGCGTATGCGCCGAATGTCACAAAGTTTTCCGATTTCACTTCGTGACATTCGGCGCATGCGCAGTAGAGCCGTAGCGGTAACTGTTCCTACTGCGCATGCGCCAGAAAACGCCGGTCAGAGCAGGAAGAAGACGCACATGGAAGAAGATGGCGACTGCGAACTCCGTGGACAGGACCTGCGCAGAGGGGTGAGTAACAAGTTAGGGGCATTTGCCCAGGGGGACAGGTAGGCCAGGGGGGAGGAGGGAGGGGGGGCAACGGGGGGGAGGGGTTTTGCGCCCTGGGGCTTTCCTTCTCCTTTAACCCGTGAGCAACATTCAGAAGTAAAAGGAGTTGGGGAGCAACACCAGCATGAAAAATTGTTCTTGGGGTGCCAAATAAGGGCTGTGATTGGCCATTTGGTAGCCCCTATGTGGTTTGTCAACCTAAATTGAGACTCTGTTTGGCATTGCACCTGTTTTTTATACAACCAAAACTTGCCTCCAAGCCTGGAATTCAAAACTAAGCTCCTGCTTTGAGGCCACTGAGAGCAACATCCAAGGGGTTGAAGAGCAACATGTTGCTCACGAGCTACTTGTTGGGGATCACTGATCTAGAAAGTGATCTCCAGTTTTCAGTTTGAGCAGTCTGGTTGCTAGGGTCCAAATGACCATAGCAACCATGCATTGATTTAAATAAGAGACAAGATTATGAATAGGAGAGAGCTTGAATAGATAAATGCTTTACAGCGCATTTGTTTTTAGATGGGTCTGTGACCCCCATTTGAAAGCTGGAAAGAGACAGAAGAAGGTGGCAAATAGTTAAATAATGAAGACCAATTGAAAAGTTGCTTAGAATCAGCCATTCTATAACATACGAAAGGTAAACAACGCTTTAAAAAGAGATTTGGCTTAATTTCTCTAGTTTTCCTGACCTCCAAAGTTAATTGCTTGGTTTACTTTCTTTAATATTTTACATTGATAATAGTAAGAATCTGTTTCTTTTACTGGCAGGAAACCCATTTGCAGTTGGTGTTGATTTAGAAACTATAAACACCAAAACACTTTTACTTCTTGTTCTATAACTGCAATATTTTAAACATTCTTCTCTGAACATTGTATCCATTGCTTATGAATGCAGGCTCTCTTGCTTAACATACTCGTGTAAGCGAAATGGAAAATATGCTTTCATAGCAATCAAGAAAGCTTATGGTGCTTTGCGTGCAAGTAAACAGATTTAATTAAAGGTATAACAGAATAAAAAACTGGTGCTTAATGTGGCAGGCTGAGTTGAAAAGTCACCCATATCTAATCAAGCAAGTTGTATTTTTTGCCGTCCACATTGTGTTCCTTCTATCCTTCACAGGACAGGAAGAAAGCCGCAATGTAAATCAGGAAGAATTAAGCTGTTTGCAGAGTGGTACAAACTTTGCACATACTTTATGTAATTTTAAGGGTATTTTTTGTTTGTTTGAGGCATTTGAAACATGGGTTTGAATGCATCAGCTAATTAAATCCATTAGATTTTTTTCTCTTAGTAGATGCTATCCAGTACCCCACACTTTGCGACATCTAATTGTGACTACATACACATTAGCACTTCCTCAAAGAAGACCCTGTTCTTCCAGTCTACTTTTAAGGCCTCCATACACGGGCTGATAAAAGCTGCCGACAGACTGAGTCAGTAGCTTATTGGCCGTGTGTGGGGCCATTCGACGGGCATCCCCAAACGATATCTGGCCAGATGCCGATTGGGCAGGGTAAAAAATCCAGTTGGATCGCGGCTGTAACTGTTCGTTGATTCGGTCCTGTAATCTGACCGCCTGTATTGCCTCCATTCTGATCCGATTGTTGGGCCCTAAGGCCCACAATGGGATCACCCCAATATCGCCCACCTCAGTGTGGGCATATCGGGGAGAGATCTGTGAGTTTGGCGATCCCTGTGTATGGCCACCTTTAGGCACTGTCAGGCCACTGCTGCTCACAATGGTCCTATGCATGGAAGCTTACAAGCAGTGTTTATTTACTGGTGATTGAGCAGGACTCCCCATTCAATATCTGGCCAAAAATCTGCCAGATGGTGATTTGACAGGCCTGATTTTTCTGTTGGGTCAAGGACTGCGCCAGGTCATTGATGTGGTCCTCACTCCAGATTTTTGTATCTCCTTCATTGTAGTTTGATCGTTTGGCCCAAGTCACATGGGCATATTGGGAAAAGATTTGCTTGTTAGTTGACCTTACCAAAATAGCAAATCTTACTGTGTATGGCCACCTTAAGACAATTTGCGGTTGGACTTCCTTTTTGAAGGTAACAATACATCTAGCCCCAGTGCAGCAGTTTTGTTTACATGGGTCAATGACACCTTATCAGCCATATAGCATTTTATAGGGCAGTATGCCACCTTGCTCAATATGAGATGAGTGAAACTGCACTGGTACTCTACCCTTCGAAGACTGATTGACTCAATAAATTACAAAAAAAAAAAATGGTGATTTAAATAGGCAAATAATACTCTAATTAAACAATGGCATATAGTGCCCCTTTAAGTGCAACATTTAAGTCGTGCTGTTAAGTGCTCTGCAGCCAGATGGGTGATTGTAACTAGAGACACTTGCTGGGTAATGTTTCAGGTGTCCTTTCCCTAATGTCACTTGCTAGTTGCTTGCTATGTAGCGTGTTCTTCTGTATTGGCTTGAGGCCAGCGCAGTATGTCATATGGGTGGTTGCTGCTAAAAGCCATTCATCATCAGCATTACTGTAACTTGTTCAGTTATTTTGCTGGGACTCTTCTTGTATAAAAACACTCAAGGGAAAGGCAACACAACTCCCCTCTATGGCTGTATGTTTTGTTATTGAGATGGATCATTTTTATTCTTCTGGGGCTTCATTACTAGTACAGTACAGGTAACATTTTTCTGTGACCTGATGCTGTTCTGTTCATTTGAGCTGTGTGCCCCAAGACTTGGAACAATAGAAAGTCGGCCATGCTGTGTATGTGTGTGGGATGATCGTTTGGCTAGACTTGTGTATGGCTGCAATTAAAGGAGACATTTTGTGTAAAAAAAATTAGAATGTACCAGTGTGTTATAATCATTTAAATATATAAGAATTGTGCTTAAAAAAAGTAGCTGATTTATTGAATATTTCTGTAAAAACCCTTATAATCCCTCCCTTCTCTTCCACTTCCTGCTCCCTGAATTCCCAGGCTTTGCTGGGGAGCGGGCGGCTCACTGCACTGTAGGACAGGAACCAATCAGCAGCTAGCAGGACCTGATAGGGAACTGAAGCCTGTCTGTGCTTGTGTGACTGCAGGGCTGTGATTGGCTGTCCCCCTCCTACTGTGCTTCTGGCAGGGAGCGTGATAACACACCCACCCTCATTTAAAACAAAGACAGGCCATAGAACATCGATAGGGAGCTTTAATAAAGGGGCTATTAAAGGGGCTATTTTTAAAGTATAAATTTTTAGCACCATGTAAAAGCAACACCATATAACACTTGTATTGCTCATATAGATAGATAGATAGATAGATAGATATACTGTCTAATGCGGGAATTATCATTGTTTACACTTATTGTTTATAGTTACCGGGGCCTGATCTGAATCAAAGTCCGGGCCTGCCTGTGTGGGCTTTTCTAAATCACTGGCAAAAATCAGTTTGTCGCGGTCCCGGCTCCCAGTCGACAGAACTCGCGGAAACTGCATGCGTTTTGCCGGTGAGTGCTGCAGTATATGTGTGGCGGAGTGCGCAGTGTACCATGCTAATATATTGCCAAACCGGCTACTCTTGTGACGGTTCGGCTTTGGGCAGCGCCAAGGAACCCTTGAGGTTTGCCAGACAATACAATGGCTAACAGAAGACTGTGACACCGCCTTCTCTCCGTGTAAGGCGGGGCTATAAGTGGGTGGGACGTTGCGCATGCTCAATGAGTGTAGTGCGGGTGTGGTCGTTGTTAGGAGGAGAGACGCGTTCCCGCGAGCGTTTGTCTGGGGAAGTCACGGCGTAGGTGCCCCGCAACTTGAAACGGCAATAAAAGCTGTAGCGCTTTAACCCTGACGTGCAGTTTTCAGGGGGAACGTCCCACACCGTTTGCTGCCAGAAATACCGCAGTGTAACCGGAGAAGTCAGACACGTCAGAAGCCCCAACGCTGTGTCCGCTCGTGACCCTGGGATTGGCCAGTGCTTCCCTCTGTTCTGCCACTACTCCGGGCTATTTTAGTCCCGCTCCCCAGTGTCTGTACTTGTGACTCCCGTGGGAGGAGGAGGTTCCTGTTTGGATGGTTGTAACTGTGCGAGCGGCGGGACGTGGGCAGAACTCATTTGGATTTGTTACCTCACCCGCCTGCGCTCTGAATTGGCACCGCTTGTCTTTTGCTGGCGGAGCGCGATGAACTGTCTAACTCCTCATGACGGCCAAGGCGAGCCACAGCGTGTTGTACCAGTGGAAAGGGGTGCTGCTCACGTGCTTGTCAGGTAGTGACCCGAAGAGAAGGAAAGGTAACTCTCACTGGCGCCACCGCTTCCTTTGCTGCTGCTGTGAGGCGACTGCCTGCTGTACTGTGTGCATTACTTGTCTGTCACCAGTCCGGCCCTTGCCCCTCACATACACATTGCAGCAACACTACCGCCTCACAGTCTGCCCGATACGGATCCAATGCACAACTTTCTCCCGTCCCACACATTCCCTCGGCTGGGCCGCATGGGACAGGGAACTGCTCACCCTCCTCATCTCAAGAATTTCATTTTGATTTTATACAAGAGCTGTAACATTGCACCCACCGTCCTGCTACTACCTCCCAACTGTACCTTTTTCTGAGGGACAGTCACTCTTTTGACAGCTCAACCCGCAGACCCTCATTTGTACTGGAAAGTCCCTCTTTTCTCTGCACTGAACAGCCAGAAAAAGAAACAAAGTTTCTCACTTAATTGGCTTTTAGCAGACAACAGCTAACAGGTGCAAATAAAATACTTTGTAACAATTTTGAGACACAAAAACACAGTTTAGATAAGGAGAAATATTTTCAAACTTTCATAACCTGCCAAATTTTGTAAAACAAACATGGTAATTAGGGGGTGTGGCCACATAAAGGGGTGTGGTCAAAAAATCCCTGCGCTACATGCGGAAAAATTTTTTGCCCCTCTTTTTACTTCCAAAATGTTGGGAGGTATGCTGCTACACCGTTCCCTTCTCAATCCTTCTGCTGCTTTAACTGAACAGCTGGAAATACTTCTCTCCAGTTCAACGAACTTAGCATCTACTTAGACTTTTCTTCTCATTAGTCTGTATGTGCCCTCAGGTGCTTCTTTGCTCTCTCCTCACTTAATTGCCCAGATATTTGCTTGTATGGAACCAAAACAATCTCTTCCATCAACTGTAGGGTGATTTTTTTGTAAGACACACTTGTAGTGTTGGAATCAGCCCACCACTTGGCTGCCCAAATAAACCAAAGATATACTTATTTGGCTACCTGGTTAAATGCTTGTATATGGTTAGTTATATGGTTAGTAATAAGACATTTCACAGATCTGCACCAATTGCTCATCAGTAAATCCCCCCATGTACTTATGAAACACATCAACAGCTCAACAATGTTTAAGCTTGATTGATTCATAGTTACAGCCGCAAATATATATATATATATATATATATATATATATATATATATATATATATATATATATATATATATATATATATATATATATATATATATATAATTTTTTTTTAAATACGAATTTGTGTGCTGGGCTTGTCTGTACGCTTTCAGAACGTGCTAAATTTAACTTCTGTGACTGAATGGGAATGGCATTTTCACTAGATGTGTTGCGTGTTTTAACTCTACTTTTAGTTTGCTGTATGTAGAAATCACGTTTGTTCGCAAGTGGTGGAAAAGTTGATTTAGAGTGTTCTTTTTATTTATTTATTTATTTTTTTTACTCCATTTCATTTTAGTGAACTGCTTTTTTTTTGTGGATGGATAAAAGCAGCGCTGTCCAACTCTTTCCATGTAGTTGGCTAGTTTGCAAACATAACCTCTACATTCAGGGGCATTTAGCACTTGCTAAATCAGAATTATGGAGTACACGGCCTTTGGAGCCCGTAGGGAGCCATAAATTTACTGTAGAAAGGCACTTTTAGCCATTGGGCCTCCAGCTGGACAGATCTATGTTAAAGGAACTGTAACACCAAAAAATGAAAGTTTTAAAGTAATGAAACTATCCTGTTGCCCTCCAATGGTAAAACTGATCTGTTTGTTATAGAAACGCTACTATAGTTCATATATCTAGTATAGGTCAATCTAAAAACAACTGGACTTGCTGAGTAATCAATGAAGACGTTTCGTATAGTTCATATAAACAAACGGCTGTGGTGGAAATTGAAAAAATGCTATATGGCACAGGTTAAATGGTGGATAACCGATAACACCATTATCTTCTACAGAGCTTATCTGCTATGTATCCTGAGCCTTTTCTCCTTTAAATGACTGCCCCCATTGCTATTCATATAAACAAAAGTAGTGTTTCTGAAGCAAACACAGTAGTTGTGCCCGTGTAGGGCAGCACTGCATTATATTTATATTACTTTAAAAACCTTTAATTTTTTTGATGTTACTGTTCCTTAAAAGCATAGTAACAAAGAAAATGAGCTAGTGAGAATATTTATTGTACAGTGTTTTCTCTCCACTTTAGTGTTAAAGATATTTTTTAGAGGTGCAGTATGTGTTCATTAAAGAATAAAAATTGTGTTGGATGCATTTTTGACATAAGAATATTTCAAAACCAGTAATGGCATCTACCTTGTTAAACCCCACAGTAGTAAAATAGAATTGTATGTGCCCTGCCTGCTTGTTTGCATTGTGAACTTTAGAGCTTAGCATGACAGTCTCCAAATGAGTATATATTCTTATAACTTAATAGGAAAATACAAACCCCCCCCAGAATCCTTTCAAGGTTTTGTTACTGTTGCTTATACCAGGTTTTGTTTAAACAGCCTGTTTGAACCCCAATATAGTCATTGGCAGCTTAGATAATGAAGGGCTTGCACATACCAGACCACACTCTGTAAATTGATGTAGTAAAAAAAAAAAATATTTATTAAGCAAAAAATATCACAGTGAAGCCTTATGCGTTTCGTGCCTTAGGGGCGCTTAGTCATAGGCTGAACAAACATTAGACCATGTAGTCGAATTTAAATGAAAAGGGACCAATCACAACATTCATCCAACAGCCAATCCAAAGAGGCAGAGATTGGAAATGGACCAATCAGAAACATGTTTAAAATGACCAATCCAAAACATCATTATAGATTAACGTAAAAGTTAAAACATAGAGATATTTTAGTATTTAAAGTAAATATTTATTTATGTATTTAGACAAAGCACAAGACATTGTATTCCAGGATCTTCTATATACCAATTACAGAAAATAAAATTAGGGATCTATTTGTACATGTAGCAAAATGAGTAGTGGAACTATTTGGATCTATTATATTGCGTATATGTTCCCCCGATTCTCTTTTAATGTACGACTTGTTTGACCAACATACTGTCGGAGTCATTTTACATGTTGGTGCACTCTGTACAGAAATTGTTCTGTACATGTTAGACTTGCCATTTTGTTTTCAAGAACATTATTTTTTTAAGACAGCAGCCCAGAAAATGAATACAAAAATATAACTATTTTATGGTAGAAAGTGTGTGTGTGTTTTTTTTTATTATTTTTGGATGGATGATTCTCTATAGCTGTGACCTGCCTAGTGCAGCACAACATGTAATTGTGTATATAATAAATGGAGCATTCATTTGAAGAGCCTTAAATAGTGCCAGTAAAGGAAAAACTACAGCACAGAAGAACATTTTTGCATCACCAAGTGCCACTGTGCAGGCACAATAGTAATTGTCACACTTGATAAAGGGATTTTGCTCCTGAAACGGGAATTTACCCAATAAAGAGTTGCAGTTGACTTTCACACTGCTTTCACACCTTTCTACTCTTTTTAAAAACATTTTATTCCGTAAGGGCATTTGTAACTTGAAAGCTAAATTTCATTTAGGTTTTTGGTAACTTAACACACTAGCTGAATAGACATGATCTCATTTTTCACTGGAAGAATCCTATGTAAATGTTTATGAATTTTGCTATTATATGCACTGGGCCATAACAAGTAACTTTTTTTTTTTTTTTTTTTAATGCCTAATTGGACCAGGGTAAACTGTGCCATTGCCATTCTCATATCCAACCAAAATCTTGATGCCAATGGTACAGTGATCTGAATATGCAGCACCCTTTAGTAGGAATTAAACCCTCTCAAGAAATGTACATAAAATTGCTCATATGGCTTTTCTGAACATTTTTTTTGCAATTTATATGTGTAAATTATGTACCTAAAATAGCTCAGATGAGTTTTCTGAGCATTTTTTGCAATGTATACATGTAAATTATTAATGTTTTAAACTCCTAAATGAATTCTGGTAGTGCAGGTCTGAGATGCTTTAACAGCTGACTCACCTCAATTTCTTTGTGTGTAGGTGTAGTTCCTCTTTTAACCTGCATTATCGGAAAATGACAGTTTGCTTCCTGCACAACAAAGTGGTTGCTATACACTGTAAATATACCAGTTTGCCATGCCGACAGGATATTGGTTTGGAGGGGCTGTCCTGTCTGCACCACGTGGAGGCCAGTAAACAGGATTTAGTCAAAATTTGGCTGCTGTTAATAATTACATTTAGTAAAATAGTAGTGTGATCTATATTGAAAAGTTGCATAGCATTGCGTTTACTTTAAAAGAAAGTTGTTGGGTGGGGAGCCCCTGGTTTAGTTATTTTTTTATGGAGCAGGGGTAATATTCCCCCCCACACGAAAAATACTAAGCAGTTTGCACATGGAATAACTACCAAGCACTGGCAAAAAATCTCCCAGAATGAGGGAAACTGAACAGCTTTTCCTTGCAGCACACCACTTGCTTATCACTGCAGCGTGCATTCATATCCCAAGCTGCTGCCAAGCCAATTATGTCATCCAAACTGTGTAGGGAAGAATCACACCAACTTTTTTCTGACAATGCCTTTATCTCATTTTATTGCAGAAATTTGAAGCACAAGCTTTCGGGGACCAACCCCTTCAGTTGCAAACTGAGAAAAGGGTCGGTCCCCGAAACCTTGTGCTTCAAATTTCTGCAATAAAATGAGATAAAGGCATTACCAGGAAATTGAACTCATACACACTTAAAGATGCCCATTTATATTGCTAATGCTATGTGAGCCTGTAGATGTTCTTTAATTGACAACTTTAACTTTTTTTTTACACAAACTGTTCCTGCAGTTCTATAATATATACATAGTAAGATAGGTTGGAAAAAAGACACATGTCCAAGTTCAACCTTTTAACTTTTTGTTAACCTGCCTAACTGCCAGTTGATGCAGAGTAAGGCAAAAACCCCATCTGAAGCCTCTCAATATTCTCAATATTCTGACTAGTCCCTGGATCAACTTGTACTATGAGCTATCTCCCTGTATTCCCTCACTTGCTAAACAGCAATCCAACCCCTTCTTAACGCTATCTAATGTATCAGCCTGTATAACTGATTCAGGTAGAGAATTTCACAGCTCTCACTGTAAAAAAAACCCCTTCCAAATATTTAGGCGGAACCTCTTTTCTTCTAATCGGAATGGGTGACCTTGTGTCAGCTGGAAAGACCTACTGGTAAATAAAGCATTAGGGAGATTGTTTGTGAAGATTCTCATTCATCCAGGTCATGGTATATCTATAGAAATAAGTAAATTCAACTGGACTTGCTGTGTTTTTTTTCCTTCAAGACGCATCACCAGTCATCCAACTGCCATTCTCTATTCAGAATAACTTGTATAAATCTTCCTTTGGGAATATATCCTCTGGAATGTTGCTCCAATCAGCATAATCTGTTTGGATTGGATTATGATAAACAGATTATGCTGATTGGAGCAACATTCCAGAGGATATATATTCTCGAAGGAAGATTTACAAGTTATTCTGAATTGAGAAAGCCAGTTGGATGACTGGTGAAACATCTTCAATGAAAAAAAAACACAGCAAGTCCAGTTGATTTGACTTATTTCTATAGATTCATTAGAGAGATTATATGATCCCCTTATATTTTTACATAGTTATCATATCACCCCTTAAAGGGGTTGTTCACCTTTGTAACAAATCGACAAATCTAACAGTTCACATTAGTAGAACAAACTTTTCCATATAAATAGTACAGTTGAAGAGATGTTTCCATGTACTAGTCCTTCAGTTCCACATGGACCCTGTGCTGGGTTGGGGGTCACTGCCCCCCCAAAAACACTACAGTGTTCACTTCCTCTTCCTTATGACATCCCACATTGTACTGGCAGCTAACTTAACTCCTATTGGCTTTGTCTGCTGTCAATCTGCCACTGCTTCCTGTGCTGGGAATTTGAGCAGCATTCAGGTACTGAAGAGAAACTGTTACAAGTTTGTGAGAGGGAGGGGGAGTGTGGGCTGTGTGCTGCAGAGACTTCAACTGTGTAGATGGGGGGTTCCAGGTGCTCGGGACCTGGAGTTTTGCGGATAATGGATCTTTCCATAATGTGGATTTTCATACCCCAAGTCTACTAGAAAATCATGTAAACATTAAATAGGCTGGATTTGCTTCCAATAAGGATTAATTATATCTTGGTTGGGATCAAGTACAAGCTACTGTTTTATTATTATTATTGTTATAGAGAAAAAGGAAATCATTTTTAAAAATTAATTATTAGATTATAATAGATACTATGGGAGATGGCACTTGCACTTTCCAGAAATATACCGTATATACCCGAGTATAAGCCGAGTTTTTTAGCATCCAAAATGTGCTGAAAAAGTCTACCTCGGCTTATACTCGGGTCAGCGGTACCCAACCCGAGTAGCTGAGATTGCAGTCACTTTTAATCATTCCTATACCAACAGTACACTTGGGGAGAGACTGCAATGTCCCACAATGCCCTCTGTTGGTTATATGAAAGAATAACAGTGCGCCCTCTGTTGGTTATATGAAAGAATAACTGACTGCAATATCACACAGCGACATCTGTTGGTTGTATGAAAGAATAACAGTGCGCCCTCTGTTGGTTATATGAAAGATTAACCGTGACTGCAATATCACACAGCGCCCTCTGTTGGTTATATTAAAGAATAACAGTGACTGCAATATTATACAGCACCCTCTGTTGGTTATATGAAAGAATAACAGTGCACCCTCTGTTGGTTATATGAAAGAATAACAGTGACTGCAATATCACACTGCACCATCTGTTGGTTATATGAAAGAATAACAGTGACTGCAATATCACACAGCGCCATCTGTTGGTTATATGGAAGAATAACAGTGACTGCAATATCACACAGTGCCCTCTGTTGGTTATATGAAAGATTAACAGTGACTGCAATATCACACAGCTCCCTCTGTTGGTTATACGAAAGATTAACAGTGATGGCAATATCAAACAGCACCCTCTGCACATGGTAGTGGGACAGTGGGACAATGCACACAGTAATCCGTTTGGCAATTCTCTGTCACCATCAACTTTGCAAAGAAGTCCGGTTGATCGCTGGGGGGGTCGATTTGGCAGAATGTGCGCTGCTGGGAGACAGGGCTGTAGTTGTGTCTAGGCTTATACTAGAGTCAATAAGTTTTCGTAGGTAAAATTAGGTACCTCGGCTTATACTCGGGTCGGCTTATACTCGAGTATATACGGTATTATTTGGGGGGGTCAATGTATTATTTTGTGTATTTACCCCATAAAAAATCATTATTCAGCAACTGACTGGACTTCCGGGACTATTTGTATGAGCTTGAGGCTTTCCAAATGAGTTGAATTTTTGTGCATAAAGTAAAATATTTTTCTGGTATAAATCCCTATATCATGAAAAATATAATATAATAATTTTACTTTTTTTTTTTTTTTTTTTTTGGTATTTAGAGCTCCAAATCTTGTTCCAGAGGTGGGACATGTAAACCCTCATGTTCTCCTGAAAAAACAGTATCCTTTTCCTAGGTAAATTACAGCCCCCTGGGAGAGAGCACAAAATGTTCAAAAAACCTACTTGCCCTTATCACACTGCTCAGCCTGTCTCTTAGGGCTGCCACCTCACCCGTTTAAAAACCAAACGCATATGAAATCCACAGCCTGCATGCATGGCTAATTAGCAATTCATTTAGATGTATGATACATGGCTGCACATAAATCAGTTCAGTCTGCAGCATGCATCTAAATGAGTTGTTAACAAGCCATGCAGGCTGTGGATTCCATATTTGTTTGGTTTTAAAGTGGTGAGGTGGCAATCCTACTGTCATTGCTATATGTGCAAGTTACATAAGTTTCCAAGCAAGTCTGTGCTGGTTTTATTGCAATTTTGTACATTACTGACATGCTTAATACCAAAGGTATTAAAAGATAAAAATATAGAAAAGCCGGTATTTATTCCCAGAAATGGTTGCAACCCATGGCACTTCATTCAGTTATAGCCTAGGCAGAAAGAGCAAGCAAGAATTGGGAGAACAAGGTTGCTCCTTCCTTTTCTGCAGTATTTGACTGCATGCCTGTGTGATTGTTTGTTGCAAGGCAGGTTTTTTATTTGCTGTGTCTGTTAACCTCTGCCATTACTATTGAGTAATTAACCAATGACCATTCAAATTGTGTGACTGGTTACAGTGCACAAACAACCAATGAATTACTAGGAGGAGGCCAGTATCAATGTCCAATAGGAAGGGCAAAGCCTGGGCATGATGATGTCATGATATAGGAAGTTTTTGGTGTGTCAGGTTCAAAGTAGGCCACTCCCATCACTTCAGAAAACCGGTCAGAAAGACAGGAGAAGGACTGAGTTAATAGGTATAAAAATTAGCTTTTACAATGGCATTTTTATGTATTGTTATGGACAAATGTTTTTTCTAACACATTGAGAGCATTGTTAGTGGTTTCATAAGATTTGAACATTGAAGGTGAACAACCCCTTAAAATGCCTCTTCTCCAGCGGAAACATCCCCAAGGCCAGTCTTTCCTCATAGCTAAGATTTTCCATACCTTTTACCAGTTTAGTTGCCCTTCTCTGGGCCCTCAATAATTCAATAATGTCCTGTTTGAGTGATGGAGACCAAAACTGTACGGCATATTCTAGATGGGGCCTTACCAGTGCTCTGTAAAGTGAAAGAATGACCCCCTCCTCCCTTGACTCTCTGCCCCTTTTAATACAGCTCAAGACCTTATTTGCCCTTGATGCTGCCGACTGGCATTGCTTGCTACAGCCAAGTTTATCATCTACAAGTACTCCAAGGTCCTTTTCTATAATGGATTTGCCCAGTGCAGTCCCATTAAGGGTATAAGTGGCTTGGATATTTTTACATCCCAGGTGCATTTATCAACATTGAATCTCATTTGCCACTTAGCTGCCCAGATTGCCAGTTTGTCAAGATCCTGTTGCAAGGATGCCGCAATCTAGATGGAATTAATTGGGCTGGATAGTTTTGTTTCATCTGCAAACACTGATACATAACCTACAATGCCCTCCCCTAAGTCATTAATGAACAAGTTAAATAACAGTGGACCCAATACCGAGCCCTGAGGGACCCCACTAAGAACCTTACTCCAAGTAGAGAATGTCCCATTAACAACTACCCTCTGTACCCGATCCTGTAGCCAGTTTCCTATCCATGTGCAAACGACTTCATTAAGCCCAACAGACCTTAGTTTAGAAAGCAGTCATTTGTGAGGCACAGTATTAAATGCTTTGGCAAAATAGATCTACTGCTCCACTCACTGTCCAGCATCTTACTTACCTCATCATAAAAAGCAATCCGATTAGTCTGACATGACCTATCCTTCATAAAGTCATGCTAATTGCTGCTCATAATGCCATTCATTAGGACAATTTTGAATGTTATCCCTTAACAAGCAACAGATATCAAACTTACTGGCCTATAATTGCCAGGCCGATTTTGTAATCTATTTTTATATATTGCAATGACATCAGCTTTTCTCCAATCCATAGGTACCATATAAGATCAAAGCGAATCTGAGAAAATCAGACCTAAGGGCTTGTCTAAAACTGAACTAAGCTCTCTTAGAACCTGGGGGTATATGCCATCAGGCTTTGGAGCCTTGTTTACATTATTTTTTATTAAAGCTTTATGAATCCTATTCTGAGTCAGCCACTGACTATATTGAGCTGAGCCATCAGTGCCGCTATGAAGTGAGCCTGGGAACTCCTTTACGCCTTGACTCCTTTATTGTATACACTGAAGAAAACTGATTTAGCACATTTGCCTTTTCTGTATCCGTTACAACCTGGTACCATTATTTAAAAGAGCAAAACTCTCAGCCTGCATCTTTTTACTATTAATATATTTAAAACAACTTTTTGGGATTAGTCTTGGCCTCCACTGCAATATACCTAGCCTAGTACACATCAGCCAACAGAAGAAATCTACTTGAGCTTAAGAATAATGTGCATTAAGTCTTATTAGTTCTCTAGGTTTTCATGGTCTGCAGGGTTTCGGTAAAATCTGGTAATTAGTTAGAAGCTGGTTAAGGATATGCTGATTTTATGTTTGTTTTTGTTTTGTTTGAGATTCTGCTGGGCATCCCTGACTTGCACTAAGCATGCAGTATCATGTATTTATATATCCATAAAACTCCCCAAGGGCTTCTGTTCGCCTTCTGTTTAACAGTAGAGGCTATGTTGTTTCACATAAGAGACTATCGGTTAGTTTAAATTTATTCTAAAATATGATGTGTGCGTACATAGCAAATGGTAGACATTTCAACTGTAGTAGGTTTCATGCAAGTGTGTGTGTGTGAGTGTGTGAAAAACAAAAAAAAAATGATTTAGTAACTTCTTTTAACCTGGCAAAGTTGAGTGTTGGAACAAGTTTTGTTAGTGCAAATCTGTAGTTTTACTTCAGAAACTTTAACGCTGGGTGCCATTCAGTCAACTGGAAACATCTGCTTATAGCCCCCCCCCCCTGTCCCTTGAATCGACCAAACCTTGGTTATACCCTCTAGATGTGCTATGTAAGCATATTGTTTGTGTAGCCAACGCTATACTGTGTAAGTAAACCTTGTCTTGAGCTGACAGCAGATCGTACGATTTTCAGTGGGAGATTGTCACTAGCTTTGTTGGGCATAGATCGTACGATTGCGGTCAGGGGCAGAACATTGGCTGATCTGTTCTTTAACTACTTTATTTGATCTGACTGGTAAGACTTTGATCTGAATGGTTAGTGGCAGATCAGGAGATGGGGAAGTATCTTTGCATCTATGGCCAGATTAATTCTTTGTTGAGTTTTAGATGTAAAGTGAGGAAATACTGGGCTCAGGTGTCCTTTTTTAATATATCATATATGACGGATGAAAATCTTTGTTGGATTAAGTTTATAAAGATTCTCATTCATCCACGTCGTGGTATAGAAATAAGTCAAATCAACTGGACTTTGTGTTTTTTTTCCTTGAAGACGTTTCACCAGTCACCCAACTGGCTTTCTCAATTCAGAATAACTTGTAAATCTTCCTTTGAGAATCTATATCCTCTGGAATGTTGCTCCAGTCAGCATAATCTGTTCATTATAATTCACCATGAAGTTAGGTGTTTAGATTGTAGATTAGATTGTATTAGCAAAATTGGAGCTATGAGGTGTTATTAAACCTTCCAGGGAGAAGTGCACAACAGCATTGTATGTGACAATAGATGTCGCACCCACCCCCCAGCCTCTATTCAAATTTGGTTTTTCAGTTTTTACAGATATGGCATTTTGAACACCTCTTTTGAACCTCCCGGTCTAGACTCTGGACTTGGTAGTCTTCAAACGTGTGTCCATTTTTTTTTTTTTTTTTTTTTTTTAGATGTAGGTACACAGCCATAACAATGTCAAAAAATTCTGTTAAAATGCTTGTCAGACAGAAATTCAGGGATTACTTTGTGTTGCTATTGATTTGATTCTTTTTACAGTCCTCTCACAAAGACCCACACTAATTCATATCCTTGTTTTCATTGTAGAAATGAGCCGACAGACTGCTACAGCAATCCCTACTGGTACCTCAAAGTGTCCACCCTCTCAGAGAGTTCCAGCCCTGACTGGCACAACTGCTTCAAACAATGACTTGGCCAGCCTCTTTGAATGCCCAGTGTGTTTTGACTATGTTTTACCACCTATACTTCAATGTCAGAGTGGCCACCTGGTCTGCAGTAATTGTCGGCCAAAGCTCACTTGCTGCCCAACCTGCAGAGGCCCTTTGGGATCAATTCGCAACTTGGCTATGGAAAAAGTCGCCAACTCTGTGCTGTTTCCATGTAAATATGCCTCGTCTGGTTGTGAGGTAACTTTGCCGCATACTGAAAAAGCTGACCATGAAGAGCTTTGTGAGTTTAGGCCTTACTCCTGTCCCTGCCCCGGGGCTTCGTGTAAATGGCAAGGTTCCTTGGATGCGGTGATGCCACACTTAATGCATCAGCATAAATCTATAACAACGTTACAAGGAGAGGATATTGTATTTCTTGCCACAGACATAAACCTTCCTGGTGCAGTAGACTGGGTCATGATGCAGTCTTGTTTTGGCTTTCATTTCATGTTAGTCTTGGAAAAACAGGAGAAATATGACGGCCATCAGCAGTTCTTTGCAATTGTACAGCTCATAGGAACACGCAAGCAGGCCGAGAACTTTGCTTACCGACTGGAGCTTAACGGGCACCGGCGGAGATTGACTTGGGAAGCAACACCTCGCTCTATTCATGAGGGAATCGCAACTGCCATCATGAATAGTGACTGCTTAGTATTTGACACCAGCATTGCACAACTATTTGCTGAAAATGGCAATTTAGGAATAAACGTTACAATCTCCATGTGCTGAATTGGCAGCCAGTCCTCCAGGGCCAGTGTTTAAAACGCTTTGCAATGAATTTCAAATAAAATGGTTACAGACGACATTTCCAGCAAACCATAAACTTTATATTGTGTGGGTCCTGCAAATGACAAAGTAACTAAGAATACAGGAATCGGTTGCATGTAGAGACACTAATATTTATAATCCATAAACCACTGAAAAACATGTACACACCCAGCCGGGCATCTTTTGTATTTAAACAAAGAAAAGAAGAAAAAAAAGAAATTCAACCAGAAATGTAAAATAATCCTGGATTTGCGTTTGTCATTTGTACAGTGAATACTGTTTTGTGTTTATTTTCCCTACCTTTTGACGGACAAGCCATTTTGCGTGGTTCAATGCCACTGCGTTCCTCATTTGTAAGTCACAATTTAGAATTGCTGCTGTTTGTGTACATTTTCTGTGTATTGCTCATTTTTATTAACTTCTAGTTTTTCATTCAATAAATTTGACTTTCTTTTCTGTAATTAAGAGAGTTTTTCTACACCCATGGTTTGCTATGCATAGTTTTGTTTTGTTTTTTAATTTGGAAAAGATTTTTCCCATAATGAAATCTGTAACCAGTGTTTATTAGAGATGTTTTTTTCAGCGGGATACAAATTGCAATTTAGCTAATCTTTGCTCTTTGTTAATCTGTATTTGGCAACTGCTTGGTTTGACTTAAAGGGATCCTGTCATTAAGAATTGATGCTCTGCTGCAGTGATTCAGGGTGTTTGTAGGCTGTATCACCTACAATAGTATCTTTATGGGAGCAACTATGTCCCCTGCAGCCTACCCAGTGTCTGGTGAATTCTCCACATCCTCATTCTCTAGCCAGGGAATGTTGGGGGCATATCCAGGGCATGTGTTTGCCACACTGGGAGTGATTGTTGTAGGGGGTTTTGGCGTACTCATCTGCCAAATAAGAGCAATAGGTGGTGACTATGGAACCAAACTCAATAATATCTCTATTTAACAATGAAGCAGAGCCGCAATTTTTTGTCTTGTCATCCTTTGGGTGCTAATGGAGGGCTTTATCTATGCCTGTAAGACTGCTATGGTCAAACCAGTTCACAAAAACGGGTAAAATTATTATTTTTTTTTTCTGTAATTTCATCTGTGTTGTGCACTACTCTAATTGTGTTGTTGCAGTTTAGGTTGGGCCAAAAAAAACCTCTTGATCTGAGTAATTTTGGGACATTTTGAAGAAAGGATGTATTTGATTTGTGCTGCAATTTTCATTGTCTCAAAACTAAAACCAGATATTGTCATTGCATAGTCTCAAAATGAGATGTACCCCTTCTTTTATAATTGTCATTAAAATAATACTTGGCAAACTATCAAATCCAAGCCTTCATTTTTGCTGTATTTCAGGGATGAATGTTAGTAGCTGTTTTTATTGGAAAGCAAGCACTTGTGTGCTCTGGTACTAACTGTAGTACAGCCTTCATATTCCTGTTGCCTTCATATTCCTGTATCCTTCTGATGATCCTCATTTGTTTCTGACACGAGAACTTTTGAAATGAATGATGCTGTGATCCAATGATTTAGTTATCACAATATTCATAGTGGCCAGTGTGGTGCTACATATCAAGAACATGCACTACACTGACACAGGACGTGTTGCAAAAAGAGTTGCTAATGGGACTTTATTGCGAGTCACTAGTTTGTCACTTGTTTTATCTGCAGTGTTATTTCACTTCCACATGTCTCTTCTAAACCCAGTGTTCATAGTAATTGGGGGAAATGCAAATGTCCTGATATTGAGACAAAGTAGAGGAGAAAACCATATTTGAATATTGTGGGAAGTCCCAATTAATTTTTCAACAGTCTCTGGGTTTTGCCTTTAGCATGACATTTTAACAACACCTTTTTTGAATCTGTATTTAGCTTTTCCTAACCCTGTCTGTCATCAGATTAGCGATTCTGCCTTTCAGACTAGAGATTCCCTGCCTCATTTTAAAGGAACAGTAACATAAAGAAATTTAAAATGTTTTAAAGCAATAAAAATCTAATGCACTGTTAAAACTGCAGTGTTTGCTTCAGAAACACTACTATTGTTTATATAAATAAGCTCCTGTGTAGCAATGGGGGCAGCCATTGCACAGTAGATAAGCTCTGTTGAACATAATGGTGTTAAAGGAACAGTTCAGTGTGAAAATAAAAACTGTGTAAATAGGATGTGCAGAATAAAAAAATGTTTCTAATATAGTTAGTTAGGCAAAAATGCGATCTATAAAGGCTGGAGTGTCTGGATGTCTAACATAATGGCCAGAACACAACTTCCTGCTTTTCATCTCTAACTCTGAGTTAGTCAGCGACTTGAAGGGGGGGGGGCCACATGGTACATATCTGTTCAATGACTTTGCAATTTTTCCTCAGCATTCAGCTCAGATTCAAAAGCAACATATATGACCCATGTGCCCCCCCTCAAGTCTCTGATTGGTTAGTGCCTGGTAAGCAATGGTAACCAGTCAGTGTAAACCAAGAGAGCTGAAAAGCAGGAAGTAGTGTTCTGGCTATTATGTTACACATCCAGTCACTCCAGCCTTTATACATTACATTTTTGCCTAACTAACTATATTAGAAACATTATTTTGCACAGCCTATTTACCCAGTTTTTATTTTTACACTGAATAATTCCTTTAATCTGTTATCCACTATTTAACCAGTGCCATATATATTTTTTTTCAATTTCCGCCATTGTTACATTGCAGCTTGTTTATATGAACTATAGTAGTGATTCTGAAGCAAACACATCAGTTTTGCCAGTACATTATATTTTCATTACTTTAAAAGACTTTTAAATTTTCTGGTGTTACTGTTCCTTTAAGACCAATATGGCTGAAGGGCTCCTCTCAAATTGAATATTTTTGCAGATCTGCTGCCTGCCTCATTGATTTCAATCCAGTCAGCCTGCACAGCAAAGCAGAGATGCCTCCTGTGTATTTGCCAGAGCTGTGCAGTTGGAGGCAGTTTGGGGTATTCAGATTCACCAAAACAATATACCATCTCCTAATAGCTTTCACTTGCAATAAAAATGTAGTGTCTTATTTCACAGATAATAGTCATAAATACTTCTCTGCTGATTTACTAGTGTGAAGTATTGTATAACCTGACATTCATACATCATTTAATCAGGAGTCTACAAACATTAAAAATAATCAAATCATATTTTAGAGCTTCTATAAAGGAGGATCTGACAGAAGCAATTCTGTTTCAAATAGCAATACTTTAATTTTAGATTGAAGGGGGTGGTTCATAAAATGGTTAACGTTTCAATTGTTCTTCAGCCACTCGTAATAGTTTTTGAATCATTTTCTGCTTTCATCTCACTCTCTTCAGCTTTCAAATGAGGGTCGCTGACCCCATTTAAAAGCATCTGCTTTTTATGGCTACAGATGTATAGTTATTTCTACTTTTTATCTTCTTTTTATCATCTCATCTTTCTCTTCAGGTCTTCTACTATTCATATTCCAGTATTTTATTCAAATCGATGCATAGTTGCAAAGGTAATTTGGACTCTAGCAACCAGCTGGAGAGCTGCTGAATAAAGAGTGCTGCCACCAGTAACACAAATGAAAGCTTGACTATTTGACTAAACTTGAAAATTTGACTAGGGAGTTATTCAATTGCAATTAGTTTTTTTTAAAAAAATCTAAATAAATTTTTCGAGATTTATCATACTCTGGCCCTTTAAGAACTCGAATTGCACTAAGTTCCACCTAAATCCTGCCAAATTGCTGTTTAAGTCAATGGAGATCAATTTTGAGTTTTTTGCAGCTATCCAGACATTCAAGTTTTTTAAATTCAAAATCTGATTCTAGTCCTCCGGTTTATTCCATTCATCAGAGTTTAAAAAATTTGATTTTATTAATACGTTTTGTTTAGTCTAATTTCGAGTTCATGGGAGTTTTAGAAGAAAAAAAACTCCCATGAATTCGAAATTCGACCCTTGATAAAAACGCAAATGTTTGCTTATGAAAAAATCCAAATGTATAAAGATTTGATTGAATACAATTGTGAAACTAAACTCAAGTACTTCAAATTTTTAGTTTATAGGCTGAAAAAAGAAATTGTGAGTTTACAAATTCGAAAATCTCAAATTAAAAAAATGGCTTGATTTGTGCCTCCCATTGACTTCTACAGTTGTGTTCAGAATAATATCAGTGTGTTTTAAAAAGTGAATAAAGCTCAAGATCTTTATAAAAACTTATTTCCATACACACAAATGCATTGGGAACACTGCATCTTCTATTCTAAACTGAAACTAGGAGAGTGTATATATGTCCAACGTTGCACCGCAAACATGACTTCAACATCACTGACAGGTGTCATCATGAAAGTCAAACATAATTTAAAGGGGAAGCTTCATGCTACTGAATTTTTCCATCCGAGCATATGCTGTTATTGTTTGAGCTCCCTGAACAGGATGCTGTTTTACAGAAGAACCCAAACAAAAAAAACCCACACTCTCCATGTGGTTGAAAGTGATTTCAGTGTAAAAATACACACCTATCTGGCACATTCTAGTCCTTGTGAGCTTTTACTTTAAGGGTAATGCCACATGGGCTGAGAACTGGCCTGCTGAAATACAATTCTATGAATTGTACAATCCACTGTATGTGCTACACCCGGGCCCACACAATAGATCCATGTGCAGCCTAGAAGCTACTGGGCCCCACAGCAAAATCATTTAGCTCCCCCATTTAACTTCACTAGTAAAGTTAAAGAGCAACATTAAATAATTAACTATTGGTTATTCAACTGCACATTTATATAATGATGCCTGCTCATCAAAATGACATTGTATACATCCATGACCTCATTAAAGGAAAACTATACCCCCAAAATGAATACTTAAGCAACAGATAGCTTATATCAAATTGAATGACATATTAAAGAATCTTACCAAACTGGAATATATATTTACATAAATATTGCCCTTTTACATCTCTTGCCTTGAACCACCATTTCGTGACTCTATCTGTGCTGCCTCAGAGATCACCTGACCAGAAATACTACAACACTAACTGTAACAGGAAGAAGCAAAAGGCAGAACTCTGTCTGTTAATTGGCTCATGTGACCTTACATGTGGTTTGTATGTGTGCACAGTGAATCTTACGATCTCAGAGGGCGCCTCTTATTTTTTAAAATGGCAATTTTCTATTTATGATTACCCAATGGCACATACTGCTAAAAATGTATATTATGATAATGGTTCATTTACATGAAGCAGGGTTTTACACATGAGCTGTTTCACTCAGTATCTTTTAATAGAGACCTACATTGTTTGGGGGGTATAGTTTTCCTTTAAGGCAGCATTAAGGACTTCATCTAAGTGACGCAGCGAAAAAATTCACCCAATTCACCTAATTGTCCAACCTGTATCTAAATATTTTATCCTAACAGCCAAACTCTAGATCAGTATCAGACATAGACATCACCCCAACTGCTGTTGTGCCTGGTTTCAGTCCCGTTTTGGGCCTTTTTCTCAAGACATAAAGGCCCAAAACGGGACCGAAAGGTTGACAATAAATTTTCTAAACTGCATTATGAAGTCCTGGAGTGCGTCAATCTTGGGTAGCTACTATCTACAATATATATATATATATATATTTATTTAAAGTAGGGGTATAATATTGATACACAAGTGACTGTACAAGTGCTTTTGGGAATCTCCATAAAACCCTCACATAAAAACTTCAAGAAGAGACTCTGGCTCCCTTCTTTAAATATCCATTCATTCTTTTCCTGTCCTTCTAGCATGAAACATGACCTTACTGTTGTCACACTTACAGGAAGAACAAGACCTCTTAGTGTGATCTCTCCAGTCGTGTCTCGGCACACCAGCCTGCCGCTGAATAGTGAAGTGAGGCAGGTTACTATGGCAACTCTGGCAGATGATCCATCTCTTGTGATTGCTCCAGCTGGGAAGTGGAGATGGATGTCGGTGTTGTTAAGGAGATCAAAGCTTCCAGATGCTACAGGGAAGAGGAAGCGGCAACAATGGAATGGAAGCTTAGAACTTTTGTCTCAGAACACTTCATAATTTTGCCTACGATACCACCCCTTGCTCCACCGGAGAATAGATAGTAGCCTGTCCTTGACTATAACCATGACCTCTACAATACACAATCCTGATAACTGTAACATATTTAGAACAAATGCCTCTATTTTTTTGATACTGTATGTACAAGGGAAGGGAAACCCTTCAACCCAAAAAATATCAATAAGTACCACAGTGGTTATATTTATTTGCAGCATCCATACCCATCACAAGATACAATGAGTGGCTCTGATTATAGTGGCTGTTTGTGATCTGGGGTAACATGCCACAAATTCCCTCCACATGGGAAACTAGAACACCCAGCATTCTACTGATGTTGGTTGTCTCCATCATTGCTTTACAATATCGAAAGCTTATTCATAAGAATGTAACCTTCCGGCTGTCATTGAACTCAAACTCTCAGCAGCCCATCAATAAACAGCAGAATAATGACGTTACTTGGTTACAGAAGTACAAAGGCAACAGAATGATATTGCCACTGTCGCTATCATGTCTGCAGACATATCCTACTATTCTTACCATTTGAGCTGATATTTTGTAGAATTGCTACGAACCCAACGAATTGCTAGTTGTGCTGATTCCTTCATAACATCTCCCAGCTGCCCTGTCAGAGTTAGTTAACCTTCTCCATCCATGCGACTGGCCTCAACAAACATGATCTCTCCACCCAGTGGGGTCCAGGCCAAGCCCATAGAAATATATGGTTTGTGGACATGCATGAGAAACCAAGGACTCTATCTGCACATTACTCACAGATACCAGTTTGACAATACTACCGTTTTCAGTAAACCATCCGACACATCGCGTCATGTAGTCCTGCCCTAAAATGAGCAAAACTAGTCTATGCAGCTGCCAACAAACATCATTAATAAAATAGTAGTAGGCCACCTGCATCCAGAAGATCAATCTGAAGTGGGTGAATGGATGTGATGCAAAACTAAACCCAAGATGAGGACACTTTTCAAAAAAATAGCATTTGTTACCCTGCATGTATTTTATAGGCAAACCCCAGTTCATCAAAGAATTAGTAGTAATGTTCTAGGCTTCTGTAGCAGCCCATTCCAGTGAAGATCTGTGCACATATCAGCACTCACCAGCTACTATCATCATTGGGCTACTCAGGACTATTATGCATTTATATCCTTCAGAAGGCACTCACCGGCCTAACGTTAATGCTGAAAATGATTTCTGTTGTACAAAACATCTGTGTTTAGTTTACAATACAATGTGGATCAATAAGAGTTATATTCACATTATATGGCTGGCAATATAGAAACCATTGCATCCTGCATCAGAATCGATTACTATCAGCCCTGTAACATCAGTTTCTATGACAGATGTAACCTTGCTTTCTGCTAATGTTTCGATTATTCAATGACCCCTACTAGTGATCACTAACCCCTACACTTTGCTTCTCAATGGTAGCCAAGAGCACACTGAGCATGTGTAGTGTCACAGACTCTCAAAAGATAGCCTAATAATCCTAGATGACAGAGAGCTTCTTTGCAAGGCATGGAATATTACTGATATAGGGCTCCTGAACCTCTGCAATGTAGCATATATATATATATATATATATATATATATATATATATATATATATATATATATATATATATATATATATCACATGCTTGAAAAAGGGCCTGTGGTGCCCAAAACATGTCATATGGATTGCAATAAAGTTGCACTGTCACAGTAATACTGAATTTGTCCTTTTGTCCCCTCACCTGTGTTACCTGTTGGACTATATGGTGTTTAAGTACCAGTGGGACAAATACAGGACACACCATCTCCTGTCTTTTAGTGTACAACCCCAGTGTGAAGCATGAAGCATGTGAACATGACCTTGGGAGGGGAATGTGATCCAAAAAAGAAAATAAAAGGTACTCAGACTGGTTGCGACTATTAGAAGCTTTGTTGTGTCTGACTCTTACAGTGGTTTGCAATCGAAAGATGTTTTTCTGTCCCTTTCTGTGCTGCTGATTCTGTTTCTTGAAACAATGTAGCAGAAGTCAGCCTTGCAAGCATCCTCATAGGTCTGTTAATCAGCTGGCTTCTGTCATATTGTTTAAAGGTCAGAACCACCAAGAGCATATGGGGCAGACTGTGGACAGTGATTCACAATAGGCCCTGTCATTCCAAGTACACAGAGGCCCAAGCAGCCCCCCACCAGCCCAATAATTAGTTACTGTCTATGGCAACTACAGCATTTGCCAGAACTCACAGATTGCCAGTCCGGGCCTAGGCAAACATACTGTATATTATAATCAGTAACAGTATAATTACAAATAACTGTTGTAAAGGTATGGGATCTGTTATCCGGAAACCCTTTATCCAGAAGGGTCTGGTAACTGATCAGTGAAACCAAGAGAGCTACAAAGCAGGAAGTAGTGTTCTGGCTATTATGTTAGACATCCAGTCACTCCAGCCTTTATACATTACATTTTTGCCTAACTAACTATATTAGAAACATTTTTTATTTTATCCAGTTTTTATTTTTAAACTGAACAATTCCTTTAATGTACTTAATATAATGATAATGACAGAGGGTAGAGGATCTCTTGTCTTTTATTGTAAGCTTGTCACATTTGTGCATCTCTTTCATTCTGTCATTCACCTGCTCCTACTAGTGCTATTATGGTCAGTGCTATTATGCTCGGTACTATTATACTTTGCAGCTACTGTCAGCCCAGGGTCTTGCCCCAGTAGGTTTCTAGCTCTTCATCAAAATCTTCCTTTGCTTGGACTTACTGTACATTAATTCAGTTCACAATTCAGCTGCTCCTTTGTTAGAAATGGGCAGCCATTCTCTCTTCTTCTTGTTCTCTATCACAAGCAAAGCCGTCTTTTCCATGGCTCTTGCCTCTGCCCATCACATCATTGGTATTCCTTGTTGCAACCATTACAACTCTTTGTTCCCATTTAGGAGTTTCCTTTGTCCATCTGCTGAGCAAAACTTCTAAACCGTGATCTGGCCCAAGTGCTGGATATTCTTCAAGGCTTGAGATTTTTCAAAATTTTGGTGTTGGTAGTTTTAGACATTTTGTGTAACTTTATTATTATTTATTGCGACACTTTTATCACAATATTATATGGGTGCTGGCCTATAGTTTACTTCTAAATGGCTATGCAGCCTACTCTTTTGATTTGTTGTAGGAATGGATAGCAGGATACAGTAATGTAACTAAGCGGCATCTTAATTAATATGTTTAGCCATCTTGTATGTGTCGCCTAAATCAAGCAGGAGATATGTTTTTGCTGGGAGGGGGACATGGGTGGGGATTAGGAACCATAGGAATCAGATTTGCAGCTTGGAGCTAGAGCAGGGATGGGAGTGGAAGGGCAGCACCAAAAGCATGGCTGTTGTGCAAATTGATACTGATTGAACAGAAATCAACATAAATATCTACATGAGACATTTAGCACCAAATGTTAGGATAAGCCATATAATCATGTCTAACGTGATTGCTATGGTGGACATAAGAAAAAAAACTACATTTGTTCACATGCAAGCACTTGGATAATGTGCAACTAGGGGTTTAAAAAATAAACTTACCTCAATTTCATACATAGGAGGACCGAGAATATATTTCAGTGCAGGGCGGTCAATAAGAATTAGCATTTCAGGAGGCAGGGCAAAGTCTGTTGTGTCGTTGATGATACCAGATTTGGAACTTTCTGGGACACTCTCTTTGTGATCTGTGATAAGAACATCGGACAGGCCATCAGATTTAGAATGTCAGCAATACATTAATTGGGAATGGATTGCTACTTGAGTTAAGATTCTGCTTTTGTAATGAACTGGAAAGATAAGGACTGTCTGGGGCATTTCAATGACCTAATGAAACCCTATCTCTAATGTATATTTATATACCAGTGATCCATTAAGACAGTGTACCTTTCATTAAAGCTATTTCCTCAAAACATGTAATGATTTGCTTTCATGTGCAAATTCAAACTGTCACAAGCACCAGCAAGCCACCAAAGAGCCCCACTTTTATATACAACATACTATTACTCTAATTCCCATCCATGTATCACATTACCATTTTTATGCGTTCTTCTGTAGGCTATTATCAGTAGTACAAACATGCAGCACACCATTGTGCTACACTCATCCGGCTGTTTGCTACTGGCAAATTTTGGAGAATTTATGACAAATTTTTAACATTAAAAGGAGGTCTCCTCTCTGTAATAAAATTCAGCCAACATAACTGTTTGAAAATAATAAGAATAAAAAGATTAGAGGTTTCTTGTTGATTGATAATGAAGGAGCCCAAAAAGCTAAAGCTGGAAAGACAAAATTAAAGGAGGCAGTATCACCAACTAAAGCTTGGTTGGAGAGCAACATAAACATGCAAAAAGTTCCTGGGGGTACCAACTATGTGGTGTGATTGGCTGTTTAGTACCCCTATATGAACTGGCAGCCTACAGGAGACTGGCTGTTTTTTATGGAACCAAAAGGTGCCTCCAACCCAGGAATTTAAACATAAGCACCTACAATGAGGCTACTGGGAGCAAACATGTTGCTCACGAGCCACTGGTTGGGAACCACTGGCCTAGACTTTGGGGGAATTCACAAAAGTGGAGACAGCACATTTTTGGAGTAAAAGTGGTGGTAAACTGGTCTGGTGAAAAATACTTTCTCCATATTCATAAACAGAAATCCGCCTAAATTCCGACTCAACCATCAATTTAAATTTTTTAGTGAAAGAAAGACAGTTTACAGACACTTTTATACATTTGTCTTTCAAACAACATAAAAATGGGGCAAAAACGTTGTTTTAAATGACATTTTCCCGACAGTTTAAAAATGGCGTAAAGCTTAGTAGACGTCTTCCCTGTGTGTCAGATCAATTCTAAAATAATCTGCTCTGCTTTGGTTTACCCAGTCTTCATACACACAAAGTCAATACAAGGGAAGCAGGCATATGGCACTGGCCCAGCCACACGCCAGCAATAAATCCAATATATAAACCGATACCTGTTTTTACTGCAAACAGGATGACCCCAAATTTTATTCCATGGTGCTCACAACACTTAAATTGATCAAATGTTTCGGGAGCGCATGGCCCTTCCTCAGTGATGCCCAACCAAAGAGATAGTGCAATTTTATAGTCCAAAAGACAGCGACCCCTAGTGGTGGGCTATATTTAAGTTCTCTAATATATACTGGAGAAATTTCCATTTTTTTGGGTTAAAGTGCATATTCATGTAGTTTTTCACACCCTATTTTACTCCATAGATAAATACTTTAAGAAAAATACTTTTAGAAAAATACATATATAAAATACAAAAAGCAGAAAAAAAGCAGAAACATTATTTTCAGAGTGAACACTTTTTTTGTTTGTTTGTTTTTGTTACCCAATATCTGCCTATCAAGTGCAAAATAACATATATCAATTACATATATACAAACATTATTTTAGTCAAAAGATTATCATTAGTTACTCACTGACTTAGACACGATAAGAGGGAGGTTGTCTCTATCTCACGTGAACGTTGAAGAATTCTATCTTTCTCATTCTATGGCTGCAAGAAAAACATGTGCATGTTGATTAGTTACAAAAGGCAATCATAGGAAGCAGTTTAAGCCCCAATTCATTCAGTCATTCAATCCCTTAGGGGCTAAAGTGCCCAGCTTCCAGATCCAAAAACATTCACGTTGCAGGAGTTTTTTTATCAATATTAACATAATGAGATTTCACCTCTTCCAGTACTTGCCATCGCAATTGGGATACATTATGTTTACATTCCGTCCAATGCTGACCTATAGAGGTAATTTTAGAATGTGCATTCCGGATGGAGCTGCGATGTTCGTTCAGTCGAAGCGTTATCATTCTGTTGGTCTTACCCACATAGTCTCTACCACACGGGCATTTCAAGTAGTATATAACATTTTTGGACATACATGTATAATACCCTCTTAGTTTAATCTGGGTTCCTTATGTTTGATGCAATACTGTATCACCCTTTATGATGCTATTACAATTCTGGCATGATAAGCAGGGAAAGGTGCCTACTACTGGTTTTCCTAAAAATTCTGTTTTACTATTTTCGGGGGATGAATATCCGTATGGACTAGATAATCACCAACATTTTTGCCCCTCTTATAGGCAAACAAGGGAAAATCTTTAAATAACCTAGAATACCCAACTTCCTCTTCTGCTTTCTATAGAATGGACTTTGGATAACCTTTCTTTTTAAACATGCCTATAATTTGCATTTTTGGAAGTAATGTGCTTACAACACATTAATTGGCTTGTGACATTGTGTTAGGAGGGTGAAAGCTGTCACAAAGCAACATGCTATTTTTGTCAACAGATTTTCTGTACAGATCAGTCGACAGTTTATCCCCCTCTCTCCTAACCGGTACGTCAAGGAACTCAATTTGCATTTTGTCAATGTGCAAAACAAATTTAATTGTATTATGTGACCTAATGACGTAGTCTGAGAACTGTAACAATTTTTCTTTAGAGCCTATCCACACAAAAAATAGATATCGTCCACATAGCGGCAGTACCAAAAAATATATTGAGAAAACAATGTGTTTTATAAAATGATTCACTCCTCATGATCGTGCATAAAGATATTCGCATAATTAGCACCTATACTTGTACCTTGCTTTTGTAGGTAATGCTGTGTGTGAAACCTAAAATAGTTTCTGGTTAAGACTATCTCCAAAAGGGAGCACAATAACTCAACAAGGTGTGTATCTTGGGCATATTTCCTATGCATATGTCATCTGACTGCCTCAACCCCTTTGAGTGTGGAATACATGTATATAAACTTGATACAAAAAAGGAAAAGTTGTTCTCACCACTAGTTTTTTAAAACCATTAGGTGTGGGTGCAATGAGGCTGTGACTTCAGAATTCACATAGACAAATACAAGAGGTCCTCTGCACTCAACCTATTATCAATATATTTAAAGGAGAAGGAAACCCGCTGGGCGCAAAAAAAAAAGAGATTAGAGAGCTGCCTATGCTGTCTTTTGTAGTTGCTCTTATGATTCACGATCCAATAAAAAACAAAGGGCACAATGCATGATCCGCAGTATTGGATCAAGTGTGTTTTCCCCAAAAATATCAAAGGCAATTTGACAAGCCGTGTGCCATGGCTCTGAATTTGTTAGCCAATAACACAGCAGTGAAGTAAAACTATACTGGATAATATGAAATACCAATGCTTTACATGGATAATACACATTACATCTAATCAGTTTACTTCTCTATGATATAAGATGACCGCAAAATAAATACAGTACAAGTATGGGACCTGTTATCCACAATGCTCGGGACCTGGGTTTTTTTCTGGATAAAGGAAGTTTACCGTAACTCTACTAGTAAATCATGTAAATATTAAATAAACTGATTCTGTTTCCAAAAGGGATTAATTATATTTAAGTTTGGATCAAGGACAGAGAAAAAGGAAATCATTTTTAGAAACTAGGATTATTTGATTATAACGTGAGTCTATACGGCCTTTCCGTAATTCTGAGCTTTCTGGATAATGGGTTTCCGGATAACGGATTCCATACCTGTACTGCTTCATATTGTAAATGCTGCAATACTGACAAATGATAAGCTGTGTAAGCAACCATCTCTTGTTATCCACCGCACAGGGTCCTTTCCAATCATAAACGCATGCTGGACTGAGGCTGTTCCGCAAACTCACTCAGGCAAACATTTTGTCACAGAAAATGATCACATGTAAGTGGTGCAGGGTAGATGCAATGACATGCTGACTCATTGATTTTTTTCAGTGAAGCTTTACAATTTTTGCATATTGTTGGGCGGGGGGGGGTGTGCAAGTCAAAAGAAATGTTAATTCCATTTACATTTCAGTTTGATTTAAAGGTCAAGAGGCAATTTAGTATACTGAATCATTTATAGGTTTCACCATATATCAAAAATGCTATTGATTGTGAGCAGGGTCTTTATTCTGTAACCCTTGTTTAATTATTGTAAGATCCATGTCTGTTATAAATTCATATAAAGTGCTGTGTAACTGGCTGGCGCTATATTAATTAATGATGATGATGGTGAAGTATAAGTATAAGTACTTTTGCTAAATAGTAGTAAGTTACAGCTTATAACATTATAGTGAAACATCTCAGGACAAAAATATGAATCTACATCAATGCCAAACTGGTATTTTGGGGAGCATGGAGCCCCCACTTCTCTGATTAAACATTCATTCAGCCCTTTCAACTATGCTCACGTGTTCTAGGACATTTATACTATTTTATATAATTCAACAGTCAAGTTATTAGTTCTTTACTTATTTTTGTGTTGTTTTTATTTACAGTAAGATCCAAATAATCAGCTAATTGCACAGATTTCGTTTACATGTAGCCTATAGACAAGGTTTGTTAAATCCATTTCTATTTCTTCTCAGTTGTGTATGCTTTCTCCCTTTCATCATCTGAAGCCCTCACTCAGTTTTATGCCTTAATTTGTCCCTCGTTATTTGAGACATGCCTGATGTAGGTGGACCATTAATTTTAATTTTTAGCACTTATGCTAAATGGAAAAGGCTTTAAACAGGCTAATTTAATTGCAAGCAGACTAATGTACTAGGCATATTTAACAACTGTCCCGTGATGGCTGGGTTCTAATCCACATAATGACAGGACAGTAAAGCCAGGGCAATGCGAGTAAAATCTCCTGAAGCTAAGCACTATACAGTGAGATATCCCACATCTACAGTTATACTGTATAGAAATAGAAATCATTTCTGCAGTGTGCTGATAAGCCCCCAGGGCACAAATACTCAGAGGAAACGTATTCTCATCACCTCACTGATCAATACAGCAGCTGTGGGCTAGAAAAAGTAATTTAATGATCTATGAATGACTCCAAGCCCCACAATGAAGATTCAGCCTGGAAACAAAAGGGACAGAAAAATATCTCCAAATCAATGTGCTTAGAGGCTTTTACTGCTCTATCTCACAATCTTTAATAAAAATGTATTTGTATAGGAGAATTTAGAGGAGCCCACACTCTTGTAAATTCTCTATACCAATAGATATTGATTTATATTATGGTATTATACCTTTTTTATATCTTATGATATAATTATTTTCTGTGTTGCCAGAACAGGAAAATAATTCTCAGTGGTTGCTGTCAGGCTGGCACATCTCTCAAACTTCCGGTAAAATGTGTTGCAGACCATCAGTGCTACTAAGTGTGGCAAATGGTTATGATTACCATTGTTTTTATCATTGTGATTTAGCCAGCCCTTGGAATACTTAGACATTGGAGCCCTTGGATCGTTGCAGTATTTATATGAAAATAAATAAGTGTAGAAAAAATCGGGGGTGTTAACAGGGAGAGAAAAAAACAGGGAATATTTATGGAAAACACTTTCTATGCTTCAACATGGAAAGCTGCACAAAAATCCTAAACCTTAACACTATATATCACTAAAAACGATAGGTAGTATCACTCATAAATTGGTTATTTGGCACACAAACCAGTGATAAATGTACTGTATACAAAATTTATACCATACCAGAGTTACCTGAGTGCTCGACAGTCCCTGAGCTCCTCCCTACTAACGCGTTTCACGCCATTGGGCATGTCAAACTAAAATAACACGGAGGCAATAAACATTTTCTCGTGTAATAAATACTGTCCATTGTTTGTATGTTGTATTAATATAATGTTTGTTGGGGGTCAGTTCTACATACAGGTCTAAGGGATTTTTCAATAAATTGAATCTCCACAACTTAAAAAAATTATTTAAACATGAAAAAAACCCTTCAGGATTGTTTTGCCTCCAATAAGCAGTAATTACATGTCAGTTTGGATCAAGTACAACAACTGCTTTAGTACAACAAAGAAAAAGGAATACGGTATTTAAAAAAAAAAATTAATTATATGATTAAAATGGAGTCTATGAGAGATGGCCCTCCCTTAATGCTGAACTTTCTGGATAACAGGTTTCCAGATAACAGATCCTGTATCTGTATTTATATTAATTGTCAAATGTTGAGACATATATATCGAGTCCAGCATTGGTTCTTTTTTTTTCCCTTGTAATTAGATTTTTTTTGTCAATAATGGCAGTCCATTTGTTTTGCTGACACCTTGTAAAATGCAGGTGTTAAATGGACATGTAAGAGAAACATTTGCTTCATAGATGTTATCCTGTGTATGCCTACGCCATTTGGTGGGACCAATTAACCATCTGGGAACAAAGGGAATATTCCTCTCCAACCCAGGGGATAGAAAACAATGTACAGATGGTACCACCATGTCTGACTGTTAGAACTGAAAAGTTTATTCACCTGCAGGAACTGAAAACAGAGGTTTTTAACAACCTCTATTGGACAATATTTGCGCTGTAGTCTTCACAAATGCACTTTATTACCTATTTAGTTGAAAGGAAAACATGCTGCAGTGAGAAAAAAATTAACATTTTCCCTAACAGAGGGCTGGGCACAAAAAGTTGTGGAGAATGCACGTCCATTATATATAATGCTGTATAAACATTTTAATCCTTGTTGAAATCCAGAGTTGCTGATTATTTTCACCTTTAAGAACCTCAGCTTAACTGCACTTTCCTGGCTTATTTCTTCCTGTAATTCATCTTCAAATGACAAGGGAGGTCAACTTTGAAAAAGTGTTTTGCTATTTTACAGAACTAATGTTACAGTTTGGCTCCGATCATTCCAGGATCTGAGATTTTCATTATGGCCTGAATCAAATGAAAGCCATGTTGCTAGACTATCCCTATAGGATATATATTTCTATGACAAGTTACAAACTGCTTTATAGCAATGTTTGTCAGTTCTGGGGAATAGGGAACACTAGGGCAATGGTTCCATAACTAAGGGGCTTGGGCAGAAGCAGTGGATAGGGGGCAGCCTAAAGGACAGTTGAGAATGAATATTTGTTTTTCTAGATACCTCTGAAAGCTGAGCCTTAGGAGGTAACCTTTTATTATCTTTGTGTCTTCCCTACTCCACCCAGAATTATTGGAATTATGACAAATAGAGCAGTGTTTTGTACCTTTGTAACATTGATATGAGGTCTATTAATGTGCTCCTCTCCTAATAGGTCTGCACAGACCTTTATTGGGAACCAAATGTTGTCACATCAAAGGGATTTGGCCAACAACCTGGGTGGCTGAACTGGACAAAGAGTAACTCATTTGGCAACCTCTACAAAATTGTCGGATTTGTTTATTCGGTAAAAAGAGAAATAAGTTAAGGCTCTATATACTTGGCAAGGTACTGTATGTTAGAGTATAGTAATTACAACTTTATTTTAAAAAAATGAAATTACACATATAAACACACAATATTCAACATATTGGGGCAGATTTACTAATGGGCGAAGTGGCTAACGCTAGCGAGTTTTCGCCAGAAATCACGTTCGCAGGGACATCGCCAATTCGCAGGTGCAGACGACAATTCGCTAGCAAAATAGACCGTCACTAGTGTTCATTCGCACTCTATCGCCAGGTGACTTTTTGCTCTGGTCGTTGCTCCGCAAATTCATTAAATTGTGCATTTTACTTTTACCTCTTTCGCCAGAGTTTCCTTCACCACCTCAGACCAGGTGAACGGCTGAAACGAAGCTACATCCTCCTCAATCTGATGTCAGTGACATCATATCCTGTACCCCGGAAAGTCATAAAAAGTATAAAAAACGAAGACAACTTTTCTATTTTTAAAGTGGGATTGCCTTTAAAAGTCCGAACTATTAAAGATTTTTTTAACACATTTGATGGGCCTGCCACATATATTTTAGGGCATTTCCAGGGATCTTTTTCGTCTTTATTAAGCTCCCTTGGACATTTATAATAAAAAGTGGCCACTTCAAGCATTTACACCAACATCTCTTAAAAAAAAAAGACATGTATATGACTTTTATGCGCCTCCCCTAGTCAAATTGACTTAGGAGTAAGATTGCTAGAGAATTTTCATTAGGCACATACAAACGCTAACAAATCTTCACTATGAAGTGCTCACACTGAAGAAGTATCGCTAGCGAAAAGTCACCAGCATTCAGGGCCCAGAATGCAACCTCGCATTTTAGTGAATTAGTGTAGTGGTAAGGAATTTGCACCTGGCGAAGTGTGCAAATCGGTCGCTGGTGACAATTCACCCTTTAGTGAATCTGCCTCATTGTGTTTATGGCCAGATCTAACACTTGCAACATGTCTTTTTCTTCTGTATACAACTAGTTAAATTGTTGTATCGCTACTACAGTTTCTATAAGTTTAGACTTAAGCTATGAGGCGTGCTAATAACACAAAAGCCTCCCTATAAATACAGAAATATAAATAAGACAAGTGAGTTCCTTCTCCTGTTTTGCTGTAAACAAAGCAGCATGCTCTGTAAATGAAATAAAAGTGTATCTTAATTTATATATTAATAATTGGGAAAAGAAAAATGATCTTCCCTACTCCTCCTTACAGGAGACCATGTTGATGCAAGAGGATTTGTATAAACTAGTTATTGAGGATTAGCAGCTCCTATCTATCTAATGAGCTCTTGCAGCTTTTCATGTACAAACACTGCCCAGATAATGATAGGTGCTTTAAATGCTTATTTATAAGCAGCTGAAAATCTTCTAATGACAGTCATTTGTATTTGGCTAATTTCAATAGAGTTGCCAGAACAGACCAGTAAGTATCTCCCATTATAAGTACAGGTATGGGACCCATTATCCAGAATGCTCAGGACTTGGGGGCCGATTCACTAAGGGTGGAATATCGAGGGTTAATTAACCCTCGATATTCGACTAGGAATTAAAATCCTTCGACTTCGAATATCGAAGTCGAAGGATTTAGCGCAGATAGTTCGATCGAACGATCGAAGGATAATTCCTTCGATGGAACGATAAAATCCTTCGAATCAAATGATTCGAAGGATTTTAATCCAACGATCGAAGGAATATTCTTCGATCAAAAAAAGTTAGGCAAGCCTATGGGGACCTTCCCCATAGGCTAACATTGACTTCGGTAGCTTTTAGATGGCGAACTAGGGGGTCGAAGTTTTTTTTAAAGAGACAGTACTTTGACTATCGAATGGTCGAATAGTCGAACGGTTTTTACTACGAATCCTTCGATTCAAAGTCGTAGTCAAAGGTCGAAGTAGCCCATTCGATGGTCGAAGTAGCCCAAAAAAAACTTCGAAATTCGAAGTTTTTTTTACTTCGAATCCTTCACTCGAAGTTAGTGAATCGGACCCCTAGGGGCCGATTCACGAAGGGTCGAATTTCGAAGTTAAAAATACTTCGAAATTCGACCCTCGAATTGAAATCCTTCGACTTCGAATATCGAAGTCGAAGGATTTAGCGCTAATACTGCGATCGAACGATCGAAGGATTTTTCGTTCGATCGAACGATTAAATCCTTCTAATCGAACGATTCGAAGGATTTTAATCAAACGATCGAAGGAAAATCCTTCGATCAAAAAAAGCTTAGCAAGCCTATGGGGACCTTCCCCATAGGCTAACATTGACTTCGGTAGCTTTTATCTGCCGAAGTAGGGGGTCGAAGTTTTTTTTAAAGGGCAAGTACTTCGACTATCGAATGGTCGAATAGTCGAACGATTTTTACTTCGAATCGTTCGATTTCGTTCGACTTCGATCGAATTCGATCGAATTTAACCAATTCGATGGTCGAAGTACCCAAAAAATACTTCGAAATTCGAAGTATTTTTCATTCGAACCCTTCACTCGAGCTGAGTGAATCGGCCCCCAAGTGTTTTCTGGTTAACTGACCTTTCCCTTATTTGGATCTCCATACCTCAAGTCTTCTGAAAAACATTTAAACATTAAACAAACCCAATAGGATTGTTTTGCCACCATTATGAATTTGTCATACAGCATCTTTGGAAGATCAAGTACAATGTACTGTTTTTATAATTACACGGGGAAAGTAAATACTTTTATAACTTTAAATTGGACACTATGGGAGTTAACCTTCCCATAATTTGGAGCTTTCTGCATAACAGATTTTATGATAATGGCTCCCATACCTGTACTGGGATTTCTCACGTCATCCAGTGCCAATCATGTGCCATAACCATGCACTTTTATATTTGCTCTAACCCAATGCCTAAAAACAAAATAATATGGTATGGTAGGGATGTAGCGAACTGTTCTGCTGCGAACTAGTTCGCGCAAACTTCGACCGTTCGCGTCCGCCGAATGTTCGCGAACGTTCGCATTTTGAGTTCGCGTTCGATTCGAATACAAATCGTTCGACCATTCGACCATTCGAATTCCTTCGACCGCTAAAAAACGAACGATTTCCATTCGTTC
Source organism: Xenopus petersii (assembly GCA_038501925.1). Classification (NCBI taxonomy): domain Eukaryota; kingdom Metazoa; phylum Chordata; class Amphibia; order Anura; family Pipidae; genus Xenopus; species Xenopus petersii. The sequence continues at coordinate 63,619,425 of CM076679.1, forward strand.
GAACGATTGTAAGCATTCGATCGAATGAAAAGCATTCGATCGAATGGCTTCGATCGTTCGATTCGAATGAAAATCCTTCGATCGTTCGAATCAAACGATTTTAGCGGGTGTTCGAAGTTCGCAAACTGTCCGCGAACGTTCGCATTTTTTGCCGGTGTTCGCGAACGGCGTTCGCGAACACCAAATCGGCAGTTCGCTACATCCCTAATGGTGATACTTATAAGGCTCATGATACACAGGGCATATATTTACTGCAGGAAAACCTTTTTACCAGCAGACTATTCATTTGAGTGTGAAGCAGAGTACCTACAAAAGAGGCTAGTGCTGCCTGCTGCACTATTCCAGAACAGTCATGTACACTTATTTTTAATAAAATCATTACATAATCATAAAAACATTAGGGCAGTCATGAGTCATGCCTTGAAACACTAGTTTGTTCATTTGCTAAAAATCTCATTCATTCAGACAGGAGTGGAATATGGGTGAAATGGCATGTGACAGATTGTGTGTCATTCATTTATGGATCAAAGGGAGTCACTAGTATAAAGGTGTGGGTTGAGAGTTCTATTCAAGGAAAATCTACATATAGGTATGTACTACTGTCACATTATTATTCTGTGGTCAGCAAAACACAAGGATAAATGTTTTCTGTACTGGCAGCCTGATTCATTTACATATCTGTGTGTAGGAGCCACAAGGCTGCTTCCCCTTGCACAAAAGGAATACATGAAATATGCATAAATCTGCTTGGGGTTATTGAGCGGTAACTTGTATATTAAGGTTTCCCATAAGGAATGCTTTTGTGCTTGTTTTACTTAACAGACATATAAACATGTGTCAGACTGGAAAAGCCTAATCATTCATATTCAAATTCATATTCATTTTTAAGGGGCACCTAACTACTGCTTGTGTCAGTTATATTTTGCAGCAGGCAAAAGAACATAGCTTTGTTAAACCAAAAAAAAATCCCACTGAGGGGTAACCCTCAGGGCCCTCTACGATAACCAACACATCTAGATTGTTGTTGTTTAGTAGTACATATCAAATAAAGACAAGGGAACTAGCACCTTATATTGTATTATTGTACATATTGAGTTAGAAGTGTCTCTGAGCTCAGCATTAGCATATATTCTAGGTCTGTATATGTTAAAACAAAATCTAACCCCCCAACGCTCCCAAAGGTATGTGCCCAGTAGTTGTCACTGGCCAAAATCTGTTCTTTGTGGGAAAACGCAATGGCTCTAGGTGTAGGCACATCATAAATCTTTTAGTAGCATAGGGGCAAATTATCAACCTGTGTTAATCTGCAGGCGAAGAATCTGCCATGTTGGCACTAGCCTTAGGGATGTAATGGCACTGAATGCAAGGAAGCAGTAACTATAGAGAAAGCAGACCCTTAAGCTGCAGGGGGGGCTGGAGGTATAGGGGCCCCATGAGGGTCCAATTAATATACAATTTTAATAAATATTGGGAAAAAATTGTTAAATTCTAGACATTTTGCGGGCCTCAAAAATAATTTGCTCTGGGGCTCAGTAATATCTAGTTATTACACTGCAAGAAAGAGTGACTTTCCCTTTCAAATAGGGGATAACTCTGATTAAATGCTAGTGTATACATGGCCTTACATAAGGACTAGAAGGCAATATGCCCAATGGTAAATAATAGTGGGACATTGACTTTACTTGCTTTTCTAAATATGCCCAGGATATTTTTTCTATTAGACAAGCTTTGAGTGCAATATATACGGCTCTGTGGAGGTGGTGAAGGAGTCTAGGAAGGCTTTACACATTCTATAGTAGTGATGGAACAGTGATGTACTATGTTTTTTCTGTAGTGCAAAATCACAGCAAAAAAATCCAGTCCTGTCTGTGTGTTTTGTGTTGTCATGTGTGTGCATTGCTGACACTAGCACTGTAACTTGTTTGTACAGGGAGTCCTTGAGTTACATACATCGACTTACATACAACTCACTTATTCACACTTACATACAGAGGCTATTACAGTAATGTACTGTGGTTTGCTTGTCCTTTATTAGCATTTCGCTTTAATAAACCACCTGCCACAATCCCGCTGGCTGTGTTATCTGTTACTGCAGAGCTCAGAAAGGTAATAATACATATGTACAGAAAGGTAAAAATAAATACTATGTTATATTTAATATGTTGTATTTAATAAGTAAATGTATATGTTTTAACTTACATACAAATTCAACTTAAAAACAAATCTACAGACCCTATCTCATATGTAACCCGGGTGACTGCCTGTATATGTCAGGATTTCAGCTGTGCACTGAAGTCTCATTTAAATGTAATACTCGGAGTTCTAGGAAGAAAGCTGGTGCAAACACGTGGGTGCATCCGTGCCAAGACTAAGAAATTGTCAAGGGATCATGGCATTTGTCTTGACGTCGGGAAAATGAATTCTGATATTGCTGAATAAACAGTGTCTGCCATTTTTACTACTGATGTGGAGAGTGAAATAAGGTTGCAGTGGTATGATGTTAAAATAAACCATTACTTATTCCTTGCTGGTGTGCATTTGCATTACATTCATACTACCCAAAGACATGGGCAACAGCTGAACCTGACTCTTGGAGTAACTAGACAGAACACATGTCTGTACCCCACTCATACACTTCTTCAGTAATGTAGTACCCAGGTACCCAGGTGGTGACACCCACCACACCCAAGAAATTCAGAATTGCTGCCCTAGCTTACTTAATACATATATGCACCGAGAAAGTCACCCATGTTTGGGCCATTATTGACAATACTGTCTCACCATACCAGCACTTGCATGGCCACAATAACTTAGATGCATGGGAATGCAGTTACACATTTCATAGATTGTAGATAAATGGTACAGAAACCAAACAAATGTCTATTGTAAAAACGTATAGCGCAAATGTAAGTTAGGAACAAAGTGTCCTAAATTTAAATGGTTGTTTTATCTTTCATTTGAGAATAGTTTGGTGGAAACAAGCTGTGAACAAAATTATATATGGAGAGAAAGGAGTGCACAAACCAAATCACAATGATTGGGACTCAATATTCCTATGGATTTCCTTATTTGTTGTTGCAGTGGTATAACTAGATGTTACTGGGCCCCACAGCAAATTTATTTTAAGGCCCCAAAAGTATCCAGAGGTTGTTCTGTATTACCAATATATATTAAAATTGCTCATTAAGGAGGGTCTCATGGGCCCCCCTATACTCCTGGGCCCTCCTGCAGCCGCAGGGTCTGCTTCCTCTGTAGTAACGCCCCTGTGTTGTTGCAATACTCATACATGACAGAAAAATATAAACTATTCTTCAGGTTCTATTTTTAGCACAGATATCATTACTCACAATATGAGGGGAAAGCTCAAGAAATATTTTTACCCAGACACAGCCACATGAGTCATTGGCAAGCTGTAAAGAAAGCAGACAATGCGTGAAAGAGACGAATGCAGGTATGAAGCTACAAAGGGTGATTTGTGTGCACTTGCACTGAGGATTCAGGTGAAACAGACGGTGGGGTGAGCAACAAACCTGGATGAGGAGGGGGCAAAAATCTCTGTACAGTCTGTAGCAGGTACATGGAAACTACGCTAATATAAAATTGTAGTAAAAAGTTAAAACATATTTTTATCATATACTTTATTTTAAAAAAATCTCCCTCTGTTACTACTTCCCTCCTGAAGGGTATATCATTACAGAATAATATGCTGGTTAAAATCATTTCAGTTCATGCAGTTTAATGTCCAGCTTTACACTGGAAACTGTTACATAATAATTCCATAGTCCTAGATCCACATGTTCAGTGGCAACCAGTATATTATATTATTTACCTAGCTTTATATAGGCAAATAGGTATCTGCCCAAGCTTTCACTGTCAGCTTGTATATAGTAATGATAGGATTAATTATCCTGCTTTATTCTGGTAGTCAGTTCAGGTATTGGATCTCTTATCCAGAGCTTTGAATTAAGGGAAGGCCATCTCCCATAGACTCCATTTTAATCAACTAATTCGATATTTTTCAAAGTAATAATAAAACAGCACACTGTACTTGATCTCAACTAAGATATAAATTTATCTTTGTTGGTGGCAAAACAATCCTATTGGATTTAATTAATTTTTAAATGATTGTAGCAGACTTGAGGTATGGAGTTCCAGATTATGTAAAGATCCCTTATCCAGAAAACCCCAGGTCCAGAGCATTCTGGATAACAGGTCCCATATCTGTATATAATAATGCCACAGACAGAGTGCCAAAGGGCAACCACCACACACCTGAATACTGGAAAGGACACTTTTCACTATTGTGAAACACACCTGCTTTATATCTGTGTGGTCAGTATACAGTTCAAGAAGTTAGTAGTAGTAGTTTAGCTTTTTATTCAGCAGCTCTTCAGTTTGCATTTTAAATAATCTGGTAGCTAGGGTCCAAAGTACCCTGGCAACTATGCATTGATTTGAATAAGAGTCTAGATCTATTTTGCTCTCGTTGGAACAGCTGTAAGAAGACGAAATAATATGCTAATCTGGCCACAAAATATACAGAAATAAAAAAGGTAAACTTAGAAAACAAGTAAAGAGATAAAGAGGAAGGGCAGGGCATTAGGTGAATGTTTTTTTTATCCTTGAAGACAAACTTCCTGTTAACATAAGGGGTTATAATCTTCAAATTAGCTTCTTGAGGAATCTGGATTTGTTCAGGGGTTAAACCATGCTAGGCAAGTTGCATTGAAATAAGATGTCTATGAGCAATTTCTAAATTCTCTTCTTGACTGTGACCTTAAGAAAACAGAGATGGTTATTAGGACAGACATGAAAAACTCAATTGTTAATATGCTCACATGAAAGTTGTAGCAAATAAGTTTTGATTTAAAGGGACAGTATACCCTTTTGATCTACACAAGTTCAATGAATAAGTGACAAAGAGCACATTGCAGCGTCACACAAGGTGTAGACAGGTAGATGTGGTAGGCACCCCCCACCCCCTGTGCACCCTAGACACATTCCTCTTCTGCCTAAGAAAACTAACACAAAATAACACAATAGCTTCCATATCATTCTTAGAAGTGAATTGTGTATACAGTATAGTAATTATCATGGCACCTCTATAGCTTCCATTCTGTCAAGAAGAGCAGCTGGAATTGTGGCAGTTGTATTGGTGGCAATAAATAGGACCTGAGAGAGTAATGGTCAGTGAAGTTTTGGTTTGGTTTTGTTTTGCTCTGGATCCAGCACCTTCAAAAACAAAAGTGAGAAAAGAAACCCACATATGGTTCTTTGCTGTTAGTCAGTATACTGTAACTGCTTCATAGATAGAATTCCACAACTTACATAGTAACATAGAAAGTTAGGTTGAAAAAAGACACACGTCCATCAAGTTCAACCTATTTTAACCTGCCTGCTAGTTAAAAAAAAACCTTTTTGCAATAGTTACATATACTGTATATGCAATTGTGTCTGACATCAATTAGAAATAAACACATAGGAACCAAGAGAGTGAGTGGCGCTAATGCTGCAAATTGATAGTTGTGGGGTATAATCCCATGGCACATTGATAAAATAGTTTATTTATAGTGCACCAGCAAGTTATGCAGAACTTAACATTAATTTATACTAAACAGGGGTCCTACAATAATCTACAAACAAGGGTTATAGAGTAAAAACAGGATCAGAGGGCACTGGTCACAGGAGCTTACAGCCTAAATGGTTAGGGTACATTTGAAACATATGGCATACGAAAACAATTGCTTATTTAGGATAAGTTCAAAACTCTCATATTCTCAAACTCAACCTAACAATAACTGAACTAATCATCTTTCCACCTAAACCTGATCCTACTCCCCTATTTACTATCTCTATTGATGGCATGCCCATTAATCCTGTCAACTCAGCACGCTGTCTGGGGGTAATCTTTGACTCCTCTCTCTCTTTCTCTGATCATATTAACACCACTGTCAAAACCTGTCGCTTTTTCTTACGCAATATTGCCAAAATCCGTCCCTTCCTTTCATCTGATACATCCAAGATGCTCATGCATTCTCTCATCCTATCCAGACTAGATTACTGTAACCTTCTACTAACTGGCCTCCCTAACTCCCATCTCTCCCCTCTACAGTATTAAAGGGGACCCATCACCCAAACAAAATGTTCCAAATCCTATTTTATCATGTTAGTCAGGCAAAATGAACTTTAATTACACAATATAAATTATTTGAATCTTGTTTCCATCAGTCTGGGAATTCATAATTATAACAAGCAGGCAGGAGCCATTTTGTGGACACTGTTATTAAGACAAGTCTTGTATCATCTCAGAATCTTGTTTGTGCACCAGGGGACAGGGACCCAATGTCCATCCCCATGCACTGGTTAGACCAGGGGTGTCCAAACTGCGGCCCGAGGGCCACATGCGGCCCAGGATGCATATGAATGCGGCCCTGCTTGGTTGCGGGGGAAACGTCATGTCACAAAGGATATAGGAGGAGGAGGGACTCTGCCCATTGCCCAGTTAGTAAAAATAATATGACAATAAGTCTATTTAATATCCAGTTGTCCCATATTCCAGTGTATAGCTCCATCTGGTTATCCAACTGGCATTGTAGTTCTTTTCTGTGTATTTCCTTTTCTTTTACAATTCAAATGTGTTTGTGTATTTCATATGTGGCCCCAGACAATTTTTCTTTTTCCAATGTGGCCCGGTGAGTCAAAAGTTTGGACACCCCTGGGTTAGACAATTAAATCGTTAAGAGAGCTGGGGGAATGTGGGGAGATCGGTGACATCTAGGAAGTGCTGAATGGAAAGTGAAAGTAATTGCTTGCCCCGCCTCTATGCCTAGGCATAGAGGCGGGGTAGGCAATATTTGATTGACAACTGAGATTTTTAAACGAGTTTACAACAGCTATGAATGCTTTAATAAAAAAAGAAATTGGATTTTATATTTAATGTAAGAAGGACTTTTATTATACAGATTTTTATGTCTGGGTGACGGGTCCACTTTAAACACTGCTGCCAGAATTACATTCCTCCCATCCAAAAGGGTACAGGCCCCTCCCCTGTCCTTATCATGGCTTCATATAAAACAAAGAATAACTCATAAACTCCTCCTAATAACCTTCAAAGCCCTTCAATCCTCTGCACCTAACTACATCTCATCTCTTGTCTCTCTATGTTCCTCTGAGAGCAACCGCTTGGTTGTACCTCCCACTACTACTGCTGTTTCCCGTATCAAACCCTTCTCTCTTGCAACTCCTTATATTTGGAATGCAATTCCTGAAACTCTCCGGAGAAAATCCTTTTTAAAAAAAATCAAAGACTACCTCTGGGAGCACCTGGATAACACCTGAACTGGCAACGGACACTTATATGACAGTGTAACAAACTGTAACCTACAGCACTTTAATACCCCTCCGAATTGTGTCTGTATGTTACCCTCCCATTTAGACTGTAAGGCCTACAGGGTAGGGTCCTCAAGTCTGTTGTCTCCTTGACACTGAACACATAATCTATATTGTAATTATATTTTATATTTATGTGAATTGTATTTCTAATAATGCACTTATTGTTACTTTTTATTTCAATGACCCCTTTTTTGTTACTACTAATTTATTGTTTTGCTGTACAGTGCTTTGCCCTCAAGGAGCACTATTCAAAAAAAAATATACATACATACATAAGTCGATGTCTGATTGATTTAGATACATTGAAAATGCTTCTTTAAACAGTTGGTCTTTAGGGAACATTTAAGAGTTTGGAAGGAGGGGGAGAGTTTGAGTCAAAAAGTTCCAGAGACAATCATAAGCTCAAGTCTTGTAGTCTGGAATGGGATGAAGTGATGTGAGGAGAAGAGAGACAAAGGTCAGAAGCAAAGCATAGGTTGCTTGAAAGAGTATATTTTGAGATAAGAGCTGAGATATAGGGAGGACCTTCATTGATAAGGGCCTTGAATGTTAATGTTAGTCATTTGAATTTGATGCCACTCCTCCTTTGCATATCTCTTGACTGGGAGCCAGTGAAGGGATATGCTTAGGGGAGCAGCTGATATGAAACAGTGATATCGATAAATGAGTCTAGCAGCAGCATTTAGAACAGATTTGAGTTGTGAAAGGCTATAGATTGGAATTCCTGCAAGGAGTAATTTGCATTAAACAAGGCAGGAAATAATAAGGCCAATGTCACATGGGGCTGAAACTTGGACTACTAAAGAACATAGACTTATAATTAGCCCCTACACTGGAATTAGCCCCTTAACTTGCCTGTACCCAGATCTATTATGTTGAGCTTGGTACAGACGCACACAGTGGATTTTGCCTACAAAATGCAAATTCTCGCTATTTGATGCTTAAATCCCCCATCTGTGCCTGCACCTGGGCCAACGCAATGGATCCCAGTGCAGACAAAGTAAGGGGCTGATTTCAGTGTAGGGGCTGAATCCTGTCCTCTTTTTTTCAGCCCTGTGTGGCAATAAGCTAACCGACTGAATACATGATTTAAAGGAGCTTCAGTGCTGTGTTCTTTCGTTATAGGTAATCTCCTTGCGAGTTCCTGGTGCTTCTGTGTTATTATAGCTTCTGTTATTCTGGGATTTGACTACCTGTTCTGACCCCTGCCTGCTTCTGACGATCCTGACTTCTGAAATCCTGACCCTGCCTGGTAACCGACTCCTCTATTTCCGTATTCCATCTGATTGATCTCCTGGTTTGACCCTTGCCTGTTTTACTCCTCTTGTACTCTGCCTGCCCCGATCTGGTTTCGCTTTCTGTCTACGCCTTGTACTGCGACCTTCTGCCCAAAAGACTTCTGCTTTACCATTGTGCCCCTTTGCTTGTTCAAAGCCCTTTTCTTTGCACTTCTCTTAATAAGACCTGGCGGCATCCGATTAGCCAAGGGCTCCTCCCGAAGTGAGAGGCGGCTGTTAAATGCAGAAGCAAGAGCCGGGAACAGGGTGCATAGCATTGTTTCTGAATTTAGGGTGCCAACCGTGACATTATGATAATGAGAATAATTTAAAAATCTTAACGTCTATGGCCACCTTAGGATACAAACAAGGGAAAGTTGTGCTCACCTCTGTTTTTTAAAAACATTAAGCGGGGTTGTAATGAGGCTGTGACTAAAAAATTCACATAGATAGACAAATACAAAAGGTCCTCTGCACTCAACCCATTACCAATATATTAAAAATCAGTTTTTAAAAATCAGCGGTGAGCACAAGTTTCCCTTGCTTGTTATAATGTACAAAGGAGCAGTGGCCAGTTCCATGTTGTAGCTCCCACCCTTTCTAGCTATTGTCAGGTCATCCCACTGGTGGCCAATAAAAGGGCAACCATGTTTGAGAGATTTACTTTGAAAGTAGCAAGTAAGTTGCAGGTAAAACTTAGTCCCTGTGTAAACTGTATAATGCAGCAATTAAATTCTTAATAAATCAGTTGAAAGATGAGTGTAGGACTGGCCATACCAGGGATGACTTTGATGTAGTTGGCTAGCTTAAATATATTGCAATATATGGACAACAATCCCAGTTTTGTTTAAAGGGTAAGCATTTTTAGTAGCTTAATGCACAAAATGTTTCAATGTCTTAAATATATTGATAATGAGTTGAGTGCAGAACAGCCTTGAGGAACTCCAACACAGAGAGAGAGAGATAGATTGAGAGAATGAAGTGGAGGTAGTGTTGGAGAAGGCAACTTTAAAGGATAAGATTTAAACTATGAAAAAGCAGTGTCAGCTAGGTACAAAATGTCTTTGAGGAGTGGGTGGTCAACTGTGTCAAAGGCTGTGAAGAGTTCTGTTAAGATCAGTATAGTTAGACTCTAGACTTTGGCAGGAGAAGATCATTGGTTACTTGGTGAGTGTAGGTGACTTTCTCCATTGGCTGATCAACTACATCTTTTGACGTACAGAGTTGAGCTGAAGTGCCACGTTTGGGGTTTACCTGGATGACTGTGATGGGTGGTAGAAGAAGCAAGAGCTGATAAAAGTGCATTGTTGTAGAGAGAAGCTGCCAAACAGAAGAGGTTATTAATAGGAGAGATCTGATGTGCTGCTACCGCCGATAGATGCTGGTGAAATTCTATTGGCTGCCTTTAGATTTCTGTGGGTGTGTGTGGGTGGAAAGAGATAGTTGTGATAAAACAGTAGAAATTGTTTTCTGAAAACAATAAGTGATGGTAAGAGAGAAAAGGAGAATTAGTGAAGTAGGAAGGGCGGCAGAATATAAGATCAAGAGCATGGCCCTTATTGTGAGTAAGTGAAGAGGCCATATTAAATTGTTAGTGAGAGAGTTGTAAATAGGAACAAGTCACCAGTACAGACAAGAGGTTCTCTGCACTCAACCCATTGAGACATTTTGTGAATTAAGCTACTAAAAATTTTCACCTTTATAAACAAAACAGGCATGGTTTGTCTATATGTTACAAGATATTCAAACTGGCCAACAACATCAAAGTCATACCTGGTTTGGCAAGTCCTATCCTCACCTCACTATCATCTCATTCATTAAGAATTTTCTTATTTCCTTACATATTTTTCACAGAGCTCAGGGATTTTACCTGCGACCTGCTTGCCAAGGTAAAAACTTCCAAATGGTTGCCATTTTTTGAATATTGTGTATGAATATTGAGGTCACACCCTCATTGCACCCTCACCTAATGGTTTAAAATTTAGCAGTGAGTACAACTTTCCTTGTTTGACAAAGTCACAAATAACACTTGTAACATTTGTGCGTCCCATGATCTTCACTCATATGGAGATAGCAGTAATGGCTGCAAATCATGGCTTGGGTATTGATTCTACGATATATGCTGTGCTTTACTTTACAGATTTGCACAAAGAATAATGAGACATTTGCAGAAACCATACTGATACAGGAATGTGTATGGCAGATAGCAAAGCTCAGCAAATCTAAACTTGGGTAAGACTTTCATCGCCGGATTTCAATAAGGGGCGCCCCTAGGCCGCGCGGTCCGACCAGGCGGCCGCGTGGTCCTAGCGCCCACCTCACCTCCCCTTCCCAGCGCGCCGGCGAAAAAACGCCGGCGCAGCTGCTGTAATTGAATGGGGACGCACGCGTCCCCATAATGCGGCTGGGCGGCATGCCGCCCCTATTTTTTTGCCGCCCTAGGCCCGGGCCTATGCGGCCTTGCCGCAAATCCTGAAGACTTTAACCCAACTACAATTAAGACAACTGTGGACATATTTCTTCAGTCCTACATCAAATTTCATCATGTTGTTGAAGAAGCAGATACAATGAAGGGAAACTGAAAGAAAAGCATGGTTTCCATGTTAGTGGTAAGCTAAAAAAAGATTGAAGGGGTTTGAGATGTGCAGGCTGGCAGCCCTGTTCAGACAAGCAGACATGTGATAGAATGTGTGTGCCTGACTATATAATGCAGGTTTTATAAACTCCATGAAGCATTTAATGAGGCGGCAAATGGATTTTAGAACAGCATGAAGATTTTTTAACTTGAGATGGTCTGAAAGAAGCACATTGTATTTAACAGTGACATCTCCACTGAGAGTTTGCACAACCATGAAATACCTTCTATTTAACACATCTAGGCCTGAAATCATATGAACTAACGGAAGTATGCAGTCTATGTGTTTGTTTGAAATTCCACTGTACCTTCCTCTTGTTAGTTTTCATACATATTTAGCTACTTAAATATAATACAACCACAATTCAGTTGGACCAAATAAGTTTTACAACTGTCAGAATATTCACATGTACCTTTGTACTGATTTGAGGGATTTTCTGATCATATATGAATTGCAACACGCTTTAAAATGCAAGGCTGAAAGCCACACGCAGGTGTCAGAACTAACCAATAGGCAGCTAGGAGTAAACAAAATAAATGTATCAAACACTATGGGGCCAACTTACTAACATTTCAATTTTTTTCACGAATCAAACTTTTTCTCTAAAATTGTGTGATTTTTTTGCTGCTCTAATCCTGTTGGATTTATTTTTTTAACCTTTCAAAATTTTACAGGTTTTCAGATTTTTTCAGATTGTCTGAAAAACTAGAATTTTTTGCGATTTTAGAGATATTCTTATATTTTAGTGCATTGTTTTGTGTTTTTTCATTTGTACTTCTTATATTTGGATCGTTTTATAACTTTCTTGGCATTAGGGATTTTAGAGAAATAGAGTTTAATAGTGGTTTGAAAACCTCTAAAACCACTAAAATTTGACCCTTAATAAATAGACTTCCACATGTTTATTGCCAGATGCACAGGGCAATTTTCATTGTCATCAGATAAGCTGTCGATTCAGTTCATTCAGACCAATTCTGCAACTTATCCTCCCTTGTGGGGCCTTCCAATGGGCCTCTCCGACCAATATCTGGCCAAAAATCAAGCCGATATCGATTGGGAAGGTTTGATTTTCCCCTGCAATCGAAGACCGCACCGACTAGTTTGATGTGGTCCTTGTCCTGCCCTGTTGGTGAATAAGCAGATCTTTTAGTGCATGGTCACACTTTGGGGCAGATTTATGAAAATGTGAGTTTAGAGTTTAACACAGAAAAATTCACCCACTTTCTATTCATTCCTAAGGGATTTTTAGAAGCATTTTTACCAAATGGTGAACTCTAAAGCTGGCCATACGTGGGCAGATTTTGTTGCCACTCTGTGAAGGATCCTATCGGCTAAACAATTATAGTTTGAAAGAATGATTGACCCATCCATGGCAAACAAGATTTTCGTTGTATATTTTTCAAATAGGCTACCGATGGCTGTCTGTCCCTTTGTTTACTTTCACAAAAGGCATGCACAGTGAATGCTCGTTTAACAATGATTATCTCACCATCCCAAACACTGACTGATTTCTTCATTTACACTGACATTTTTTTAATTTGTCCAATTGACTGTAGGCATAGCATCTCATCCATGTAACGATAAGTAGACAAATTTATCAGATTGTGCTAAAATTGTTTGTTTCACATAACAAAATCTGCCCGTGTATGGCTACCTTTACTTTTCCCCCTTTGATAAAAAGACTTCTAAAAATCCCATAGTAATCAATAGAAAGTGAGTAATTTTTTCTGTGGTAAACTCTAAATTTTTGATAAATCTATCCCTTTAAGTGTTTACTGTCAGCAGATATGAACTAATTCATATGATAAATGTGGATGATCTGATAAAAAGAACCCAGACGAAATTTAGGATTTTTGTGTCACTGTTTGTCAAGTACATCATGATGTCAATGTCCTCCAAAGGTTTAGACAGCAAGTAACCCCTGTGCCTCAACCCCAAAAACCACATTATAATTCTATAAGAAACCTAGAACTGACTGGTATTAATTGTTTTTCCCTCTGATTTGGAGTCACTATCCAATATTAAAAAATCATTAAAAAAACATCTTTGGTTAAAGGGATACTGTCATGGGAAAAGTTTTTTTTTAAAACGCATCAGTTAATAGTGCTGCTCCAACAGAATTTTGCACTGAAATCTGTTTCTCAAAAGAGCAAACAGATTTTTTTTAAATTTAATTTGAAATCTGACATGGAGCTAGACATATTGTCAGTTTCCCAGCTGTCCCAGTCATGTGACTTGTGCTCTGATAAACTTCAGTCACTCTTTACTGCTGTACTGCAAGTTGGAGTAATGTCACCCCCTCCCTTTACCCCTCCCCCAGCAGTCTGACAACAGAACAATGGGAAGGTAACCAGATAACAGCTCCCTAACACAAGATAACAGCTCCCTGGTAGATCTAAGAACAGCACTCAATAGTAAAAAGCTAAGTCCAACTGAGACACATTCAGTTACATTGAGTAGGAGAAACCACAGCCTGCCAGAAAGCAGTTCCATCCTAAAGTGCTGGCTCTTTCTGAAAGCACAAGACCAGGCAAAATGACATGAGATGGCTGCCTATACACTAATAAAATAAATTCAAAAAAATACACTTGCTGGTTCAGGAATAAAATTTTATATTGTAGAGTTATTAATTTACAGTGTAATTTAAAAATAAAAACTACATCATAAAAATCATGACAGAATCCCTTTAAGTACTCAAGAAGAAAATCCAAAAGAAGATGGTGGCACAGTAATAGGCCGTTAAGCACTAGCATCAGGTAAGCAATTATAACCACTGGGGGGGGGCTAACATTTTTCTGTCACGCTAACATACAGTATTTAAGAGAAAACTTGAGCAGAATAGACCTGGTCATATTTTGTCATTTTGTACACAAATAAAAATCACATTGTTCCATCAATGAGGCTGAAAATCTCAACAGTTTTAATAAACTTGGAGAAAAATAAAGTTGTTTGAAATCTTCTGAGATAATTCCCATGGACACCTATAGAAACTTGGCAGCTTACAAAAAATATTCTTGAGTATCTTCACATTTTTCTTTGTGTTTTATCTCGAATTGTAGAAAAAAAATATTCACATTTTTATAAAACTGCCCCAAATTTCAATATAATAATAGTATTCTGCATGCCATAGTGAAGAATATGAATGTCTTTAGAGATTTCAGTTTAGAAGAATTATGGTAAAGTGTCTTTCTGGCATAAAATGAATATACTGCAGTCACCAGGCTTTAGCTAAGTGCTTTTTGAAGCACAACAAGCTTACTGTAAGAACATTTTATGACTAGCAAATCTAGGAAAACCTTGTGAAATTAAAATGGCCAAGCTTTCCACTGGCAATGTTTTGCAGCATATAAACACTCTCTGTTGAGCAATTGCATCCATCTTTGAACGTTATTTACAAAAGGTCATCTAAAATTAGAACAAATGCCCCCCTGTTTTCTATCTGTCATTGGAAATAGGAAGGTATTTTGTTTTCAGCAGTGACTTCGAGGACAGGAAATGTAGGGCATTCCAAAGACGCAGCACTGCCATGTAGTGAGATTAAAATACTGTCAAATACACGATATTTAAGTAGATGGAAAATCCCCATCATAAATTTGGAAAAGTAATTAGCAAGCATTCCAACATGTTTTTAATACTGTATAAAGGTTTCAGAGCAGACGTTATAGTGGACCAAATCATGCTTGTTTTGAAAAATGTAAATGGTAATTACGGCACAAATTGAATATTTACAGTTATTACCATTTCAACCCTAGAATATAATTTTCTTATAATTTTCTTATAAAATACATAGGTAATTATTTACAATTAAATATTTGCTCTGGGTCCTGCTTGCAAATTTAAGGATAGTGTGGGGGGGGGGGGGGAGATGTGGCAAAACTGCTAATGAAACGTTAGGTCGGCTGAACTGGGCCCCAGCCATTTTTAGGGGACAATATTTTGTGAGCAAAAAATATCTATACCATTTTCTGTGATAAGGCCTTATCCCACCAATAGTAGGAAAAATCATATTGAATTCTTTAGTGTCAACATTCTAAAACTGTGAGGATACCCCCCATCTGCCCCCAAGATGGCCTGGAGGAGTGGCCATGTGGCATGGGACCCTGCCATTTATCAAGAAAATTGTAGATTCTTCCTATTATACTTATTGGGAATCATGCTGCTTATGGCACAAAGGCAAAATCATAGGCTTAAAATACGGAAAAAATGTGATGCTAAAATACCACTAGTGACGTTCAGCCAGTTTAAAATGTACTCATTTAGTAGGCTATATTGTAGCACAGCTTAGATGCAAACGCTGGGGGCAGAGCAGGTGGCTTAGAGGGAGACAAATGGCACTGTCCTCCTCAGTGCGAATCTACCACCAATTTTCCTTGGCTGCCCAACTCCTCTACAGCCTGCATTCATCATATGTAGCAAAAGAATAACTTTACAGAAGCCAGTAGGAAGGCTTGCAGTATTTGCACAGTGTTTTCTTTTAAAACTGCCTGCAGGGTGTGGAAGCAGTTAATTTTTTTCCTTTTTGTTGGCTGCTCCTTTTTTCCTACCCACCTGGCCTTTTTTTCCAGCTGGTAGAACTTTGAAACAGCCTCATTTATAAAACGCATACTAAGAACAAATACAATTACAGAAATTGTCATGCCTCTCACCCACAATAAACTATTCCTTCCCAGAATTCCAGCACAATTTGACCCAGCAGTAGTGATGGGCGAATACATTTTTCCGTGAAAACGTTCGAATTTCTCGATTTTGTAGTGAAAACATTCAAATTACTCGATTTGTTTGTGAAAACGTTCGAATTGCTCGATTTTTTTCGTGAAAATGTTTGAATTGTTCGATTTTTTCCTGAAAACTTTAGAATTGCTCGATTTTTTCTTGAAAATGTTCGAATTTCAAGATTTTTTCGTGAACTTTCCGATTTTACGATTTTTCTTGAATTTTTCGCCATTTCGCAGGAGAAATTCACCCATCACTACCCAGCAGTTCTGCACTCATAATTGGGCATAGTTTTAGAATGTTAGTAAACATTAGTAGAATGTTAGGTAAGTGCCACATTACTGGCTACACAGCATTAATGGTGCTATTCTTCATCACAAGGGTAGTGGCACACCTGAAGATTCTGGGGAGATTAATTAGCCAGCGACAAATCTCCTCTTCTTCGGGCAACTAATCTCCCCGACATGCCTTCCCGCCAGCAAGAATGTAAATCACCGGCAGCATGGCATTCGGATCGATTTGTTTTATGAAGTTGTCTCACGAGGAAACTTCGGGCGACTTAGGAAAACTGAATCAATCCGTATGCCATCCCACCGGCGATTCACATTCTTGCCTGCGGGAAGGCATTTCAGGGGGATTAGTCACCCGAAGAAGAGGAGATTTGTCACTGGTTGACTAATCTCCCCAAATCTTCAGGTGTGCCACCACCCTAAATCTACTATTCTTCTCTTGAATGGATATTGGGACTCAAATATAGTCACATTCAGGTATATTTGTCAAGGGTGATTGTCTCACATGTCACTCACCTGTGTTGCTGCAAACTGGCTGCAGTCATAGGAAAATTGACAACATGTGTAAACAACCAAGAAAGTTAACTGAAAATGTCTGGCCCCAGCCAGCAAAAAAACTGTAAAGAGGATGTGAAAGCAATGTTACATCCAGGCAGAACAAGAAATAGTCATTTTAAATTATACCTACACCATCACCATCCAACTTTATATTACTTACCTTGTTCCTGTCGCATCCGACTTGACGCATGCATTTTGTCGCCCAGCGTCGGACCCGGCGTAAATGCATCAAAGTCGGCCATGTAGTCCTACCCTTAGAGTCTAAATAATAATAACATCCACCTCTTAGGGGCCCTTTAGGGAAGTCAGTCTGACAGTGTGTGAAGCTGGGAACCTGTAATTTAGAGGGCTACCAAATTGATATAGTTTACCCTTCTTCTCAATCTGATTTAAAGGGGGGATCTAAAATGTAACATTTGCTTTTTTTGGTATGTTAACATCTTGACCTCCCATACTAAGAAGCTATTAGAGTTTTATAAAAGCTCACATTATTCAATTAAAAAGTTAATACAAGCTCAGTAATGAGCTGGCCGAAAACGTTATTAGTTTTAGTTAGGAAAACGTTATCACTGATCCAGATGCCAATTATTGAGATGATTAGCATTTCGTAACAGAAAAGGTTTGTAGCAAAATAACTTCTATTGTGTTGAATATTTCTCTATTACTGGACATAGACAAATATTCAGCTATAGCCATAATGCAAAAGTTTTTGTCAGTATCAAACCTTAGCTTATCCTTATAGTATGCATCTTCCATCTTCCATATAAACTAATCTGCTTTATGTTGCACAACACAACAATAGTTCTGTAAAACTACAGCTATGTTGATCACATAATGTACACCATTTGCTGGCAGCTGTGCAAACAGCTTGAGATTAGGTTGAGTACAACAACTTAATAAAATATTTGTATAGGAAAACCATGGTGGGTTAATCACTAAATTTGTTTTAAAATGATAGGAAAAAAATATTTCAAAGGATTAACCTGCTGTACATAGACACTTGTTCCCTATGGAAGGACCTTATACTCCTTTCTTGCCAGACTTTCAGTTACTAGGCCAGGGTGGTGCAACTGGAAGACCCTGGGCCATATACAAATCTTCAAATTATTTTTATGGCCCAAAGCCTGCTCATGGGTTCCACACACTTATTTGTATTAAAGAAAATATTTTTATAATTTGGCCTGTAATCATAAAATACGTTGAATTATAACTTTACTGTTGGGAAATGTTTGGTCAGATAAAGACATGGCTGGACAAAAGATATCCATGGTAAAAGAGGACCCCTACAGTGCTATAATCTGTATATATAATAAATGTTTTATGTAAAGCATGTGTGTCTGTGGGAGATTGTATCCAGAATGAATCCAATGGTCTGTTTTACTCCATTGAGGCACCAGATTAATATGCACAGCTATTTAGCATCCTCTTGCACCAGGATTTAACTCATGTTAACAATTAAGTGTGAACAAATCATAAGGTGAAAACTGTGGGTACTAAAATAATGCCTTTTATACATTTAAAATTTCAAAATGTGACCCATATAGCTCCACATTATCCATAAACTTTGATAAATGTGCCTGTTAAAAAAACATTTTCAATCATTACATGTGCATATTCATTACTTTAGGGGGGTTATTTATCAAAATCCAAATTTATCTCATTATTTTCTGAAATATACTGGACCAAATCCACACAGGTTATTTCCCCTTATTTATCAATACATTTTGCTGAAAAAATTGAAGTGTGGGGAATAAGCTCTAAAAAATAGTGAAAATCATGCAAAAATTCGAACCATACGATTTTTTTCTTCGGATTTTTGCTCGAAAACCCAGCGCAGAAGGGGATATCTTCGGGACTTCTCCCATTGACTTATATAGAACCACGGCAGGTCTGAGATGCCAGATTTTCAGATTCTGATTTTTTCCATCCTTGTGGTATAATAAATCACGAAAAATTGTATTTTTTTCCACTACAAATTCAGGTTTTATAGTAAAATAAAAACCTAAAATTGTTAGAGTTTTTGGCATTCAGACTTTAATATATAACCCCCTATGTGTCTTTACTTTGACATGCGTCCCTTTTCACAACGTGCTTCCATGATTCCGTTAAGGTCTTTCCTGGCAGTATGTCCTGAATAATTGAATAAAGGAGCTCTATTTTATTTAATAGTGGGAAACACTAAGTTTTTAGTACAGTTCCTCTCTCCTTAAATTTCTGTGAGTGCAGTGACCTTAAGCATAGAAGCAATTATAGAACAGCTATTCTCTCTTGTTGCCTCGGCCTGGAACCACATTTTGTGGTTAAAGTCCCCAGGGCAAAGAATTTCACAAATCTCTTTGCCACATCAAGTATATATTTTAACTAACCAAAACCTTAGGGGAACGATGAATACAGTTTCATTTTCACAAAGCAGTTAAGCTGATCTTAATTAGGAAAACTTACCAATAACATTGATATTCTTGTCTTATGCAATTCTTGTAATTCAAATCAAATGGCTAAAACAGTTTCCCCCAAACACCACTACAAATACAATTTAACTATACATAGGGGCACATTTACTAAGGGTTGAGTATAGATTTTCGACCCTCGAAGTAAAATCCTTCGAAGGATTTAAAACAAAAACTTAGATCGAACGATCGAAGGAAAAATAGTTCGAACGATTCGAAGGATTTTAAACCATCTATCGAAGGATTTTCCTTCGATCAGTAAAAGCTTAGCAAACTTATAGCCTAACATTGTCCCCATAGCCTAACATTGTAGCTTGGTAGGTTTAAAGTGGCGAAGTAGGTAGTTGAAGTTTTTTTTAAAGAGTACTTCGACTATCGAATGGTCGAATAGTCGAACGATTTTTAGTTCAAATCACTTGAATCGAAGTCATAGTCGAAGGTCGAAGTAGCCTATTCAATGGTCGAAGTACCCAAAAAAAACCCTTCGAAATTCGAATTTTTTTTACTTCGAATCCTTCACTCAAGCTTAGTAAATGTGCCCCATAATGTATGTAGGTTAAGGGAATAAGGTTTTATTGTCTCTTGTTTACTTTTTGATATTGCTTCTACTCTGGCACATCAGACCCTGAAATCATCTTATATGCTTTAAAAGAATGTAGGGAGACAAGGCAAAAGCTAGCAAAGCTGCTAGTCATAATTCCAATCAGTGACCTACATGAGGATTACCTTCTTTTAACCTTCCATTAAACATAGCCCATGCACTCAACTTGAAACTATACCCCTGAACAATGTAGACGTCTATAAAAAATAATTTGCACAGCTCATATCCAAAAACCCAGTTTTATGTAAATAAACCATTTTCATAACAATATTCTTTTTTTAGTAGTATGTGCCACTCGGTAATCCTAAATAGAAAATTGCCATTTTAAGAAATAAGGGCTGCCCCCTGGGATTCGACAACTCACGGTGCACACAAACAAACCATACATGTTAGGTCACATGAGCCAATTAACGACAGAGTTCTGTCTTTTGCTTCCTCACTTCTTCCTGTTACAGTTAGAGCTGCAAAGGGACGGACTGGGGGGTATGGGGCCCACCGGGGCTGCTGTCCAGGGCCCCCCTCTGGACCTCCCTGGCCACGCTGCCATCCTGCCGTACATTTGTGTGTAGGTGCGCACAGGCCTGGATTTGTGGAAAGGCCACCAGGATTTTAGGAGGGCGGCGTGCTACCCAACCACACCCACATTGGTTCAAAAACACTGGGGATGTGCTGGAGATACAAAATTTTTTTTAATTTCCTGTGCGCCAACCCCCATTGCTCCAGTCCAGATGATCAAAAATCTGCTCGAATAAAGGGGTGGGGACAGGGGCGAAGAACATCTGTGGGCCTAGGGGTGCCCAATATGTAAATCCGGGCCTGGGTGCACACTATGTTTTACAGGCCGTCGCACTGCAGAGCACGTACGCTTGTGCGCAGGCGGGCGCATATACTTTGTTTTTTGTGCACTCGATGCAGGAAGGAGCCATAAATCTAAGGATCTGGGTGTGGTTCTGGGCTGTTGGGGCCCACTGGGTTTTTTCCCGGTGTCCCGCTGGCCCAGTCCGACCCTGGAGCTGCAGTATTTCTGGTCATGTGATCTCTGAAGCAGCACAGAGATATAATAAAATGGGGGCTCAAGAAAGATGGGAAAAGATGTAAAAGGGCAATATTAATGGATAGATTCCAGTTTTGATATATAGATATAGATTACAGTTTGGTAACATTCTTAAATATGCCACTTAACATTATGTAAACTATCTGCTTTAGTGTTCATTTTGGGAGTATAGTTTTCCTTTAATTGATGACCCACACCATCAACACTGTCATT
Source organism: Xenopus petersii (assembly GCA_038501925.1). Lineage (NCBI taxonomy): Eukaryota > Metazoa > Chordata > Amphibia > Anura > Pipidae > Xenopus > Xenopus petersii. Next base: position 63,640,606 of record CM076679.1, read on the forward strand.
ACATACCAAAACTGAAATGATTAATATTTCTGAAAAAAACAAACAGCACAGATTGAGGGGTTTAGGACAGATGTTAAGGGAATATGGCATTTTTAATAGAGCACAAGGTACAACGCGGAGTGCTGTGGATGCCTGTACTTAATGCCTGCCCTATGGCAAGATTTAAACACATAGCCCAGCAGCATCCTGCATCTCCCAGCACTTCCTAGCTCATGAGTCTGTATGGTGTGCACATTAGGGGCAAGTAGGGTGGAAATGGTGGGCCCATTCTGGCCTGCACCTCATTTATACATCGGTGCCACTATATTTTGAAGCCTATGGGTGCTGAGCATGGGGCAGGGTTCACAGTAAGAAAACACTGGGTCTTTTTTTTTTTTTTTTTGCACTTTTAGCCCTGCCCCACACTAAGTAAATGTCTCATAGCAAATCTACTGGGATAGCTGGATAGTGTAGGATCTAAATTATTCAATGGTTTTTACCTACTTGTGGATCCTTTTTAGTTCTCCCCAGCCACGCTGCATGATCTGATTCTACTGTCACACACCTGGCCTTAGCACCATCCAGAACTGTGTTTGTAGCTTACTGGAATACATACTGTTTCATTTTAACATCTGTATTGTTGTAGATTATTCTTAGACTCTTTCATCCACTGAACAAATGTGATGTTAATTATTTTCACCAACTCTCAGTTTATGTAAATAAGTCAGACATTTCCCTCACCATGTCAACATCCCTTTTGCTAAAGCTTGTTTGAATTTAAATACAAGTTTAAAAGAAAGGGAGGGAGAACCTTTAAAGCACCTTTTACCATTCAGTCCTGAAATAGCACTATATCGTATAACCACACATATTCATTTCAATAGTCACTGCTGGGGCCTACAGAAACCAGAGGGGAGGGTGGTGTTATGGGACACAGAAAATATAACACATCAAGATATCATAGGTGGTAGACAAGCTGCATGTAACGCAGTATTCCATACCAATTGGGTCTATATAAATAAAGCCATAAACTGGAAAATCATGTCATCAACTGAACACACAGGGGCGCTCCGCCAATGAGGCGAGTTGAGGCACACGCCTCAGGTGGCAGCGCCTCCCTGGTTGCCAGGGGCGGGAAAAATGCCCTCCTGTTAACTAAGAGCCGAATTTCCGGTTTTCAACCCGGAAATTCGGCTCTTCTAGTGCAGAGAGCGCAATTGTGCTCTCTGCACTAGTGACGACCCCCATCCGGCGCTGAAGGTGAGTGCTGTGGGGGAGGCGGGGGCGGCAAAAACAAAGGCCGCCTCGGGCGGCAAATTGGGCAGGATCGCCCCTGTGAACACAATGGGGGTTATGTAATAAAAGGGCCCTAAGTATACCCAGGATCAGTAACCCACAGCAACCAACCAGCAGGTCACCTCTTTAAAAGCATCTATTGGTTGCTGTGGGTTACCGCTCCTGGGCAAACGTAATGCCTTTTATTACATATGGGGGAATATTTCGGTTTATAAAATTATCTGCAGTAATATTACCACTTGATAATGCTACCCTATATGGCCTAAAGCTGTTTTAAATATGGGGAGCAGGGTTTTAGTTTGTTTTTGTTCTTTAAATAGGTAAAGATTTTTGGAAAAGTTCAGAGAATGAAGGAGAACCTGTCCCCATATAAGCCTCATACAGATGCAGCTCATGGGCCAATATTTGGCACTACCAAAACCTTGATCTAAAACCTCCAGCATTAGGTAAATTAAACAAAGCTACTACTGTGCTACAAAACCAGCAAAATGTATGCACTTAACAAATATTTCACATTTATGTAATATTAATCATGGTCTGGCACAGGTTCTAAAAAGGTGAGTATCTTGGACTTATTATAGCAACCTCAGAAAACTATTTTCTTGTTATAAAATGCTTTATTCCAGCACCTCATTATTTTATTTTGGTTTACAGCAGCTCTTAAATTTAGCCATTAACTGTGGAATTTGGAACTAGACATTTCACAAGAAGGAATTGTAATGAAAACACCATGTAATTTGGCTGTTTTTTTTTGTACACATTCTTTTCTTACTGGGATAATGATACACATAGCTAGGACTATCGTTGAATCCATATTCTGAAAAGTATTAATAATAATATAAATATGCTATCATAGCTTTTTGAGCTTCAGGAACTTTGATGAAGTAACAGTCACAACAGACTGCAGTTTTTACACAATTATTATGGTTTATTTATATAGCCCCAAGCATATCTGCAAGATATCAACGTTACTAATGGAAAAGAGGGCCCTGCTTGCAATGGAAACTTCTGCACTGTATATTAATCTGGTATTATAATTTAGCTGCCTTATGCTCTATGAGGTCATTTTAGAGATAAGATAATGACCCAGTAATCCAGTTCCCAGTCCAGATTGTAATGTAATTTAGCAAGATTATCCATTATTATCTAGAAAATCACAGAAGGAAAGGCTTTTTATGGACATGTAATATTCAAACATATACTTTTTTTACTTTATTGGAACTTGGAGCTTTTTTAATGGCTGCTTGATATTTGCTGTTTAATCCACTCCATCTGGCTATACTGTAGGTTTGGGTCTTAGCACCAAAACCTAACATTTCTACTGGTGAATTTAGACACTTCTTACATCTATGGGATCACAATTCTTTTCTTCAAGGACAGACCCAGAGTATGCAAAAGGCTTCTGAAGGGAGATGCTGTCGACATATTAGGTTAAAGGCCATACATATCTCCTTCAGCTGATTAGTTATGCTCTTGGGTAGTGCACAAGTCTTTGGTTCATTTGTGAGGCATATTTCCCACAGTCAATTTTAACATGTACAAATTCCAGCATAAGGATGTTATTGATAATTTTCTGTTTGGAACTGACAAAACTATGCACATCTGTTTTAAATCAGTTCCCTGTTTCAGATTTTAGGCCCATGTAACCTGATTGAAGTGATTGATTTAGGGTGCAAGATAATATCTGTGTGTGTACACTGGCAACCTGTCTCCTGCTTAAAACAATCTGCAGCCTCTCTGTGTGTTTAGAAAAGGATATATTTTCTTAAATTAATATCTTGTCATTTATCTAACACCTTGTAAAATGACCCTCCCCTTTTGGCATGTATGTTGTTTTTAATGTATTTCCGTTTGTGGGACAGTTAATTCTTCATACCTCCAGCAAACCTGCTGCTGGGTCTCCCTGCAAACTCTTCCCCAGTTTATCAACGTCATCCAAAAGGAAAACTGAATTATTTTTTTTTGTTTAAACTTTTTTATTGTATTTTCAAAGGCAAATAGCATAATTTAAAGCAGAGAAACTGTACATAGTATTGTATGCTCTTTATGACAAAATGGGTATACAAATATCATTATTCCATGAGTTTGTCAATCAAAATCAATCACTTTTAACAAGGTTTCTTGATATCTGTATAACACAATAAAATTCGAAAATAGACAGTTGGGGTAGGAGACAGAATAGAAAGAAAGATGGGAAGGGGAAAGAGTAAGAAACATTGGAGAAGGGGAAAGGAGGGGGTAGAGAGAGCTTCTTTATCATGTAATTTGCAACAGTTAGGAGGTAGCTGCCATCAACGCAGATATATGAGTTGGGGAGAGAGAAGGAGGAGGGGGCGAGTATCTTTTTCTTTTTTCATTTTGCCTTCTTGCTCTGGAGGTGCTAGCTAAGTTCTCCTCTGAGAGAGTTTTCTGCCCACCATTTAGTACATCTGAAGGGGGCTAGTAATTTTTGTTGTTTTTGTCCTTCCAATGTGTCTAGGTATTTGCTCCAAATATCAAAGAAAAGTGAGCCTTTGAGTTCCTTGTCTTGTAATGCCAAGACCCATTGGAGTTGCATTGTATACAGTAATTTGCGTTCCCAAAGTTGTTTTGGAGGTGGTTGCGCATTAGTCCAATATTCGAAGATGGTCTTAACTGTGGTTAGTACCATTATATCTGCGAGTCTGAGGTTACCTTTGAAGGTGTTGTCAGTGGGTGTGGGATACAATCCCAATAGTATTTGTGGGTTTGCTCGAGTTATTGTGATTTCGCACCAACTTGCAATATGTGATAGAACTGTACTCCATAAAGCATTTAATTTAGTACATGACCACAATGCATGTTCTAAAGTGGTGTCCGCGTGATTGCACTTTGTGCATTTGGGTGTCTGTGTTAGGCCAATTTTGTGTGCTATTTTGGGTGACACATGTGCTCTATGGAGGAGTCTAAGGGCCACGTCTTGGAGGTATACTGCTGATAAGGCTTTTGTGCGGGAAAACTGAATTATTGACCCCAACGATCTTTCAGCCATTGATTATATGACCAGGCATGTTGCCCACATAAGTGCGTCTGTAAAGCAAGAAAGAAGTTTATGTTCAGGGACACTGGTTCCTAGAGCTTTACATACTTTTTGAAGAAAGATAAATACAGTCAGAAGTGTTTTGGCACCATATAGGGTTATATGTCATGGTACTGATTAGCAGTCATGGAACACTATATATACTAGAGGATATGTTCTCATAACAGCGGCCAAAAGTATTAGTAGCTGACTAAATGTTATTTTCTTAGTTACAACTGTTGCCAGTGCTAATAGAAGTGATGCTAAGGGAAACACAAATATATTGAGAAGCATATTGTTCCTCTGCAAACAGAGCTTGTATCTATATCCGGAATATAGTGATAACACATTTTTAAAGGTGTGGTGTTTTCACAACATCACATGCCCCAATGCAGAAGAAAAAAAACGTTTACCTTAATGCCAACAATGCACTCAGTATGTGGGTTTATGCTTTACAAGTGTATACACATTGGCAAGAGCATCTGATAATTACATAATTAAAACTCTTATGATGGGAGGATGAGACGAGGAACTCCTGATTTGTAACAGTGCCTAAAAACACATTAAATAATAATCCAAAACAAATTACTTTTTCGTAAGCAAAATCACCAGTTAACTATTTGTTCACATAATCAAATTAATTGAAAGAGAATGTGCTAGCTACTTTGGCACTTGATTCAGAAGCTGGCCAAAACAGTGGTGGAGATCCAAAATAAGTTTAAAGGAAAAGGTGAATCTGTATGTACAGTAGTTGGGCATAAATTAGAAATTGACATCAGAAGTGACCTGCAGGCATTATAGTGAAGGAGGAAACTCATTATACCAACTTGGTCCTTGTAAAAAATAGTTTGGGTAGGGAAAGGGTAAATGCATACCTGTGTCCACGGATGTCAGATTGATCACACACTCCCCCTAGTGCAATCCAATGAAACTCTCTTCCTAATGTTTTGGCAATTGATCTTCCCAAACTAGTTTTCCTACTTCTGGAGGCCCCACAAAACAAAGTATATGGTCTTTTAAGTTGTTCTTAAGTTGTCTGACAGCAAGATACTCCAGAACCCATATTTTTAGCTTTGCCATGGCATAGTGATCATTGTCCAATAGAATTCTGGCAGCACTGATATCCAAGTGATCTGAAAAAAATTCAGAACATAAAATAGCAATCAACTAAACATTTTATATTAAACAATACATTCCAGGAATATAAAGGAAGATCAATTATCTTAAAAAAACTGACCATGGTTCCCTAGATTTTAAACTCCACTAAGGCAGGGACTTGTCTTTAGAAGATCATCAAAGAACGAAGCAATGGTGCGGCTCAACCGATTCCTAATGTAATGCAGGTACGAACCATTGAATTAAAACATGTACTGCTTTATTAAATACGCTTAAAAATAGCAAAATAGCGGGCAGGGGAACAGCTCGACGCGTTTCGTGACATAAGTGTCACTTCATCAGAAGCATGGGCGCCCTCTGTTGGTTACATGTTAAAATAACACACTTAATTAAGAACATCAAAAACACATGATTAGAATTCACAAAAGTATACGTCTAAACTGCATGATACAGATCCATTGAAACAAATGTGCATTAAATTAACTTAGAATGCATTGAATTATATAATATAATATAATGTACATACCAAACTGAAAATTCTACTAATTAATTATATCAAAGAGTCAAATAATGAAATAAGTTAGAAAATTAATAGAATAATGAAAAATTAATTAATGAAAAATTAATGGAAAAAATTATTAACGAAAAATTAATTTACTAAAATTACTATTACATATAGAAAAGCAACTGAGACAGAAAATTATATATAGAATTAAACACCAGTAAAACGGTGAAATCCACGATATCTTAGATTTAGTTGTACATCAACGATATCAGATATGTCTCAAATGAAAAAATTGGAAATATCCAAAAACAAATGAATAATGTAAGAAATCGAATACTATATATCAGACAAAAAAGGGTGTCAGATATGGATATTATGTATAATGTATATAAAGATATTACTGAAATAGTTACAAAATTAATAACAAAAAATTTATAAAAAAAAAAAAATTATGGCAAAAAAACATAACAAAAAATCATCATATTTGTTGAGTTTCAATGCCAGACAGGACTAATGTGACAGTGTTAAAAGGTTGCAACAGCGGGACATACAATGTATCTTAAGAAGTTCACCTATCAATGTAGCAACTTAATTCCCACTCTCTGTTCAGCCCATATGGTTTAATCGTGTTGAGCTTGTGAATCCAAAAAGCTTATTTCCTAAGGAGGGGTATCTCCATGTCACCTTTCCTTATACCTGTTTTTATTCTATCAATAATCTGAGTGGTAATACATAGTCTATTATTATGGCATTCAATCAAATGTTTGGCCACTGCTGAGCTCAAATCAAAGCGTATGACACAGCTCAAATGCTCTAATAGACGCTTTCTAAAGGGTCGAGTCGTCTTACCAAGATGCTGTAAACCACACTCACATGTGATCAAATAGATGATATTGCTGGTACCGCAATTGGCGTAGAAGTTTATATTATAGGCTTTTTGGTTAGATCTTCCCTTGAAGTGCTTAGATGGTCGCATATAGCGACAAGTACCACAACGGGTCACCCCACATCTGTTAGACCCCTTGGTCGTTAACCAATTTGCGGGTTTATAGGTATCAAGCTCTGTGAACAAACTGGGAGATAACATGGATCCCAGACTAGGGCCTCTCTTAAAGGTGAAGTTGGGTTGTGGGGGTAATCTACCTTTCAATTTTGGATCTTGACCCAGAATATTCCAATATTTCGTTACTACCTTATGCAGATAGGCACTATTATGAGAGTATGAGGTAATAATTCTGGGGCACTCATTGCTCTTGTTGCTGTACGTTTTCTCAGTATTAGTGTTCAGACCACATAGTGGACGTTTTTTATTTTTAGAAGTCAAAAGATCTAGGCGACATGTGCCCACTGCTCTATCATAGGCATTTTTTACATCCCAGAAATTATAACCACGTTCGATAAACCTGTCCCAAAGTTGCATCGCTTGATGATTAAAAGCATCCCATGTAGTACAAATCCTGTGCAAATGCAGGAATTGGCCCACCGGGACCCCACGTATGACATTAGTAGGGTGACAGCTGTTGGCATGCAAAAGGGTATTGCGGGTAATGGGTTTGCGATGCAAATCTGTAAATATTTGGTTACCCTCAGTAGTAAATTTAATGTCCAAAAAGGACATGGTAACTGGACTACATTCACTAGTGAAGGATATACCCCACTTAGTATTATTGCAATATTCGACAAAGGCATGAACAGAAGTTACGTCCCCATCCCAGATGAAATCATCGATATATCTGAAAAAGGAAATTATATGCGCATGAAAAGGATTGTCATCTCCATAAACAAAAAGGCGTTCCCATAGTCCCATAAACAAATTAGCGTAGGAGGGTGCAAAACGTGCACCCATAGCCGCCCCTCATTTCTGGAGATAAAAAGAGCCATTAAACATGAAGTAATTAGAGCTAAGAAGATATTGTAGCGACTGTAGCAGGAAATCATTCTGTACATCTGAATATAAATTAGTGTGTTCTAACCAGAATTTTACAGCAGATATACCAAGGTCATGTTCAATGGAAGAATATAAAGAAGCCACATCCATAGTAACCCATAAATAGGAGGAGTGCCAAGTGATTCGTTGAATTTTGTTAATACAATCCATGCTGTCTCGAAGAAAACTTGGTAAAATGAAAACCATAGGAAGAAGGAGATTATCAACATACTCGGACAAGTGCTCATTTAATGAGCCAATGCCCGAGACAATAGGTCTACCCCGCACATTTACAATTGATTTGTGAACCTTGGGTAACCAATGAAAAATTGGAATGCGGGGAGAAGAACAATTCAAATAATCAAATTCTTTGTCTGTCAGAACTGACTCTCTTCTTGCCCTATATATCAGTTCCACCAAGATGATCTTAAAATCACCTGTGGGGTCACGGCTCAAATAATCATATGTATCACTATCACCCAGCTGTCTAAGGGCTTCATTTTTGTAATAGTCTGTATCCAAAACTACCACCGACCCGCCTTTATCGGCATTCTTTATTATAATATTTTTATTGGAATTAAGGCTAGAAATGGCCTGGATTTCATGTGTATTCAATTTTTTGGAAACAAACTTGCCCTTTGTCTTGGAAAGATCATGATTCACAAGTTTCTGAAAGGTATCTATATAGAAACCCTGTTGTGTATTGGGTAAAAGTTTGATTTATTACCAAGGTCTGTATGTATAATAGAACTAACAGTTCCGGGTGGGCCACTAGACTCCCATAAAAGATCCTCCATAATATTGACAGTACAGGTCTCCCTAAAAGACTGTCTTTAGAAGCTCTGTGGCATATGTTGGGGCTATATAAATAAACAATTCTATTATCAGGGCTGTCCCACTGTCCAGCTCTGCAAGACATGTTTATGGACCCAAACTGCTTATAATTACTACTGAATTTTTTGATTAACATCATAATTTTAGCATAATATGGTCTCCTGGATAATTTGTATAGTAAATAACTGGTCCCCTTTACTAAAATAGTTGGACAGCAATAAGATATGATTCATATCCAAACAACAATTCATATAGTGTGGAAATGCATTTACTAGGATGTGAGCTTTGAGAAAATATATTCTTTGATAAGGTTTCATTCTAATGAGATATAAAATACATAGTTTGTGTGTTCATTTTGATACAAATACGGAAAACCATGCCTCATCGCCTCATCTGTAGGCTTATGATACACAAGTTTTGCTGC